>OZ005607.1:19831230-20476944 GCA_963930655.1 Myrica gale
CCTCTGTAACTTCAGATATTGGGCCTGCTGAATTTTATGCTGCATCCCACAAGCGAAAAAATGGGGATTGGTTGTCTGATGTTGCTAAGGACAATCATGTAAGTACACTTACATTGACCCATTTGGTATGATTTTTGTTTCAAACTGTTAATAGTTACTGTCATCCTTGGTGGTTGTACTTGGTAATAGATCGGTAGGTTGGTCGTTGTGTTGGTACTTGATTGGAATATGTTGCTTGTGTTGGTAGCTATATGACAATTTTGTACTCAGGAATAGTTCCTACTATAGCCGTTATGCTGTCGGATTTACTACAACTATCACTTGTACAGTATTTTTCATTTTTACTTATTATAATTGGACATAAATATTTCAAATGAATGTAACGTTAATATTAATGATTCAGACTATATAATGTTTTTTGCAGGAAAAGATGAAGGAATTGCAAGAGCAAGCTATCTCAGATGTGAGGTCCTACACCGACATTCATATTCTCCATCAGGTCCTAGGCCCCAAGCCTGGTTATGTGAGGGGGTTGGGTCGAGCAGTGAAGCCTCCAAGAAGCTCGGGTTCATCATCCACCAGTGTAGTGCGACAATTAAGAGAGGCACAGTTGGAGATAGATAGATTGAAAGAGGAACGAGAAGCTGAGGTAGAGCAAATGAGAATAGAGCGACAACAAGAGATGAAGGAGTTGGAGGACAGATTGATGAGGGAAATGAGGGAGCGCATGAATGATTTCATGGCAAATGCCTCCCACGGTTTGTAGACCCTATTCTCATATCCATTATTGGACAATGTGACTTAAATTATTTTGGATTTATGTTAGTTTGGATTGATGCTTATGTTGGACTTATGTTGGACAATGCTTATGTTGGACCCTATTCTCATATTCATGGTTTGTAGACCCTATTCTCATATCCACAGAGAATGATGTTATTTATGTAACTTTGAATTATGAAGAGCTATATTGATTTCTTGTATGGATGATAGAACTTTGTGTTCTATTGTAGCGCATTTATGTATGGGTTTATTGAGGTATTTTGGTTTTAATTTTTAGGAATTCTGCATAAATTACAGGTCTCAGTTTGAACCTACATTTTTCAGGTTCGAAATGTGTAGAATTATAGGTCCTTGTTGGGACTTATATAATAGAAGTTCGAACTGATTTCTATCGGGTCCGACAACCAGTGGTGTGGACTACTACTATAAAGTTCGAACTGAGACACCACAAGTTTGTCCCTAATATCTGCTCCAATCGAAAAACAGTTCCAACATCATTTTATTCGTTACAACCGATATATGTTAATTTCGCACATATAGCCAACAGTCCGAACTATGGTTAGTCCGAACTGTATTTTGAAATGTTCCAACTTTGTTTTTAGTTCGCACAACACTTGAGCAGTTGAAACTTGATAACAGTTGGGACTACGTTTTAAAGGTTCGAACTACACATATGTTGGGACTAATGTTCGTTATGTGCGGACTTACATTAAGTTCGAACTACAGTTTACAAGTTCCAACCTAAGAGCAGTTCGAACTAACATTGACTGGTTCGAACTTCAAATCGGTTCGGACTTGCTGTTTTGTTGTTCAAACTGTTTTCAAGTTCGGACTGCAAACTTGAATGTCCTAACTATGACCTAGTTCGAACTATGTATTCCATGTTCAAACGGTGAAACCCGTTTGATAGTAGTCCGAACTAAGTTGTAGTTCGGACGCCTATGGCAGGAAGTGAGTCTTTTGGGACGGTTCAGACCATTTGTCCGAACTAAGCTACTTGTAGTTCGGACTGTGTGAATTTGGGACGGATTGCACTTTTACGTCCCAGAAAGCCTTTTGGGACGGACCTATTGGGACGGACGTTTGGGACGCCATATTCCGTCCCAAAAGATCTTTTGGGACGGTTTTTTGGGCTTTTGGGACGCCTACCCTCCGTCCCAAAAGCCCAAAATTCTTGTAGTGTTAGTTTCTTTATTGGCCCACGTGGTATTTCGAAATCTCAAACTGGTCTTTAGGATATTTTTCGTCCTAAAGTAGTCTATGTGAAATATTAATGTGTCAATACAACCATTTTCTTCATTGAGTGTATTTGGACAACAAACTCGTACATAGCTAGCGGGAACACGTTGTAAACAATATCAAACATTCACGTATCTATTCCTAGTGCTTAAAAAATAATTTGTACCACCTCTGCATGACATATTTGATCAAGGTACGTAGAATCTCTGGTCTGAAGTGGTGGTATACATATGGTGACACTTATGAATTTTTTACTATTGAAATGGACATATGGAGGTCTTATATTGTTTAGGAGGTTTTCCCGTTAGCCACATAAGAGTTTGTTGTCAAAATGCAGGTGTCTACGGAAAGGGTTATATTGAAACATTTCTATTCCACATGGACTACTTTAGGACGAAAAATACCATAAGGACCAATTTGAGATTTTGACCTATACCACACTGACCAATGGAGTAATTAAGCCTAAAATATTATCATCATAATTTTACAATAAATCCACTACTCAAAATTAAGTAAGCTATATATTAATTATTACATGGATGATCAAGGGATTTTTGTCCCCTTTGACACATACAAAATCTAAATCGTGTTCATATATATTCACAAGACGGCCTATATTAAGCAAAATGTATATATACCCAATATCTGAGTACGTAGCTAGCAATTCATGACCTTAATTTCTCTCAATCAACCTAGCTAAAGCAAAATGTATCCATATAATATACAAATTACAATCCCCAATGTTGTAATTAGTTCAATCCGTAAGCCTTGAACATTTTTTTTTTTCGTTTGGGCAAATATATACGTACCTCCCCTGACTTTCTTCGTTCTGATCTAGACTAAGCTGCATCAATGCTTCTCCTCTAATCTAGGAAAGTGGAATTAAGAAGACTAAACCATTTCCTGTCCTTGGCCTATAAGTCGTTTACCTAGTTTATACTAATTACCTCCAATTTCCCAGAAAAGATTTCTTAGTGACTTCGTACGTAGAACAAGATCAGGGGTGAGGTGCAAGCCGTAATTATCTAGGCCACAAAATCTGGCAAAAATTGACCAGCAAACCTTTTTCTGTTTGGGATGTCAATCTCCTCGTAGCCATTATGAGAATGAGACGACTGCGGGGCGCCATTGCTGGCACAGAAATCAGTTTCATGAGTACCTGCAGTCATCCCCATTTCGAGTCTTGTTCCCATTTGAATGTTCTGGTGGGAGAAGTAGCTTTGGGGGGTTCCTCCTAGAGAGAGGTTCTCACAGTGAGGAAGGCCAAGAGAGAGGGAAACACCACCTCCGTGTACGTGAAATCTCGGACCCGATTGCTCGGGATTAAACCTTCCAAAGTGATCTCGTCTTGGATAGGTACCAAAGCCACCACCATCACTTTCGGTGCCACCAATGAATAAATATGCATGCTTGGACTGGCTTTCACTTCCAAACTTGTTGCTCATTTCTCCACATGTCTCGTCGCTTTTCATCTCCATATCCATTGACATGATTTTATATGGAGAATCCTGCGCTTCAGAACTCCTTCGTTTCTTGGGACTTCTTTTGACGTCCGAAGATCTTACTAGGTTAAAGCCTGAATGGGTTTGAATATTAGATCCGCCCAGCTGGGGAGATATTCCCATTGAAGAATTCGAGATTTCAGTGGGAGAAACAATATTTGGGTTGGTGTATTTCTCCGAGGCAGAACTCTGCTGGGGTGCCATTGTTGAAATCCGCGATGCCTTGTTTGATTCTGGTTTGTTTGCATTGTCCTCATGATCAGAGGCGTTTTGCTCCTGTTCCTTGATTTCTTTCGAGTAAATTTCTTCGACCATTGGCTTCCAGAGCCTAACTCGGGCATTTATGAACCAGTTAGACACCTGCATTGCACAACTTATTTAGGTCTCCTATTTACTTGGGTTTTGCATTACTAGGAGCTTGAGAAGGTGATGAAGTTTAAAAGTTTAACGCAAAATGATACGAGATAAGAAATCTAGAAATCATACAAAAATTGAATGTATGTACCTGGCTCCGAGTTAGCCCAGTTTGTTTTGCAAGCATAGTTTTATCTGTATCCTTCGGGTAGCTGCGGCACAGGTAGAAAATATTTAAAAAGAAAGTCATAGTTTTTGCTCAATAAACAAAGATTATGACTGCACTAGGTTAAGAACGAAAGACACATACGGGTGTAGGAAGTGGTCGAAGAGCCAGGCACGTAGAACAGAAACAGCTCGTTCAGGTAATCCTCTCTGGGGTCTCCAAGCATTGTGTTGTAACATTCCTAACTGTTGTAGCGCCCGTTGTTGTCGTAGCTGTTGATCGACATATCTCAATCTTGAGCCCTCACCCTCTGCTCCTAAGCTATCCTCTTCACCCATGCTCTTCCTTGTGGCTTTTATTTGTGAAGAAATTGCCTCTTTGAGACTTCGGAATTGCTTTGAGATTGTCTGTAAAGCAACGGCCGTGTACGACCTTGCCGAACCTAAACCTGCTGCTTGCTCAAATGAAGACACCACAATCTGTATGTGGTGGTAATACTGTCTGTATCTTTGCTCTACCTTCAAATCCCACACGAAAAAAGCCAATAAGAAACGACAGTTCAAAGTTCCTTTGGCTCATATTGGACCCTCATAGTATTAATAGTTAGGCTTTCCTTGCCTACTGCTTTAGGAATTCAGTTGAATAACAATTAAAACAGTACGATCATTCTAAATCTTCAAATTTCACTGCTGACATCAAAGGGGCCGAAATCCACCCAATTCTTAATCAAATGAATAAACAGCCAACATTTTGAGGGGATTTTACAAACAGCGTTGCACGTGAAATCACCATGTGTGTATAGATTCAAAAATTCTGAAGTGACAGATTTCAATAGTTGACATGTTTCCAAATACGACCAGAATTTTAGACAAAAAATGAATTAGGAAAAGCAAAATTTTCAACAACCCAGTGTTTCCAACATAAAAAATCAAACATAATTAGACTCATCGCAATAAGGAAATGATCGAAAATGAAAGGAAGGAAAAGATCATATATATGTACCTCATCAAGCATGCTAACAAGTTTTGCCTTCTTCATCTGAAGCTCCTGTCTTTGGGCCGTGGTAAGCTCTGCTCCTTGTTTAGTGCTACTTTCCCCCGCACCATCTCCAACCACCCACCTGGATTCGTTTTTCATCTTCATCTTCGCTTTGGTAACCTCTGCGGAGTCCACTTTAAAACCCTTTCCAACGTTTACAACTTCATCAAGAAGTTCCTGTGCAGCCTTTAAGTACTTGGACCCCAAAACAACACTTTCCAAACCCGTAATTCCGTTTGAAACGGCGGAAATCGACGAGGAAGAATTCCCAGACGTACGCAGATCGTCGCCACTTGTCGGTGATATACCCTGAACATGAATATGACCTGCAGTATCGTGCTCGCCAGAAAGTGGCCTATACGATGTCCGTTGAGACGACAGGCTGAGAGACAAACCCTGCTGAGTCGGCCCTCCAAAACCCATCTGAGACATATCCGTGGCACCGCCAGAGCTGCTCGCCGCCGTCGCAGAAGCCGCGTGATCCACTGGACCCCATAAGCTATGGTGAACACGAGAAGGGGGGATGACATGGAGGGCTGAACTTTCATGGGGCGGATTGTTTGTTGAAATCAGAGGAATCCCAACAAAGTGCTGGTTAGGGGGCGGCATGTGAGATAGGCTGGCAGGGTTGAACCCGTTGCCGGCCGAGTTGAGCAGAAACATGTTTGCTGCTCGCTGTTGCTCTTGGGTGTCAGCGTAGGGTACGTAGTTGGGGTTCATGAGATAAAGTCTCTGCAGCCCATCAGCGGTAGTCTGGATTTCAGAGCCCCCATGATAGTATGTCCCCATGGATTCCAGAGAACGGTGCAGAGGGTTTTTTAGTGACCGTACGGATATGACAATTTTTGAATCTCCAGGCCTATGACGACGAAGAATCTTCTTTCATAATCAAAGGGATGAAGTTAGCCCATTTTAATTGCTGAACGTTCAGCTTAATGATACGATCCCTAACTGAAAGCTGTACGGATCCTGTTCACGAAAAGCAAGAGAGAAAAAGCTGATGACGAATCCATGAATTACCCTAAAGATCGCAAACATTTCTAGCAAGACCCATCAAGGAAAACACAGAAAATCTGATATGAAGAAAAGTTCTTAACAGTAAGCTATGTTTCCAAAACTGGCAACGATGAGAAAGAAGATGTACAATATGAACCATGGCGTTTATATATAAAGAGAGAGAGAGAGAGAGACGATTAGTTTAAGGGATTAGCTGATATAGACTGACACAAAGCCCATCAAAGATCAAAACAAAAAGGGTCTGATAAAATATATAAAATGAAAAGAAACCCATCGAGGTTGCTGCAGAAGCGTACAGGTGCCGAGTGCCCACCAATGATGGCTAAAACACACGAGGAATCGCACATGTCTGTCCATCTCACTGTCTATCATCGGAAAAATATTTTCGTTAGGCTTTGGGACTGGCTCCTGTCAGAGTTCGGAAGTCTCTGCAATTCCCCCATGAAAATGATACTAATAAGTAAAAGACAGAAAGGGATTAAAAGCGTCGAAAACAAAAATAAATAAAAAAGAAAAAGGCAAAAAAACATAGCCACGTTTTAGAGGATATTCGGCTGGAAAGTTTTTTTTTGAGAATTTTTAAGTGATGTTAACTTTATTGATATGCGTGTTTTAGTTATTTTTATGTAATGTTAAAAATGATGTTTGGTTGTAGAATTTTTTGTATTCTGAGAATTTAAAAAAATCTTGAGAATTTTGTTTAACGTTCTTAATTTCTTTCTCAAAGATCAATACGTCTTCGGGAAAATAAAGTATTCAGCAATCATAGAGGGCGTTTGTTTTCTCTGTTATTTAGGAGTCCAAAATTTTCACTCGACCAAATACATTTCACAAATTTTAATAAACTTCATACTTTTATACATACATTTCATACTTTTTACAAACCTTAGTAAATTTTAACAATAAAAAATTCCTAAAATTTTAAGAATATACTCTAAAAGTTCGATAAACAAACAACACCATAATTAAGAGTAAAATAACTTTATGGAAGAGAAAAATAAAATATCTTGATATCTTTTTCCTTCTTTACCCTGCTCTATTCTTTTCCTCTGTCACTGTTTTGTGATAGATGTCCCATATGGATATTTAAGACAAACTAAAAAAAAGCAAACTCGAAGGGTCCCTTTCAAATCATTTGATGCAAAGCACGTTTGATGTAAAACGACCTAAGTAAATGTAGCAAAAAGAAATAGCTACAAAGAGAGAGAGTCTTTCACCAGGAAAAGAAGAAAAAAAAAACTCTCAAAGTAAAGTGGGTACGTAGAAAAAAAAAAAAAAGTAAAGTGGGTCAGCAGCCAGCAGGAGACAAGAGCTGAGAAACGAGAAAACGTCGACTTCCCCGTCAACGAGTAAAAAAAAGAGCGAGTAAAGTCCCATTCAACAAAAAAAACAAAAGTAGTCCCGGGAAAATCTCTTGGCTTTTGCAATTTCCAAATATCTCTCTTTCCTCTGCTCGTTACTTAAAATTTCTTCTACTAATATATATATATATATATATATATATATATAGCAATCTTTTTGTCAATAAAAATAATATTTAAATTAAAAGAAAGTTCGATGGAGAATAAATGTTAGATTTACAGTCTTATTGTTATTTTGTATTAGCACATAAATAGGAGAACGGATTCCCTCCTAAGGAGGGAATGCCGAAGTTATCAAAAGTAACGGTCAAGATTGAAGCAATGCAATCTAACGATCTTAATTCGTCCCCCTCAATTAATTAGATTAATGAGTAATATGGTTTGGAGGCTCAGCTCGGCTTGAAGGCTCAATCCTCCAAAATATTTCATTCCGCTTGAGAGTCGAAGTTATTCTTATTCCCCTTCCTCTCCAATTTTTTCAGCAACAACCCACGCATGAATTGAGGGATTACTGGTTAAACTAGAAGTTTGGGACCCTCGGCCTGAAAGAAAATCCATTGGGTGTAGAGCAGCGGCAGATGGTAATACTTGCGAATAGAACAATGATTTTTTGCAGTTTTTGTTGAAATTGAAGGACAAAGGCGATCGCAAGACACCTCTGACCATGATCCAAACTCTGAGTTCTTTACATTTTGTTAACTTAAGTGCTGCTTCTGAGGATCTTGTGAGGATATCGCCTCTGCTGCCTCTTGATGCCAACATCAACCGCTGTCTTCAGTGGAAATCTGATATCCTTCAGATCTTCCCCTCCGCTACTTTCATCCTCCACTGCCCCTTCAACAACTACCAATTTCTCACAGCGAATCTTGTTGTCGTTCAACACATACTCAAGACCCACTTTCACAACTATGGAAAGGGTGAAGTTTTAAACCGAACCCTCAAAGACTTTCTTGGCCATGGTATATTCAACGTGGATGACGAGTCTTGGAAATTGCAGAGGCAAGTTGCCAACCATGAGTTCAACACCAAGTCTGCCTATTTGTTACCCTCTCTTCCACAAACCAACTTCCTCGAAGCTCTTAAAGATTTCGGCGAATAGAGGAGCGAGAGAGAGAGCGGCAATGAAGAGAAAACTGGGGAAGAAGAGAAACTTGGGGAGATTAGAGCCGCCAAACCAAGCCACGAAGCCACATTATTCCATTAATCTCATTAAATGAAGTGAACTAATTAGAACCATTAGATTGCAATGTGTCATTCTTGACCGTGCCTTTTGATGGCTTCGGAAATGCATGAACATATATATTTGTTTTTCTTTATATAATGAAAAATCTTATACAGCAAGCCTACCTAAGTAAACTCACTGAAATGACAGGTAAATTGTAAGAAAGTTAACGATATAGTTCAAGCTCACATCTTTCCAAACTAACCGATCTATTTCTGCTTAGAAAGAAAAAAAAAAACCGATCTATTTCTGAGAGAAATTGGGCTTTAAGACTATGCGTCCTATCTACGCAATCTCAAATACGTCCTAAAGCTAACCCTACTCTTGAGAGAGGTTTGTTTTAAAAAATATATAATTTTTTATTATATCAGAATGGGTATATATCAGCCACGTAATCCCTAACAATGCACTAATTAGAAAGGCAAACACGACCCACGTGACTGACAAGTGACAGCTCCTTCGACTTTTTCGCCGGGGTTGGGAGTGTGGCTGCAGGGGCTCCGACTTGGCCTTCTGAATCAATCACGGTGGACCCACCCCCGTACTCCCTACAATTTTTCCCTGAGCTGGGCCCCGCATCTCTTGTCCTCTTCGTTTTACACACGTCGACCTGCGAGCTCGTCTCCTAGGCATGGACCATACCAGCCCCGATTAGGTCTCGGGTGGGGTCCATGATACAATCAGAGTGGATGTCTTCTGTGCTCTTCGTTAACCCACGAGGGAGTGGGGCGTACGTGTCGAAAGGTCACTCTGTTCGCCAATTAATTTATTTTGGGTTTCTAATTACACAATCATGTTTCTGCTGTGGATTATATTCTCGACCCCAAGTTGTCGTGTAGCGTTTGAGGTGCTGTGCCGACTGCCGAGTCTTATAAAGCTACGCTTCCTCGTGGCCGGTATAAAGCACCTGGTTAGGTAATTAGTGTAAAAAAAAAAAAACTTATAATATGAAACTGCAACTAATATTACATACCACCAATAAGTGCTGAGTGCTCTCACTTAAATAATATCTCTATCGTACGAACCGGTTGAGATATTCATATGTTTTATATGTGCTCTCTATCTGCTTCAAGGTGTGTCCTGAGTCGAATACGAGATTAGGGCATAAATAACAGGAAAAAAAGAAAGAAGACAAAATACTTCATGCTGCCCTCAACCTCCTTGACATGTTTTTTTTTTCTGCTTAGATAGATGAGAACAACAAACGAGGTTGTACTTGCACTTTGGTCCATAGAAACTCTCAACTTTGAAATTTACTTATCATCCAAAATCTTACTGTGACCTAAACTTTAAAAAAAAATTGCCTACATGTAATATAGACGAATAATCTATATTAAATATATATATATATATATATATGAATATAATTGTAGACATACTGGAATTAATTGTTACTTTCTATGAAATCATCGTCGTATAATTCTGTTGGTTAGTGGAGATCATAAAGGGTGACAAGATGTTTTGGAAAAAAATATATTTGTTTTCGTGAGTGGAAAGAAGAAAGAGACAGCCAAGGGGATATGGATATGTTTGTTTGCTCAAAATTTTGGGGTCTAAAATTTTCAACAAAATAAATATACTTCAAAATTTTTAACTTTTACACATACATTTCAAACTTTTTACAAACTCTAATAAACTTTAACATTCAAAATATTCTCAAAATTTTAGGAATATTCTTCAAAATTTTGGTAAACGAACATACCCGTAATATACTAACTTGACCGACGCCCCTTCAGATTTTTTTTCCCAACATTTCATTATAGTACTCATGTAGCTAGGTCCTACAAGATTTACATAATTAAACATTAGTATCAAGATTTTATTTTTATAATTGCTTATATACTATTCAAGATATACAGAACAATTATTAAATATTACACAATAAAAATTATAAAATATATATTGTCGAATTGTAAAACTGACCTACCGTATCAGTTACTTTCTTAAATTTATCGTATAATACATCAAAACGTTGCAGAGATCTGAATCCAAATCTACTTATATAAGGAACAAAAAGACAAACAGATCAAGAAAGACTTGAGCAAGACCATAAACATGTAAGTTGTTGTTATAACTTATATATGAGGTAGCATTGCCTTTAAACTAGTACCTGGAAAAGAAAGCACACCAGAAATATGCTTGATGATAAGAGGGGGCTACTTAGGTTAGTTTTTGTCCCCCCGAATTAATAGAATCCAACAAAGTAGTTTTGCTTTAAATTCATGCCTCGGGCCCAATGAGGTTATTATTTCATGGTTTGTACCCACTATATTTGCAGGTACAGGGCGGCGTTAATATTGATCTTTTCAAGCATTATATGACAATAGATGAAGATCATTACATTATCCTATGCATGGATACTAAAACAAACTTTGATTTTTTGTGACGGAAAATTCAAAAGGGTTATTTGGGACAGAATGATTGATGAAAAATTCCGTCCCAACAGAATTAACTTTTTAGGATGGACGAAACCGTCGCAAAAGGTGTTACATGACATCGCGAA
Source organism: Myrica gale (assembly GCA_963930655.1). Classification (NCBI taxonomy): domain Eukaryota; kingdom Viridiplantae; phylum Streptophyta; class Magnoliopsida; order Fagales; family Myricaceae; genus Myrica; species Myrica gale. The sequence continues at coordinate 19,842,413 of OZ005607.1, forward strand.
ATACTTAATACAAAATAAAAATACATTATAAGTCAAACTGTCAGGACCTATGCCGTGTCTGTGGTGGTTGTAGCTGCCTTGTGAATTTCTCCTTTTGGGGTACGCCATGTGCATAACGAGCATCTCATGTATCTCTCTCGTTGATGTAACTTTTATCCATTACAGATACCTATCAGTATAAGATTGTAAATGAAGATCATATATGTCTTTCAAGTGCATTCATTAACGTTGTGGTAACGCACACTGGATTAGATCCAAAGCTACGAGAGCCCAACTCTAAGAATATCCTAAAGAATGAAAGTGGAAGTCTGCACGAACGTTCCATTAAATGTAGCAATCACATGGGACATCGGGGACAAATTAGAGTTTACAATCGCAAACTATCCATATGTTGGATAATTCGAGGCTTATGCAACGTCGTTCAAACTGATCGACACTACATAAGCTTTAAACGGATCTAAGGTTATTATCCATTACATTATTGCAAACAAAACCGTTCCAAATGTAACCGGCGGACACAGAATACAAAGGACACGAGTTCAAATGGTGATTATACCATTCGAAAACTAAGAAACATAACACATACAGATTTGAGCAATACACACAATAACCCCGAAATCCACCTCAAAACCCATAAATGACATAAGCAGCATACCCAACAGTTTAAGACGCAATATGACTAAATTAATGCCTCACAAACATCATACAATCATGTTTTTTGTCAAAATTTTCAAAACCAAACAAAAATACTAATTTTCTAAATCTAACAATTACCAAAACAAAATTAAATATACCTTTAATCAAACGTAAGCACCTCTTCTACCTCTTAGTCCAACAAAAACAATAACAAATGGTTAAGAATCGAACAAACAATCAAACCCAAAGAACTCAACTTTTAACCCTCAACCAAAATCACAATCTCGACCCTTTCAAAACCAAATCTTTCTTTCAATCATAAGATGACCTTGACAACCTCTATTGGGCATTCTTCGCGAAAACTAGTCCCCTTGTCTCTATATGAAAGTAAATTCGTGAATATTAATATAAAACAAATACTTTCCGAACACCTATATATTTGTTTGAATGGCAAGACATACGTGATGTGCGCACGACCATTACCATTCTCACACCATTACACAATGACATATTTTTTTTGGTTATTCAGAAAACGATTCTGTTAACATATTCTTTTTAATACGCGCCAATGGATAATCAGTGATGAAGCAGAAATTCGTCACCTACTAGAGATCACGTTCACGTGTTATTCAAACGAACAAACATAATTGAGGCATGACAGAATTCAAATCCGTCACGCCAACGGAACATCGTCTGAACGTGCAACTGGTTCGTTTGGACTGATTTGCGTGAGGAAGAATTTGTCACCCAAACTGTTTCGTGATGAGTTTATAGGGACAAATCGGGTGACAAAAAATCTTTGGTAACGAGTTAGTAGTGTTTGGTGATAAACTTTTTTTGTCACCCATAACCAAATTTCTTGTAGTATCCCCTAAACTATGGTGTCAATGTCATATTGGGATCCAAACTACAAATTTCATCGTATTTGATGGTCAAGATGGTGCTATAACTTGTTGTTAGCTCTTTTTATCGGAATAATTTTATTAAAAAGTGCAAATTAATAAATTTTAATAATTTGAGCACACGATGCGATGAAATATGTAGCTGGACTCCTAAATATTGAAGCTTTTTCCTTTTTTTTCTAAGTTTTTTTTTCCTGAGCCACATAAATTTGACATGATGAAGCATTGATTGATAACGAAATAAAGCCTTATCCTTAAAGTAGCTTTTGACGAAAACTAGGGTCAATTGTCCAATGCCTTATCTCCCTTTAATTTATATATAATACAAGATATAACAGCAATGAGTAAGACGTTTCACGACTCCAGTGATCGATAGCTTTAAGAGTCTGCCATTCACAAAAATTCTGGTTTGAGAGGTGCCTACTTATGTTTTTACTCAACTAACTTTATCAACGCGTTGCCATGGACCTTACAGTACACATCTAGGAGACTAGGACTCAGACAAATTTGAAAATATGCCTACTCGCCAATGGGGTAATTTCCAATTAGTCAAAGAGTTGGTGGGGGATTAAATACAACTATCTTGAAAAGCTACCCAAATTCTTGTGAATAACCTGATCAAGCGATCGAACATGAAACTGGATAGACCAAAACGTACAAGTTGAAGCATCCTTGACATGGGGTTTCAAATTTCCATTCACAAGTTGAAGCATATTTTGGTAGGATTTGCCTACGCATCCACTATAAGTGTCGTGTTCAGCAGAAGGCCGATTATAAGGATCAACATCAGAAGAAGAAAAAGTAAAAGTAAAAGAAAGAGGAAATATGAACAAGATTGTAAGTAGGGGTAATTTTCTAATTTGTGTAAAGCAGAAATTGGGATGGCGATCTACATGTATCAGGATCAGCTTTATAATATTGATGGTATCATGAGAAAGTACTAACCATCATATCTCCCTTGTGGGCAGTGGCTAACCTTTAATCCATTAAGTTCCTTGGATAGTGTACAGGAAGCATCGGTCCCAGCATGTGCAACGGTAAGTTATAATTCAGGACTTGCATGCAAGCGATAGGATTCGAAACTCACACACTCACATCTGAGTATAATTCATTCAGTCAGGAAAAATTCATATTTCTAATCATTAAAGTAGTACCTTTAAGACATTGATTAATATAGAATATAAAAAAAGGATCCTCTCCTCTTCTATTCCTACTTAATTTTTCACACACTATTTAATCTCTTATTGTTATTACTAATTCCATTCTTGCTAGGGCTTCAAATTTTAAACTTTGCTTTTGTTCTCCACTGGTCCAGGAATAATTGGAATGGAGTACGGGTTCATGAACCCATCTATCCGATTCGTTCGAAAGCATGGAAAATGTGCCGCACTTTTTGGCTATGTGAACTTTTGTCACCTCAAAGCTATTGACTCTTTCTCCTGCCGCCTTTTTGGATAAGCCTGCCACTGAATTAATATAAGCCATGTCAACATGATGCAACCAAGACATATACAAGTCCCCTTTTTTTAAAATTTCAATATTAGATGGTGGAATTTAGGATTTGAGGAGTACAATTTTTTATTTTTTTTATTTATAACAAGAAGAAGAGTACATGCAAATTACAAGTATGATCATGCAGTTCTATTATATGTACTTTATCATCTTTTCTAGACGTCCTTCTTTTCACCACCAAAGTCCGATTCCTTTCGAAAAGTCGTGGAAGCAAAGTTCAGTGGCATAAACTTGTGTGGTCCATAGACGTCACACCTCCCCATGCGTTAATCCTTTGTCTCGCCATTTAAGGAAGACGCAGCACATTCCGACTGAAAAAGCTGTGAAATCACATCAATACGAAAAGCTTACGGCAGTCAGGTTGTTTTGCCTTAATAAAATTTTTCAATCTCTTACAATAAAATATTACAATATAATCTCTCTCTCCCATTAAATTATAACTTTTTACTATAAAAAAAATAAAAAATTACCCCTCTCATCACTTTTTCATTAAACCCAATACCAAAAATTTTAACAACCCAAAAATTTTTCAACACAAACCCACCCTAAAAAAAATTCAAATTTTATTATTTCAATTATATTTTATAACACTTCACATTTACATGTTGGTCGGACTCATATTAAAAATTTAAAATTCAGGTCTTAAATTCAAGATTTTTAACTTCGTTATCATGTGAAATTATTATCTATCTCAAAAGTTTAAATTATTAAAAATATATATTTTTTATTATTTAAATTATATTCTTAACTTTTATTTTTAATAACGAGGAAAATATAAACACCTATTTATGTTCACCGGACTGGGACAAACCTACTCTGTATCCGTACGAGTTGGATTAATGTTACGATAAAATTCGGAAAGATTGACCAATACCCCATATCCTTGAAGTTGTGGAAGATCAATTGAATCATTTATTTTTTATATGAAGATTCTTCAACAGATTGTGGACTATCCTGGGTGATAAGTGGCTCTTATACCACGGACGAATACAGAGGGATTGGAATGAATACATTAACTAGAAGAGATATGCTTGCTGCTATATGGTGTTTTGCATTTGGAGGGAGAGAAAGGCAATAAACTTTGGCATCGGAACCGATTACATATTGGTACATGAAATTCTTCCGCTTGCATTCTTCTACAGTTAGAAAAAGAATTGGTTGCAGTCTTCAGGAGTTTCGCCCCACGATGATCAGCTGGGATATAGTTAGGCTTTGTAAGGCTCTGGTTATTGTCTTGGCACTTAGATGTAATTGGTCTAGACTTTCCAAGCTGAACTTTGTATTTTGTGATATATTTATACTTGATAGCTTACTCAAAAACAAAAACATCCTTGGTTATCTTCTTATATGGTTTGTTTTGTCTTTTGATAAATCCACACTCGGATATTATTATATAAGTTTATAACAATACAAAATACATAGCGTGTCAGCGATTATATATTGGGGAAACTTCACTTTTTACCCTTAACTATCAGACATGACATGGGTCCAAACTAACTATCTATTACATCACAATATTCCACCCTTGAACCAACATATCTTCTTGATTTAGGGTATCTTCTTAAATCAATTAGTTGATTGACTGAAAATTTTGTGTAATTAGTCATAATTTGTGTAATTAGTTTTAACTTATGTTTGGATGCCAAAAAAATTTCACAATTACTTTTTCATCAATTTCAATATTTTTTTTATAAATTTCGACAGTCTTTCACTAATTCCAAAAGAATCTACACTACCTACAATTAAAAAAAAATAACTAAAAAATTATTTTTATCCATCCAAACACAGTCCGTCTTATAAAATGTTTATCTTTTATATGTAGTTGTGGATGGTCCCCACTTGTAGAATTACAAGTATCACATAATATACAAAGTATATTTCCACTTTTCTCTCACTCTTCATAGTTTTCACCGAGTCTTCCAACGGAAATTGTTGCAATAAGTCAAGTAGATAGATAAGGAATGTAGGGCATCACGTGGGTTGGGCATGATAATACAATCAGGGTAATGTTCGTTTCCTTCTTTTTTGTTGGATTTGAATCTAAAATGCATCATGTTCGGCTAAGTTGAGAAAAAAGTAAGGATTCAGAATTTTTTTTTTCCTTTTTTGCTTTGAAACAGTTGATATTGAATGACTAAAACACCTTCCACCACAACCTAACAACTAAAAACAACGAAGGGCAAATTTGGAATTTTTAAAATTTCTGCCTGCAGCCGGCCTGCCAGCTGACATGTCTCCTGACATGTCCCCCTTACTTTTTGCGCCAGGCTCGACGGCTTTATTGTCGGTTTATGATTTTTTTCGTTTTTTTTTAATTTTTATTAAAAATATTATTATTTTAATACAAATAACAATAAATTCGAAAAAAAAAACAAAAAAACTATAAAACATCATCATTCATTTTTTTACACCTCACCAACTTCTACACAAACACCAACACAACTTTAATATCACCTAAAAATTTACAAAATTCTTCAAATCCTACAAAAACCTTCAAAACAAACATCACCTAGAATCCGCAAAGCAACGATTGTCGAGAAGTAGAGATACGTTCAAAACTCATAAGTCCAATCACAAGACTACCGACGTCCGGCGTAGGGAAAGCACTTATAATTCTATTTAGAGAAAAAAAAAGCACTTATAATTCTACCTCCATATAAAATGAATGACTTTATCTAAAAGGGGCAAAATAAAGAATTAAGCCCTTGTTTAAATGCACCCAAAAAATTTTTACAATTATTTTTTCATAATTTCTATCAACTTAATTTTTTTACAAATTTAATACTTTTTTACAAACTCTAATAACTTTCTCACAAATCTTAATAGAATCGACACAACAAAAATTTCAACAACAAAAATATTTTAGACAATTTCGTGGAGCAAAATTGGAGAAGAGAGGCCAATCCAGAAAGGGGTAGGTACTCATGCTTGGTTTGGGATGATTTTATGCTGTGTGATAGGCGTGCCCGAGGCAAAGAGGCCTCAGCCCAATCTGTGATGAGAGCTGGCTAAGACCATTTTCAATAAAACAAATAAATATTTTTTTTAAAAAAAATTTATTAAAAATGACAAAATAAAGAAAATGGAGAAATTTTCTTAGATAATTTTATAGTTCGTCGAGCAACAATTCGCCCCCTATTTTTTATTTATTTTTTGAATTTTTAATTATATTTTAAAATTTTACATTTCGAGCGTTTCTCTGACTAATTACCAATTTTCTTTAAAGAGGTGGTGGGCTAAGACAATTGTGGGCTTAAATATGAATAAAATAAATTGAAAACATAAAATTTGTAGTTCAAGCGAGCTTAACACACAAGGTGGCAATGTGGGCCATTAGTGCTGCTCTGTGAAACCCGCCTTCGCCAAAACCGCATGAATCAGCTCTCCACTCGGAACGGGCGAACCAGAGTTTTGCACGAAACTGCCCTACCCACATATTTATCGCCCTCGCTCGAGTTACAAGCTGGAGCTACCCAGCTCGAGGTTTTAAAGCTGCTGTGAAAAAGGATTATAAAGTTATATTTTAAACTTTCTTTAGACGATGTGGGATATTGAAAGAAGTCGCTTCGACGCATGAATGGTTCATGAGCAGTCCTCATCACCTTATTTCTTCAAACTTAGGGTCGTTTACGCGGATTTGTGCAGGACCTGATCAAAGGTCAAGATTGAGTAGTCCTCAACAGATGGTAATAGAATTACACCGAGGGGTTCAAATCGGAGCTAGTTTCTCACTAAGGAAAGACTTGGAAGATGTGGAGATATTCCGAATAGAGTGACTGAGTGAGGAGCACCGTCTCTGTGGAGCTTGGGCTTCCGAACTGTAACATGTTCGAGCCATTTTACTGTTTCCAGGAGGCCCGATCAGATTTTTTCATTTTCTTGTGTTGCTTGAACATTGAAAAAGAAGGAAAAACGATGAATATCTTTAAAAAGATAATAAGATTAATTTCGGGCCAATAAAAACTGATTTAATCTCCCACCTCTAATCTCAAACTCTTCCTTAATAAACACTTAACATTAAGCTTTGAAATCTTATATAAAAGGGTTGGGTATAGACAGTGGTGGAATCAGGATTTTTGTTAAAGAGGGGCAAATTCGTAAGGCGAATTAACATCTCAAATTTTTTTCCTGAGGTAAAACCATTCAATTCTTTGGGACTTTCACTTTTAAGACCCAAGTTTTCAATTTTTAGCTTCTAAGACCCTGATTTTGACAATATTGAAATCAAATTTCAAAATCCCTATAGATGCATACTAGCTAATAGCTGCCAGATGAGCAACATTAAGTTAAGGGTGTTAGATGTATGCCCTCAAAACCAATCATTTTGCATAATTATGAGATAATTATTATTATTGTTTAATCACTTGTATATTATTTTGGGTACATGCAATGACATAGGATGTCATATTTGCAATGACATAAGATGTCATATTTATTATGACATAAGATGTCATATAGTTGAGCAACATTGTAGAAAATTCAGGCCAATTATTAATGAATCGGAGGCGGGGAGTATGACTTTTCGGATCCTTGTTGACTCACTTTGTTCTAGACCAAGATACATGATTATGTACAAAATAGGTCTACACTCGTTGTGCCTCTATAAGATAGAATGATGGACTCCGTCATTGAGGTGGTGACCTTAAGCAGACAAGTGAGTGCAATGTAAGAGTACATGTACTGAACGAGATCAATTATGAATACCTTCTGGAAATGATCACTGATGTAGAGAATGGTATTCAGAACAATTAGCTTATGTTGTCCTTAAACCTGAGAGAGTTGTGCAGGTTTGCTTGTTGTGTGCTTGTGCTTTGACTGAGTCATTTTGGTGATTATCTTTCGCAGATCAAATATTCCAGACAATGTTGGGCCTTGTGCATAGTAAGTGAATTTGTATAATTGCTCAATATGGAATCCACTAGTTTCTTGATGAGGCAGTATATTCATTACGTCTGTATATTGTTGGACTCCTGTAAAAACATTGCAGCGTGATTTTGTGAAAAGTGTTTTCACGAGTTTTACTTATATAATATATTAAGTAAATATTTGCGAAAAGTTTTTCGAAAAGTTTTGGAAGTCCAACTAGGCACAGACTGAGAATTAAGAATTATATGAGCTAGGGACTTAATCGGTGATATTATTCCGGTCCTATTAGCTCATGTGGAATATAGTATGGTGGAAGGATAAATAAACATATAATTGTTAGCAAAAGGGATTTCACAAAAATAGTCTCATTATCTTGGGGGTCAATTGTGATATGTTAATGGACATGATCACAATTTGTAGAAGTCCATAAATTCGGAATACAGAATATAATGGGGCTTATGAAAAAGAGTTTTTCATGATGATTCTACGGCCGAGATTTGAGATCCCTAAAGATCCTACGCTATAGCACAGTTGAGTTCTGAGCTAGCCATTATAAATAGCTCAGAAATTCATTTGAGAAGAGACGAAAATGATTAACGAGAAATTTCGTTTTCAAGAAAGAGAGCTTCTCTGTCTACTTTCTCTCTCTATATGATTATTCTCTCTCAAAACTGTGTGCGTAGATCTGAATGAGGCAGAACGCTTGGGCTGCTTTAATTTCAACGATCATGTCTTCCGCTATGCCGATCCTACGATTCCAACAAAGGGGGCACCAAAACAGAGAAAGGGATAAGCTATGGCAAAGTAACCCCAAATCAGTGGATCGGCTTAGGTAGAAAAAACCCCAAATCGTTGGACTCATGTGTCTGTGTAACTTGCGTAAGGCCAGAAAAAATAGAAACTTTCTCTATTATTTACAATTTTACCTGCCGTCAGCTGTGGAGCCTGGAGGCTGGAGGAGAGGGGGAGGCTAAGAGGTTGAGAACAGTGAAAGGGAGATGTTGGCTGGAGTCTGGACTCGGGAGGAAGAAGCAGAATGCTTTCTTTTTCTTTAAAAACAACAGAGTGAAACGAGGGGGGAAACTTCTGTTAAGAGGGCTGGGCTGCTAAAGGGGGGGCGGGCTTGCCACCTAACTATGGGCAAATTAATTAAAGAAAAAACAAAACAAAAAATTTGTCAATTTTACGAAACAAAGGGGGCGCCACCCCTGTGGTTCCGCCCCTGGCCGTATAGATTATTTGGATCTGTCACTGCTCTAACAAAAGTCCAGATGAGATACGCCTAGTCATAATATGATCCTTAGAGCAATTATATGTGACCCAAATATTTCAAAAAGACTTACAACACCGTATCAATTAGGATTTTGGAGAGCAAGGACTTAAAAGAACATTAATCGTACGTTGTACTACATTCATTGAAATTTTTATCAAAAATTTAGTACATGTTTATTGAACCAGTGCATTTTTCTACTCCTGCTTCATTTTTTGTTTCTATTTTTGTTTCCCTTTGAGTTTCGTGGATTGTATTTATCTATTTAGGAGAATCATGATCTTTTACAATTTCATGCCCGAATTGTATTGGAGATGGATAGACACAACATGTGGCCCCTATTGTATGGCCTAGAGTGTCTGAAACTTTATATGGTCAATATTAAATAGTGTATGTTTCACCTATTGTGTCTATCTTTCTCTAAATTGCACAATGCAATTCGAGTGGGAAATTACAGAGTATCATAATCCCTAGTAGGACAGTTTGAAGTTATAGCTAATGATGTCGCAAAATTCCGGTTTGCCTGGCTAAGAATGGGCCACCGGAAGAGTCCATGAGCGAGGGCTTGCACAAGAACAAGGTGAAGAGTGGGGATGTCGGGGGTAGGCTCTGATGGTGAAGTTAGCTCTCTCTTGGTGATGATAGGAAGAGTATCCTTTTTTCAGGGGAGAGCTTATCTCCTTTCTTCGTGTGTCCCCCCTTTTTGTCTAGGGGTTACCAAGTGGATCTGACCGAAAAGACGGTCTATGAGTAGCTTTCTATTACCTAGGCCTAGTCCAACCTTTTCGGCGGGTTAGGTGATTGAGGCAACATAACGTGTGCAAGAGGAAGATCGTTTTATGGATCTTCATGAAAAACAAGGCAACAGGCAAAATCAAGTTTCTTAACTTTGACTAACCCGAAGTAATAATCTAAACAATCAAATTTTGACCCGCTCCTTTGCGGTTAACCCTAAACCTTTTGAGGTTCTTTTTATGAATCTCTTCAAGAACGCCCTGGTTCTTCAACACCGTTAACTCTAGCACCCAATCTTCTTAAGCTCTCTTATGGTTTCTTTAGTACTTTAAGTGCAAAGGTATCAAAGAGTTTTTCTCTCAAGCATGAGACTCCATGAAATAATAAAAATGACTTGGGTAAAAAGCTTGGTCATTCTCACACGGCTTAAATAGAATAGAATAAAAAAATTCAAATATGGTAGGTTTTGCTCGAGCCATGTTTAAGCGAGCATCGAGCGAATTGAATCTGTATAAAACTTCATCAATTTCCCTCGAGCCAAAATCGGGCAAAGTAGGGCGAATTGGTTGTGTAAAAAGTCACCTATTTCACTCGAGCCAAGTTCAGGCAAAGCTAGGGCAAGTTGATTCTATGTAAAAGTGCACTTTTTTCGCTTGAGCCAAGATTAGGTGAAGGTAGGGCGAAGTCATATTCCGGAGATAACTTTGAGAGATTTTAGGAACGGATCGCATTTCGTGAATTTGAACTTTTCCTTCAAAATTCAAACGTCCTTCGTCCTTATCTTCATAATTCAAACGCTTTTCAATCTTAATCTTCTTAGGAAATATCTTGAACACTTTTACAAACTCTTATCTAAATAATTCAAATTTGACACGAAATATGCCAATAAACATTAACAAACTCTCCTTTGACAATTTCGTGAAAAAACCTATACATCAAGCTAGGAAAGAGAAAAATTGATGATGAACCTTGTCAATCACCAAGGCAAGAGCCTGTTTACAATCTTTGACTCAGCTTTAAAACTTAGACACAAGTTTTCAAGAGTCTTTGAAAGTAAACCTATTTCCTGAAACAATAATTCTCAAAATACCAAGTGAAAAGTATTATAAATAGACAAAATGCTTAATGATCAAGATAACCATGAAATCAGTTGATAGCATATCACGAAGTACCAACAACAGAGGGTCCAACATCATCTGGCTGTGGAGGATATCATCAGAAGTATTAGTATCAGCAGTAGAAGAAGCATCAGAGGAAGCAGACGGCTTAGATCCAGAAGATGATCTCTCCCAAACTAAGGAACGATGAAGAGAGACAAACTCCTTGCATAAACGTCTCAACTCGGCACAAGTCCCATCAAATCACTTCGAAACTTTCCAAGATCTCGTCATGACTGAAGAGCGATCCATAATAGTTTCCACTCGATCTAAAATGATAGATAGAACACGAGGAATATGAGTAGAAGTAGATGGAATATCAGAGGAAAGATCAATCTCAATATCTCGAGGAGGAGAATCACACAAAAAGACCTTTGACTAGAACGACGAGCAAGATGAGCTCGACTCTGAGTAAGAGTCACTAGGTTAATAGCGATCGGGAGGGGGACACGGATTTCAGAAGAAGGAACTGACACAGAAATAGTGTCAATCAACTTCTGAATCATACAAGAGTGTGGAATGCCTAATTTCTTAGAGGTCGACTGATATGTGGAGATCATGTCAGAACAGATAATGATAGGTAAATCTTAGAATCTCTAACCAAAAAGGAATAAAGAAATTTCACACTCTTAATTGATAGAGAGGAGAAATGAGAAACAGACAACAAGGGTTAAATTTCACACTCATGCTGGGTTGGACTGATTTTATGCTCTGTGTTGGCCGTGTCCAAGGCAAAGTGGCCTCAGCCCAATCTGTGATGAGTGTTCATACAACAGTATGCCTAAAGAGCTAGCTAAGACCATTTTGGTGGTTCAAGTGGAGCTCAACTCGCGAGGAATTATGGGCAACCCATGCACCGGCCTGTTGTCCTTCTACTGTTGAGAGGAGAGCGGGAGGATTTCGCCAGTTCTGTGAAGCCAGCCTCCCACTTGGAACTGGTGTGCATTTTATGCAATTACGTAAATGATTATGTGAGCCAGACATCACAAAAATTTTGAAAATTATTTTTATTAAAATGAAATCAAACACAGAAAATAAATAATTTTTCTTGAAAATATTTCAATGGAGAAAATTTTATGTAAAGTTTTACTTTGAAACAAACAGAGGCTTTTCTCTTCATAGATATGAAGTCAGTCTATATATTCTTCATGTACGTTTAAAACATCTTAGAGTTTTTGGAAAAATATTTGGGCCACCCGTGCACCGGCCCGTTTTCCTTCCATTGTTGAGAGCGGGAGGTGCTCGCTGCTCTGTGAAACCAGCCTCCGCTTTAGGATCCTAGAGGCCCAGGCCTTCGCCCAAGCCACAAGAATCAGCTCTCTACTTGGAACGGGCTAGCCAGAGTATTGCATCAAACTAGCCGTACAAAGTGAGTTGGAGCACTGTCCCACCAATTTAAATCCCTCATCCGGGATACTGAAAGAAGTCGCTTTGACGAACGATGGTTCATAGCATTCCTCATCCGGGCGGCAGGATTCTCCTTATTTCTTCAAACTTCGGTTACGCGGATTTCTGCATGGCCTGAATGGTCAAGATTGGGTAGTCCTCAACAGATGGTAATAGAATTACACCGAGGGGTTCAAATCGGAGCTAGTTTTTCACGGACGAAAGACTTGGAAGTTGTGGAGATATTCCGAATAGAGAGAAGAACACCGTCTCTGTGGAGCTTGAGCTTCCGAACTGTAACATGTTCGAGCCATTTTACTGTTTCCAGGAGGCCCAATCAGATATTTTTTCATTTTATTGTGCTTAATCTCCAACCTCTAATCTCAAACTCTTCCTTAATAAACACTTAACATTAAGCTTTGAAATCTTATATATTCGGGCTGGGTGTATATTATTTGGATCCGTGTACTGCTCTAACAAAAGTTCAGATGAGATAGCCTTTTCCTAATATAATCATTATACGTGACCCAAATATTTCAAAAAGGATTACAAGAGAGTACCAATTAGGATTTTGCAGAGCAATGACTTAAAAAGAACATCAATAGTTGTACATGCGTTCATTGAAATTTTGATCAAAATTTTAGTTTGCCAACATTTCTAGTTGAACCAGTGCATTCTTCTGCTCCTGCTTCTTCTTATACAGTTTTTTGTTTTTATTTTTGTTTCATTTGAGTTTCTCGGATTGTACTTATCTATATAGGAGGAAAATGATCTTTTGTAATTTCGTGCCCGAATTGCATCATGTAGTTCGAAGAGAGAGAGACACAATTGGTGGATCCTATTATATGGTCTAGAGTGTCCGAAAATTTTATATGTACAACATTAAATAGAGTAGCTTTCCATTATCTAGGCCCAATTCAAATTTTCGGCGAGTTGGGTGATCCATGTAACATATAACATAATGTGTGCATAGTGAAGATCGTTTTGGGAATCTCCATATGTGTGATGGTCCGTCCACCTTGGGGTTTTCCCAAGAACCGTCGACGTTTTTAAGTGAGAGTCTCTTTACCTGACTTTTATTATGTATGAATAGATATTAATTAAAAAATAAATTGTAATAATTTTTTATTAATTACTTTAAGTGTTCAAGCTCCAAAAAGAGGGCACCAAATTAAGAGTGTGTTCGGTTAAGGTGTATTGTGAGGATTTTTTGTGTTTTGAGAATTTTTATGTGATGTTAACTTTATTGGTATGCGTGTTGTATTTATATTTATGTGGTGTGAAAAATTATGTTTGGTTGTAGAATCCTGAGGATTCAAAAAATCCTGAGGATTCTTCCTAAACGAACATGCCCTAAAATTTGAAATTCAAATGGGACTAGCAGTTTATCTTAAAATATACATTATTTTTTTTTTATTAAAAAAATTTCATTTATTTTAGTAATTTCTTCTATCAATTTAAAACTTCAATGCTTAATGATTATGAATAAAACTAAAATAAACAGTTTTGATTTTCTTAAGTTAAGTTATAGACTATGTCCATTTTTTATAAATTATATCAAAATAATATATATTTTTTGGTATAAGTATTTGAACATTAATCAAATTCTTTTTGAAAAAAAATAAAAAAGGCCCTTTGGACCAATTTATTTTGTTCCCATTAATAGCAACAATCAAAAAATTCATTGGCCCATTGAATTAAGGACACTCTGGCCTACCGCAGCAATGAGAGTACTTGTCCTACACGTCTTGTCTCAATTTCATTAATGCTGCTTCCAAGGAATCGCACCGGATCCAATGTTCAATGAATCATCTTCATCATGTACTTGGCATATATTAAAAATAGTTCTTTTCTTTTTATTTTTTCTGTTTGCTTTTTCGAGTGCTTTGTTTGACTTTGTTATTCGGAGGCACAATCGTTTCGGCTGGCACTGTGTTTTTCTCGATCACCTGTAAAACATGTCCAAAGTAAGGAGGAATAGTAGATGATTTCAACTTTTCTTAACAGCTTTTTCTGCCTTGGCAAACATAATGATATATCATCGATCATTTTGTGTTGCAGCTGCACTTTCCAAGGAAAGGTATGACATTTTTTCTAATTCTACTATTAGCATGTCAACGACAGTCAACCCATATATATATATATATAAGTTTTCTTTCCCCACCTTCTGTTGGATTAATTAAGCAAAAAAGTTGGACCTATTTGCAAATTTGAAGCTAATAACTGTTATTTTTTAATGTAAGATAAAAAGGGAGATAAATAAATGTTCACAAAAGGCATGTAAAACATATGAAAAAGTCATACTTTCTTTTTGAGTTGGTAATTCTTCCCATAAAATGTTTACACATTAGATACTACAGATCATACTGTTCTTTTTCTATTTTATTTTATTTTATTTTTGGGTAGGTTTATATGTTCTAATTTCTGTATGCAATTTCCTCTTAATTTTTTTGGGATAAATATAAAGTCTATGAACGGATATAGAAGAAAGGACCAACTTTTTGAACTGGCTAAATCTGAAGATCTACACTGAATTTTATTAGTTTAGAATCTTATTTGATTTTTTTTTTTCAAAAATTACATAGACAAACTTTATATTTATATCTTTTTCTTTTCATGTAAGGATATTTATGGAATTGACTATATTTTAACATATGGTTTCAGCATTTTCACAAACTCGATCGGCTTTCCAAGAGATCCGTACATTCCAAAACCATCTTCAATCTGCTCAGAAAAAACAAAAGAAAAAAAGAAAAAAGCAAGTGCAATGTGGTGTAGGTGGGATAAACATAGGCATTGCACCGCCATGGTACTGTCAAATATCAATCTTTTTGTCTAATCAAGCTAGTCATTCTCTTTATCTTGCTTATCTCCTTCGTTTGATCACAATTGTTTATCTTATCCAGCTCTTTAATTTCTCTTCGTTCAATTAAATTGAAGGACTTTTTGATGGCCAATGAAGTCAATCAAGCTTATCAATCTCTTCCCCACGTGCTTGATATATATATATATATATATATATATATATATATATATATATATCAATAAAAAAAGCAGTTTGTATTATCTGTTTGGCTGAGAGGTTGATAACTTAAAAGACTTTGGGAAGATAAATTTTATCAATATTTGGGATGGTGATCGATCTGTGAATTTGTTGATCATTAACTAGTACTATATCTAATGTCCGGAGTTTGTTCTATTTGCTCTTCAATATATAATATGTCTGGTGTTTAACAAAAAATAAAAATAAATAATTATCCGCGAGAGTAGCTCAATGCCTATGATGAATAACGTAGGGAGACTTAAGAGATCACCTTCCCTTAAGCCTTTGGGTTGTGAAGAAAAGACCACTTGGACAGCAGTTAATGAGGACTGTGGAGGTTGTTGAAATACTGCAAGATCCAGTCGAGCCAAATGGGATGGAATTACAGACTTCATTTGCATGATTCAGAGTTTATTGTGTATCAGAAATTCAGAATATGTTTATCTGTTTGAGTCTGTTTTAGTTTCTTGATCTTTTAATGTTAAAACGACGGATATATTGCTTGCCCGTATAGTGCCATATGGAAGGAAGTTTTAAAGCCTTATAAGAATCCAAGAAGACAGTGGCGCTCATTGGCAGATCAGAACTGTTTAAGACAGAATACAAAAAAAATCTAATTTAGCCTCACTTGAGATCGAACCTAGTTTTTCAGTCTGCATATGATCCTTTTGGCAGGACCCAAGTTAATTGAAATCAATGCGAAAGTTATCGACCAATATACTTCATTAAAGTAACTTTTTTCAAAGGCCCAGGGTAATTAATAATTGATAGACCAATTACGCAAGATCGCATGAAATTGAAGTATAATTATGTATATGTTTGTCTAAAGCGCCATATCCAGCGTGTCTATTTATATTGCCAGCAGCCTGCAGGTCCTATCAGTGCAGATAAGATTATAATCAAGTGTGATTAGGAATTTTGTCCAGTCTTGGGGAGCTTCATCATATATTGGATCAAAGCAATAGATATCATAATGGAATATCATAATTGGTGGCTTTGTCTTTATAGGCATACGTCGTTGTTGAAACTTTCGTCTTTGTTGATTCAAGTACAAAAGAATAGATCAGAAGCAAATTTGGTAACCTATTTCCCCCCCCCCCCCCCCCACTCCTCTAGAGAAAAGGTGGGGTTATCGGGTACTGCTTTCGAACACTGTGAACCAAAATCATCATGTGTCATCAAGGTCTATAGACCGACCAGCCTCCAGCTTAGTGATAAAAAAAAGGATTGAGTGAAAGGCACTCTTGCAGCCCAATTCACAACAAAAGAAAGAAAAGTAAATCATAATGCATTATTAATACGATCACTCTCGCTTTCTCTCTCTCTATGTGGCTTTCTAGCTACCTCTCTCGGAGTCTCATGATGAAAGCAGTACGTACTTGCTTGTTCATGGAATCATTCGGCCCATGGCTTCCCCAAGGATCAAGGCCCACGTCTTATACGGCAGTCGAAAGTTAGAGACCTCGATCGGAAAAAGATGAAAATTACCCGGTGAATGGTAAATATAAACGGGGATGCAATTTAAGCGAGAGAAAATGATGTTTCAGAGCTTGATCACAGAAAGCAATATTAATCATGACTTTGAAGAAGGTTGGATTGAGTAGCCACTTACCCAAATACCAAGACAACGAAGTTCCACAATATCGTAGAAGTTCAGATAAAAATCGTATGTATAACTAAGCAATACGTGACCTCCTTACGAAAGAAATCTAGAGAATGCATTAATTTGCGTAAAGTGTTAGGAAATATAATGTATATAATATATTTTTTTAATAATTTAACTTTTTCTGAATAAGAGGTAGTTTTACATAGTATCAAGGTCAAGACCCTGAGTTCGAAACTTGACTTCACAGTTCATCCAAATATATTACACGTATTTAAGCCAACCAATTAAGATGGAGTTCGAACCACATGTGAGGTGGAGTGTAAAAAAAAATAATTTAAATAATCTATCTCATAGTTTCACATAGGATCAGAGATAGATCATCAATTCGAGAATTGACTTTACACTTCAGCCTAATATGTTGCATGTGTTTGGTCCTATTAATTAAAAGGGAGACACCACAGGTACAAGGAGGAGTTTCACATGGAAAAATAAACAATAATAGCACAAAGATTATATATATCCACAAGCTAACCAAGATAAATATTTATTTTTAAGAACTAAAATATTTACTAGCTTGTCCTTTTTTTTATAACACAATCATTACTAATACTAATATGATTTTATAGGATATGATTCTTTTAATCCTAGAAATTTATTACTAACGAAGCACCACTGTCTTGCCACGTCATTAAGGATGTGAAAGAGCAAGCTACCCCTTAAACGAGGAGGGGTAACGAGCATAGCAACCTTCCTTGGCGAAACAATAGGAGTACCCACGACAACATAATATCTGGTTTGAGTCATAACTATTGTTTACAGGGAGAATCCGTCACCACAACAACAAGAAGACCACCAACTAGACCCAACCAATTCAATAGGTCAAAGGTTAGAATTTACTTTCGTAAGCAATTTCAACTTATGTTCTGACTTAAATTTGAATTCCTGATCTTGGAACTCCTGACCACCACCCAGTCCCAAGGTTAGTTTTCTTATTAATTAATCTTATAAATTATCCTTTTCTTGTATTCTCAGTTAGTAATTTTTGCTAGGTGATTAAAGAAATTCCATTAGGTTTCCACGGTTATAGACAAACCCTAAAGCTTTATCTCTAGAACTTTCATCAGTTGTAGCTTGACAGTTCTTTTTCTCCCTCCATTTGGGACAGCGAGACTTGCTCTAGCGCCTCCCCTCCTCCTCCTCCTTGCCGGCCAGTTTATACAGGACTTTTGTACGAAACTTCTAACTCAATTATCAATTAAGTCGTAGGTTTATATCAGGTGGGTTGAATTATCAATTAAGTCACAGGTTTATATAAGGTAGATTGAATTTAGGTATTACATGACGTGAATGTTTTACTAAAAGTAATTACTACTTGACTATCAAAATAGATTAAAAAACAAAATCGTGACCTGGTAAAGAAATCCTAACGATAACTATAAAGTAAAACAAAGGATGACGACGGCGACATTAACAACCGAGTCAAATTGTGACAGCCATGATAATGGGACCTGTGTGCAGGGATGTCCTTAATTCGTCTCGAAGAAGAATAGCCCAAGGGCACCATCCACTGTGCAAAGGGATGAAGGAGGCCGGTCCCCTCCACTCACGTTGTGGCCGCGACCCTCCAAGCTTAGAGAGGGCAGTTAGAGAGGCACATTTACCCTATTTTCCATGCCAGTGCAATCCTCCATTAACGGGATTTTCCCCACATATATTATAGGGACCCTACCACAGATATAACTATACGGGAAAAAGCACGTACGTACATTTTTTTGTTTGCATCTTCTCTCTCTCTCTCATTACTCCAGTTCTATCTCCTTTTGTTTGGGATGAGAAGTGGGGTCATTATTTGTAGACAAAGCGGAGCTGGGGAAATCCGAAACGGATTTTAGGAGATAACACTTACCATTCAACAATCTCTCGGTCAAGATTCTCATTCTCTAATTGTCCCATTGTGACCGTCTCTTCTCTATTACTGCACATAAAGCTTGAAAAATTTCTGTGGCTTTCCGTCATATCATCGTCACGAAATGATTTGAATGGGGTTTGCGTTGGTGGAGCACTTCCACCTCCACAAGCTTGACATATCGATCTTTTGCCAATTTCCAATCATGCAGATCGATCCTGGATTATGCCGACCCAGATTTAAAAAGATTTTTTTTCTTTGCACTGGGTTGGAAAGGAAAGATTGACTTTATAACCTTTGTGGCGTCTAGCCACTTACTTTGGGCCCCCACCTTTCGTAACCCTTTTTCTAGGTTTTTCGTCAAGTTGATTAGCTTAATTAAGCGTTGTTAAGAATCATTTGGGGTTGATTACTGGCCATAGAAGCCAAATCAGTGTGCACTGAAATTTGTTTACGAGGAAAGAAAAGTGCACATCTCTAGAAAATTCAAACACTTTTACTCGGAACTACTTTTCAAACAGCCATTTGTATCTGTATCACAATCCTTATCTCTTGTGGATTAGTCAAATACTTCGTTTAGCAGACAATAATTAGGTGCTGTTATGTTACACATACAATTCTCTTATCTCTATCACAAGAATCCATTAGCCTTTTCAAGAAATAGTTAAACACTATAGGAAATTACATTTATAGCACTCTCTAATTAGTACCACACTTTAATTTACTAGCTAATTACATTAGGAACAGACAATTTACACCCCAAACTAATTACAATTGAACCGTTAAAATTGTGGTAAATGTTTTTTTATATATTGAGATTGACCGTTTAAGGTTTAATATTATGTCTAACTTAGGGTGCGTTTGTGTACCAAAATTTTACCCCTTCTAAAATTTTAACACAATTAAATATTACAATATAATATCTCTCTCCCCATCAAATCATTACTATTTACTACAAAAAATATAAAAAATTATCTCTCTCTTCACTTTTTCACTAAACCCAATACCTAAAATTTTAACAACACTAAAATTTTACAACACAAACACAACCTTAGACGTAATTTAAGGAATAAAGTACAAAACGTATGTATCTCAGCAACCTGACTTCCTGTCCCTATACTTAAAAGGCTGATGGGATTTGGGATTAAGCAATTTGCATGCGTGAATTTGTGTGCGATGTATTCCAAACGTCTAATTAAAGGAATATTTTTAGTAGCCAGTGGTCCAACGACGTTCCTGTTTACCATTGGTCATAAATTTTTCTTTAATTTCTAGAAACTTGAAAGTCAAGATCGCGTATTTTGACTCGATATATATAAAACTTATTATCTCGGTTATCAAAATAAATAAATAAATAAATCTCAATTTTTTCTGTTTGAAAAATTGATCATCCTTATTCTGTCATATTCCCATAGTCTATATTCTATACGTGGAGACACGTGGAATGTGTATATATAAATCAACACGTGCCATGTGACATATCCACGAAATGCCAAATCATAAAGAATAAAGATGATCAATAACCAAATATAAAACCAAAAAGTAAAAAAAAAAAACTGAGAGAAAATAATAACCAATAAAACCTTTTGAAAAAACAAGAAAACAAAGGCCAGAAATTATATAAATTAAAGAACTTAATTAAACAATTGAAAAGTACTAAAGAAACAACAAGAAATAAAACAGCCAAAAAATATATAAATCGAAAAGGGAAAGGGGATGGGAGATGAGAAAATTAGGCTGCAGGAAAGATGACCTATATTTTATTATTTAAATATATTTTAAATATTTTTCTCATGTACGTCTAAGTCAAATTCTAGCTCCCTTTATTTACTTGGCCTAACTGTAATATTTCATTTAAATAGGAGTATTATACTTTACTGTAATATTTCATTTAAATAAGAGTGAAGTGTAAAGTCAAGTTCTGAATTCAGTACCTCGACTCTAATATAATATAAGACAACTGTGTTATCTCGAAAACTTATATAAATTGTAAGAAATAGCTAATTTTTTTATTTAAATTATATGTCTAATTAGATATACCCTTTCTAAATTCGACATGCAATTATCATCAAATGGAGGGTCTAATTACAAATGATTAAAAATGTGTTTTAAATTATTTGTCCATTTCTCATGAACGAGATATTCAAATTAATCGATAAGGAATTTCATGATAGTGTGTTTGGATAGTTTACTCTAAATCTACACTAAGATTAACTTGATAGAACATATGAAAAATACCTTTGCTATAGCCCAAAGATTCTTAGAAAACAATAAATGTATGTGAACAGATCAAAATATATTCAAACATTTTGAGCTACACAGCACTAGTGCTGAGGAGAGGTGGCCCTGAGACTCGTGTGTTGGCTAGCTAGGAGTCCTGCGAGATGAATCTCGGGGCCCTACCTCGAAAGGAAAATCAACGAGCACATTTCTTCGTGGTATAGTGGTGGCAGGACTCCGTATATTTTTCAACCAAAACGGAAAGAAAAAATATGTATAGAGAGAGAGATAACAGACGCATCGCAAAAGTGCTGATCAAATGGAGGACAAAAAGTGTTTGAAAAATCTTTCAAAATCGTTAGGTGAGGTCCACTGAAAATTAATCCTCTATAGCCAAGAAAAAAAAATCCTCTATATTTTTACTAACTTAAAGCCATATATATATATATATATATATATATATATATACAACCACAAATCTCTACTTTGGCTCAAAATGTCGCTAAGCCTGATCGCATTGGATCTCTTCAAAACCCACATAAAGACAATGACAACCAACAATTAACACACTGAGAGTAAACAATATCTTGTTGCACCAAGCTATACAAGCACGAAGTTAGGATGGGACGGAGGGGATCACTTACAGAAAAATAAATTTTTGAGGACCAAGATGTAAATTGTAAAAGATAAAAAAATCAAATCATTAAAAATATATATCTTTTGGCTCAAAAAATGAAGTATTTTGTTGAGAGAGAAAAAATATTCCCACTCATTTTGGAGTGCTATCTCCTCCGTCCCCGCCTTATTAAATACACGCATATATACTCAACCTTTATAACTGCGGAGAGTAGAAGACGAAAATTTTAATTTTGCTATAATGAATGATACATTTTTATATGGAGGCGTAGGTTATATAAATGTTATACATGACAATCAAACTTTTTGTTAAACTAAAATTATTACAAAATTTAGGTTGTTCCGACTAGACACAATTGTTTTTCAAATTTTTTTATGGAGAACTTCACTTGTCACTCCTAAACTATGAATTCAATGTCATGTAAAGTCTAAATTATCAATTTCGTCATATTGCACCCTCGAAATATCAAAATTCATCACTTCACGCCCTTTAACTAGATCTTACAGTTGAAATGAGTGAACAATGATCTATATGGCATAATCTTGACAATTGAATCATATCTAATGTTATATATTGATAAATTTAATAGTTCGAGGGTGTAATGTCACAAATTTAGTAGCTTAGACCCTTAAATGACATTGGACCCGTAATTTGGGATCGACAAGTGAGACTTCCTCTTTTTGAAACTTTAATGTGTTTGTAATTATAGATATCAATGTTGGGTAATGGAAAATTGTTTCGAGCCATACCATTAACTTACTTTCGTATTGCAACCCACCTGTCTCCCACACCTCTTCCTACTACCACAACTAATGCCAGTCCACATTCAATTGGTAACTTTCATCTTACGATCTCATACAGTACCATACCATTTGTGCATCTATACAATATCATGATACCAGGGCTAGTCGGGAAGAAAAAGACTTCTTCTGGGCTACTCAGGCTGATTGGAATACTTGGGAGAAATAAGAATTTCGGGACAGTGATGGGAACGATCTATATATTTGTTGGAAGGTCGGAAAAATGTTTGGATCGCTCGGGATGTTTGTGGAAAACTTGGGAATCACACACACGGATAGATAAGCTCACCACCAAAGTAGAAACACAATGAGATACATAAATCACCACCAAATGTAATTCAAAATGGGATACATAGCAAGGACTCGTCACCTATTGGAATCCACCGAAGGATAAGAGTTTGGAGAAGAATTTTTTTTTCAAAGACGCTTATGACTCAAGTTGTATAAATACTCAATCTGTATTTTTCCATTGCTAGAAAAGCGTATATATAATATAGCTTGAAACAACCCCCCAAGCATGAGTAAATAAGAATTACAATTTTTCAAAACATTAATTGAGACTTAGTAAAGATAAAAAGACTCTAGAGAAGCGTATATATAATATAGCTTGAAACAACCTCCCAAGCATGAGTAAATAAGAATTACAATTTTTCAAAACATTAATTGAGACTTAGTAAAGATAAAAAGACTCTAGAGAAGCGTATATATAATATAGCTTGAAACAACCTCCCAAGCATGAGTAAATACGAATTACAATTTTCAAAACATTAATTGAGACTTAGTAAAGATAAAAGACTCTTAGGCAAATGAAAAAACATATTGAAAATCCAAAGAACTAGCTAAAAATAGTAAAATCGTTCACAATTCGCTAGACCTCGTAACTAGTTACCAACGTGACATCCTTAGGTAATTTTATCATAACTTCATCTAGGAAAGTCCAAATAATATATCGTTTGATGAATTTCAAACTAGTCTGTTAGGGCCAACAAACCATCACTAGAATAGAAACTCTTTGTAAATCAATCATAACATTAATTTTAATGTTGAGTTTTGGTGTTGACCACACCTGTGTGATATCAAATTTAGAACTCAACAACACTCTCTAAAACTCCTCCCTCTTCCTAGTTGCAACCCCTCGACATGAGAACTCCCTCCCTTAGTGACCCTTCATGTTACCTCCTAGGGGGGGTCAAAACCTCCGGCAATTTCTCTCTCTAGATTATGAAAGAGCCTTAGGCAAGTCCTAAGTCATTAGACCTTTTAATTTTTTAAAAAATAAGTAAATTAATTTATTAAATCAAAATTAAACTATAAAATTGCTTCTTTTCTTTTTAGATGCAAAATTTATAAATTAATACTTTAAGAAGCTGCTTTGTTCAACAAAAAAATTGGTTATGTGATTGTTTCCCAGTTTAGCAAAAAGAACAATCCACTAATTAAGCATTGATGTGCCACTGTACAATATCTTAGAAAATGACATTATGAGAATTTAATTTTTTTAGAACTTGAGTTAATTAGCAAAAAAAGTAGACAATTTTGGTTATAAATTTTAGGAGAAGAATTTGTGGAGAGTGGTGATGTTATTTAGGAAAAAGAACCGTAAAAGCTATTGTTATTATTGCTAGATCTTTCTAGTATGCTCTAATTTTTTATTTTCAATTTTAATTTTGTAAACTAATCTTTAGGATGCTCCTATTTTGTACGCCTCTCAAATTATATTCCAAAGTTTTAGAATTTTTTTCTCAACTTTAATTTTATAAAAGTGCTTCCAATTTTCTAGGCTATAATATGAGGCCTTCAAATTAGGGACTTTAGGCAATTGTCTCACCTGCCTACCCATCTTAGCAGCCCCTGAATCCACTCACCCTCTACCTTTCAACGTCCACCATATCATAAGCAACCCTCTCCCAATCACAATCCCACTAGGTCTTTGCAAACCTCCTTAACCCCTAGCTTCCTCTATCATGATAATTGTTGCAATAACTAATTTTAGGTATTTTCCAACAAACAATTGTGGTCAATATAGTTTTATCATGTATTTTTTCGATAATAAAGATGTTTTATTATGTTATGTAATTGACCACACGATCACGATAAATCACAGAAAAAATAAACACACAAAGAACACCAAAATTTAACTTGGTTCCCTCAAGGTGAAGTACATGCACTGGCAGAGGCGGCATGAAAAATCCACAAATTCCAAAATCAAAAGTACAAGCAACAAAGAGTGAAGAAAATCAGTCCAATAAACAAGCCACAATACAACCACAAGTCAATCTCTCACATTAGAGAATCTATCACCCTATAATTCTCTTATTTAGCCCAATTCGAAACGATCTAGAGAACGTTGATGCTTTTTAATTTCTACGAGACGCACCAACTTACCATCCTTAATTCTCTCATATTCGTGCAAAGTTGACGCTCTCCAATATTCTCGAGATGCACCAACTTGTCATCCACAATTCTCTTTGATTCATGCAATGTTGATGATCTCTAATATTCATGAGATACAACAACTTGTCCACTTCAATGCTTCTCTCTCCTAAACTACAACCTTCATAACGCTTTTTCCTTTTATTTTTAGTTGCTCATTCCTAATTGAAAAGAACTCCTAGTATCACAATGTGTTAAGTATTGTATCTACATCCAAAAACTCTTTGACTGATAAATTTGGATAAAACAAGAACTCTTCAGTGCAACATCCTGCGCTCGACAAGGTAAAATCTAAAACATACTCAACAAATTTCCACCTTAAATTGGATTCCATCAATCTTGAAAAATAGTCTTACAATATCGTCTCTGTCAAACCTTTAAAGGTGATCATCAACCACTATTGTCACTCAAGCTCAAGCAGTGCTTGAACTTGAATCTTGAAACGACTTCAGTGTTAACTCTGAACTTTTCAACTAATTATTTCTTCTTGTAAACTCACTTGCATCCTGTAGCCTTCTTTTCTTTTCCTATTAGAGACTCCACTTCTTTTGATGCAACTGTCATCTAACTGTTATTCTCATTGACATTGCTAGAATCCTAAAAGCATGTTGGATCTCTACTATCAGCAAATAAAGCAAAATAAACCATATCTTTAAATCCGTGCCTTTCGATCTCCTTTTTCTTTACCTCTAGCTATGGAATAAAGCTCTTCTATATACATTGAGTCTTTAGAAATCTTTCGTCCTCACCATTATCCATGTAGAAACTTTGATCATCTAACTCTACCTTGATGAATTTTTTCTCTTTCTGGCTATTAGTCGATGCTTCATCTCCCTGTTGGATTTGAATATCATTCATCATTCTCTGCCATACAGAAAAATTATTTTTTCCATTAAATTTCTCCACCTCGTACTTGGTATTAGCCATATCTGTTGTAATCGTATATTTAAATCCCGAACATGTGTTTCGATACCACTTGTTGTGCAATTACCAACACGATGACAATAAATCATAAAATAAATAATTAAAACACAGAGACACAAAAATTTAACGACGTTCCCTCAGTCAGGCTGAGGTAAATCCACGGGCAAAGGCGACAATAAAAATTCACTAATCTTAACCAAGCCTCAATACATCCAAATCTCATTCTCTCACATAAGAGAATCTATCACGTTATACTTTCTTATTAAGCCATAAATAGAGATGAACTAGAGGTCCGTGAACCATTAATACTCTTAAATATTCGCAAGATACACCAACTTGCGCTATTTAATTCTCTCAGATTCTTGTAATATTGATGCTCTCCAATATTTTCGAGTGACACAAACAAGCCCTCCAAAATTCTCTTAGATTCGTGAAATGTTGATGCTCTCTAATGTCTGCAAGACACACCAACTTGCCCTATTCAATTCTCTTTTTTCACTCTCTCTCCTAAACTACATCCTTAATAACACTCTTTCTCCTTTCTTTCTTTTCGGCGGCTCAATCCTAATTGAAAAGAACTCCTA
The DNA here is from genome assembly GCA_963930655.1 of Myrica gale. Lineage (NCBI taxonomy): Eukaryota > Viridiplantae > Streptophyta > Magnoliopsida > Fagales > Myricaceae > Myrica > Myrica gale. Next base: position 19,869,030 of record OZ005607.1, read on the forward strand.
GTATTACAACGTGTTAAGGATTTCATCAACATCCAAAACGTCGATCGAAAAATTTGGATAAAAGAATAACTCTTTCGTTTGTTACTCCATGCGCAATATCTTGGAGCCCATACGGTAAATCCAAGGCGTACTCAATATATTGCAAGTTATATATGCTTTTAAGAAAAACAAAATTGCTCTTAATTTTTAGCGGAATTAGGCATTTTTAGATTGTTCTTAGTCAATTGTTAGCTAAATTAGATAGATATTTTGTTGTCAATCAAACATTAGAAAATACTTTAAATACTATTTTCTGGTGATCCAACAATTGAAAAAGTAGTCATTTTCTCAAGCTATTATTGTACAAGAATGAAGCTTGCTAGTTGTGAAAAATGGAGAACTTCGGGAGAAGCTAGAGAAGGTTTTGAACAACAACTGAGTGAGGGCAAGGGAGTAAGGGCAGGTCAGTTAAGTGTGTAAAAAATAGTTCAGGGAGAAACAATTCCCGACCTGTAGGGGAGAGTTCGGTTGAATGGGGTGGCCCACGACTAGTTGTACCTGAATGTCCTCCAAGGCTGGAGATCAGCATGCTCAGCATCTTAGAGTCTTCAATTTATGGCATAAACAGTCTTATGCTGCAATTTCTTAGGATCGATTGTTAAAAACTCTAAAACTTTGATGAGATTGAATTTTTTGAAACTTGATATGGAGAATACCATGGTAGTTGTTAGATCCCTTCAAGGTGTTCGTGAGAAAGGTTGTAAAAAGTGAGAATTTAAGTTGGTGGGGCATTTTATTGAACAACGTCTTAGCTACCTTACTGTGAGTGCTATACGTAAGAGAATATGGAGATTGAAAGGATTTCTTTTGGAGTTGTTGTCAATGCAAAATGAATTCTCTATTTCAAGTTCAAGAATGAGGAGGCAGTGGAGAATGTGTTGGGAGGAGGGTCGTGTCACATAGTTAAACGACTATTTTTCTTAAGGAAATGACAATCTAATATGGCTCTTTTAAGAAAGGACCTTGACCAAATTCTGGTATAGGTTAAACTGAGAGGTGTGCCTCTTGATATTGGACTGATGAGGACCTTAAAAGTACAGGAGATGCCTCTTGGAGTCGGAGTAATACGATGAATCTGCGTGAGCTTGCCCAAGAAATAATTAAAGTGGCTACTGGGAATGGTGCGAGCACATCGTTTGGTTTGGAAATTGGCACCCGGTTGGACCTCTGCTTAAACTTGTTAATCCGAACTTTATTGCTAATTCTAAAGTTAGCACATATGTGATGGTGGAGGTTTTAATCAGAGGAATCTCATTAGATTGGCCAAATGGTGAAATCTGGAGATGGTTGGAGTCCCAAACACAACCAGTTTTCATCCTTGGCCCAATAGGGAGGATCGACTGGTCAGGATTCCTAGCTCCAATGGTACTTTTCTACCTCATATGCCCTTGCTTCCCTATACTCTACGATACCCAAAGTTCCTTGGTTTCATATCTTTTCGGGCGCCACCTATGTTCCTAGATCTTCCTTTATTGCTTAGTTGGTTGTTAAAGAGAGGCTATCTAGTAAAGCAAGGTTGAGAGCACGAGGTTTGGATAGAGAAGCTCTTGTGTTTTGTGTGGTGGGGAACCTGAGGATGAGGAACACTTATTTTTTCGATACACTTTTTCTCAATGAATCTGGATTATTTTGTTGGATATGAGTGATTTGCATAGAAGGTTGTATAGTAGGAAGGTGGTGGTTAGATGACTGTCAATGAAGAGGAAGGGTAGGACCCTATCGACAATAATTACCCAAATTATGTTTATTGTTGCAATCTATCATTTATAGAGGGAGCTAAACAACAAAATTTTCATAGGCAAGGCAAGAAGATTCATTCATGTTCTCAAAGACATTAATAATGGAGTGGTGGCTAGAATTGAGCAATCTTAAACAAGTTCAGAGGACTGAAAAGAATTTGGAGTTAGCAAGGAAATGATGCTTACCTCTGATAGCATCTTTTCTCCTCCAAGAACTTTTCTTTGATATTGATTTGTTTAGTTGTTGTTTGACATTATCTTTGTTGTCTTGCGTTTTTACTCCATAATAGCCTCTTTTGAGTTTTAACCCATCAAGGGGGTGTTACGCCCATGTAGAGGGCATAGGTTTTCTTTGGTTGAGATACACCCCATTGAGGTAGAGGGCATAGGTTTTCTTTGGTTGAGATACACCCCATTGAGGGGGAGCTACACCCATTTTGAGGGTATAGGTTTCTTTTCAATGAGTTACACCTCTTTGTGAGGACCTTATGTTCTAGCTTTGTGTTTTTGAGTTTTTCCTCTTTGAGAGGCATTAGGTTTCTTTTATTACGTGGGCTACACCCATTTTGTACAGCTCTTTGGGAATCAATATACTTTCCAGTTACCCAAAAAAGAATGTGTTTTTTAGGAAAAATCATTTAGAAAGAAATAGACATAGGTTTAAGTGTAAAAAAATCATCCAATAATCAGCTATGTTTGCTTACACGTTTTAAAAATATTTTTTGGTTTTAAAATCTATTTCTCATCCAAATATAAATTTTTCCCTAAATTATTTTTCAATTCCAAATAATATTTTACTTGTACTCATTAACCTTATTTTTCATGAAAAAAAATAGAAAATGAAACATCTAGTACGTCCCATATCTATGTACAAAAATCAAATTTCACCCTATAACTTTTAATTTATCTAATTCATGACTTTGTTTTTGTAGGTTTTGTGCTTCTGTTCTAGTATTTGTTTTTTTTAAGCTTTGAGAGTCTTCTTTCCCTTCAATATTATTTGTGTGAACCGCACATTGGTAATATTGACCACTACAATAAAGACAAATATATATCTAGTCTGCACAGAATAATTTGACCACAAATTTGGTGCAACTTCATGGGAGTGGAAAATGTGTTACACGTATCATGATTTTAATAAAAAAAATATATATACATATAATTTCTGATTAATTATTTATCCGAATGACATTACTTAAATATTATATTTCATTCGTTTCTCTTTTGATGCGTACAGAGACTGATCACTTGGCTCTCCTTCTAGAAATAAGGAATATCCAGAAAAAAAAAAAAAAAAAAAAAAAGAAGAAGAGAAAATGATTCTGACAAGGCCCTTGAAAGCTTCTTCTTACCTTATTCCGACGTGCTTTGGTTTCATGAAATCCGCTTCCCCACAACCAATTGATTAATCTCCTAATTTTCTTTCCACGAATATTTCAAACCAACTTGATCAGAACATCTGCATATATAATCAATCTTTCACATCTCGGAAACAAAATAATTCTTTATTTTTAATTTAGATTTTGAATTGGCTCCAAGAAAATGTGAAGCCCATCTCTTCCTCTAACTTAATTATAATATTTTTGTTGGTTTCTTCAACCTTGTTATATAATAAGCAAATTAATCCAAAGTAATTAATCTCTTTAATATATTCAATTAACAGAACCCGTGATTTATAGTACTAATTAGGAATAGCTCTTGTATCGATTGCAGAAAGTTGAAGAAAGCTTCTTTTTAGGGAAGTAGCTGAAGACAGCTTCCTGCATCTACCTGTCAAAGAGATTTTAACATATATATACCATTGTCACGAGGTCCCAAAAAGCTTGTTTATTTTTTTTATAATTTTTTTACTTCGTTATATACCGCTGTTTTTGTGTTCAAATTAGAGATCATCTTAATCTTTTTCTCGTGTAAATTATCTTAATTCACTAAAAGAAAACAGACTTTGTTTGTCACCCAAAGTGCCCAGTTCGTCAGCTATGGTTTTGGGTGACCAAACCGGTTTGTCACCTAAAGCCAGCCAGCCAGCCAAGGTTTTAGGTGACGATTTTGGTGTTCTGTCGCTCGAAACCGTTCAGACGATTTAGAATACCGTCCAAACGGTTTTGTACCATAGTGACGTAATTAAAAATCGTCATGCCTAGTACAGTCCATCCATTTGCATGAGCTGTGCAAACGTACTCTCTATACGTTTGGACAACTGATACGAACGGTTTGTCCAATGTGACGAAATGAATTTTGTCATCTACAAACCTTGTGCACGGTTTCATAACTTCGTCCGAATGATAATATACAACGTTCAGACTCTTTCATAAAGACGTCTGCACCGTTATTTAATTTATGACGAAAATTTATTTGTCATCTACAAAATCCGTTTGAACCATTACGTATACAGTTCGAACGCTTGTTCCATTGAAAACGTTCGAACGTATTTGTGTATCATGCTCACGGTTTCTTATTTAAAGACCATGTGGACGCGAGAACAACCGTTCGGACGAAATAATTTAAAGCAAAGCGTGCGTGCACACGTTATCAAGGTAAAAGAATCGTACATACGACATTTTTTACTGTTCGAACGGTTTTCTCTATATGTGAATTAATTTAATTAAAATTTTAAAAATAATTTAGAAATAATATAAATAGAAAGATATTCATTGCTCATAATATAATAAAATATCTACAAATATGCAATTGTTATTAAAATTAAGTAAAGTATATAATCGATAAGTACTGACAAAGTAGTAAAATACATAAATCTTCCCAAATTTTCGTTTGGGTATCAGACGAGATTGCATTTGTCTAATCTGCTCATGCAATACTCCGTCATTAGTTGCATCCCCCGTTCTTGTTTTCCACTAGGTTCATTTGCTGCTCCTGCATCATTTTCTGGTGCTCCTCGTCATTTTTTCGCTACTGATCCGCCATCATCTTCATCAGCTCTTTGTCTTTCTTCCGTTGTTACTCTTTCATCATCTGCAGATGCTCTCGCATTGTCTGCTCCATAATTGACTGCTTGACCAGAAGCGCTTCATATTCCAACAATCTAGCCCTCATCTCCTCAATTTGTAACATGACCTCTTCCAATCTTCAAGACAAATCAACAGACGATGCTAATGAAGATAATCCAACAGACAGTACTGAATGACCTAAATCTCGCACGTAACCCGCTTTCGTCCCCAACACCTCAATGAAGATCTCCACTTCGGGGTATGATTTTTCCTCTGACTCGTGCTGCAACTGTAACGCCTCCATTTTTTCCAACAAAATTAGAAAAGAAGATACAACTAGTACATATGAAACATAAATGCATACGAATGCATCATTAAATCTAACGTTACAACTTACAAAATTTTCTCGTGCATCTTCTAAAGCCCCACATGTCATCCTTATTAGTATGCGTCTTTTTATAAAGCAATGAAGGGCTAATTTCATCAGATTCTGGATTTTTCTGTACACCAAAAGAAATATAGAACATGCATATTAAAATACCTATGTCATTTATTTAAATAATAAATAATAAAAATATAAATTTATTACTTACTAACAACGCTCTAGTGCTTAGGAAGGACCTCGCTCCTGATGTGTATACAATCTTCAGCTTAACTCTATTCTCCTTGTTGATTGCACTCCTCCTCTGCATTGTACATTTACAATTGTTACCACAATGAAATTGTCGACGTTCATTAAACATATAATAGGGACAAAATTAAATAAATATCCGAGTTCTAAACCATAAAGGAAATTCTTTTTCGTACCTCCTATCAACATATATTGGTGATTTCCTCATCTCTTACAAGTGCTCGCTATAAAGAAATAATATATTTTATAATAAATTAAAATATAATGAACTAATAAATGTTTAAGTGAGCAAATATTCTTATAAGCGCTGACTCTATACGTTGGATGATTTCTGAACAGTTGTTGAGAACGTACAACTGCGCTTTTGTAAATTTATTTCTATTCAAATATTGATCCCAACCAACTCCTAGAGGTCGGACAATTTGAGTAAACACAGAAAAATGACAACGTTGATCATCCATAATCTGTCTAGACTGCGATTGTCAAACAAGACAGTTCTTTGACGCACAGACTCTATTTTCACTCCCAAAATCTTGTCAAAATCAACCAAAATCATAAAAACTTCAATATAAACACATCACAACCAACCCTAAAGTCAATTACAATCATTTTAGACACTAAAATTTCGAAAAACACATACTTTCATATATTAAAATACCTGTTTTTCATACTAAAATAATTCAATTTAATACTCACTAACCTCAAATGCAATCCAATATCAAATTCTAATAGAGTTGCTCCTTTCACACCCTATTCAATGAGATTGGACACCAAATATCAGCTCTCTGCTTCTCCTCCTGCTCAAATATCTCATTTTCTAAGTTTTTCGATTTTTCCTCCACTGTCTGCGATTCTGCCACTTTCATAAGATTGAATACCATTTGGACACATCAAAGGATGTTCAGACATATACGTGTATTAGCTTTCAAGGGAATTGATGCCGCCAAAATTTCAAAACCGTCCGAACTACGATGTACCACTCCGAACTTCATCTTACAGTTTAACAGATCCTTTTATTAATTCTCAAATGACAGGGTCTGGTCATAGACATTGACGTTCGGACTGTAAATAACCTTTCGAACACTACCGTACATCACACGACACCGTTTTAGAAATAAACAACAACGTGCGGACGATATAAAAACATCTTCCGAACTAATTTTTGAATTTCAAGCATCCTGACCGTATAAAACAGTGTTCGAACAGTTTGTTTTATATAATACGACACCGTTCAAGCTTACATTAAAAATTCCGGATGGAAACCTTAACGTCCGAACGGTTTTTTACGATTTTTTTGTTTTCATTTTTTAAAGTTTATACAATTAAATTTATTAGCAAGTTTTAAATAACCAAAGTTAGTAAATAATATAAATAACTTTAAGTGTGTTAAGTTCTAATATCAATACTTTTTTGAATGAGTGTACCGAAATTAGAAACGTAACATTAATTAACATATTGTATTAAGTTCTAATAAATACAAGTAACATAATTGAAATTACATAAATATATAAAATATCGTTAATACATAATATGAACAAAAACATCAAATAAAACGAATACATGTCCATAAAACATAATAAAAGTAAATGTTCTCAAAATATATTAAAAAATATAAAAGTAGACTACTGTTCATCATCATCATCATCCGTGAGTTTTAGAACGTGACGGACTTGACGAAGGTATTCCTCTATCAGCACGATCGACTCAGTCAGGGGAAAGAGCTCTACACCAGTTGCCACGCCCTACAGGACCTACTTAAGCACAACGACCTCCTTCTTCTACCCAACGTTCATGTCCGCGACCTTCTACTCCAAAGCCATCAGACGACGACTGATATCACTGACCACACAATGGGTGGGCTTGATTGCATCCGCTGAGTCAGCTCCGTCATCATACCATTCATCCAACTCAGCCGCTGTGCCCCAAGTCCCTGGGTCGAACTCTGTCCAGGATCATGCCACTCCATTGCCTCCTCAGGCTGCTCCTGTCATCTAACTCTAGCAACCCGAGCAGCATGCAGTGCTCGGCGTGTCTGGGCCATCGAATTGGAGAGCATTGTCTTATTGATCGACCCAAATGGAAACGCCCTCGGCTCGTCTGCACCCTCAGGTACCATCATGGTGTGCAGGAACTGGGTTAGAAGAATCCTGTGCGACAATGAAATCATAGCATCAGTCTTCAAGGCCTCTGCACGAATGGACTGGTAGATATATGGTGTTATATCAACAGGTTGCCCCCGTACAACTACCAAGTAGAGGAACTCGACACGGCTATAAGACAGCTCCATGGTATGCTTCTTAGGGTCGATGGAGGAGCATAGGATCAGGTCATGATCCGCCAAAAAGGAAGTAGCTGCCCGTGTATCATATAGATTCCCTATAAAATAGTTGTATCCTCGCCCAACATAGTCTGGAATACCTCGGTATAGTAGGCCGGCACTCATCGCTCATTGGTAGGTTTGAGAACGCTGCCAAATCTCTCTCGTACCCCAAGAAATTAGTCAGCTCGTCGATCGAGAATATGATCAGAACGTTATAGACAATCACCTCCATACTAGGCTCTTCCAGGTGCCTCGCCAGTAATATAGTTGTTCTTGTGGATTAACGGAAGCCAACCTAACCCCTCCACCACCTCCGGAAGTGTCATACCCTCAAATGTTAGATCGTTAAAGTCTGCCAACTTGATGTCCCGCTCGACAACAATAGAGCGAGACATAATGATCGATGTATGCTGCTCCACCGTTAAAGCTCAAGTGGAAGGTTGCTCGTCATCGGCCTGGCCGCTGGTACGTGAACGCTTGCTCATTTTTTTCAGAATCTGCACAAAAAAACGTTCACATGGTTAAAAAAACGTCCAAACCCATATAATACCGTCCGAACGCTAATAATTCAGTCCGGACGTATACGTGAAGCGTTCAGAAATGATCAAAACGTCAACGTATCCGTTTTGAAAGTCTAAAAAGAGTCCGAACAACTTTGGATATCCGTCCGAACCCAAAGCAGACACAAAACTATTTAAATTTAACATTAAAATGTCCGGACTGTGTTGAAAAAGATTCCGGACACAATCAAAACGACAATATATAAACGCAGGCATACTATCAGGCGTATGAATGTACAACAAAGAATTAAACTAAATATATAGCGTCCAGACAACATCAAAACGACAACGTATACCACTGAATGACTTCGGAAAGAGTCTGAACGACCCAAGAAATCCTTCGACAACTCACTAAAGCGTCCGAACGACTTAATAAAGTGTCCGGACGCTTTTTGAAGGACGACCGAGTTAACTCAGCCATGAAAATATCCCTCCACCTCCCCCATATGCCCAAAAATACAACCAAAACACAAACTAATACACTTAAAACACACCTAACACTTCACACAATTAATTTCTACGTAAAAATCAATAAAAAAAGACAATATACTATGCAAAAAATGGAATTGAAATTCTATACGTAAAACAATAAAAAATGAAATTTTTACCAATTAAAATCTAGTTAAAAGTAAGCAAAACATACTTGGATTTGATTAGATCCACGAAAGAGTGATATTACGTCAAGATTTGTGAAGAAAAAACTTGAGTTTTGAGAGATTTTTTAGGAGAAATGGTTCTGTATTTGTGAAAATGCCGAACTGTTCGACTTTTGAAAGTACGTTGCTAGCGTTTGGACTCCAAGCATGCAGTCCGAACGTTTTTCTGCAAACATGTTTTAATCAACGTACTTTGTATTAAATATCAAAATTTAAACCATTTAAAATCGTTCGGCACAATAAACACGTTCGGACGTTTTATCACGGCGTGCAAACGGATTTCCTATGAATTGGCATGACATAAAAGCGCACGTTTGGCTGAATAAACGATGAATATCGTCCGGACGTCTATTAAGGGTTCAGACGGTGACAACCGTTTTCAACTTTCATATAACGTAACACGTGTACGCCTTGCGACGGTTACGGAACGTCCTAACGGTTTCCTAAACTGTTGTATAAAAAGAGTCTAGACGGTATTGTAAAAACTATGACGATTCTAATTGTCACTCAATTACGACAATTTGGAATTTGTCATCTTGCAGAGAGTCCGAACGGTTTGCTTGTTCATTCAGACATAATTTTATTTTTGTGACGATTTTTATCATCACACATTCGTGACGCGTGTATGTCATTACACTAGAAATACGTCTGAACGTGTTTTTGACCGGTCCGGACGATTTGACGTTCCTGGATGATTTTGGGTGACGAATTAATTAATATTTTGTCATGGAAAGTTCACTCTAGGTGACAAAATTTGGTTTGACATCCAAAATTTTGTCACCTAAAACTATATTTCTTAATTGACCTAAGTATGAAAGTTGAATTTTGACAGATTCTTGATGTAGGGATCGGAAGAGCTTGTAATTACACACGAATAGTATCATTTTTAAATGGTATGGGACAATTTTTTCTAACTAAATATGCATAAGTAAGGGCTAGAATTTTAAGAATTCTATCAAAACCAAGATGATATATATATTCTAAAGTTTACACTTCAAAATTTGAAGTATACTTTATTAATAAAGAATAATATTTAGTCATCATAGTGTCTACATAGATTTTCTTCCTTGTTTATGTATTTTCTAAATCCCTGATCATCGAGTAAATTATACTCTTCTCTATAAAATGAATCCACCACATGAGCACAAAAGTAACAAGTATACTAGAGAAACTCAGTCAAAAAACCAATATTATAACCTCCATGGTCACGTTCATGAGCCTTTGAATACGAATCTTTTTACCCGTTTCCCCACGAACATTACTATAACTACAGTACTGGGGGGATGAAATACTTTTTGATTCTTTGAAGTAAACAGAACTCAAAAAGAAACAAAACCCTCATGTGTCTCCAACTAGTGCTCCACCTTTTCATGCCCTCCTCAATTTCTTTATTTTCTCAAAGAGAGAGAGAGGGGGAGAGAAAATTTAAAGTGACACACCACCGAACCTTATTAGAATAGTCAGTTTAATCCCTTCTCCAGCTTTTTCTCCTGGATACAAGTCAAGCTAAACCATAATATGAGGGGGACCATGGAAAACCAGAAAAGAGAGCTCTGCATCAACGGTGGAGAAACCCTCATCAAGATCACCTTATAGATCTTCCAGTACAAGTAGATATAGCCGCAGACCTATCAACATATATACCCACCATGTGGAGCATCGATATTTTATTAGGGTTTAGTAATTTGGAATTATTAAAAGGAAAGAAGAATAGAATAGAACATCGCAAGAGGTTCACGACCACCTAATAAAGTTTAACTGCATAATTTTTATCGAGATAATGTAGTCGTGTAAATTATCTAATTAAAACTCATGTTTTGGACAAAAACTGGCATGTCAGCCAGCCATTGTCATTTTATATGATAAATAAATTTCGGGCCAGTAGCAAGAAAAGAATAGAACACTGAAGAAAAGCAGAAGCAGAATAAAATTATCGAGGTAGTGTTAAGTATATGCTACTAAGCTACTTCCTTTTGATTCGATAGGTAGAACTGTTTTCGAGTTGAACAGTACAGAGATCATTATATAATTTATATCAGATTTGTGAAAATACTCAAGGTGGAGAAGAATAACACTTAACCATATGATCCCCTGCGCTGCAGAAAGGGAAAGAGTATTCAAATGGGTTAGGTTCTATATAGCTAGTAACATCATTCTGGCACTTGAATGCATGCAGCAAAAAGGCACATGAGCAGCACAGTACTAGTACTGATCAATAAGTGAGGGCTTGCATGAACGTAAAAAAGCGTAGAAAATGTCACCAAGAGTACACCCCAAGACCGAGAGGGCTTACAAATGTTCTGCGATGGATCGAAGCATAAAACATATTCTACATAAAGATATAGACTAATCAATTGCTTAGGTTCTATCGCTAGGAACATCATTCACAGTACACTTGTTAGGAGCCCAAGAAGATTACAAAGAAAAAAAAATGTAGCAGCTTCTCAAACACAAACAAAAAAGGGTTTCAAGTGCTGCCTTTTTGCCTCCCATTTTACTATAAATGTTAGCAAAAAAAGGGTAAATACCCCAACTTTTTAGGACCTGCTGTGTGTATGGAGGTTATGGGCTCAACACAGCGCATGGCTTCCCCAGGCAGGGTTGTTATAGTCTAGGTCGATGACCTTTCGTAGTTGTTTATTTTTACTTTGACCCCAACAGTGAAAAGAATAAAAGGAAGGGAATTTTTGAATCTTCGGCAAGTATCCAATTAGATTCTTACTGCATTGCTTTCAACAGAATTTGGACGTTAATTAGCTAACCTGTGGTTACGTAGGATGACTGAGATTTAGACACAATGGATCCGGATCTATATCTCTTTGGTTCTTCCATTGGAAACAGTCCTTAACCCTGCCTCCACGCCCCCGCAAACCTATATCTTAATTATAAATATGAAAGGCTCCACTCCCGAGCACTACAGGAAGAAAATTAATGAAGAAAAAGAAATACGGATTCGAGAGTTTCCGAGACCTTCAAATCTTCGAAAATGCAATGGAATTGACAAATTATGTGCTACTACATAAGTCTTGGTCATACAACAACAGTTTGTAATTAGTAGAGTTTTTTTTTTTTTTCTTTTGGGTAACAAATAGAAACGTACCAATCCAGTAAGTGAGTAGACCCATCTAATGGGCCGGTAAATTCAGGATTGGGGCAGCCTTCCTAAGTCATATAGGTCAGGTCAGTTTGACTTTACCAGTAAAATGATCACAAAAAATTATTTACAGCTGAGAGATTCGAATATGAAACCTTAGAAGAGCAAACCTCTATAATTAATAAACTTGATACCTAACGTGTTTGAAATATTCTCTATCTATATAGAAACATGTTTGATGATCTTCCTCTACTAATTCAAAGTGAAAGTACTCAGATTCTTTTCGCCTAATTTAAAGGATACTGAAATTAATTTGGATCATCACTTGTGATCATACAAAAAAAGAAAAAAATAGCTTAATTTAATATACAATAATTGTTCGAGCAAACTGATGACACGTTGATTCTCTTTACCGATCGAAGTGCTTGGTAATCAATCTTTCCATCTGTACGATGTATTTGATAATCCTTTTATCTATACCAAAAAAAAGATTAGTTTAACACACAATAATTGTTCGTGCAACCAATGACACGTTGATTCTCATTACCCAAGTGCAAGCTAGCTTGATGATCTTTCGATATATATATCAGAATAAAAAAAAAAACTATTTCTTCATTTTTGTCTTCATTCAAAACTTTTCGTGTCATTGCTAGTTGCAAAACAGACAATATTAAAATCAAGTCAAGAGGATGAACAAATTAATTATTTTAAAATATAATAATTAATTTAATTATATAAATTATATATACAACCAATAAAATGAAGAGTTAATGGTATGACATAAGTATAGTAAAGTTTTTGAGTGGGTTAGTATAATTATAATATTATTATGGTCCCCGTTTCTTTCTCTCCTATCTGATCATTTTTCTTCTTCTATTAGGTATTTGGCAATAGGCCAAGTATATATAATAATATTAATAATTACAACAAGTACATATAATAATATTAATAATTTCGATAGAAGGATTAATAGATAATTACCTCCCCCACAAAAAGACACACTGTTGTGGGAACCTATGGGAAAAAAAAATTAATGCTTAGAGAGTTGCCAAGAAGGGATCTCCTAATTTCCATAGGTACTTAGATGAAAGAATATCCATCTAGACCAAGCCAAAATCTTATGACTAGGGGACAGAACATCATGTGAAATTTTAGCAAGTGTTTCATGAATGTAGGACATGTAACTACAAAGGATTGCTCAGAGAAGAATATAACTGCCTCTAATTTTCTTGTGTTTCAACTGGAACTGTTCCTCGTTCAACTTGATTGGATCATAGGGTTTTATATGTTATGATCCGTACGTGTTCTTAATTAATATAAGAACCCTAAGATTATACCAAAAATATACTTTTTTGATCAAATAGAGAGAATTAAATCTTTAGAAATCACTTATAAGGGGATTTTTTTCTAGGAGAAATTATGATTGAATTAATATATATGATATATCTAGTTTGCATTAATATTTGAAATATTTTCCTCTTTTTTATTTTTTTTTCTTTATAGTATTTTAAGCCCAAGTGTCTTTTAGGACAGCTTGAAACCAGCAAGCACGACCCAAATTAGACTGGAAGCTAGTTCAAATAAATAGATGTATCGGCTTTCCAGTTAGACCACTAACATTAATCTAGTACTGAACTCATTGGCCCTTTTGTTTGGTTTGCAAGGAAAAAATGCAAAAAGAAATCTATATTTAATTAATTAGAAGTGCATAAGAACTAGAAAAAAAGAAAAAGAAAAAGAAAAATGAAGAATGTGCATTGTACGTTATTGTACAACATCTTTGTATGTATCCACCCATTAGACCCATGAAATCATCAAAGTCAGTTCTGTGATTATATATTTATAACATTGTTTCAGAGTTTATTGTAAAAGACAAAGTTAGCTAGAAAATATAACAGTCAGTAGGCACTTGATGAAGGTCGGTCAGATTTGTTGTTACATTTATTTATTAATGTTAGGGACAAAAGCTTAGGGTAAAAACAAAAATCTAAAAAAAGAAAAAAAAAGAAAAATTGGTGACCAAGTTTTTAGTCCGACTAACCATGCCAAGATACATTATAATTTAATGTTTATAACCACTATAAAAATAATACTTCTAAGAACATGACTACTTAATTTGATTTAGGACACGTTCGTTTACAAAAAAATCTTCAGGATTTTTGAATCCTCACAATTCTACAACCAAACATCATTTTTAATACCATATAAAAATAACTACAACACACATATTAATAAAGTTAACATCACATAAAAATTCTCAAAACACAAATTTTTTCACAAAACTCCTTAACCGAACATCCCTTAGGTTACATGACTATTTATTGACGCGTCACGTGCCACATCACCGATTATGTTAAAAATTTAGGCCGAAATGTTTTTTTCTACGTTGTTTTAATAAAAATTGTGTGTGTGATCGAAAAACATTATGTGTTTTTCTTTTACAAATTTTAGGTGGCTGACTTTAAAAAGAAAATTACGATATTTATCTCAAAATTTTAACTTATCTATCTCACTATCTGCTCCGAGCTAGCTGCAAAAAATCAGTAATAAATATTTTAATAATAATAATAATATTATTATTATTTCATTTTGGCTGTCTAATATTTTCTTTTTCTCTTTCTTGATTAATTACCTGACGACTGATCTGATTACTTGTTGTGTCGGTCAAGTTGATCTTTGACGAGGTATTCGTAATTAAATATATTGTCAAATTTTTTAATTTATGATATAAAAGACATATGAGTTATTATCTATATATGGAATACATGTAAGGAAAAGAGTATGTATCTGATGAGAACATGAGCTCATGCTTATCATGACATACAGAACTTGGTATAGTTATATTAATCTCCCAATTTTAAAAAATAAATCTAAAAATAAAAGAGCAAAAAATGAAATTGCATCTTTCAAAATAAATAGATAAATTAAATTAAATTAAATAAATATAAGAAGAAAAAGATGATTATACCTAAATAAATACAAATTAAAAGGGTATATTTTCTCTCTGTATATAAACAAACTATACAAATAATAATATTTGATTTAAGTATATATACTTGTATTTGAATTTTTCAGATGATTTATTATTATTATAAAATATTTTGTGCAAAAAAAAAGGACCAATATCGAATTAATGTAGTGGAAAAACCCTCTAATTAATTAATCTTCCCCAACTTCCGACGTAATTCCACTAGCCAAACTACGCACCTGACGTCATGACGAAAGCAACCCGTACTGGATCAGCACCTCCCCCAACACGCACTTGTTCACACACCCCCAACACCACTCACACATCTCCTTCTCTCTCCCATTCCCTTTAAAAATAGTAAATAAAATAAAACTTCCAGCTAAAAAACAAAATAGGAGAAAATTCAGAAGCCGACAAAAGGAAAACCCATAACCCACAGTGGCAGAGGTGCGTAAATTTCTTGAAACTCCTTGCCTGTTTCCGAAAAGCCTCGTGGTATAATGTGGCCGCTAAATCGCACTTCAGTAGACTCCCATTTCTTTCCCTTTCTCCCACACACACGGATAAGAGTATCACAGAGAGAGGGAGACGGAGCTATCAGCTGAACCTGAAGCTGAAGTCGACCTCACCAACCAGAGAGAGAGAGAGCAAAGCAGGAGTTCTCTCATTTTTCACACTAATTTCGTCGATATTTTTTGTTTCTCTTACGTAAGTTTTCTTCTGTTTGATTCCAAATGGCGGAGATAATTGCTGTCTACAAAATAGAAGTTAGTGGCATAGTGTAGGAGGTTAAGCTCTTATAGCTTTACCTTCTCCTGCTTTCTCTGTCGCTCGAGAGTCTTACACTTCTCTCTTTCTTCCGCTCTCTGTCCTTGAATGGCTTACCGGAGAATGGTCGCTGGAAACTTGGATCCGGAGAGGAAGAGGAGCGGGGGTTTGAGGACGAAGCAGGCGGGTAGAGGATCGTGCCGCGGGAGTTAGGCTTATAGACCCGGCAAATGCTCCGTGTGCGGTGACTTTTTGCTGTCTCTCTGTGTCGCTCTTTTCACTCTCTCTTCCGTGGGTGCATGCTCAAATCTAAATAGTCCGTGGACACGCGTGATTCCGAGCTCCGAAGCTATGGGGTTCCTGCTCAAAGAGGCCCTCAGGATGCTGTGCGGTCCGAATCAATGGTCCTATGCTGTGTTCTGGAAGATCGGATGCCAGAACCCTAAGTAAGTTCCCCAGAGATTGAAACTGAAATCTTTCAGCTATTTTCTTTTATTGCTGTTCCTTTTTTGGTCAGTGCTCATAGTCAACTTTGCTAGCTGGTTGACCTCGGTTTAGGTAGGCTTAATTCAGTTTTGAATCCCGACATCTCCTTTTGGTTGCTGAGAAAGTGAACGAAGCACACAGAAATTCCATGATTTTTCTTTTCTTTCCTGTTGCTTACTTTGGTTTTTTTTTTCGTTTCTGACAAAGTCAAAAGCTCAAGAAAGAAGTAGAGAATATCCTTGTGGTGAATCAGGCTGCTGACTTTGGAATAGCAGATAAGGGGTCGTGAAAAATTCAGGATTCTTTTCGCTTTTTACTTTCAGTTTCCTATGTTTTCTCAGTGGCCATACGCAGAGGATCTGATTTGGTCAGTGAGAAATAGGGTTTGTGAGTTTGGTTCTTGATGAAGTTACTATTAACAGGTTTTACCTTCTGATCGCGGTTTGTTATCTTGTATTTGATTCGTTAGTCTTCTGTGTCTTTATTCCTTGTTTTGGAACGTTATGTTTTGGTTGGTTCTGTTTTGTCCCCTGGAATCTAGGTGAAAAGTAAATCTGTAGTAGGGTTGACGAACCCACTGCATATTGGAATCTCTCGAATCAGAATCATGGCACTCTCTGTATGATTCTATTCGATTTTACGAGTTATCAGTATATGAGGGGGTAAGTTACTGATAAGTTGTCTTCTGTCATGGTCTCTTTGGCGGCTGAGCAAGTGCGG
The DNA here is from genome assembly GCA_963930655.1 of Myrica gale. Classification (NCBI taxonomy): domain Eukaryota; kingdom Viridiplantae; phylum Streptophyta; class Magnoliopsida; order Fagales; family Myricaceae; genus Myrica; species Myrica gale. The sequence goes on from OZ005607.1 coordinate 19,885,959, forward strand.
TATAGGAGAAAAGGATGGCTTTCTTTTTTGGGTTTCCTTTTCATGTGAATATCCTATTGCAGTACTTATATAAAAAAAAGTGTATATCCTATTGCAGAAAAAGTTTTTTTGGACCCAAACCTTCATGAACTATTCCTTCTTATTAAGTTCAGCTATTCATTGTATGTAAGATAAAATTTTAGTCCCAAAGTTAGGGATATCATGTGGAGATATTGTCATCTCTCTGCTTGAAGTTTTTGATACCTTTCTTAAAGTTGAATGATGATGCTCTTTGTATTTTAGTTTGAAGACAATGCTTTTTTGACTTGTCAGGCTATTGATCTGGGAAGATTGTTATTATGAGCCCTCACCAAGTTCCGCTTCATACATCTCTGGATCTGAGACTTTTAGAGAATGGGAGGGAGCCTGGGATTCTTCTGAAATTCGCTCCTCTCACCTTCGGATTCAAGCTGGGGACAGAGTTCTCTCACTGATTAATGTTATGCTGACAAATAACCAAGTTAATGTAGTTGGTGAAGGGTATGAATTTTTTTTCCCATACTTTTCAACTTGCTGTCATTCTCCAAGTGACTTTCATGAAGCTAAGAATGAGGTGCCTTTTTTTTTAATTTTCGCAGGATAGTCGGGCGAGTTGCATTTACAGGAAACCATCAGTGGATTCTTTCCAACAATTACGCTAGGACTGTCCATCCACCAGAGGTACATAGTAGAATTTTTATTCCTGAGTTGACTAGAAGAGAGTTAACATTAATTAGGATGGTGTATTTTTTGCGTAATGAGCTGTGAGGTTTTCATTTTAGAGCCCGTTGTTGTAAACGGTTCGATTACAATCCAGGTTTCTTCGCAATGATGGCTCCATTTGGTAGCACCAAAATTGTTAATTAGCCTTTTGATTGATTCTACCTGCTAAAAATTAAAACCTGGTGGCCAAACTTTCTCGTGTGTAAATGACTACGGAATGAAAAGAACTTTAAATTGAGAACTAGATGCCACTTTATGAATCCTCATGAATATGTCTTTCTCCAAAAGGCTAAAAGCCTGTAGGAGTAGTTAGTTTTGTATTTATACTAAATGCGAATTCTGGTTTATGTGGGCATTTCTAGGTTCTAAATGAGGTCCAGCACCAATTTTCAGCGGGGATGCAGGTCTGATAGCCGCCTATGTGCTTTCTTTCCTCTTTTAAATATCCGTTGGAGTTGTCTTCTTACAGTTATTTTATTTGATTGCAGACTGTTGCAGTTATTCCCATTCTTCCTCATGGCGTTGTTCAATTTGGTTCATCTTTATCTGTATGTCCCACTATTCATTTATTATTTGGGCTTCATAATTGTTCAAGTCTTATTTCTTTACCTCTGTTCTATAGAGTATTCATGAACTTGTCTCTCTACCTAGATGCCAGAATAAACTTGACATGTGATATATTTGACACTATCCTTGTGGACATTTAGTTTATTTCGACCCAAGGGTCAGTGTCTTTTCCTTATGTTTATTTGACAAACTGTCCCCTTACGCTCTTTGCGTTTGTCGAGGGATCAAAGATGTACAATTAATGAGCAATCAAATGTTTTGATTGGCTGGGCTGGTCAATTCAACTAGCATTAAGAACTTAGGTAGTTTTTTGAGGATAGACGAATAGTTTCCTTTTATATTGTCAAATGTAGTTTAGGGCGGGGTCAGTCCAAGAAATCTGATTGACTGAACAATTCCATCTCATAGTGTTTGAAAGTGATTGCAATATCTCATTACCATTGTGAGACATACTGGTGCAATAGCCCTTGCAAGCAATACTGGTGGAAATAGCAAGATCAGAAATTTCTGAAAATTTGAGTCTCTCCATAGGTGTTATGAGTAACACCAAAATGATACTTGTGCATGATTTCATGTTCAATGTTGAAATGTCTAGTGCATGCTTGATTTTGGGACATCCTGTCGGTTGATTTTAGTACCAAAATTAATGTGTTGCTACTTGTTACTACAGATTGTGGAGAATATCGGATTCATCACTGAGGTGAGAAGTTTAATTCTGCAACTAGGCTGTGTTCCTGGTGCTCTTCTCTCTGAGAACTATGCAACGAAAGATAGTGCTGAGAAAGTAGGGGTTCCAGTAAGTTCTGTGGACCCTTGTGGAAATTATAAAGTGCCAAATTCCTCGTCGTTGATGGTTGACAACTGCAACCAAGAAAGCAAATCTTCTCAGGCTTCAAGGTTTCTTGGCCAATTGTCTCATCATCAAATGAGTGAGGTTCAAAACAAAACATGTCAACCTCCTCTCCAGTCACAAAGGTTGCCTAAATCCCACAATGACCATCGTCAACAAAAAGCTACCTCCATGATGAAACCAAGCTTTTCTTTCAACGGCCAATTAGACAAGGGAGTCAGAGGAGCTGAAGTTATCCCCTCAAATTCTAATGCATGGCTGAGCCAGCAGACTTCTTTGTTGACTTCAAGATCTGGGTTGAATTGTCAACCTGGTGGCCAATTTGGTGGAAGTCACAGCTACCAAAATTCAATGGAGCAACAGATTTTGTCAGGTTCTGGTGTTCAAGGCCATCTTGGCAAGAATTCAGGTGCATTAGATAATTTTAACATGTCTCAACTGATAACAAGTGAAGGCCTAATCCTCGATCCCCACATGGGTTCTGTTACTACTTTGTCTGAAGAAAGAAAGTTAAAGGGTGTAATCAATAATCATTTAAGGCCAGATTCAGGTCTATGCTCTCTTCCCTATCTACATAGAGCAACTGACAGTAATCCTTCTGGGGCACGTCCGGCTGACATTGAGCTTCAATATGCTGGTTCATCTAAACCAGCAGGGGTTCATTTTCCTAGTCAGGCAGGTGAATTCACTACTGGTCACATGGTTTCTGGAGAAGAAGATCACACTCATATTTCCCCAATTGTGAAGCATAATCAGAATGAGTTGGCACCAAGGGAACAAAAGATTGATAGTGATTTCTTTCAAGGCCTTGAAATCCCATATATCAATTCAGATAAGCCTATGTCTTTGAGTGAGCAAATCCCTGGTCTTTTATCTGATAGCCAGAAGTATGATATTGGAAATCAAACTCCATCCATTAATGGCAAACAGGAATATGCATGTGCCCTGCCTCCATCAGGGGATGACTTGTTTGATATTTTGGGTGTGGAATTCAAAACAAACCTACTTGATGACACCTGGAATAATTTGCTTGCTAATGGGCCAGAGGCAAAATTGGAAAATCTGGGTGAGAATTCTTCGGGTTTAAGGGATATCCAGGATGTTGGTCCAGATTTGTATTCGGTTAGTGAAGGGATATCAGAAAGTGGTATCTTCTCTGGGATGGGTAGTGACCACCTTTTAGATGCTGTGGTCTCTAGGGCTCACTGTGCTTCGAAGCAGAGGTCAGATGATGTGTCTTGTAGGACGGCATTGACGAAGATCAGTAGCTCCTCTGTTCCTAGTAGTTCAGCCGCATATGGACGGCTCAATATGTATGATCATGTCGAAGGGGAGTTTTTTGGCCTTCCTAAGCCTCTTAGGAAAATGAGCACTGGAGAAACTAGTTCTCTTATGTCTGGATGTAGTAAGGACGACACAGGAAACCTTTCTCAAACTACTATTTATGGATCGCATATCAGTTCATGGGTTGAGCAGGGTAATAATGTGAAGCATGATAGTAGTGTGTCTACAGCCTATTCCAAGAATCCTGATGAAATCAACAAATCCAATCGCAAAAGGCTCAAACCTGGGGAGAACCCAAGACCCAGGCCAAAGGATCGCCAGATGATTCAAGATCGTGTGAAAGAATTGCGGGAAATTGTGCCAAATGGAGCAAAAGTAACTTTTCTTCCCCCCTTTTTGTTGCGTAATTCTCCTTTGCTTTTGGTTTTTCTTTTTGCTCAGAATTCAAAGCTGATGCTTCAATCTTGAAATATGGTATACAGTGTAGCATAGATGCACTGCTTGAACGCACAATCAAGCATATGCTTTTTTTGCAAAGCGTCACAAAGCATGCAGACAAGCTGAAACAGACTGGGGATTCCAAGGTATGGCCATTTTCAACTTTTCCACATTTTGTTTTTCCTTTTACGAGCCTCTGTCTGAAGTTGATGGAAAAATGTGGTTATCATTTTTGTAGCAAAATGTTTGTCATGTGCAATGGCACGGCGAATAGGTTGCAAATCCCCTCACATTAGAAGTGGTTTTGTTGTGCCTGTTGCGTATTTGATGCAGAAAATATTGCATAAATAGAAATCAGTATAGGACCTTGCATCAATGTACTTAAACTGTGATGTTCTAGGAAGGAATGACTTTCTTGTTATCCATTTTTTGGCCTTCACCCATTTATGCTCCGAACAAAAATAAACAGGACGGGAATGTTCTGATGTCTTTCCTTGCCTGAATGTGCACAGATTGTTAGTAAAGATGGTGGGCTGCTTTTGAAAGACAATTTTGAGGGAGGGGCAACATGGGCATATGAGGTTGGCTCACAGTCCACGGTCTGTCCAATCATAGTTGAGGACCTGAATCCACCACGTCAGATGCTTGTCGAGGTAGTAAAGAACATTATTTATCTTATACTTTAAAGCCTTTGGTTCTAAAGGACTAATTAATTTTGTTTTGTTTTTGGTACTATTTCCACTTAATATAGATGCTTTGTGAAGAACGGGGTTTCTTTCTGGAAATAGCTGAAATAATCAAAGGGCTGGGTTTGACCATCTTGAAGGGGGTGATGGAAGCTCGGAATAACAAGATATGGGCCCGCTTTGCAGTTGAGGTAAGGGTCTGAACAGGAGCCCTGCCATTACTATTCACACTGTTATTTGACTTGTATTTATGCATAAAAGTACATGAGTGTATTTTATTTAGAAAGCGCTGTTGCATTGTCAGCCGGTGTTATCTATCCCTTTCTGGAAGGAATAGGGGGTTTGTTAGGTTGACTCCATAGTTGGGTGTATGGTGCGGGGGTCTAATTAGACCCAAAAGGAGAAAAAAAAAACGAAAGAGTGTCTAAGGCTAAGTGGAGAAAGGTGTGGTAGTTACTTACCTCCTTTTTTTTATAAGTAAGTTAGACTTTATTAAGAAAAAGAGAGTTGATTTTACAAGAGAATATACTGAAAACACTAAACCATACAAGCTAAAAAGCTCAGGAAATCCGGAAAACCCTCAAAAGGAAATCCTAAAACCGAATTCGCCCACAGAAAAAGAGTGTACAACATAGAACCCCCAAACATTCCAAAGACAAGGCCTTGATCGCAAAACATCTCTTGTTCCTTTCCCTCCACAAACACCACCAAATGCAAGCCGAGATCATCTTCCAAATAGCCGAGGCTATAGGATTCTTAAACTTCCTCCTCCAACAATATAAAACATTCACCACCTTTCGAGGCATAACCCAGTCGTAGTTGAGGATACACAGCACATGCGTCCATAAACATCTTGCCACCGTGCAATGAATAAATGATCAACCGTTTCTCCGTCCCCCTTACACAAATAGCACCACTCCGCAAGCACACTCCCCTGCTCCTTAAATTGTCAATGGTCAGAATTTTCCCATGAGTGGCTTCCCAAACAAAGAAAGCCACTCTAGGGGGAACCAAATTCCTCCAACATTGACGCCATGGAAAAACTGCACTGGAGCCCTCTAAAAGCAACGAATACAACGACTTAACGGAGAAGGCTCCGCCCTTGAGAACATGTGGCTAAAGGAGTGCGGATTTGTGGATAGCATTAAGGAGTGGTGGGAGTCTTTTGAGTTCTCGGGTTCCTCTAGCTTTGTGCTAGACTCTAAGCTGAAGCTTTGAAGAATAAGCTGAAATTATGGAACCAAGAGGTTTTCGGGGATCTACGGCTATGTTTGTTTCATGTCTCAAAACATTTTCAAAACGTTTTCTACTCACTTTTTCATCAATTCCAATAACTTTTCACCAATCTCAATAACTTTTTACAAATTCCAACAACTTTTAACACACTTTTCACCAATCCCAAGAGAAATTACACAATTTTCAAAAAATAAAAACACAAAAACATATCTCAAGACCTAAACCAAACATAGTCTACGTTTCCGTAAATATTCCTTGTTAAGTGAGTTGGCATCTTTAGATTCTCTGGATGAGGAACTTCTCGATGAGCGGGGGAAAGTGAGGAAATTGGAGGTTTCGGGAGCTTTAGATCATTTGATTGAGTTAGAGGATATTAGTTGGAGACAGAAGTCGAGGTCCTTGTGGCTTAAACTTGAGCCGGGCTTGCTATTCAAACTTGATCTTCACAAGGCCTTTGATCATGTGAACTGAGATTTTTTGTTGTATGTGTTGAGGAGATGTGGGTTTCGTGAGAAGTGGTGTAGGTGGATTGCGTTTTGTATCTCTACCGTTAAATTTTCTGTTATGGTCAATGGCTCTTCTCATGGCTTTTTTGGGAGTTCTAGAGGCTTGCGTCAGGGTGACCCACTTTCACTTCTATTGTTCGTGATTGTCACAGAAGCATTCAGTAGGATGATGAAAGAGGTGGTTGAGAGTGATGCTATTAAGGGGTTTTTGGTGGGGCACGGTGGCAGTAATGGAGTGTGCATTTCCCATTTGCTCTTTGCCGACGATACATTAATTTTTTGTGGGGATGAGGAGAATCAAGTCCGAAATCTAAGATGCTTACTTTTGTGCTTTGAGGCGGTGTCTGGTCTTAGGATTAACCTTGGCAAATTGGAGGTTATTCCTATTGGAAGAGTTAATAATGTTCAGACGATGGCCGGAATTTTGGGCTGTAGGGTCTCCTCGCTCCCGATGACATACTTAGGCCTTCCTCTTGGTGCTAAGTTTAGATGTGTTCATATATGGGACGGTATCGTTGAGCGATTTGAAAAAAAGGCTGGCGGGGTGGAAGCGCATTTATCTCTCAAAGGGGGGAAGGTTAACTTGATTAGATCTACTCTTTCTAGCCTTCCTGCATACTTTTTGTCTCTTTTTCCTCTCCCGTTGTTTGTGGCCAACAGGTTGGAGAAGCTGCAAAGAGATTTCTTGTGGGGCAGTGTGGTGGTGATGACACAGGTTTCACCTTGTTCGGTTTATAATGCTGAAACTTGTCAAATGAAACTAATGCCTAGGAAGTGAGATTGAAACCTGGGCACGTTTCCATACCACAGAACAAGAGACCTCCCCAATAGTGTCCAATCCTCAGTCCTTCAGATTTTGTAATACCATTGAATTTTACCAGCTGGATCCTACCTACAAGATGCTACAATATCCTTAATACAGATTTTGTTTATTTCTTTTATTTCCCTCGATTCCACATTAGCAGCTACAATTGCTTCAGCAGGAGTTGCTGTCAATATCTGACATCATATCAAACAGAGATCCATCAGGCAGATACAACCCTATAGGATGTGGAATGACACCAATGCCCAATCCTCAAGAATACTTGTTGACAACCGTACGTCCTAGGATGTCCTTGTGCATTTATGGTCTGGCCCTTCTCACACTCTGTGCCATGTACACGGACAACCGTTTTGCAAATACTACCCGGTTAGAATGGCCAAAACCTTAATCCCAAATCTCTGGCATTGCCTACAGAGCACATTTTGTCTCAATACTCAAAGGGATGTCTGAATTTGTCAATCATCCACCCCATCAGGGATCCTATGATTTGCTCAGGATGAGCTTTCTTTGCGTATTATGCAGTGTATGAGCTAGAAGAATAGATACATTTGGCGATTCCTTACCATTCGCTCCATATGACTGCTTGAAGCAATTACAAATACGCATGGAAATCCAGTGTAGTCACATTCGTTTTGTCCTCAGTGAGAATGTGAACTCAATAAAATCTGCATTCTACACAAATGCATGTCATTAACAATATGGAACCTTCAGGGTCTTAGGTTCTATACCTCTCCCAGAGTGCACTTTTTCAAGGGATATGTTCGTGATGAGTAAAAATGTAGGATTTTAGAGAAATTGTGAATATTTATGTTGAATAGTGTTTTATTGGTGTTTGTGTAAAGTGAAGAGAGAAATGATTTGATGCAATTGTTTGATAAAAAAAAATATTGGAGTTATGTGAAAAAGTAAAGAGAGAAAATTTGTGTTAAATAAAAAAGTAAAAAGTTGTTGGAGATTGTGTAAAATGTATTGGTGTTTGTGTTTGAATTCTTAAGATGTTCGGTGGTAGTTTTGTGAATGTATTTGAATCTTGAAAAAAAGTTAAAAACGAAAATAACCAAGGTTTATGTTTTCAACCTCAGTTGTGAAAGAAAAAAAAACAGTTTGATACCACTTCATTGAGAACTGATTAGCCTTTCTTTAAGCCCAGCTGGGATTAGTGGTTGTTGAAAATTACTCCCTATATGAGTCAGGAACTTCTACGATTTTCCAGCTCGGAGAGAGAGGCACAACTAGTATTAGATGCCGTGGGACACACTTCCCAGGGCTTCATGTTGACAATATTAACTAGTAGGGTCTAGTATCTTTCTCTTTCTGAACTGTACCATGAAATTCAAACCAGGAATTATAAAGGATATTTCTCTCTGCTTCCCTCTCTCCCTTTCAACTCACTGCAATAGTGAATGGTGTAGTCCACCAAAGGTTTTCTGACTGACTTGCGCATCTGTATACGTTGTCTTGAAGTTTGGTGCCGCTCTACTCATATTAGGTTTTGTGTTTTCCCCTCTTGCTAACTTGATGCATGTGGAATGCATTTAGTGCTATTTTATTTTTGACATTATGCGTCTACAAATTCTTCCAATTCGAACTATGGTTTACTTGAATTTTTAAATGCAGGCAAATAGGGACATAACAAGGATGGAAATATTTATGTCGCTTGTTCGCCTTTTAGAGCAAACTCTGAAGGGGAGTGCAGCATCAGCTAATGCTGTTGACACCAATAACATTATGGTCCACCACTCTTTTCCTCAAGCTGCCCCTATTCCTGCCACTGGAAGGCCGCAGTGAATTGCCTGTTATACAGTTTCTTGGTCTGGACAATGTTGAGAGTGAGCTGAGTCTGTGCTTGCTGTGACTAACATGGATTCCGGTCTAGACTGCAGTGGTTCTAACTTTTGACCAACTTTTTTGTCTCCCTCAAACCGTATTGTGGCTGAGGTTTGTCTGTGGAGATGTGTAGTTAGAGATATGCTTGTGAAGAATGTTGTGCAAGGATTCCAAGGCATGGTTGGCAGCTTTTCTGGAGGCGATTGATCGCACACACCTTGGATGACTTATTCGATTTAACATGATGGTTATTTGGTAGGAAATCATTTGGAGGGTTTCGGTTTCTGTGGGTGACAAATGTACAGAGGTTGTAGAATATGAAAATGGAGGTGTCGAAAGTATTCTGGTTAGCATAGCGATTTGCCTTCAATTTCTATCCTTTTTCTGGTTTTTACCTTTGGATTTTCCTGGGTGATCGGTGTTAGTTGTATTCTATAGGGTCTTGGATGGTGTAATATTTTGATGGCTTTTAATGCTAACTGGAATTTTATGATCCGAGTTCCGGCCGTGACAGATCTGTGGCCTGGATGTCTTTCTCCGAAATCTTACTGGGTCGGTATTTTGAGCTCTTGAAATAGCTTTTGTTTATGTATGGGGAAAAACATGACTGATAACCAGTGGTCGCTGTGTTGTCTGAGAGCAACAAGGGGTACTATTTAACGTTTCTTCTTGTCAGCTTCTGTCGAAGACTCGAAGCAATCCGATAGCCAATGGGACTTGTGGCTGGCAATTGCACGTTCTGGACTTGTTATGGCGAAATTATCGGACTCCATAAAAAGGTATAAAATTAATTTTACAAGATGAGGGGTGGGTGGGTAACAAACACCAGAAACACAGATAAAAAAGGTGCATAAAAAAGAAAAACAAAAAGGAAAACGGAGCCAAGCTGGTCAAGTCTCATGTTCTAGGACTCTTAAGAAACTCCATTTGTTGAACTGCTGAATACGTACAAAGGCCCGAAAATAGCTGGTCGGCCCTTGGGGCCTTTGGTTGGTAATGGTTGATGGATCTTGGCATCCGATTCTGGATTGTGGATCTTTTTTGACCCGTTGTGTTTGTGGGTCTTGGGCCCAACTTGGTGTTTGTATTGGGCTTTATGATCCTTTAGCTGCTGTCAAGGACTCCATGCCCGTTTATGTTGTTGCCGGCCTAGTGGGGGCTTTTTCTGTGTAGCACTATTGTATTCTCATTTTCTTAGCGGAAGTTATGCAATCACAGAGAAAAAAACGGGTTAATTACACTCTACACTCATTGTTTGGGGGTATTGACGTTTTGTACTCCTTTCTTTAATTTTGACACATTTTAACTTACGTGATTTTAACTTACTTTGATTTGCACCTCCGTCAATTTATCCGTTATTTTGAATGGAAAAATCAACCATGTGCAGAACACGTGAGTGCAAAATATCAAAAATAAAAGAACGAGTGCAAAGTGTCAGACCCTCCAAACTATGTGTGTGCAAAGTGTAATTAATCCTTTTTGAATATCGAGGTAAAATGGTCAAGTAAGTCACGTGTAAAACACGTGATTGAGATTTTTGTTTGTTTTAATAGATAAATAAATAACGTGGTGCACATTGAAGGAAGTCAGAATTACTACGTGGGTGAAATGTGTTAAAATTGAAAGAACGGGGTGTAAAGTGTGAAGACCCATAAATCAAGCAAAGTGTAATTAACCCAAAAAAGAAAGAAGGAATGATACCATGAATGTCTATTTTGAGGGGATTGGAAAAGATCTCTAAGTCGATGACCTTGGATAAGAGAGAGTAGCCCAAGGGTCCGGGCAAAAGGAGGTCGGTGTCATCATGTCACATTTATTCAGAGTCGAGTGGGATAAAGAACTTTTGATATAGAAAGTCTAAAGAGGGGGGCCAAAGTGCGCTGTGAGTGGTGGAGGACGAGTTTGACGTGTTGGATTGGGCTACACTCAATACTTTGTCTATGAAGCAAAGTGGAAAAAATAAAATAATTCAACAAAGGCTTTATTCCACTTACTTGAGAAATAACACAAAGGGTACATGAATATTTATAGTCCACAATAAGATTTTACAACTTCTAAAACATAATACAAAAATAAATCTCACATAATTCATCATAGTACATCTCATTTAACCCCCACATGATGAGAATAATAAAAATGTCTCTAACTCTTCAACTTTGTAACCTATGAGAATACTAAAAGACATAACCTTTCCATTAATTAATTTTATTGGAAATAAACTCCAATTAAGTTTAATAACTAACACCCCCTCTTAAACTTAATTTTGTAAGTCCTAACAAACTCCTTATCTTGTAAAATATTTAACCCTTGAGGGGCTTGGCGAAAATATCGGCAACTTGATCTTGTGACTTCACGTATTTGAGTTCCACCTACTTTTTAGCTACACATTCTCGAATGAAATGAAATTTTGTATCGATGTGCTTGCTTCGATCATGAAAAACTGGATTCTTGGCCAAAGTTATCGCCGACTTGTTATCCACAAAAATCTCTGTTGGATCATTTTTCGAGACATGAAGCTCATTCAACAATGATCTTAGTCAAATTGCTTGACAAACACAACTTGACATAGCAATACACTCCGCTTCACAATTGGATAGTTTAACAATAGTTTGCTTCTTTGAGGACCAAGTAAAAGCCGCACTTCCCATGAAGAAAACAAACCCGGTTGTACGTTTTCTTTCATCAACATCTCTAGCCCAATCACTATCACAATAGGTCAAAAGCTTAAAATCATTTGAAAATGAATAAAACAATCCATGTTCAAGTGTACCTTTGATGTACCGAAGATTTCTTTTAGCCGTTTTCAAATGAGAGAAAGTAAGAGCTTTCATGTATCGACTAACAAGTCCAACCCCAAAAAGAATATACGGCCTTGTGCAAGTTAAATATTTCAAACTTCCAACAAGGCTTTTGAAAACTTCATCTTCATACTTGACAATTTGATGTCACATTCTACGGGCGTGCTTACCGACTTGCAATCATCCATTTTGAATTTTTTAAGAATGTCTTTAGCATAACGTTCTTGAGAAATAAAAATGTCATCCTCCATTTGCTTTACTTCGATGCCAAGATAAAAACACATGAGACCAAGATCCGTCCTCTCAAACTCTCGAGCCATTAATTTCTTGAATTCCTCAAACATGGTAGGATTACTTCCTGTAAAAATCAAGTCATCCATATACAAACATACGAGAAATATATTTCCATATGAATTCACCTTTGTGTAAAGAGCATGTTAGTACGGACACTTCAAAAAATTGTTATCTTGAAAGTACTCGTCAATTCTACTATTTCATGCCCTTGTTCCTTGCTTTAAGTCATACAAGGCTTTCTTCAATTTCAAAACTTTCTCTTTATGCCCTTTCATAATATAACCAAAAGGTTGTTCCACATAGACTTCATTTTCAAGAAAACTATTTAAGAAAGCGGACTTGACATCCATTTGATGGATTTCCAACTATTTTGAGCCGACAAAGAAATAATCAATCGAATAGTTTCGAAACGGGCAACGGGTGCAAATACCTCATCATAGTCAATTTCGGGCCTTTGACTATATCCTTTGGCAACTAGTCTTGCCTTGTATCTCTCTACTTCACCACTTGAATTCTTCTTTGCCTTGTACACCCATTTGACGCCAATTTGTTTTTTTTTTCCTTTTGAAAGTGTTGCAAGCTCCGACATTTCATTCTTCTCTATGACTTTGATTTCTTCACCCATAGCATTCCTTCACCTTTTGTCTTGTGCCACTTCTCCAAAAGTCATAGGCTCATTATCGGCAACGAGACAAAAAAGAGTTAGATCATGTAATCTTTCCGTTACCTGCTCCGTGGCATCGTAGATCTCTCGAAGGCATCTTTTGCTTTGTGGTCCTTCGCTTGAACTTTCTTCCCTTGATGATGAAGTAGATGGACTTTGAAAGGACAATGAGGATGATGAAGGAGGAGAGTGCGTAGATGACTCCAAAACTTCATTTTCGTGCTCATCTTCAAAGAAATGAAGAGAATGATAATTAATCTTCTTCCAAAGACTTCCAATCCCGTACTTGCTTCATTGAACTAAACATATTGACTAACAATGGTCTTGTGATCGGTTGGATTGTACAACTTGTAGCCTTTAGATCTTGAATCATAGCCGATGAACAGTAGTTTTGTGATTTTTTCATCTAGCTTGGATCTCCATTCATCCGGCACATGTGCATAAGCAATACTTCCAAAAACACGCAAGTACTTGGCTTGATTCCGCTCCATTCTTCTTGAGGGGTTTTGTCTTGCAAACATTTTGTGGGACATCGATTTGATAAGTACACCGCATAAGCAACCGCTTCTGCCCAAAATTCTTTATGAAAATCTTTGATTTTCAACATATACAAATACATTATGGTCAATTATAAAATAAAATATGTATTCATTAATGAGTTGACTATATATTTAAAGAAACCATCAATATTCATTAATAAACATTTTTTAAATTATCCTTTCATATGAGAGATAGATAGCTTTCAATCCAAAATTGATTTTGTTTTCATATGAATTTAAATTTTCGCAACTCTTTCTTTAAATGCAAATCAAGAATTGTTGGTGATGGGGAGAACATTTTTAGGTGAGATTTTGTTTCCATTTGAATTTGAATTTTCTCAACTCTCTCTTTAAATGCAAAATAAGAATTTTCTCAACTCTCTCCGTCTCTCTCTCTCCCGCACCTCTCTCTTTCTCCCTCTCTTTTCTCTATCTCCCTCTCCCTACACCTCTCTCTCTTCTCCCCCTTTCTCTCATGCACCTCTCTCTCTCACCTACCCGCGACTTGGTGAAAATGGCAACCGGTCCCACCCCTGCTACTAAGCGGGGAACGTTGACCGGTACCGGTGAACAATCTTAAAGGGGATGATCGAGCTTGGGGTAGGCGAGTTGCGCTTCCTTTAGAGGAGAGGTTTTTTTTTCTCAAGCTGCATGCAAGAATTTCACTCTTTACTAAAAAAATAAAATAACTATTATTATTTTAAATGTAGAAACTCACTTCATTTTGAAATTATTAAAATAAAGAAACAAATTTTTCAGTACGTACCAAAGGCAAATGACTGGGCTTCCAGCATGGCATCGATGTGGATGGGTCATACACGTATCGTTCGTTCATTGGCAAATAATACACTTAAGCTTTTGCCGTTAAGTGGGACAACAAAAATTTGAGTGGAGGACCGTTTTGTTACATGATGATTACCACAGAGACTAGCCAGTGCAAACTCATACAACATGGACCAATTTTTCAAAACATCATACCAAAGGGACCTACTGTGTAAGTAAGCCTTCTTTTTGGGAATGAGAATCTTTTTAATTCTTTTCTTCAAGTTGAAATCCCTATATCTCTTAGTTAAAGATAAACTCAATGCATAATTAAAAGAACATATGAAGAGAGTAGAGAAATAGTCGGAGAGATAGAAATTTAAATGGTTCAGTCTAAAAGACCTACATCCGTTTTTATGACTATATTTTATATTATGACTCCATACAGATTACAAGTTAAAAGTCTCTACTTATATAGAAAATAGAAAGCATCATAAGAAAGATATTCTTATATTGAAACTTGAATCTCTTCGATATTGACAATGCCTCACACTAAAACTGAATTTCTAAAGTGATAATGTGAGTCTAAATAGCAACCCAAGAGGGGGGTGAATTGAGTTTTACAAAATATTAGTATCAATTCCGCATTATATACTATTGCTAGAGTACTCTTGAAATTTGCTGATTGTATCTGTGAGATTGTACAACTGTTAGTTTTAGAATTAAAGAAGGGACCGAAAGTTTCAGAACCTATTCAACCCCCCTTCTAGGTTCGACTACTATATATTGAGTTTTGAACTACCTTGTTTAATTGGTATCAGAGCTAGACATTGACTCCAAAGACTCAAATATCCAATATGGATAGAATCCAATCATTGAGTGTTCCTCCACTTTTTATGGATCAAACTACGCATATTGGAAAGTGAAAATGAGAGTTTTCCTTAAGTCCATAGATGAAAGGGTATGGACGACAGTGACTCTAGGATGTGAGATTTCGTCTCTCACTGTAAATGAAGAAAATATTGTAAAGGAACCACATTAATGGACTAAGATTGAGAGGAAAATTGCTGGCTAGAATAGTAAGGGAATAAACACCATTTTCATGAGTGTTTCCCCTGAGGAGTTCATGCGGATTTCTAACTGTGAAACAGGGAAAGAGGCATGAGATATTCTCTTGGCTACCCATTAAGTTACAAAGGCAATTAGAGATTCAAAATTACAAATAAATATTTCTAAATTCGAAGAGCTAAGAATGAAAGACGAAGAGTCGTTTGATGAATTCTATGGGAAACTCACAAATCTGGTCAACTGCAGCTTTAGTTTAGGTGAGAAAATGTCTGAGTCTAAGATTGTTCTTAAAATATTGAGATCATTACAAAAGGTTTAGAGCTAAAGTGAAAGCCATTGAAGAAAGTGAGAATCTGGATTTGATCAAGCTCGATGATTTGGTGGGCGCCCTTAAAACATATGAAATGAGGTTGCCTTCATTTAAGAAAGGAAAATGAATTGCGTTGAAGGTAAAGGATGATGATTCATGTTCTGAAGATGAAGAAATGGATGAAGACGACATTGCTCTGTTTGTCAATAAATGCAGAAAAGTCTTCAAATTTAAAAAGGGCAGAAATAGGAATGCACAGAAAACAAATTTGAAGCCCTTTACCAAGTCAAGTTTGAAGAAAAATATAAAACATAGTGAAGGGAATTCAAGAAGAAACCAGACCAGGGATCACAATGCCATGAATGCAAAGGGTTTGGTCATTTTAAAGTTGAATGCTCGATTTTTTTAAAGTCAAGAGGAAAACAAGTTTTAAAGACATCCATTTCTGATTCAGAGTCTGAATCAAGTTCGTTAGACCATGAAACTGCATATACTAACAAGATAAACTTTGTAGCTTTCACATCTTGTATTGTATCTTACGAGTTTGCTGATTTTGATGATTTAGATGAAAACACTACTGAAAATATAAATGATGTTGAGAGCTTGAAAGAAGCTTATCAAGATCTATATGAGGAAAGTATCAAAATTAAAAAGGAAAATGTTATGATACTTAAGAAAGTGGAAAAAGAGAGAGATGAGCTAAGTCAAAAGATTCAAGAGCTTGCCATGACAAATAAAATTCTCGAAGACCGAGTTGTGAGGCTAATCAAGGAGCTGGAACAAGTTGATCTCCAGAAGAAGAAATTAACCATGGGAACCAGCAAACTTGACAAGGTGGTTTGGGATACAAAAGTTCAACATCAATTTCTACATCCTCAGATAAGGTGGTATTTATACCAATAACTAAAGAAAAGACTATTGTACCCGTACCACAAATCAAGGTAAAGAAACTGGTAACTTCTCCTGTTTCTAATAACTTTAAAAGTTCCAGATTTATTCCTACGTGCTTTAATTGTGGAAGAATCGATCACATTAGATCAAAGTGTTTTGATCTCTTGAATAGTGAAAGTAGGCGAGATTTTTCCAACAATGTTTCAAAATTTGAGTTTAGTAAGTTGATGTCACAAGTAAATGTATTAACTCAGCAAATTCAACTTATAAATCAAAAGTTAAACCCATTGAAAAATTAGAAACAAGTATGGAGAAATAAATCTACTAACTCTTGTTTTGTAGCTCACATTGTGAAAACCCGGTCTTTAGAAAAAAGAGAGAAGAAAACATTGTTTTTGCAAGGCTGGGACTCGAACCAGGACTGTAGGAGAAGAGAGGCGCATCTCATGACCACTGAGGCGTCTGGCGTTTTTATTAAGTTTAATGAAGTTTTAATCTACTTAAACTTATTTTCGCCATAATTTATTTTAATGAAACGTTGTGTTTTGAATCTTCTTCTTCCCCATCCCTAACCTTTTGAATTCCTGCGTTTTTCATGACTGGTCGCCGACCATTCGTTTCTCTCTCATCAACCACTCTCTCTCTCTTCATTTTCTCTTCCGTTACACTTTATTTTACCTAGATTTCGAAGCCTATTCAAATTCTTTGCAAATATCTTGAAGAGTCTTCATAAATAATATGATTTATCATGTTTTATGGGGGATTTCGAAAAGACATGAGTTTCAAGATTTTACAATGAATTTTTAAGCCAAATCTTGAGTTCTCCTCACCTATAAAAAGGGGGAGCCCATTCAAAGGTAAAACACACCTCTCAAACGTGAATCCTCTAGCATTTTTGAGATCTTTCTCTCTAGGTCAATTTTGGCCATTGTTGAGTTTCTCGATTTTCTTCGGTTCTTTTGGGTCGCTGCAATACGTGGATTTTAGGGCGGTTCGTTAATCGAAGCAAGTCGGGTAAGCGGAGCTACTATATTGTTTTTCTTCAACAATTATGAACATGTTTTCATAAACGATTTTGTGGAAAATATTTTATTGCAAGTTTATGTTATTCTGAAAACAAATGTGGAATTTTAAAAGACCTACTGAGATTGTTTATATGACTGTTCTGAATTATTTCTCAGAGATTCTGTATTCTGCTGAACATCATTTCTGATTTTAAATTTGAGTTCTGATATTATATATTATACTGTTTTCAAACCCCGAGGCGATGTTCTGATTACTGATTACTGCTGCTGTTGGTACCAACTCATTACTGATTACTGGTGCGTCCATTCTTCGGATTGGTTTCTGTGTGGGTTTCTCCCTAGTGCACACTTAGCGTACGTGGCTAAGTCTTAGTAGGGCAAACTCCACTTTCTATTGACTTAATTCGGTTTGGCCGCCGGTTAAGTCGTTGCACAACCCTGCCACAGGGGTCAATGTGGCTTACTGTTGATGTCAAGGGGATTTTCTGAAAAGCTATTTTATTTTCTATATTTCTGGTCACTGAATCAAGTATTATTTTCAAAGAAAAGAATATATGTTTTTATTCTCTGCTTACTGAGTTGTCGAACTCACTCCGTTATTATTTTCCCCACTTTCAGAGATTTTTGAAGAACGTGACAAGGATGATACTTAGATGGCATACGGGCGGGAGTAGTATTGTTTTGAAAATTGTACAAGTTTATGTTTTAAAGCATTGAAGTTTTGATGACGTTTTTATTTAGAATAAAGGAAATGATGTCTCAAAGTTGTTTTAATGAAAATTTCAAATGTTGATTTTTGGGGCGTGACACACATTGCCTTAAAGGCAAAAAGCAACTTTACATGGTATCTTGACAGTTTCTGCTCCAAACATATGTTCGGAGACAAAAGCATGTTCACCACTCTTAAAGATGGTAAGGGAGGAGCTGTAACTTTTGGAGATGGAACTAAATCCAAAATTCATGGTAAAGGTTCAGTAACTCTTCCTTACTCTCTAGTTTTTAATGATGTTCTTTATGTGAAAGGTCTAAAATCAAATTTGTTAAGTATTAGTCAAATATGCGATTTAAGACTTGATGTAAGATTTACTAAAAACAAGTGTGTTGGTATTAACTCTAAGGAAAAATATGTTTTTAATGGAGTACGAACATATGATAATTGCTATGGGATAATCATTGATGATGTTTTGTCTTGCAACAAATTTAATGTTGATATATCTCATCTTTGGCACCAAAGACTAATGGCATACCTAGACTAGAAAAGCTGGTTGACAACGTATGTGGACCTTGTCAATTAGGGAAACAAAAAAAACCTCATATAAAAGGACCACTGATATTCTGACATCTAAATGCTTAGATCTATTACATATGAATTTAATAGGGCCAACAAGGACTGAAAGTCATGGTGACAGGAGATATATACTTGTGGTAATGGATTACTTTTCCCGGTTTACTTGGATTGAACTTTTTAAAGAGAAGTCTGAAGATTTTGATAAAGTTAAAAATCTTTTTATTCGTCTGCAAAATGAAGGTTGAAGAATTCAAAGAATTCGAAGGGACCATGTGAAGGAATTTGACAACACTAACTTCCACACCTTGTGTCTTGATGAATGGATATATCAAGAATTTTTTGCACCTATAACACCTTAACAGAACAGAGTTTTTGAGAGAAAAAAATAGGGTCCTTCACGAAATGGCTCGGATAATGCTCCATGGCAAAGGTATGGCTAAAAAGTTTTGGGGTGAAGCCATAAACATTGCATGCTATATAATTAATATAGTGTATTGTCGTCCTAAAACAAATAAAACTCCTAATGAAATTTGCAAAGTAAAAAGACCTACTATGAAGTATTTTAAAATTTTTGGTAGTAAGTGTTATATCTTACGTTACAGAGAAAATCTTGGTAAGTTTGATTCACGTAGTGATGAAGGTATATTTTTAGGATATTCAACATCTAGTAGAGCTTACCGAGTTTAACATTTATGTACTTTCATTGTTATGGAGTCTACTAATGTTAAAATAGATGATGATTTAATTCATGATTTTAACTAGAAGAATATTGAGAATGTTGTTGGAAGAAAAGAAAATCAGGTTAAATATGAAGATGAACCGACTGAGCATTCTGAAATCACTGAAGAAAAGCAAACTTCATCAGATACAGAGTCTGATGGAGATAGAGAATCAGATTTGGATAATTGCTTGAAACCTTCTTCTCGGGTGAAATTGAATCATCCTAAACAAAATATTATCGGTAAGGCCAATGAAGGAATGAGGCTAAGAGGTAGAATTCTAAACCAGATTACATACTATTGTTATGTCTCTTTGTTTGAACCAAAAACTATTGATAAGCTTTAAAAAGATGAATTTTGGATCAATGCCATGCATGATGAGCTAAATCAGTTTCTTAGGAATGATGTTGGTTCTTAGTACCTAGATCCACTGCTAGTAACATCATTGGTACTAAATGGATTTACAAAAATAGGTCAGATGCAAATGGTGTTGTAATTAGAAATAAAGCACTTCTTGTTGCACAAGGGTATACACAAGTAGAGGGCATAGACTATGACGAAACGTTTGCACCAGTAGCAAGATTAGAGTCTATATGAATTTTGCTGGCTATATCTTGTTCCATGAGATTCAAACTACATCAAATGGATGTGAGAAGTGCATATTTAAATGGAATTCTGCAAGAAGAAGTTTTTGGTAGAACAACCTAAAGGATTCATAGATCCAAAACATCCTAACCATGCGTTTAAATTTAAAAGGATATTTATGGCCTAAAGCAAGCCCCTAGAGCCTGCCACAATAGGTTAATTACATATTTGCTTGGTAATGACTTTATAAGATGTGGTGCAGATCGCACTTTGTTTATAAAGAAAACTGATAACAATATTATCCTAGCACAAATTTATGTAGATGACATTGTGTTTGGCTCTCCTACGAAATTACTTGTGTTAGCCCAAGGTTGTTTTACAAACAATCTATAAATGATTTTGATGATAACAAAAGTTTTTAAGTTTTTTAGGACTTTATAATCTATCTTATCAATCCACAAATTTCAAGTTATATCTTCAAAAGGATTGAGTTTATCTCTCTAAAAGTCTTTGCACATAATGCTTGATAATCTCTTCAAAAGATAAGACACTTAAAATCGTTTTGGAATGGGTTGAAAACTTCAAAAATGCTGATTTTTGTCTCCAGGACTTTTAGGTGTCGACACATGTAGGACATGTGTCGACACATTGCACTAACACACGAAACATGTTTTTCCACGCAAAAACATGTGTCGACACATTGACCCTATAGTGTCGACACAATGCACTTACACCCGAGACATGTGTTTTTGACCAAAACATGTGTCGACACATTGACCCTATAGTGTCGACACATTGCACTGACTCCCGAGTACTAATTTTTAGTTCAAATTTTATGTGTCAGCACATGCTAGTTGAAGTGTCGACACATTACACGGGTTTGAGGATTTTTCGGGAAGCCATCAGACGCATTAAAACTTTCCTTGTTTCACGGGCAACTTTCCAACGACTCTCTCACCTACCCCGTCGACCGTTGTAGACAAAATGGTTTAAATCTAAGACCGGTTGTTGAAGAAAAGAGAGCTTTCACCTACACGCACGAATTTGCAATTACTCTTTGACCTAACTCTTGAGAAAAGAATGAAAAACTTTGAAGAAGAGAGAAGCTTCGCACCTACTGAGAAGGCCCGCTCTTTCCCCATCAAATTTCAAACCTTCTATTGTAAATCTATCTTCTCTCCCATCTTTGTGCCTCATACTTGAATATTCGGCTTTAAGAGCCAGTACATGTGTTTTTAATTTGTACCCATTCTATTTAAACCTTGAGAGTGTTGGGTAAACACAGGGTCCTACTTGTGAGAGTAGAAGAAATCCTCTAGGTTGTGAGGATTTGTGAAGAGTTTAAGCGTGATATTTGATTATAGTGAGGGAAGCCCAAGGAAGTCAATAGCCTTGGGGTGGATGTAGGCAAGTGTTTTGGCCGAAGCAACTAAAAACTACGGTGTCATCTCTTAAAACCTTATCTTCTCAAGTTTCATTATTTCTATTATTCTTTACTGCAGTGGTTAATAGTAATTGTTTGTGATTGGTGTTTTAAATCTCTTAAAAATTGTTAAATTTTATTAAAACTCAATTCACCCCCCTCTTGGGTTGCTACATAGACTTTCAACTTGCATTAGAATTTCTTGAATCCATGAAGAGTGAGTTTGAAATGAATATGGTTTGAGAACTTCACTATTTTTTGGCATTATTTCTATTATTCTTTACTACAGTGGTTTATAGTGATTGTTTGTGATTGATGTTTTAAATCTCCTGAAAAATGTTAAATTTTATTAAAACCCAATTCACCCCCCCTCTTGGGTTGCTACATAGACTTTCAACTTGCATTAGAATTTCTTGAATCCATGAAGAGTGAGTTTGAAATGAGTATGGTTTGAGAACTTCACTATTTTTTGGGTTTGCAAATTAAGCAAAGCAAAGGTGGTTTGTTTATCGTTCAAAAAAAGTATGCAAAATATCTTGTAAAATGTTTTAGTTTAGAAAGTAAAAAGCATACAAAAGTTCATATTCTATTAACTTAAATATTGATGCTTCAGGAAAGAGTGTAGATCATATCATGTACCGACGTATGAAAGGAAGTTTACTATATTTAACTGCCAGCAGACCTGACTTGTCATATAGTGTAGGGATATGTGCAAGGTTTCATGCAAATCCTAAGGAGAGTCATCTTGAGGCAGTAAAGAAGATCATACGATATGTAAACAGTATTGTGGATTATTGTATTTAGTATTGCAAAGAATATAACATTAACTTGGTTGAATTTACAGATGCAGACTGGGCTGGAAACTCCGATGATAGAAAAAGCACATGTGATGGTTGCTTTTACTTAGGCTCAAATTTAGTTGCCTCGCTTAATAAAAAGTAAGGTTCATTCTCCTTATCAATTGTTAAGGAAAAATATATTTCCATGGGAAGTTGCTGCACACAACTTTTATAGATGAAGCAGATGTTAGGTGATTATGGAACACATAAAAAATTCATGCATGTATTCTGTGATAATACAAGTGCAATAAATATTTTCTAAAAACCCAGTCCAACATTCACATACTAAACATATAGATATAAGACATAACTTTATACGTGATCTTGTTGAAAACCAATATATTAATGTTGAACATGTTCCCACTGAAAACCAATTAGCTGACATATTTACAAAACCTCTTGATATGTCAAGACTTGAATTTTCAAGACAAGTCCTAGGTGTTTGTCAGCTATCTTAAAAATTAGATCAGTAATTTAGTTTTTGGTTTTGTTTGTTAATCTAATATGATTTTGGATGCTATTTTAATAATTTCAAGAAATTTTGATGATTTTCTAAAAATTCAGTAAAATACATTTTCTGTTACTATATTGTAACTTTTAGTTTGTTTGGAGTTTACTTGTAGTTTGTCTATCCAATGTGATAATGGTGGAAAGTGTTCTTGCTAAGGAGAAGTCCTGTAGTTTGTCTATCCAAAGTACTTGTAGCAACTCTAAGGATTTGGGGCGCCGCCTGACAAAAATATACCCCTGACATTCAGGGTATCCCGGGTTATCCCAGCGCCTGAAGGTTAGCCTGGTATACCAGGCTTGTCCCCGATCATCCCAGGCATAGAGGCATACTGGTCTCCCTTGTCCTACCAGTCTTGTCCCCGGTCATCCAGGACATACAGACATACTGGTCTCTCCTATCCTACCAAGTTTGTCCTTGGTCATCCCGGGCATACGGGCATACTTGTCTTCCCTGTCTTACCGGGCTTGTTCCTGGGATCCGTATCGACCAAGGCCTCCATGTGTCATTCTTAAATCGTACACGCTCTTATCGAGTCGGGTATTATCCATTTACCAAAACTACCCCCACTTATTCATTTTTACCCTAGCATTCTCACTTTTATCCGACGAATATCTCTCCCCTCTCTACTCACACTTGCCGCCACACACATTCCCACTAATCTTGGATTCTAGTTGTTGCTAAAATTTGTTTAATAGCCCATTAAGGATTAAAAAGGTAAGATTTCTAACTTTTATTGCTTTGTCTTTACTTTCTATTCGATTTCTTGACCAGTTGATGGCCATTTTTTAGTTTGGTACCACGTGGTGGGTTCGGTATGTACTCTATGTTGATTTGTGTGCTTTTACTTACAATATGCGTAAAGATTCATATGAGTTTTGTTGTAAAAGTGCTTTTAAAGTATATTCTTTAATACCCATTGCGAATTGACTTATTGATTTCAACAAATCTACCATATGTTCAAAATCAAGGGTTTATCTTGTTTTGCCTCTTTTTAAAAACTGGTTAAATTGCTTTGTATTGTATATCACTTCACCTTATGTCAAGATTTAGTAAGTTTAGTTGATTACATCATTCTCTTGCTAAGTTGACATAGGATTATGAAAATCATTGATTATTGGAGTATGTGTATTTGGGTATTTTGTAGTTCTTTGAAAATGTATGATTTCAGTTTATATTTGGTATATGGTTTATTGGTATAACTCATGTTTTTTTCTTAGTGGTGAATATTGACTTATAGTCTATATGATATTGAATACTTTGAAATTGAGATTAAATATTTTATGCGTATCACGTTTCTTAGATTGGTGTGTTTCGGATGTGTAAAATAACTGTTTATTGTGTATGGATGTTAGTTAAATACTAGGCTAAATTACTCCATAAGTCCCTGGGGTATAATGAATTCCCAATTTGGTTCATAGGGTAACGTTTGTCCTACGGGGGTCCATGCGGTTTCGAAACGTTCCAATTTAAGTCCTGCCGATAGTTTGGCTAACGACAGTTGTCTACATGGCTAATCACTATCAAGTCAACTCCATTTAAAACCTGCCACTTCAAACAACCGTGCAGACGAGTTTTTTACATTGTCCGAACTTGGTTGTTTATGATCAGACGCTATCGTCTTAGTATTGCAAAACAGTGTCGTGTGATGTAAGACAGTGTTCGAACGGTGTTTATTAGTCCGAACGCCTATGTTAATGAGCATACGCTGTTGTTTGAGAATTACTAAAACGGTGTTGAACTGTAAGATGGAGCTCGGAAGGTTAAATCGTAGCTCGGACGGTTATGAACTTTTGGCGGCATCAATTCCCTCGAAAAATAATACACGTATGCATCCGAACTTCCTTTGATGTGTCTGAACTGTATTCAATCGTATGTAAGTGGCTTAATCACAGACAGTGGAGGAAAAGTGGAAAAACTTAGAAAACGAGAGATTTGAGCACGAGGAGAAGCGAAGAGCTGATTTTGGGCTTCCAATCTCATTGAATATGGTGTGAAAGGAGCACTCTTTTAGAATTTGATATTGGATTGTATTTGTAGTTAGTGGGTTTTAAATTTAATTATTTTGGGATGAAAAACATGTATTTTAATATATGAAAGCATGTGTTTTTCGAAATTTTCGAGTCTAAAATGATTGTAATGGAGTTTAGGGTTCGTTGTGATATATTTATATTGAAGTGTTTGTGATTTGGGTTGATTTTGACAAGATTTTGGGTTGAAAATAGAGTATGTGCATCAAAGAACTGTCTTGTTCGACAATCGCAGTTCGGAATCTATTTTTTATTCTGACGCTTTGCAAAGCGCGTCCGAACGTGTATATTTATGTCATGCATTCATTTAGTAGCCTTAGACTCCATTTAAGAATTACATGAAGTTCGGATAACGAACTGGATGTAATTCTTGAATTGCCCACGTTATGGACAATTTAAGTTTATAGTATGCATAATGTACGTAATTTTATTTGCTATTGGGACAGATGTGTTTAGAAATTTCGATGCAAATCTCCTTTTGTCTTTCGGATACAAATTCCACATTGTGTTCAAAAGATTACCCCTAGAAACACGTATGATATTCCACCTATTGGGGAGGAAGCTAGTAAAGATGGAGAAGGACCATCGAACTGTGAAGCATACCCGGAGAATGAGTCGATTGAGATTTTGTGGACTTTAGCTCATTTTACATGATCCTGTTGACTAGAAATGACGTCGAGGCTTATGTGCCGGTAACCGATGAGAGTGGTCCAATACAACGTGAAGTAGAAGGAAGCGATGATTCCTCAGAATCGTTCAGTGAAGATTGTAGAGATTTTGAAGAATATGACTCTGACGACTGAAGTAACTTTATCGTTTCAATTAAGTTTGTGTTTCTATTTTTTATTCATTTTGAGTAACATAATTCATTTTGTTCCTTTCTCTAATATTGATTTATTTTGTCACAGGACAACGTCATGCCAGCGGGAGAGAAACGACCTCGGTGCAATTCTTCAGTTCGAGCTAAGAGTAGTCCGGTTATACTAGCAATGTCGGGTCCTTGGCTTAAGGATAGGAATGAATTACCTCCCCTACCACTTCCAGTCTAGTAGGCACCCAAAGTAGTTGTGTGTGTAAGTATCTTACCTTGTCGATCTTTATTAAATATTATGACTTTTACAATTCTATGCTTAACTGAATTTTAAATTTATTGATCTTCATTTGTAGCGACGTCTGGAATCAGAGACGTTCGAGGTAGTACGCGCGGGATTGCCTCACTCAAGGGTCGCACCGGAGGAAAGCTGACCGTCCATATCTCTGGTGGACGTATGGGCGATGATGACATGGCGTCCCCAATGCTCTCAAATCATCTCGGTGCGCTCGTATGACAACATGTCCCATTTGAGACGAGTAAGTGGAAGGAGTTCTCCGACGACGTTAAATCGTATGTGATGAACCAACGCGCTAGAACATTGCGAGATCCTTCAAACGCGCTAGAATGTTGCTAGTAAGTAATAAATTTACATTTTTATTATTTATTATTTAAATAAATGACTTAGGTATTTTAATATGCATGTTCTATATTTCTTTTGGTATACAGAAAAATCCAGAATCTGATGAAATTATACATTCGTTGCTTTATAAAAGATGCAAACTAATAAGGATGGCACGTGGACTTCAGAAGATGCACGAGAAAATTTTGTAAGTTGTAACGTTAGTTTTAATGATGCATTCGTATGCATTTATGTTTCTTATGTACAATTTTATCTTATTTTCTAATTTTATAGGAAAAAATGGAGGCGTTACAGTTGCAGCATGAGTCAGAGAGAAAGTCATACACTGAAGTGGAGATGTTCGCTTAGTTGTTGGGGACGAAAGCGTATTTCGTGCGAGGTTTAGGCCATTCAGTATGGTCTGTTGGATCATCATCGTCCATTGATTTGTCTTGAAGATTGGAGGAGACCAGATTACAAATTGAAGAGATGAGGGCTAGACAGTTGGAATATGAATTGCTTTTGGTTAAGCGGTCAGATATGGAGCATTTGCAGATGATGTAGGAGCAACAACGGAATAAGGACGAAGAGCTTATGAAAATGATGACGGAGCAGCAACGGAAAAAAGAAAAAGAACACCAGAAGATGACGTAGAATTAGCAAAGGAACCTAGTGGAACAACAAGAACGGAGGATGCAACTAGTGGCGAAGCAGATGTGTGAGCAGCTGATGGAGCACATCAGATAGATACAATCTCGTTCGACACCCAAACGAAAATTTGGATAGAGTAAAAGTTTCTTATATTATTTCTAAATTATTTTTAAAAGTTTAATTAAAGTAATTCAAATATATAGAAAACTGTTCGAACGATAGAAAATGGCGTTCAGACGATTTTTTTCATTGATAACATGCAAACGCATAACTATCCGTCCACACACTTTGCTTTAAATTAGTTCGTCCGAACAGTAATTCTCGCTTCCACACGGTCTTTAAATAGGAAACCGTGTGCACGATACACTAACACGTTCTCGCTTCCACACGGTCTTTTATACGTAATGGTTCGAACGGAGTTTACAGATGTCAAATAACTTTTCGTCATAAACGAAACAACGGTGTAGACGTCTTTATGGAAGAGTCTGGATGTACTCTCTATACCGTTCGGACGCTGTTATGAAACCGTGCGCACGGTTTGTAGATGACCAAATTCATTTCGTCACATTGGACGAACCATTCGCATCAGTTGTCCGAACGTATAGTGAGGACGTTCGCACAGTCATGCAAAGGAATTGACTGTACTGGGCATGACGATTTCGAGTGATAGGACACTAAAATCGTCACCTAAAAACTTGGCTGACTGGCTTTAGGTGACAAACCGGTTTTGTCACCCAAAATCATAGCTGACAAACTGGGTACTTTGGGTAAAAGTCTATTTTGTTGTAGTGAGAAAGACTCACCGAATATTAATGAATGAAAGTAAATTTTTTATATTTATTGATAATTATTTTGCAAGTTCATAACCTAATAACAAAATAATAACACAAACTTATGAAATATATAATTTATTAGAGACATGAAAAGACGTATCGAAAAGCCAAAAGAGGTGACTAAAGATAGAAATTCGTCCAAAATTCCCAATAATTCGTAATTTGCTGCCAGCCTAACTTTCTTATAGTAATTTTATCACATGGCTTTCTAAAAAAAAAATCAAATTGGGCATGACCTTTTGGTGCGTTGGAAACTAGAGAATGATTTCCGCTAGACCCATATATAGCTAGATGGCTAAATATTCGAAAATTATTCCCATATTTAATTTGAATTATGGAACTCAGTGTTAACTACTCCTGGTGTGAGGGGAGAATTAAAACCCGCCGATTAATCTACTATCCAGCCCTAAAACTTCCATTCACAACTACGATGCACTCTTGTGATCGCTGTCGCATTTTTGGATCTCTTCTTTCCGTGAAATTTACTTACACCTGCCGCGTACATAGTAAAAGACAATGAAACGTGTTCATAGAATTCAAGTAATAGTCTCCTAGCATATGCTTTCGTCTTATAAATTAGAGGCCTGTAATGTCCCTCAGAAAGCATCTTGAGCCCTTTTCCCTCCCTCTCCCTTTCCCTCCGTTCATGCAAACTTATGTGTCATAACTTAGCCCAAGAGATGAACGTTGAAAGCCATGAGAAAGAGAGGCTGCCGACTCGCTGGTGGCGTCGGCTCAAGGCCTCTCCTGAGAGGTTGACCGCCACGTTATGTGAGATTGCTGCAAACCCCAAAAGATTGCGCAAGACGATCCGAGAAGAGTAATCCATTCGGGAAAAGTAGGACTTGCACTCACCCTGGTATCATTATTCTACTACTATCGACCACTGTACTATGATAGTTTTGGTGTCTCTGCAATGTGGCCGGCTGTAATGACTGTAGTTGTCGTCTTTGAATTCTCTGTGGTAAGGTTGTCGTCTTTGAAACTAGAAATAACAAATTCTTAGGTGAAATTAAATGAATATATGTTTTAACTAACATATATACTTCCTCAGGAGCCACCGTTGGAAAAGGGTTGAACATGGGGTTGGCAACATTATTGGCTGGAGCGTTAGGTCTTGCAGCTCACCACATAACTAGCCTATCCGGACGCGTCGGTGAGCCCATTCTCCTCGGGTCTTTCGTCTTCCTACTAGGTAAGCTTTTTATTCACCTAAATCCTCCCTCGCTTTTCCATCAATCACTGGTTATGTAACTGATATTCAATCCTACACCAAATGTGCTGCAGCTGCCGCATCAACATTCGTACGCTTTTTTCCCCAGAATCAAGGCCAGATATGATTATGGACTGTTGATATTCATATCGACATTCTCCTTGATATCCTTCTCCGGTTTTCGAGACGATGAGATATTGGTCTTGGTTCATAAGAGTTTAGCCACCGTTGTTATAGGTGGCTCCGCCTGTCTGATCATATCCATTCTGGTTTGCCGTGTGGGCTGGTGAAGATCTGCACAATCTGATTGCTCTCAACCTGGAAAAGCTGGCCAACTTCTTAGAAGTTACTGTAGCTACAGAAGAAAAAGCACAAGAAACCACTGATAAAGTACACTATCAGTTATGTCTAAAAACAACCAAAAGAAAAACAAAATGTTTAAAAAGAAATTAGGCTTAAATCAAATTACGTGTCTTTTCAAGTTTCTTTTTTTTCCTCAAAAATCTTAAAACCAAAGTGTCTTTCCGAGTTTCAATTTTTTTTAGGGATAAATGCAAAATCAGTCCCTATGCTATACGGAAAAATCGATTTAAAGAAACAAATTAATTGTTGCTATAAAGACGTTTGTTTCCCCCAGAGAAAAACACACTACAAGAAAAAACACTTTGGGTGACAAAAAAAATTGTCACCCAAGTACAAATTTTGTCACCTAAGGTTTTGGGTGACAAAACCGGGTTGTCACCCGGTTTGTCACCTAAAGCCTGTCAGCAAAGGTTTTGGGTGATGATTTTCGTCTTTTGTCACGCAAACCCGTTCGGATGATTTATACCCCGTCCGAACGTTTTTGGTGCCATACTGACGAAATTCAAAATCGTCATGCCCAGTACAGTCCAAACCCTTCACATGAGCTGTGCGAACGTTCTCGCTGAACGTTCGCACAGCTCATGTGAACGATTAATCCAATGCGAAAAGATACATTTTGTCACGCAATAAACATCTGCATCGTTGTATATTAATATCCGAACGCTTATGTGAATATGTCTGGACGTATTCATGAAGACGTCCGGACCGTAGATTCATTATGAAGAAATTTATTTTGTCATCAGAAAACGCAGTTCGAACATTTACGTATACAGTTCGGACTCGTTGTACGTTGCACACATTCGAACGTTTTGGTGTATTGTGGGCACAGTTTTTTATTTTAAGAACATGTGGACGTTATATACACCGTTCGGACTATATAATTTAAAGCAAAGTGTTTGGACGGATAGTTATGCGTATGCACGCTACAATGAAAAATACCCGTGCGAACGGTTTTCTATATATTTGGATTAATTTAATTAAAATTTATGAAATAATATAAATATGAAGATATTTACTGCTCAAAATATAATAAAATTATCTACAAATATGCAATCGTTATTAAAAGTAAATAAAATACATAATTGATAGGTACTGATAAAATAGTAAAACTATATAAATTTACCCAAATTTTCATTTGGGTGTCGAACGAGCTTGCATCTGTCTCATCTGCTCCATCAGCTGCTCATGCATATGCTCCGCCATTAGTTGCATCCTCCGTTCTTGTTGTTCCACTAGGTTCTTTTGCTGCTCCTGCATCATCTTCTGGTGCTCTTCGTCTTTTTTTCGTGCTGCTCCGCCATCATCTTCATCAGCTTTTCGTTTTTCTTCCGTTCCTACTCCTCAATCATCTGCAGAGGCTCTCGCATCGTCTGCTCCATATATGACCGCTTAACCAGAAGCGCTTCATATTCCAACTGTCTAGCCCTCATCTCCTCAATCTGTAATCTGGCCTCCTCCAATCTCCGGGACAAATCAACAGACGATGCTGATGAAGATGATCCAACGGACCGTACTGAACGGACAACTGTAACGCCTTTATTTTTTCTTAAAAAAAATAGAAAAGTAGATAAAAATAGTACATATGAAACATAAACGCAAACGAATGCATCATTAAAACTAACTTAACAACTTACAAAATTTTCTCGTGCATCTTCTAAAGTCCAGATGTGATCCTTAGTAGTATGCGTCTTTTTATAAAGCAACGAAGGACTAATTTCATCAGATTCTGGATTTTTCTATATACCAAAAGAAATAGACAACATGCATATAAAAATATCTAAGTCATTTATTTAAATAATAAAAAATAAAAATGTAAATTTATTACTTACTAACAATGCTCTAGCGCGTTGGAAGGATCTCGCTCCTGATGTGTGTACAATCTTCAACTTAGCTCTATTCTCCTTGTTGATTGCACTCCTCCTCTGTATTGTACATTTACAATTGGTAACACAATTAAACATATGGCTAAAATAAACGTTCAGATCGGAAAGAAAATCTTTTACCTGAAATTCCTCGCTCGCGAATAAATCACAAACACGAGTCCATTATTCCTTGTTCATATCGGGATACGGGTGCTCCAACGCCTCTTCTTTGGAATTGAACACCGAGTAATGCTGAAACATTCTATTTTTGTGCGTCCTGTACGCTGTGTTCATCGTTGACGTCACAGTGATGCGATCCTCGGCTCGGTCGTAATCAAGTTGGAAGTCATCTTTAACATATATAATAGTTAGAAACGTAAAAAAATTTCAATTATTAAAATTTCATAAATTATACTTACCAACACTCGGTTCATCACATACGATTTAACCTCGTCGGGGACCTCCTTCCACTTACTCTTCTCAAATGGGACATGTTGTCGAACAAGCGCACCAATATGGCTCGAGAGCATTGAGGACGCCTTGTCATCACCCCAGTACGTCCATCAGGGATATGTACTATCAGCTTTCCTCCGGTGCGAGCCTTGAGTAAGGCAATCTCGGGCGTACTACCTCGAACGTGTCTAATTTCGAACGTCACTACAAATGATGAACAATAAATTTAAAATTCAATTAAACATAGAGATTTAAAAGTCATAATATTTATTTTACGTTTGACGGGGTAAGATACTTACACGCACAACAACTCTGGGTGCCTACTGGACTGGTTGTGGTAGGGGACGGTAATTCATTCATATCCCTAAGCGAAGGAACCGACACTGCTAGTGTACCCAGACTACTCTCAGTTCGAACTGATGAATCGCACCGGAGACGTTTCCCTCCCGCTGGCATGACGTCGACCTGTGACCAAATAGATCAATATTAGAGAAAAATGCACAATGAATTATGTTACTCAAAATGAATAAACAATAAAAATGCACAATAAAGACGTTTGGAAGCATTTCTCAAAGCGTCCGAACAATCAAATAGAGTCCGGACTATAAATAAACGTTCGGACTGCGATTACCGAACAAGACATTTCTTCGACGCACAGACGCAATTTTCAATCCAAAAACCATGTCAAAATCAACCCAAATCACAAATACTTCAATATAAACACATCACAACCAACTCCAAACTCTATTACTACCATTTTAGAACCTAAAATTTTGAAAAACACATGCTTTCATATATTAAAATAAAAGTTTTTCATCCTAAAACAATTCAATTTAAAAACCACTAAATAATGTTCGGACGCATACGTGCCCAAAATCAGCTCTCAGCTTCTCCTCGTGCTCAAATCTCTCATTTGCTTTTTTTCTCCGTTTTTCCTCCACTGTCTGCGAATCTATAACTTTCATACGTTTGAATACCGTTCAGACCGACGAAATAATGTTCATACGCATACGTGTATAAGTTTTCGATGGAATACATGCCGCCAAAATTTTCAAATACGTCCGAACTACTATTTACCCGTCCGAACTACCTATTATAGTTCAACACACCGTTTTAGTAATTCTCAAACGACAACGTATGCTCAATAACATATACGTTCGGACTGTCATATACCGTCCAAACATACACCGCACATTACCCGAGACAGTTTAGGAAATAGTAAATACCAGCACTATAGTGTCCGAACGGTCTTAAGACGTCTAAAACTGTGTTCGGACGTATTTTTTTATATAATACGACACCGTTCGATTTTACATTAAAGAGTTCGGACGGATAAATTTAGGTCCGAACGTTTTTCGACAATATGTATTAATTTTATTCATTTTTTTAATTAACTTTATTAACAAAACTTAAATAACCAAAGTTAGTTAATAATGTAAATAATAAATTTTTTTTGGAATAAGTGTACCGAAATTATAAACGTAATATTAATTAATATATTATATTAAGTTCTAATAAATACAAATAAAATAACTAAAATGAGATAAAACATAATATGAACAAAAACATCAAATAAAATTTATACATGTCCACAAAACATAATATAAAATTAAATGTCCTCAAAACATAATTAAAAAAACAAACGTAATAATAAAAGTAAATAAGGAAGACTACGAATCATCATCATCATCATCGTTATCATCCATCAGTTTTAGGACGTGACGGACGTGAAGAAGGTGCTCTATCAGCATGACCCGCTCCGGTTGCCACGCCCGTCTAACTCTCCTTAAGCACAGCGACCTCCTTCTTCCACCCAGCGTCCATGTCGGCGACCTTATGCTCTAAAGTCGTCAAACGACGACTGATATCAGTGACCATGCTATGGGTGGGCTGCAAGACCGACTGCATCCTTTGAGACAGCTGCGTCATCATATCGTCCATCCAACTCGATCGCTGTGGCTCAAGTCCATGGGTCGAGCTCTGCCCAGAATCCTCCCTCTCCATTGCCTCAGCGGGCTGCTCCTGTCGTCTTCCTCTAGCAGCCCGAGCAGCTTGCAACGCTCGGCGTGTCTGGGCCATTGATTTCGAGAGCGTGGTCTTGTTGATCACCCCCAGTGGATGAGCCTTCGGCTCGTCACCACCCTCGGGTACCAGCATGGAGTGCAGGAACTGGGTCAGAAGAATCCCGTGCGGCAATGAAGTCGTAGCATCAATCTTCAAGGCCTCTACACGAATGGACTGGTAGATGTATGATGCTATGTCCACAGATAGCCCCCGTATAACTACCAGGTACAGGAACTCGGCCCGGCTATAGGACAGCTCTATGGTGTGCTTCTTCAGGTCGATGGAGGAGCATAGGATCAGATGCACGATCCACCAAAAATGAAGCAGCCCGTGTACCATATAGGGTCCGTCCAAGATCGCTGTATCATCCCCCAGCATTGTCAGGAACACCTCGGCCTTAGTAGGCCGGCCCTCCTCGCTCAATGGCAGGTTTGGGAACGCTGCCAAATCTCTCTCGTACCCCAAGAAATTCGTCAGCTCGTCCGGCGAGAATATGATCGGAACGTTACAGACAGTGACCTCCATATTAGGCTTTTCGAGGTCCCTCGCCCGTAATATAGAGCAATAAAACTCTCGCACCATATTTTTCGACGCATAGCCGGTCCTGTGTATCAGTGGAAGCCAACCTAACCCCTCCACCACTTCCGGAAGCGTCCGACCCTCAAATGTGAGGTCGTTAAAGTGGGCCAATTTGATATCCCGCTCGACCACAATCGAGCGAGACATAATGATAGCTGTATGCTACTTCACTGTCAAAGCTCGAGTGGAAGATTGCTCCTCATCAGCCTGGCCGCTGGTACGTGGGTTGCTTACTCATTTTTTACTGAATCTACACAAAATAGCGTTCGCACGGTTAGCACAATGTCCGAACGCAAAATACATTGTCCGAACTTAAATTATTACGTCTGGACGCGTAATATAAGTGTCCGGACAATGACAAAATGTCAACGTATCGGTTTTGGATACCCGTCCCAACCCTAAAAAGAGAAAAAAAACTATTTAATTTAACATCAAAGGGTCCGGACTACATTGAAAGACAGTCCTGACATCCCAACCCTAAGACGATTAAAAACTATTTCACAATTTAACATTAAAGCGTCCGGAATTCCTTGAAAGAGAGTCCGGACATAATCAAAACGACAAAGTATACCACCGAAACACTACGACAAGAGTCCGAACACTGAAACAAAAAGTCCGGACGCCCACATAATCAGTCTGAACGCTGTGTGAACGATGACCGAGTTAACTCAGCCATGGCAGTGTCCCTCCACCTCCTGACTCGTCTAAAAATTACACCAAAATACAAGCTAATATACTTAAAACAAACCTAACACTTAACATTATCAATGTCTACGTAAAAATCAATCAAAAAACACAATCTACTTTACAAAAAATAGAATTGAAATTCTATACATAAAACTATATAAAAAACAAGTTTTCACCACTAAAATCTTGTTAAAAATAAGAAAAACATACCTTTATGTGATTAGGTACACGAGAGATTGATATTACGTCGAGATTTGTGAAGAAAAAAAATTTGAGTTTTGAGAGTTTCTTTGAAGGAAAACAAACGGTATTCGTGAAAATACAAACTGTT
Source organism: Myrica gale (assembly GCA_963930655.1). Taxonomy (NCBI): domain Eukaryota; kingdom Viridiplantae; phylum Streptophyta; class Magnoliopsida; order Fagales; family Myricaceae; genus Myrica; species Myrica gale. The sequence continues at coordinate 19,921,129 of OZ005607.1, forward strand.
CGTCTTTTTCAAAGTACGTCTATCGCGTCCGGACCCTATTATAGACGTCCGGACGGAACCCTGCACACGTGGCCCAATCATCGTACTCCGTATTAATGTCAAACTTTAAACCATTTAAAACGTTCGGCACAATTAAAACGTCCGGACGTGTAATTAATGCGTTCGCATTCGTACGTTGCAATGAATTGACGCGACGTGGAAGCCCATGTTTGGCTGAATATACGGCGAATACCATCCGGACTTCTGATACATGTGCGGACGGAGACAACCGTTTTCACCTTTCGTATAACGAAGACACGTGTACGTCATGCGACGGTTTAGTAAACATCTGGACTGTCTCACACACGTCCCAACGGGTACCTCATTTACTTTCAAATGCAATGCATGAGTCCGGATGCGCATGTAGATATTGCTTATAAAAAAACGGCGAAACACGTCTAGACTTTTATTAAACATTCGGACTGGTACAACCGTTTTTAACTTTCGTATAACAAAAACACGTGTACACCATCCGACGGTTACTTTCGATAGCGATGCAGGAGTCCGGACGCTCATGTAGGGAGTCCGAACGGATAGCAGATTTATTTCACAATTAAATTAACACAATTAAATTTATTTGACCAAACCCAATTTATTTAAATGATTTAATTTAAATAAATAATTTAATTTATTTCATTCAACTAAATTTAATTTGGTACAAATATTTAAATTAATTTCTTTATTTTAAATAATAAAAAAATATATAATTAATTATATTTTTATATTAAATATCAATTAGAATTAATTATCAATTTAATTGTAACTACTTATTTAATTTTACTTAATTATCCGTTTAAAACTAAATATACCGAAAAGATATAATTAATATAAAATATAAAAAATAATCAAAACTGAATAAAAAACAACAATCGTAATGTCTATTACATGCTACAAACGGTCTATTAAAACGATAAATAAATAACTAAGTTTAAAGCAAAACAGAAGACTAGTTCAAATCAAGAGCTGCGACTGGCTCATCCAAATCTTGTCCAAGGGCATCACGAACATGCGTTAAATGCTCCTCCATATTATCCACCCGTCTGACGAGTGTCTGCAGCTGTACCGAAATGGTATGGACAGACTGGACAATTGAGACAATTGTTCTCTCATCCTTATTAGTTCCCTCTGCATAATATTAAACTCTTCCGTTATAGCCCTATCCGTCAGACCGGTCAAGCGGAATTGGAGCTCCATGCACAATGAATGCGCCGGCTGCATTATTGCCCGAATACTCTCGTTTAACTCCGCTAAATACGCGTCTGCCCAGGCTGGTTGCTCTATCTGTCCCCCTACATTGGTGATAGTTCTTCCAGAGTGTTCCATGGTCAACCTAACAAAACCGTCCGAACATGAGCATAAACCATTCGCATGACAGTCAAATTGCGTCGTTTAAATTTTAGGACGTCCGGACATAATAAAAGACGTCCGCACGTACAATAACAGTACTGACGGTTGACAACAAGTCCGGACGTCATGAAACTACGTCTGCACGTGATTCGACGAACACTGCCCAACAAACTAATTTCATAAAATAAAACACCATAACAAACTAAACAATCTAACAATCGATGTTATTTAATCGAAATACATAAATAAAACAACATAACAAACGTTTTATCCGAAGTTCTTTGAGAAATCTGGAATGGGGAGTGAAAACTGAGAGAAAAGTTTGATAGTGTGTTTGAGATTTTGACAATGTCGGTTTAATGTGGCTAGTAACCGTCCGGACGTTTAAAAACTAGCGTTCGGACGTGTTTCAACGGTTATACTGACACGTGACCCTATCAAATTTAACGTCATTAAATATGCCCGATTCAAAATGGTTCTAGAACTTATACAGTCCGCAAGCTCTTTCTTTGTCCGGACTGTATCGATGTCACGTGTCTGAATTCTTGCAACGTGGAAGCACACGATTCGCGGAAGATGCATTTATAATTGTGCGGATCTTTTTTTGTACCGTCCGGACTTGTGTATTTTTCCCGTTGGAACGTGGTTTATAACGTCTGGACTGAATTGAGTATTCCTGACGATTTTTAATTTGTCACTCTAGCCTGACGATTACTATTCGTCAGGTAATATCCGTTCGAACTGTGTATCAACGGAGTCCGGACGGGAGTGTAAAATTGTGACAATTCTAATTGTCACTCAGTTACGACAATGTGAAATTTGTCACCCTGCATCGAGTCCGAACGAGTATCTTGGGAGTCCGGACGTTATGTTTTTTTTTACGGTTTTTTCCTTCATTCATTCGCGACACGTGTATGTCGTCACACCAGCAATACGTCCGAACGAGATTGTGACAGGTCTGGACGGATTTGGAGTCTCTGAATGGTTTTGGGTGACGAAATTAATATTTTGTCATGGAAAATTGACTTTAGGTGACAAAATTTGTTTTGACACCCAAAATTTTGTCACCTAAACCATAATTTCTTGTAGTGACAGTAGTAAAAAAAAACTAACATAAAATGCTAATTGTCCTTTTCTCCTTCATTTGAGGAGCATTCAGACGTATTGAATCAAACAAATTTACAGGGTTTGGAGTTGAATACCTCAAAACAGATGACGGGAAGTCCACCGACGCCAAGCCGTTTCTGCAAGAGTACAAGAGTGTTCTCAATTCAGAAAGTACTGAAGAGTCCTTGGGTTGTGAAAACTCTCTCTCTGTGATAATTTACTTATGGCCTCTGGTATTCATCTTCTCTATCTGCATGCTAATTTTGCAAGCTGGGAACCACGTTACGGGCAGTTCCATTTCCGACACCCATGGAAACAATACCTTAAAATTGGAACCCTAACCCGCGAGTGCTCCTACAGAATAGATGCCCTTAGCGGCTATCTCAACTCTGATATTCACGTGCCGTATATTAAGACTCATATTTCTCACATCTATGTCCAAAATACACTGTATATAAATGTTCGTACCCTTGTTATGCCATTGTTGCAGACCACTTATCAGTGGTACCGGCGGCCACAGTGGCTTCACTTCTCATCGATGTTGTCAACTGTACAGAGAAAATTGTTGATTCTGTACGTGTGCTCGCCTCCCTTGCACATTGGGACCGTGTAGAGTGATCTGTATATTCTGTAATGGCACCGTTGGAAATTTGTGGAAATCTGTAGTGTTTTTGTAAAGGAAATGGATGTGAATAATACTCTTTTTGCTGTAATTGAAATGTACTCATAGGAAAGATAAGGCCAAATTCAAGATTTGGCCAACCTCTATAAAAAAGAGAGACAGGAAAGAGACGAATCTAAATACAAGTTCTTTGGTATCCTCCCAGATGCTCGAGGCATTCCTATAACGGGCTTCTACAAATCAACTAACGGGCTCCAGCCAACAAACCAACTAACGGAAACAGAATTCTAACAACGTCTAAAGGACTCGAGCCAACAAACCAACTAACGGGCTTCTACAAATATAATAATTGGGCCCTAAACATTCAAGCCCAATACAAGCCCACTACAATTAACCCTTGTAGCCCCCAGCTGTCCCACTTTAGACGAATGCGACTGCTAAACTGCATGCAAAATTATTAAAATAATATAATTTTCCTTCTAATAATCACCTTCACTTGAGTTTGTAAAATCATAATAAATGCCCAACGTACAATTTTTGGGTAACCTACAAGTAATCTTTGATTCTAGCTTCTTCTCGTCAAATTAACTCTTTGATGCGAGCTAGATATCACCATATACTCTCAAATATCCAGACTTGGTCTTACCAATCCATGATCCATGAGGAGTTTTAGGTATACATTGAGTAGGTGTCGTGTTTAGAACATAAACAACTGCCTCCAAGGCGAAAATCCTAAAAGTATGCAGGTAATTCATTTATGCTTATCTCTCACTGAACAATATCATATAACGTTCAGTTTTTTTTAACCATGCACAAAGTCCATAATTCACTTTTTCAAACACAGACTATCAATAATACCAGAGTTAACAGAAAGACGATTACCCATAAGACAGTTCTCACATGTGGGTAAAGAGACTTTAACGAGATTGCCTATAAGGCCTTTTCTAGCTAATCTAGTAATCTTATCTTGCACAATATTGCCAAACCTAACATGCCATGTAATGGAGCCCACAGTATCCGACAAAGTCAACAAAGCAATATAATCATTCAAAGAAGGATAATCATAAAACAATTTAAAATATAACCATATCCATAAAATATTGTTCTCAAATAAAGTGAAACGTCATTTTTCTAAAAAAAAGAAAAAAGAAGTTGTAACAATGTGACCAAAGAAAGCAAATTTCTTCCCTCTAAGAAAAAATTATCAAAAATAAATAATTATATATAAAAAAGTAATATTTTTTAAATTAAAAATTGAAACTCTATTTCAATAATCTATTTATTTATTATCTTTGAGTGACATTTCAGTCTTTTTGTATCTTTTTTTCTATGCTCAAATCAAAAGGAGGGTGATAATTGATCATGTTCGAAACATAAGAAGGACGTGATTAATTTTGACCTATAATTAAGGGACGTACTATGACATTATCTCATGATATTATTACCATACTCAGAGTATTAACCCTATGTAATCAAGGGCTAAGCTAGAATGTGAATTGTGGGGACAATGTAAAGAAATTAATAAAAACAAAGCCAAAATTACAAAAATAAAAATCTCAATTTTTGGGAGTAAGCGGCCCATGAGCCCCCTAGACCGCCCCGAGCGCTTTTCCCTTTGATGTCACCACCAAATTATTAGCAATACTCACTATTATATATACGCCTACTTGTATCAAACCATTATTCTTGCAGCCAATAATATTATTTTCATAATTTCGACTGAGTAACATTCTTTTTTTTTTTGTTTTAGCGTACTCGATCAAATAATTAACAATTTCAAATCCGTGGGTTAAAAATAAGTTCAATTCATTAAAATCCGGTAATTTTCAGCATTCTAAAATGCTGTCGCCAATATAAGAAAAGTATTATTTCTTTACGAATTTTTTTGGACCAAAAAAGTTTCATTACATAAAGTATTCCTTTAGAACAAATAAATATATATAATTTATGATATATATATATATATTAGTTTAAAACATTTTTCACAAAATATCATTGGCTAATGGATTTTTTTCTAGTCCAACCCTATACAGATATATTGAATATATTGTCTCATCAAGAGACTGGTGGATTTCTTATTAAGCATTTATACAAACTTATTTATTATGAACAAGACTCAACGTTATCTGGAATATTTAACCTAGAAAGATAATCATCAAATTACTCGGTCAAAGCACAAGTACACAATAAATATATCCATATAAACCTTTCAGGTCTAAGGATACAATAAACCAATTGTGTTGAATACATTCTCAACATCAGTGAACACTTCCAGAAGGTATTCATATTTGATCTCGTTCAGTCCATATACTCTTACATTGCACCCACTCATTTGCTTAAGGTCACTACCTCAATAACGAAGTCCATCATCCTATTAAATAAAGGCACAACGAGTGTAGACCTATCGTATATCATCCTTTAAAATAGAAATTTTCAAATACAGGACAAAATAGTATTATATATTAAAAATAATACAATAATATATAAAAATAATTATTTACATGAATTAACTTATAATTAATAAATAAAACTATTATTTTTAATTAGACCAATAGGAGCGTTTGTGTCAACAAACGCTGCTATAGACTCACCTTTAGCGGAGGTCACTGTGATCGTCGTTGTAGGTAACTAAATGCTTGCGAAAAATAGGTCTTTAGCGGCATTTATCCACAAACGCCGCAAGAAACCATATATGACCGCCGCTAAAGGTCAGACTTTTAGTGGCGTTTGTAATAAAAAACTGCTAAAAACCACATATAGCAGAGTGAAAAGGGTAGAAAACCTTATGCACAAAAGCTTGCAATAAAATTGTCATAGCCAATTGATCAACTACGAACCAAACGGTGCACACAAACATGGTTATCTAATTGATACACTTGTGTTAGCTTTCCCCCTTGCCATCTTTAGCTCTTGAAGCTTTACATTAAGACTCTTCTTGCTCTACTCTCACGACCATAAGCGGAGGCAGGAAGCTGATTAATGGGGGCAAAAAAATGGTAAAAAAATAATTTAGTTGAAAAAAAAAATAAAAAATAAAAATTTAAGTGTAAAATTTTGTTGTTTTAGGGGGCGAACCCTGCCTCCGTCGGTGCTCACGACACAGTGCACATCGTAAATGGAGACTGCGGGACAAAAAGCTTGCTCCTCTGAGTGGCCCCTGTTCGCCCCCAGCCTCCGCCGGTGCTCACGACACAGTGCACATAGTAAATGGAGACCGCGGGACAAAAAGCTTGCTCCTCTGCATCACTTCAACGTCATCATCATCGTCAAATGAAGTGACAACTTCAGAACTATTAAGTGGTTCCTTGGCTGAGCACTGGAAATATCCGTAGTCTTATTTTGTAATTAAAGGTCAATTAAGTAATAATTAACACAAGAAATCAGCTTTAATTGCCAGTTAAAAAAGAAAAGAAAAGGTAAAAATGCCACAAGGCGATCTGGCTAGCGCATGGTCAAAACCCAAAAATGGTGGAAAAATAAAAATAAATAACAAGTGAAATCTGTATAAAATTCCAGGAGCACCCTTTTCCTGCCATTGGCCAAGGAAACAATGACCTACTACGGCCATCACATGAGTCGACCTCACGAATTGTTTGGACAGCAGACCAGTTGGTCCAATTAGGAATTCGCGAAAAGCTAGCATATATAAGATTTCCATGAATATTCTTAGTCGAAGAGAAATTGATTTAGTTTACCTTTTCAATAATTAATTAATGCGGCCCTCAATGGCCGGCACATAATATTTGTAGTGGTTATGATCCTCTAAAAGGTCGTGGGATATTATACGAGTGTTCATATACATTGTGGTCCAATCTCAAAATAGACTAAATAAAGTTCATTAATTCATTAATTTGTTTATTAATTAAATTTCAATAATTAATAGCTGATCTTGCGCAATGAAAAACTATCGATTTTATGTCTTTTAGCAGCTCTCTTTTGACTCTTTGTAACACTGCATGCATTAGACAGCTGTTAGAAAAACTATCAATTTTGCCACTGAACTTTCAAACTATAAAATTCATTAATGTGTCACGCAATCTATTTTTTTATATATTTTAACAGTGGAATCTTACTAGAAAATAAAACTTAGATGTATTTTGATAATTTGTAAGCTAAATGTAATGAAATTCATAGTGCATGAGACTAATAAATAATCTTTAAGTGATAATTTCAGCGCGAGAAGCGGAGATTTTCCCAATTGCAGAAGAATGTATAAAAGCAAAAGAACACCTTTTGTTGACTGCCCTCTACTATACTTGAAATACTCGTGGTCGTGGAGTGCCCGACCAAACCATAAATATATATACTTTGTTAGGGGGATCGGTCTTACGGCATTTTCCCAAAATGACCAGCGAATCACCTAGGAAAGGTCATCACCTCGGCTGATGTTAATTAAAATATTTAACTAGTTATTTTAATTTCTTATGTTGCGGAAAGAACTTGAAGTCATGGGGAGAAAAAAGCATTTATAAGGAACATAAATGTTATTTTTGTCTTGGTTTCGAAGTGATGACATTTATCAGGAATATAAATGTTATATATAATATATTATAAATATAAGTGCAAGCATTTATCAGTGTATGATATGTTTAGTGTTCTAATCGTACTATTTTGTCTTGATGCAACTGATCATAATTAATGTGTTCAGTCTAGATGCTGATATATCAATACTAAACGCCAACATAATAATTAATATCACTACCTCATCATCGTTTTGGCAATCTTTTAATGGGCACGAACATTCCGCGCGCGCGTACAGCTTTCTAGCCAAAATCTTTTTTTTTTTCTTTTTTTTTTAGGTTTTATTATTGATACAGTCAGGTAATATTGATTGAAATTTAACAAATCCGTACTTGCAGTAAAATTTTGAACGTTACCGTCGTGTGGTCTGTTTTTTGATATACAATTTCTTTAGTCCATTAAAAATTAGTCAACTAACGAGGATATAGTCTAGAAGAAGCAATTTGATCCTAAAAATGAATATCTCAATTTCTAACTCATATCGATATTCCGTTAGTTGACTAAGTTTTAGTAGAAAAAAAGACTTATATCTATCGAAAAAATGGAGAAAGTTGTATCTCATAGATTGATTCGTTAAAAGTCAATTCAACAGGAAAATTATAAGCTTGTAGACAAATACGATAAATTTGAAAATCAAAAGACTATTTATTAAAACGGATCAAAATTTAGGGATGCAAGGAAGGATTTGTCTCTTGTACGATACAATACTACCACGATTTTCGAATCTTATTGTCCGCACCAAATTTTTCAGTAATATTTCCTACAGCCAACTCCAATCAAAAAGGACTTTGTTCCTTCGAAGGACAATATTGTTCCAAAATGACTTCGTCAATCTATTTTTCACGTTTTCTGTATTTGATTGCCTTTGCTCCTTCAAATATCAAATACATTCACGGGAGCCACTTCTAATGTAACTTTGGATCCATCTTCACGAGGAAAAAGAGAAGAATATATATATATATATCTCTTTCTGTGTGTCTCTCTGCGTGTGTGCATTACAACACACTTGTGACTTATTGCCTACATTAAACAAAAGGGCAGTACAGCAGAGGAGGTGGGGAACCCCTACAACTACCTCGTTCAGCCATCACAAACAGAAAAAAGAAAAAACCCTTGATCAATAGCCAAGACAGGGCCGCCGTGAAAGCGGTTACAAGATGCAGCCTTGGAGAGACTGCAAATAACATATGCTACAACACCAACACAAGGTTGAAACCACAAGAGGAAGGGGCTTGGTGACAGAATAGGAGCAGTTGGAGGGAGAAGCCACACCGAACTCTGTTGACTCAGAAGAAGAGCACGAACCAGCTCCGGACAAAAGAAAGAAATAGATAGATCTGAATGATTTCATCAAAGGAGGGATGAAACAGGAGCTCCAGTTTCCCAATCAATAAGAGAATGAGAACTACAAAAAAAGGAAAAGAGAATAGAGGAGAGAAAGAAAGAGGGGAAGAGAAGGAGGGAGGAGCCAGAGCTCCAACCTCCTTCCCAAGGTAGCTGGAAAATGGTGAAGGGCAGCCGGAAAGGGGAGAGCGTTTTCGCAGAGGAGAGAGGAAAGTTCAATTGTTACAATTTTAAATGCCAACAATGGGAAGTCATTTGCTTTGTCTTAGTTAGTTCAACGCATAAGTGGGGTCATTTTTTACTTTTAAATATGAAGAAACTCACATGTGACTGAATACGTTGTACGGTTTCGTTAAATCCGAGTAAAAAATGAAACTGAGACGTTTACGCAAGTTTGAGGAACGGGTTGACATGAGTTGAAGTTTATGAGGGATCTTGAGATAAGTGAGAAAGTTTGAGGGGACTTTTTTTTAATTAGCCCTATATATATATTATAAGCTTTAAATGAATTCAAATAAGCCTAATTGAGATGGCCTTAAAAATCAGTACTATGGTTTCCACGGCAGACTAAATTGTGATGGCCTTAAAAATCGATGCTACAAGAGCATCTGGAGGAAAGTCCAAACTAGTATGCACAAATTGTGGTAAAACTGACCATATTGATGGACAAATGTTACCGAGTACATGGACTTCCCCCTGGTTTTAAGTTTACCAAGAGTAAATCAACATCTGTTCGCAATGCTAGTCTTGATCAGGAACACAGTCAACTGCTCGGGTTATCTACCATTCAAGAACAGTGTCAGACTCTTGTTGCTTCTCTTCAGCATCAACCAGCCATAAGCTCCTCCAACTCTCCATCTGTTAATCACGTTTATGCTCCAATTTCATCTGATCATTCATCCTCTCTTGTTCCTCATTTTTCAGGTATTGCCTCTGTTACTTCATATTCATATTCCTATCATCTCACTCAGTGTCAAAATCCTTCCAATACATGTATTGTTGACACTGGGGCTACTGACCATATGGTCGAGTCTTTTCATTTTTAACCATGAATATTTCTCCAGTTCATATTAAAATCAAATTACCTAATAATCAGCATATTTTTGCTACTCATCGTAGAATAGTCCTCATTCATTTGGGTCTTGTTTTTCACAATGTTCTCTACATACCTCAGTTTTCTGTTAACCTCATCTCTGCTAGTCGATTGACATCTGACATTTCTTCTTGTTTGCTTTTTCTTAATAATTGTTGTTATATTCAGGACCTTATTCCATATAGGACGATTGGAGCTGCTTAGATCTTTAACGGCCTCTATCATTTACTGCAGACATCTGATGCTTTACTTGATTCTAGTTCATTTGTTTCGTGTAATCAGAGTTCCTCTAAACCCAATTTTCTATGACATTGTAGATTGGGTCATCTCTCTGACTCTCGGTTACAATTAATAAAACATGCCTTACCAGATTCTTCTTCTTTCAATTTACAGCCTCCATCTCATTGTTTTATTTGTCATTTGAGTAGACAAAAGAAGCTTCCATTTCATTCTAGCATTTCTCAATCTACATCGCTTTTTCAACTTATACATTGTGACATTTGGGAGCCTTTTCCAGTCATTTCTTATGATGGTTTTCAATATTTTCTCACCATCGTTGATGATTTTTCCCGATGTACATGGATTTATCTTCTTAAAGCTAAATCATACATTCGATCATGTATTCAAAATTTCTGTTACATGGTTGAAAATCAATTTAGCACTTCTATCAAGACCCGACGTTCTGATCAAGGTCTTGAATTTAATATGTGTGAGTTTTTTCATCTCAAAGGAATTTTACATCAACAAAGCTGTGTTTATACACCCCAGCAAAATTCCGTTGTAGAACGAAAACATCAGCACATTTTAAATGTAGCACGTTCACTGCGTTTTCAAGCTCACTTACCTGTCCATTTTTGGAATGATTGCATACTTGCTACCACTCACACAATCAACAGACTCCCTACACCTTTATTACAAAATCGTTCTCCCTTTGCAATCTTATTTCAGAAACAACCCGATTATTCTTAATTTAGGACATTTGGATGTTTAGCTTATGTCTCTACTCATTCTCACTCTCGCAACAAATTTGATCCCCTAGCTATCCCTTGTGTTTTCCTTGGCTATCCTCCTGGCATCAAAGGATATAAATTGTTAGATTCTGCTACTAACCACATTATCATTTCTAGACACATTGTTTTTCATTAAAGCATTTTTCCCTTTCAAAATTCCACTTCAATTCCTTCACCTTCTTCTGATGCTCTTCAGCATATTGTTCTTCCAGCTCCTCCGAATCATATCACTGATAATATTTCTTATATTTCATCCCATACTCATAACGCTACATCTCATACATCCACCAATCATCCTTCCTCTTTTTCACATAAACTTCCTCCATCCACATTACCCATTACGGCTTCAGTTTCCTCACCTATTTGCGCAGATTCTGGTCCTCTTGATCTCTTGCCACATTCTGCAGATCTCATGCCTTTAAATCCACACCTTCGGAGGTCAACTAGAATCAACCATAACCCTTCTTATCTGCAGGAATATCACTGTCAACTCGCTCAGACTTCATCTTGCACTTCAGATCAGCTCCTGGATAAAGGTTCACTCTCTTCCTTCCCTTCATATCCTTTGTCTTCTGTTCTTTCCTATTCCAAGTTGTCCCCTCTTCATCGAGCCTTTACCTTTGTTGTTAGTAGTCATTTTGAACCTAAATATTTCCATGAAGCTGTTAAGTTCCTCAAATGGAGAGAGCCAATGAGAGCTGAAATCACAGCTCTTGAACTTAATAATAGTTGGACCTTGACTGAGTTACATCCTAACAAGACGGCAATTGGCTGTAAATGGGTTTACAAATGTAAATTTCATGTTGATGGTACTCTTGAAAGGTATAAAACGCGCCTTGTTGCAAAGGGGTATACGTAACAAGAGGGAATTGACTATTTTGACACTTTCTCTCCTGTTGCAAAGCTAACTACTGTTCGTTGTCTCTTGGCTTTGGCAGCAATTCATAATTGGAGTCTACAACAATTAGATGTGAACAATGCTTTCTTGCATGGTTAATTAGATGAGGAAGTTTTCATGAAGCTTCCCCCCGGATTTTCGCATCCCGGTGACACTAGTGTGGAAATTACAAAAATATTTATATGGTTTAAAACAAGCAAGTCATTAGTGGTTCCGTAAGTTCTCCACTACGCTGATTTCATATGGTTTCACTAGTAGAAATTAGATTATTCTTTATTTACCAAGACTGCTGGTTCTGTTTTTCTTGCTTTTTTAGTATACGTCTATGACATTGTAATTACCAGAAATTCTAATGCATCTGTTGCTGAGTTGAAGTCTTAGATAGATTATCAGTTCAAGCTCAAAGACTTAGGACCACTCAAATTCTTTCTTGGACTTAAAGTGGCACGGTCTGCTGTTGGTATTTCTCTTTGTCAGCGCAAGTACACTATGAAATTGCTTGAAGATGCTGATTTGTTGGCCACCAAACCTGCTCGCACACCTATGGACTGTAATCTCAAACTTAATGCCTCAGATGGTGCTTTACTTGCTGATCCTAGTGTTTTATTGTTAACACTTTGAGTCAGTTTATGTCCCAGCCTCGACAGCCCCATCATGATGCAGCCATCAAGGTTCTGAAATATCTCAAGTCCAGTCCCGGTCAAGGCCTCTTTCTCTTCCGTTCCTCTTCAGCTCAAGGCCTTTTGTGATTTGGATTGGGCTGCTTGCCCCAATACTTGACGCTCAGTTACTGGTTTTACCATTTTTCTTGGTGATTCGCTTGTTTCGTGGAAATCCAAGAAGCAGGTGACTGTAAGTAGATCATCTGCTGAAGCCGAATATAGATCCATGGCTATGGCTTGCTGTGAGTTAAAGTAGCTTACTGCTCTGCTCAAGGACTTCCTCATTTCTCATGATCAACCGACTTTGTTCTTTTGTGATAGCAAGGTTGCGGTTCACATTGCAGCCAACCCGGCTTGATTATCTGCAGGTTCATAAATGAATGAAATAAGACCAATCTAGTTGGTCCCCCCGCCTTGATTATAAAGTGTTTTGAAGTCAACTATGGAAGCAGGGTTTTTTTTTCTTGGCATATGGAAGCAGGTTTAGATATGAAGTCCAAATCTTTAACTTGGCAAGTGGCCGCTTCTCGCTGAGAAGCGTTTCATGCCTCTGCTTCCTCTACATGACATGTATGTGTTTTCTGAGTTATTTCGACCTTCCAGCGGGGGGACCTTGATGGTGGGGTTTTGGCAGGACCCTGCCAGGCTTCTAAATCAAATGGAAACATACAAGACGGAGGGCTGTAAAAGCCCCTAACTCCACAGCAAAAAGGAAACCTCAGAAATAGTCTACAAGTTGCTAATTGCAACAGAGGAAAATCTCCAACACTCGTCTAAATGCGCAATCTTTTTCAGCTAACGTCAAAAGGGAGAAACGGAAAAGCGGTATGGAATTGTCTTCCGGTGCGACTCTACAACTTGAACCATGTGCTACAATGCACAGGGTTACACCTATTCCACAAATGGCTATGTCTTCACGCTAGGAAAGCGAGACTACATGGACCCTTGATCAGTGCAGAGAACAGATCAAAAGCAGTCTCTACTTATTAAGTTCAAGAAAGAACTGTACTCTGTTCCATGAGATTGTGACGCTTGGAGTTCACCTTTACCGTAGGAATTGTGGACTTCTGCTAATGGGTAACAACTTCTATCCAGAATTACAATACACTCGTGTCGCTATCGCAATTTGGACCTCCTATTTCAGTGAAATTTCCTTACACCTGCCCGTACATGGTAAAAGACAAGGAAACGTACTGTACATAGAATTTAAATAATATTATTTATGATACCTAGCATGTGCTTTCGTCTTATAAATAAGCAGCCTGTAGTGCCCTTCCTAAAGCATCTAGAGTCCTCTATCTCTCCGTCCTCTCCCTCAGTTCATGCAAACTTGTCTGCCACCACAACGTCGGAGATGAGCCCTGAAAGCCATGAGGAAGTGGGGCTATTCAGTCGCTGTTGGCGGTGGCTCAAGACCTTCCCTGAGAGGTTGACGGCCAAGTTGGGTGAGATTGCTGCAAACACCAAAAAGATTGCGCAAGACGATCCGAGAAGAGTAATCCATTCGGCAAAAGTAGGCCTTGCACTCACCCTGGTTTCATTATTCTACTACTATCGACCCCTGTATGACAGTTTTGGTGTCTCTGCAATGTGGGCTGTGATGACTGTGGTTGTCGTCTTCGAATTCTCTGTGGGTAAGTTTGTAATATCTTAAATTCTGGTGAATATTTGTTCGCGTACAAATTGAAAATAAATAATTTTAAATGAATACTTTTCAGGAGCCACACTTGGTAAAGGTTTGAATAGGGGGTTGGCAACATTACTAGCTGCTGCGTTGGGTGTTGGAGCTCACCATCTAGCTAGCCTATCTGGACGCATCTGTGAACCCATTCTACTGGGGTTTTTTGTCTTCCTACTAGGTAAGAAAATTATTCACCTAAATCCTCCCTCGTTTCTCAATCAAAAATCATTGCTTAACCAAATAGCTCATGCACCTACGCCAAATGTACTGCAGCTGCGGCATCAACATTCGTACGGTTTTTCCCCAAAATCAAGGCCAGATATGATTATGGACTGCTGATATTCATATTGACATTCTCCTTGATATCGGTCTCTGGTTTTCGAGATGATGAGATATTGGTCATGGCGCATAAAAGGTTATCCAACATTATCCTGGGTGGCTCCGTCTGTGTGATTATATCCATTCTGGTTTGCCCTGTTTGGGCAGGCGAAGATCTTCACAGTCTGATTGCTCTCAACATGGAAAAGCTGGCCAGCTTCTTAGAAGGTACAAGTACAGAAAAAATGTTACAAGAAGTCAGTATTGAACTACAATTACATATAGGTCCAAGAAACAACAAATACGCAAAAGTTAATGGAAAAAAAGTTTAAAAAGTTTGCAACACAAACTATTGTCGTTTTTTCCTTCTTCTTTTTTTCATTTTATTAGGATACAGTTTAAAACGTTTGCAAAACAAAAAAAAAAAACTATTGTTGTTTTCTCCTTTTTTTTCATTTTACGAGGATTCACACTTACAGAGTCAGACAAATTTACAGGGTTTGGAGATGAGTACTTCAAAACAAATGATGGGACGTCGACCGACGATAAGTCGTTTCTGCAAGGATACAAGAGTATTCTCAATTCAAAAAGTAGTGAAGAGTCCTTGGTGGGTGAAAAGTCTCTGTTTTTCTACCCCTCTCTCTCTCTCGCTGTGTCTGAATATTTGCTTAAAGAGTCTGATATTCATCGTCGGTCTTCCTTATCCACAGGCTAATTTTGCACGCTGGGAGCCACGTCATGGCCAGTTTCAGTTCCGCCACCCATGGAAACAATACCTTAAAATTGGAGCCCTAACTCGAGAGTGCGCCTACAGAATAGATGCCCTTAGCGGTTATGTCGAGTCTGATGTTCAGGTAACATAAAGCCAATATTTTTTGCATCTGTATCCAAACACACTGCATGTAGGTAACTGCTGGCACCTATGTTCTTCCATTACTTCAGGCTTCAGCAGAATTTCGTAGTAAAATCAAGGAGGCATGCAAGAAAATGAGCTTGGACTCTAGCAAGGCACTCAAAGAATCAGCATCTGCGATCAGAAGAATGAGAGAACCATCTTCGGCTGACCCACATGTTTCAAATTCAAAAGCTGCTGCCAAGAATCTCGAGTCATTACTCATATTAGGCTTACGGAAAGATGTTGACCTCTTATTAGTGATACCGGCTGCCACAGTGGCTTCACTTCTCATCGATATTGTCCAATGTACAGAGAAAATCGCTGATTCTGTTCGTGACCTCGCCTCGCTCGCACATTTTGACATGGTAGAGCCCACTGTATCCCCAGAAAAACTGCGTTCAGAACAAAGTGAAGTAGATAAACCCCGTCCGG
The DNA here is from genome assembly GCA_963930655.1 of Myrica gale. Lineage (NCBI taxonomy): Eukaryota > Viridiplantae > Streptophyta > Magnoliopsida > Fagales > Myricaceae > Myrica > Myrica gale. The sequence continues at coordinate 19,937,098 of OZ005607.1, forward strand.
AGATCGAATGCCGTCATGTTGTTATAACAGTTCCAGCCTCACCAGAAAATGGCCCTCCGGCACCTATGACTAAAAAACACATAGATGTATAAACAGATATTATTTGACATTATACATGAGCTAAATTACTGTAAAGTCGTTCTAGCTTGGGTTAAATTCTACCAGCTGATGGAGGAACAAAAATAAATAAATAAAAGAGATAAAAGAAGAGTCAGATCTTACCCACCCTCATAAGTATTCTTCGATTATACCTTGAATCGATTGAATTTTTTTCCATTATCTTAGCACTACTACGTTTGGGTACAAAGAAAATGAACACATATTCTCTTAACCACAAGTTTGCCTTCTTTCATGTGATTAAGCTAGAATTAGTGTGTTGTGTAACCCAATAATCCACTACTTTCGCCTTCTATGAGGTGGAGATTCCTTTCCCTTTCCCTTAATTAACTAAGAAAAAAAATCTTTGTCACACATCGTTAAAGAGAATGATTCGAGAGTGACTTATAAAGCTCTATCGAGCCCCTTTTGCACTTAAAAATGTTCCTCTTTTCTGAAACACGTGGCTTAGAAACTCTAAAACCTCTTTCATGGAGGCCAGAAGGTGGCCCTTATATATACTTGCTTCTAATTAATTAGCCTATTTATGACAGTAACTCTTCAAGCAATCCCTTAAATTTAAGGCAGTATCCGGCCTTTACATAAATAGCTTATTTATGGCTGCAACTCAATAGTAGTCTTCAAGCAATCCTTTAAATTTTTGGCAGTATCCCCTTACATAATTAGCTTATTTTTGGCAGTAACTCAATAGTATTTTTTTTCTAAGTAGTAACTCAATAGTAGTCTTCATCCAATCCCTTAAATTTATGGCAGTATCCACAAAATTGGTTTATTTATGGCAGTAACTCAATAGTAGTTTTATGGCATTATCCCCTTACATTATGCTAATTAGTTACCCTAAAATGCCTATATGCCAAACATTAACAGACATAAAAATACCTTGTTCTTTTTATAGAGTTAGAAAATAATTTATATGAACCTAAGCATACTTTTACTTTCATGTTTAGGACTAAGAAATCATATATATAGTAGGTTTTACTTTCATATTATAACAACAATCGAGCTAGTTGCCTCAGGAAAAAAGGAAATTAAAGGCAGTAACTAAGAAAATCAGTAGGATCCTGGTAGCTAGTACTGCAAATGATCTAGCAAGTAAAAACTGAGGCAACTATGCCACTGATTTATACAACTATCACCTATGTATCTCTTTTGGTTTATTTTTAACTAAACTTACCACCATTGTGTTTGCAAACTAAAATTTCTGCTAATGTCTTTCTATTCATAGATCGAGTTAGTTAATATATTTAACCTCATAAACATTCTTAGTCATTCTTTAAGGTATTTAAGTTGCTTAACATCCTATGTTGTTTAATTGTTGGATATTATAATCTTAAAGCTTTCGAAGTTTCATTCTTGCTCTCGATGACTACTCAATTTTTTTTATAAAATTCATCATTCCCCGCTTTACTAGTCCTGACATGACTTACACTTAGTGCGATTGTCTTACAAGTACGATTCCTTTCAATACTTGGAATATTCTTTAATACCTTCCACCGTGTGCCTCCTTGGGTGCGTATGGATCTCACGTAAAAGAATTGCCATTTATTTAACAGTACTCTAGCTAAAGTGTGGGTCAAACTCCACCTAAATATTTAGACTAAATACGCAGTAGAGGTGAAGTGTGAAGTCGGGTCTTGAATTCAGGATCTTGGCTTTGATACCATGATATATTATACCACTTATCCAAAAAACTTAAGCCGTTAGAGATTTGTAGATTTTTATAATTAGGGCAAGTTACAATTTTTTCCCCTCAAATTACCACATATGGCACAAGTCTAGTCAGCACTGAGGGTTGCGATTGAAATTAATGTATGGAATGATTTACTATGAGTCTGTATTCGAATTATGACTTTTTTTAAAGCTCTACGAGTCTAATTTCCAACACATCAAACGACATATGATTTGGAATTTTCTAGACGAAGTTACAATTAAATTACTCTAAGGTGGTCAGACTAGCAGATAGTTTACAAGGTCTAGCGAATATGTCTTTTTCATTTCCCTAAGAGTCTTTTATGTTTCCTAAGTCTCAATTAATGTTTTGGAAGTTGTATTTTTTATTTACTCATGTTTGGTGGTTGTTTCAAGCTCTACTATTTAAAAAACTCTTCTTTAGCAATAGAAAAATACAGATTTTGAGTTCTTATAACAACTTGAGCCTTAGGCTTCTTCGAAGAATGATTTCTTCTACAAATTGTTATCCTTCAGTGGATTCCGATAGGTGGTGAATTCAACTCTTATTCTTTGGTGGATTCTGATAGGTGGCGAAATCTTACTTTGTATCCCATATTGGATTATCTTGGGTGATGATTATTGTATCTCTTTGTGTTCATTATTTTTCATATTGCTATCATTGTTGGGAACTGGTTGTTCGGTTACTAAATCACACAGTTGGATTGCATCGTTTTTATTCTATATAATGCTGGGATACCAAATGCTCCGTACTAGGCAGAGAAAACAGTTGTGGGACATGGTAATGATAGCGAAGCCCACTTTGAAATTTTTCGGATTCCCTAACCTCACTTTTTGTAACTTGGTTATGTTATTTATTTGTCTGAAAAATAAGAGGAAAAATTAAGAAACGAATTTTTTGATCTTTAAGGACGAATTATTACTGGTTGCTCATGAATGTGATTAATTGAAGAGGGCAACTTAGCAAAATAAAATAATTACCGAATCGTCTATTAACATTAGATCTATGGATTGGTCAACGTCTTACTTATTGATAGAAATAAAAATGCAAAAATCTAACTATTAGAAACAAACACAATCATAAATGAAATAGAAAAATATGAAAAAATGCAAGAAATAAATATTAGCCCTAACCAAACAAGTTATGAAGACAATAGATTACAACCACTATAAACAATATTTGGCTGATATTAAAAAGAAAAAATATTGGATTACGTCGTAAATTTCATCCCTTTTTTCAATTTTTTCTTGAAAAAAATATACATGGATATATTTCTGTGTATCGTTAATATCTCTAGAATCAATGCACAGTTTTTTACAAAAACAAATAGTGCTAGTATTGAAAGCCCTGGTAGCCCGTACACTTCGACATTTTTCGATTCCCTAACCTCACTTTTTGAGACTCAGTCATGTTATTTATAACGGGACGTTGCTCGTGAAAGAGCTTAAATGAAGAAGTCGACCTTTAGGGGTAGTAAAAAGGTCTAGTAATGGTTATCTTCGTGAGCTCCATTTTTACATTTGTGGGACAAACCGATCCTGCCATTCCCTCTGGAACATGATTGTCTTCTTATCGCCGTAAGTAGTTAGCAATTAAAACGATAGGCTGTAGCCTGTACAAGTTTTTTGACCTTGTCCTCTGGGTAAGTGGGTTCGCAGAGTACTGCATAGATTAATCATGTATAAGTTGGTGGAAAGTGGGGCGTATGGGATCCCACTTTCGGGGGCGTAAGTGGGTTCGCAGTACTACACCGTAACCACAGATGAAATGAACATGATCAGCGATCTTCAGAAAAAGCTAGGTACGTAAAGGACGAAAAGAGTGAGGTCTGAGTTGTCTTCCACTCGGGATCTCTCCACCACCGGGGAAGAAAATGATCTTTTTAAAAATAAAAAAAAATTCTGTTCGCAACGGGATTAGCTTGAGAAATTAGCATCAACTTTTCTAGCGATTTGTAGGAGCATATATCACTTTATACACTGGTACACTTATCATATATAGCTGTAGTTTTGCCCAGTGGCGGAACCAGGATTGAAATCTATGGGTGTCGAACTTTAAAGGCAAAATGATAAGATTTTTTTTTTCTCGTAAGACAAAAAATTGTCTTAAGAGTTACAATGTTGAAAATTAAAGACTAAAAACATTAAAAATGTTAGAATACATGTACCGTACTATGTACTACAACTGAAATGTGACAATTACACTAGGAATTCATGGAGCTTATACTAAGTTTTTAAAGACTCGAAGGCATAAATTGCTGGTCAGAGGTCAGCAATTCATGGAGTTTTTAGGGACTCGAAGGCATAAGTGTTTATGCAAGCCAAATTAGTAAAACACATCTAGTATACATTGCTGGTCAGAGGTTAGCCAAGACATAGAATCCACCTATCCTCCAACTTTTAGAGACAAACATATCTTACTAACTGAAGTTTTTCAGTTTTCCTTCTATAAGATGAGGTGTGCACTTAAATTTTGAATCTAGATTGAGAAATAAAAAAAGACCACGAAAGTGATCAAAGAACTCCTAGAATCCTACCAAAATAAGCTTATGTTCCTTAGGTTTGTTGGATAAAGCTGCAGCTTGGATGATACCAACAAACTAAACACATTATCCAACACCCACCTCATCCTGTCAAAAATACAATAAATCACAAATTTTGAATGCTAACATAATATAATCCAGAAACTAACAGCAACAAGGAACAACTAATTTACCAATGATCTGCGACTCTAAGAAATGCACAAGCAAGATAGATCAGAATTTTATGACTGCAGATTCTGTAAAGACTAATAGCAAAACTGGACTCAATTGAGGAGAGGTTTTAGTGTCTCTGACTCTACGACTAATAGAACCTACTCATCAGTCATCATCCAAGCTTCTGATTTTACTCGAAGAAAACCCCCTAATAATCCGTAAGACATTGACCATCCGAATTTTCCCCAAATCAATAATCAAATTATTCCTCTAAACGTAAGTCGTAAGTAATACAGGAAAGCAATAAATTCATACATTATGCTGTCAATCCAAATTCCAAAATGCCAGTCGACAAGCGAGAATCAAAACTAGTGAAACTAAAAGGAATAAGGAAAACGAAAACTGAATCATGCTGCCCTAGTTTTCCAGCGTAATTACAACGGATAGGAATTAGGATTGGGTAAACCGTAAAGCAATTCCGAATTCGTACCTGGAAACAACGGTAAGAAGGGAGAAGGCGGAGGCAGAGGAGAAAGAGAAGATGCAGAGGAGGGTGTAATTGGAAGGTCGGAGACTTTCGGAGGTAAGGGCAGTGGTCCAGCGCCAGCAGAGAGAGTGACATTCTGGTGGTACACAAAGGTCAAGGGCTTCGGTGGAGGCGAGGAGCCGGTGCGGCGGTGGGGCAAAGGCTAACGGGCGGCAACAGGGCACAGACAACGGAGGCTGGGCCACGGCAGAGAAACAAGAAATTGTGTGAGAGGGGGGGTCGAGGAGAGAGATCGCGCGAGAGGCAGGCCGCAGGTGGTCTTCGCGTTTCACCCGTTGTTTTTTAAGCATTAAAAAGATAAAAAGGGCCGGGGGCCGGGCCTGATGGGTATCGGGCCCAGGCTAAAATTCTAGTTGGCCTGGACCCAATGGGTATCGGGCCCAGGCCAACTAATGCAAAAATAAAATAAAAAATAAAAAATTTGCACCTAAATTTTTTATTTTGAGGGGGCGATGGGTATCGGCCGATACCCATCGCCACCCCCTCCCTCCGCCACTGGTTTTGCCTACATGTCCAACTTGTCTATAGCTAGGTTTTCGACCAATAATACTAAAGAATAAAAAGTAAAACTAATCTGGTCACTTAAGGCAACTTTCTTGCTTTTATTGTTAATGCCAAGGAAACAAGAGGACCAAAATGAAAGAAAAATCTATTGGGAACAAAAGACGTTGTGGGCTACTTAGCCACATCAAGTGCACAATCTTTTGTTAAGAGTGCCATGAGATCTATCCACCATGATTCACTCAAAATTTTGCATCATTGTGATTATATATATGCACTTGTTTCTTGCTCGGACTCCCGACTCACCTATATATCCAGAAAGATCAGCTGTTCAATTGATCTTTAGGCTCTAAGACTCACAATAGGACTGGATTTCCTAGCCACCCAAGTACGTAGTTGCTCCCCATTAAGACTATAACCCCTTTTATCTATGAAAGTAAGGCACACCCCCCTAAATTTCCATGTTTAATTTACTCTCCAGATTATATTCACTCCTTGATCTCTGACGTTGGCATCGTATACTCTTTTTCAACGCCACATCCCTTAGTGATTCTTTATAGGTCCATATCTTTCTAGCCTTCAGTAATCTTTGGCATCATCATATCCCTATTGGCTATTGGTGTTTAGCTTTGCGTTCATGATTAATTAAAGCTTATTTGGGGTATCTGCCATATGCTCCGTTCATCACTTTTATATATATTAATTTTCCATATTATCACTCGTGGTCTATATGACTTTCAATCCCAAGTTGTGATTGACTTTGGTCACACATATGGGCCCCCACCCTCTCTCTCTCTTACAAACACCTACCTAAATTAACCACTGAGTCTTATAATCTGACCTTGTAAATTTGTAATGCAAACCTTAATTTCTGCATTTTCTTTCTTCGGTCATAATTTCATTTTAGGATTGATTTGTTAACATCCTCTTCCTACTTGGTTCACGGGAGATGTTATAGATTCGATTTGAATACCCTTTAGTTCACCTCGTTAAATGCTTCTAAGTAAAATGATGAGAGAAAAATATCTAGAGGGACGATCTTAGCTGTGACCCTTTGATACGAAGATGAAGCTTCTAATTATCTTTGAACTTTTAAAAAAATGCAATAAAAGGCATATATTGCGTACAGTGTTCCAAGCTCTGAAATTAAAAAGTCATGAAGAATTCAACTAGCTTATTAGGGCTTGGCCTATTACTAGCGTCAGAAGCTCAAAATATTGATCAAGATATTGTTGAAGTACGACCCCCAGATCAGCGCATACAATTAGGTGCTGGTTTTCTTAGCCAACTATATGGGATCACTATATATCAGTTTCTATTTAACCGGAAAATTGTGCCAGAATTTGAGAAACTTGCCAACTATATGGTTTGTGATTGGATTTGAGGGAAATTCTTCTCTCTGAGTATTAATATCAAACGACTCGTGTACTTATTGGTGGAGGCCGTACGTGAGTTCATGAATCATGATGATCCTCATCGGTTCTCTATGACAAAATTTTAATCCCGATAGAATTTAACAACAATTTTATACCATGTTCGGATCATCTGATAGGCACGCTATATTCCCATCACCCATAATGCATTGATACTGCAGTCTAAATACTAGCTTTTTTTCCTCTCTTTTTTTTCTTCGTCTCCTTTAATATTATACATGCATTGCAAAGAGAGTAGTAGATAAATCCGAGCCATGAAAAAGATAAGGAAAGCTTCTTTTTACCCAGTAAGCATAGATAAGTAAAGTACTTGACATGATGATAGCGCTCCCCCTATCACTGCACCCACCTGATACGTTTGGAAAAATTCTCTCAAAAAGTCAAAAGAAGTCCCACTTAGCCGAAAAAGTAGTGCCTCTACATTCCAGTTTTGAATAATCTGTAATTTTGTAATTAATTATACCCAACACGCAGAACAACAAAAGACTAAAAGGGAGAATACATATGCTTGCTTTACTTGTGATCCAATCTTTAAGCAAGCTAGTTAAAGATTAAGGATGTGCGTTGTTGACTGCGACACCATGCCACTGCCCACGTACATAATCCACACCGCTAATTTCTTAATTTGGCTGATTCTTCCTCTTTGTTCTTAAAACTTTTCTTTCTTTTCAATTGGAACTTCTGTACGGCTAGGGTTGGTCCTCATGAGCCATTTTAGCTACGTTAGGCATGCTTCTCAATTTGACTAGTTACGTGTTTGAGCGTTAAAATTTTGGGGAGGTTAAAATTTTAAGGTATTGAATTTTGTGAAAAAAGTTAAGAAATAGATGATTTTTAATAATTATTATAGTGACAAGTAATGATGTTAATGGAGAGAAAGATTATATTCTAATTTTTTTATTATCTTAAAATTTTAAAAAGTGTAAAATTTTATACTTCAAACGCACTCATAGTAATGCACCATATGAACGGAAAAAAGGGGTTAGAAGTTAGGTTCTTTGCTTTTATTCCTTTACATATACGGGTCCAGCTATTATCCTTTTATGAAGATCATGGAAATGTCATCGATGCGTACGCGTTTGATATAAACATTAAAGTCGCATATTATATATAGACGTTGAGACAAGGCCGCGCCAAAGATCTTATATTTTACGGCACTGTGAGCTAGTGGGTGGCTTATGAGACAAGAGTGAAAGGGAGCATTCTTTCGTCTTCTAAAAGACATTAAAAAAATTACCCAAAAAAATACATTAAAAAGGGAAAAACAAAAGACAATGTTTACGTGGTTTCCACGACAAGCTTACGTGGAAATGGACGTGATAACCTACCAACTCCATGGCGGGATTACCTACTTTCCGAATCCTCACTCCCCCTTCCAAAAAAAAATAGGCCAAATTTCCCTCACGATTTCTTAGTTATAACAAATTAGGTTGTGTTTGTGTTGTAAAATTTTAGTGTTGTTAAAATTTTAGGTATTAGGTTTAGTGAAAAAGTGAAGAGAGAGTTAATTTTTTATATTTTTGTAGTAAATAGTAATGATTTGATGGGGAGAGAGAGATTATATTGTAATATTTAATTGTGTTAAAATTTTAGAAGGGGTAAAATTTTGGTACACAAACGCACCCTTAGTTATTTAGCTATATGAGATTCAGAAGAAAGAGACCCTCACTACAAGAAAAAACATTTTGGGTGACAATTACAAATTTCGCCACCTAAAGTTTTGGGTGACAAAACCGGTTTGTCACCTAAAGCCCGTCAGCTAATATTTTAGGTGACGATTTTCGTGTTCTGTCACGTAAAACTGTTCGGACGGTTTATAAACCCGTCCGAACGGTTTGGTGTCATACTGACGAAATTCAAAATCATCATGCCCTGTACAGTTCATCCCTTCACATGAGCTGTGCGAACGTTCTCTCTGAACGTTCACACAACTCATATGAACGATTAATCCAATGCGACGAAAATATATTTTGTCACGCAATAAACGTCCGCACTTAATTGTGGAACAACTACCTACTCGGTTGCTTTTTAGACTACTGCTTTTGTTTGAGGCTCTTCTTTTTTAAACTTACGGTAAGTCATTCTCCCTCTTGCTTCATTTCAGATCTGTAAAATTAGAGCTCTGCAATTTCTTCTTTGGCTTTTAGAGCTAGCTTTCCCCTGTTAAGATGCGCTCATATTAACAACACTCTTGATTTTCAGTTTTAACTCCAATTATTTTTGCCAATTGTGTGAGAATGAATGTCAGAATCAAGCTTTTAATCTCTCATATTGCCCTTAAAAAGCCGATTCAGCATCTACTTATAGCTTTGTGGATACATTTAACAAGGAACAATAAGCCCAGGAAAAAAACAAGAAACAATTACATTTGAGTTTCAAAACAATATACGCATGTTCTTTATAATGGAAAATCTTCACATTTAATCCCAAAACTATTATTTACCAGTTTTAACTTTGAATTTCATTATATTATGGCTCCAAAGTTTCACAATCTTTCAATTTCAGTCCGCGGGACCGTTAAAAATGATGGAAAGAAGCAGAGAAAGACGAAAATACCCTCAATTCAGTTAGTCTCTTAGGATATTTCTGCATTTTGGGTGTATTTTTGTCTTTATGGATATATTTGCATCCTCTTTAACTGAAAAAATGGATGGATGGATGGGTGAAATTGATAAATGATGAAACTTTGGAACATAATGTGATAAAATTGAAAATTCGGTTATGTAAATGACATTTTAGTAATAGTTCAGAAGTTAAAAAGTGAAAATTTCACTATAATGAATTACTTTGTATTATTAAATGTGGAATGCATATTGGTTCTGACCTGCTGTATTATTTATTTATTTATGAATTACTTCGTATTATTTATTTATTTCTGCCGGTTGCCTCTTATAAGGACTGGAGAATAATTTTACAGTAATTGGTTTCCCCGGCAAGGAAAGTCGTCAAGTTTTTAGTGTTCAAGAAAGGCATTATATATGATTGTTGTTGGAAAATACCTTATTTCCTCTCATGCTTCAACTTTGTACGCTTCAAACTTGATTAAATGTTTGATGATAAACCTACTGTTTGATAGACTTCTTCCAATTTTTAATCACAAACACTACTTTGTGTAGTAAAGTGGTCAGAACAGCGGTTGGACCACATCTCGCAAGAATTAGCTTTTTCAGACTCGCTGTTTATTAGTCATTGAACTACTTTAGGTATCCTCCCACGACTTGTAGGAATCTTGATGAGTTTTCTTGTTTTTGCTGCATGGAATCTTGATGAGTTAGGAGTCGCTGGATTACTGTCTTTCATTTAGACTGTTTTTTGACCAATTAAATAGCCTAGTTTAGCACCACAACAGTTATGGCTCAATTAGTTTGGGGGTCTGAAAAGGGTCACCTAAGAGCGGGTGTGGAGGTTGGAAATCTATAAATCAAATGTCCATGGTGCAATCCGGACATTCTGAAACGGGTAGAGGTTGATATGGTCACGAACAAGGGGAGTAAACTACCCTGGTCACCCCTCCCACCTCTTTTACCAAGGAAAATAAAAACCTCTTTTACAAAGGAAAATAAAATAGCCTAGTTTAGTGTAACTCGAAGTCTATGCTTTTACCATTCAACCTTTTAAGCCAGAGTTCCAGTTTCTAAAGAGCATTGAAGTCTTAGCACCTGTTTGGATGGTACAAAATTGTCACCGAAAGTACCAATTTCGTCACCTAAGGTTTTGGGTGACAAAACCGGGTTGTCACCCGGTTTGTCACTTAAAGTCCGTCAGGCAATGTTTTAGGTGACGATTTTCGTGTTTTATCACTCAAAATCGTTCGGACGTGTTTTAAAACAGTCCGAACGGTTTGGTGTCATACTGACGAAATTCAAAATTGTCATGTCCAGTACAGTCCATCCGTTCACATGAGTTGTGCGAACGTTCTCTCTATACGTTCGCACACCTCATGTGAACGATTAATCCAATGCGACGAAAATACATTCTGTCACGCAATAAAGGTCCGCATTGTTGTATATTAACGTCGTAATGCTTATGTGAATATGTCCGGACGTATTCATGAAGACGTCCGCACCATAGTTTCATTATGACGAAATTTATTTTCTATATATTTGAATTAATTTAATTAAAATTTATGAAATAATATAACTATGAAGATATTTACTACAAATATAATAAAATATCTACAAATATGCAATCATTATTAAAAGTAAATAAAATACATAATGGATAAGTACTGACAAAATAGTAAAAATATATAAATTTACCCAAATTTTCATTTGGGTGTCGAACGAGATTGCATCTGTCTCATCTGCTCCATCAGCTGCTCACGCATCTGCTCCACCATTAGTTGCATCATTTGTTCTTGTTGTTCCACTAGGTTCTTTTGCTGCTCCTGCATCATCTTCTGGTGCTCTTTGTCTTCTTTTTTTCGTTGCTGCTCCGCCATCATCTTCATCAGCTCTTCGTCTTTCTTCCGTTGCTGCTCCTCCGTCATCTGCAGATGCTCTCGCATCGTCTACTCCATATCTGACCGCTTAACCAGAAGCGCTTCATATTCCAACTGTTTAGCCCTCATCTCCTCAATCTATAATCTGGCCTCCTCCAATCTTCAGGACAAATCAACAGACGATGCTGATGAAGATGATCCAACAGACCGTACTGAACGGCCTAAACCTCGCACGTAACCCGCTTTCGTCCCCAACACCTCAATGACGATCTCCACTTCGGTGTATGAATTTCCCTCTGACTCGTGCTGCAACTGTAACGCCTCTGTTTTTTTCTAAAAAAATAGAAAAGTAGATAAAAATAGTACATATGAAACATAAACGCATACGAATGCATCATTAAAACTAACTTTACAACTTACAAAATTTTCTCGTGCATCTTCTGAAGTCCACATGCCATCCTTAGTAGTATGCGTTTTTTATAAAGTAACGAATGACTAATTTCATCAGATTATGTATTTTTCTATACATCAAAAGAAATATAGAACATACATATAAAAATATCTAAGTCATTTATTTAAATAATAAATAATAAAAATGTAAATGTAAATTTATTACTTACTAACAACGCTCTAGCGCGTTGGAAGGACCTCGCTCCTGATGTGTGTACAATCTTCAGCTTAGCTCTATTCTCCTTGTTGATTGCACTCCTCCTCTGCATTGTACATTTACAATTTGTAACACAATTAAACATATGGCTAAAATAAACGTTCAAAAATCGGAAAGAAAATGTTTTACCTGAAATTCTTCGCTCGCGAATAAATCACAAACACGAGTCCATTCTTCCTTGTTCATATCGGATACGGGTGCTCCAACGCCTCTTCTTTGGAATTGAACACCAAGTAATGCTGGAACATTCTATTTTTGTGCGTCCTGTACGTTGTGTTCATCGTTGACGTCACAGTGATGTGATCCTCGGCTCGGTCTAGCATGAAGTCATCCTTAAATTTAATAAATTATACTTACAAACACTCGATTCATCACATACGATTTAACCTCGTCGGGGACCTCCTTCCACTTACTCTTCTCAAATGGGACATGTTGTCGAACAAGCGCACCAATATGGCTCTAGAGCATTGAGGACGCCTTGTCATCACCGCCCGTACATCCATCAGGGATATGTACGGTCAGCTTTCCTCCGGTGCGAGCCTTGAGTAAGGCAATCCCGTGCGTACTACCTCGAACGTGTCTAATTCCGGACGTCGCTACAAATGAAGAGAAATAAATTTCAATTTCAATTAAGCATAGAGATTTAAAAGTCATAATATTTAATAAAGATTGACGGGGTAAGATACTTACACGCACAACTACTCTGGGTGCCTACTGGACTGGTGGTGGTAGGGGACGGTAATTCATTCCTATCCCTAAACGAAGGACCCGACACTGCTAGTGTACCCGGACTACTCTCAGCTCGAACTGATGAATCGCACCCGAAGACGTTTCCCTCCCCAGATACACGCCTACAACATTGAGCCTAAACACACCATTTAAGGCAAGTGTGTAAGCTCAATGCTGAATGTGTATCCAAAGGACAAAATGAGATTTGCATTGAAATTTCTAAGCACATCTGTCACAATAGCAGATACAATTACGCACATTACGCATATTGTAAACTTTAATTGTCCACAACGTGGAAAATTCAAGAATTACATCCAGTTCGTTATCCGAACTTCGTGTAATTCTTAAACGGGGTCTAAGGCTACTAAATTAATGCATGACATTACAACAAATATCGTTCGGATGTTACATAACAGTCTGAATCATACACAAAGACGTTCGGACGCATTTTTCAAAGCGTCTGAACAAACAAATAGAGTCCGAACGATAAATCAACCATCTGAACAAACATTTCTTCGACGCACAGACGCAATTTTCAGTCAAAAAACCTTGTCAAAATCAACCCAAATCACAAACACTTCGATATAAACACATCACAACCAACCGCAAACTCTATTACTTTCGTTTTAGAACCTAAAATTTCGAAAAACACATGCTTTCATATATTACAATACAAGTTTTTCATCCTAAAACAATTCAATTTAAAAACCACTAACATCAAATGCAATCCAACTTCAAATTCTCAAAGATATGTTCTTTCCACACCCTCTTCAATGAGATTGAATGCCCAGAATCAACTCTCCAATTCTTCTGGTGCTCAAATCTCTCATTTTCTTTTTTTTTCTCCTTTTTTCCTCCACTGTCTGCGAATCTGTAACTTTCATAGTTTTGAATATCGTTCGAACCGATAAAAGGACGTTTGGACGCATACGTGTATTAGTTTTCGAGGGAATTCATGCCTCCAAAATTTTCATATACGTCCGAACTACTATTTACCCGTCCGATCTCCCTCTTACAGTTCAACACACCATTTTAGTAATTCTCAAACGACAGCGTATGCTCAATATCATATACGTTCGGACAGTCACATACCGTCCGAACACTACCTTACATTACCCGAGACTGTTTAGGAAATACCAACACCATAGCGTCGGATAATAAACAATAACGTCCGAACGGTATTAAAACGAGTCTAGATGGTATTTTGAATTTCAGCAGTCCCAACAGTCTAAACATGTGTTCGGACGGTTTGTTTTATATAATACGACACCATTCGATTTTACATTAAATAGTCCGGACGGCTAAATTCAGGTCCGAACCTTTTTGGACAATTTGTATTTATTTTATTCATTTTTTAATTAACTTTATTAGCAATTTTTAAATAACCAAAGTTAGTTAATAATGTAAATAATAAATATTTTTTTGAATGAGTGTAACGAAATTTTAAACGTAATATTAATTAACATATTATATTAAGTTCTAATAAATACAAATAACATGACTGAAATGACATAAAACATAATATAAACAAAAAAATCAAATAAAATCTATACATGTCCACAAAACATAATATAAAATTAAATGTCCTCAAAACATAATAAAAAACAAACGTAATAATAAAAGTAAATAAGGAGACTACGAATCATCCTCATCATCATCATCATCCGTGAGTTTTAGGACGTGACAGACGTGACGAAGGTGCTCCTCTATCAGCACGACCCGCTCAGTCAGAGGAAAGAGCTTCGCAACGGTTGCCATGCCTCTCAAACTCTCCTTAAGCACAGCGACCTTCTTCTTCCACCCAGCGTCCATGTCGGCGACCTTCTACTCCAAAGTCGTGAGACGACGACTGATATCACTGACCATGCAATGGGTTGGCTGCAAGACCGACTGCATCCGCTGAGACAGCTCCGTCATCATATCGTCCATCAACCTCGGTTGCTGTGGCCCAAGTCCATGGGTCAAGCTCTACCCAGGATCCTCCCTCTCCATTACCTTTGCGGGCTACTCCAGTCGTCTTCCTCTAGCAAATCGAGAAGCTTGCAGGGCTCGGCGTGTCTGGGCCATCGATTTCGAAGCGTGGTCCTGTTGATCACCCCCAGTGGAAGCGCCTTTGGCTCATCACCACCCTCGGGTACCAGCATGGCATGCAGGAACTGGGTCAGATGAATCTCGTGCGGCAATGAAGTCGTAGCATCAATCTTCAAGGCCTTTGCACGAATGGACTGGTAGATGTATGATGTTATATCAACAGATAACCCCCGTACAACTACCAGGTATAGGAACTCGGCCTGACAATACGACAGCTCTGTTGTGTGCGTCTTCGAGTCGATGGAGGAGCATAGGATCAAATGCATGATCCGCCAAAAAGAAAGCAGCTGCCCGTGTACCATATAGGCTCCGTCCAAGATCTTTGTATCATCCCCCAGCAAGGTCCGGAATGTGAGTACTAGTTTCAGGATTAAGGCAACTCAAGAGGGGGGTGAATTGGTTTTCTAAAACTTTTCGGTATTGACCCCCAAAAACGTGTTTGCTAGTAGATACTACTTTAGCACAAATATAATATGCAATAAGAGTAAATATGTGCTTAAAGTAAAAAGTAGGGATAAGAGAAGCAAACACTCGATTTTTAGGTGGTTCGGCAAACCCGCCTACATCAACCCCTCAAGCTCCTTCACCGAGCCTTGAGGTTTTCCACTATCTTCCAATAACTTTATACACTAGCTTCCGGGTGCTAGAGAACCGTACAAGTACTTTCTCTGGCTAAACACTCAAACTCACCCAAGTGGTTTTTCTGGCTCACCACTCACAACCTTACCAAGCTTGAGATATACACTCTCAAAGCTTCTTCTTTAGTGAACAACCTCACTAAAGGAAACACCTTTTTTGATAGGTAATTTGAGGAACAAGACTCTCTCAAAGAGTAGATATAAAAATGGAAAGCTCTATCTCTTTATTCACCCAAAGACAAGGATATGAAAGTGTGTTTTGTGTGAATGCTATAAGAAATATAGAATAAGAAGGTTTAGAATATTTCTCAAGTAGTAGAAATGATATGTGGTCGTTAGTTCTTCATTTTAGACGTTTTGGATGTGTATTTATAGGCCACATATAAAAAATCGCCGTTTATAGCCGTTGAGGGTCGATTTGACAATTTTACCGTTGTACCGGTCGACCGCTTCATGTACCGGTCGACCGCTTCATGTATCGGTCGACCGGTTCAAGTAACCGTTGCCCAACGGTCATAAATTTTAATGCTGTCGATGATCGACCGCTTCATGTAGAGGTCGACCGCTACAAAAAGTTCATCGACCGGTTCATTTAAAAACATGTTTTTGACCATTTTTAAACACCCAATTTTAAAGACTTATTTCTCATAAGTATATGAAGGGTTTAGGAATATATTTGGGGTGTTTTGAAACCTTTAAAAACATTTTAATCTTTGAAACAAAAGGTAAAACGGTTTATGGACGTTTTGAAATATATGTAAGTGCGTGATTCAAATCTTTGTCAATTGTGGAATAAAGAGTTACAAGGATTATACCCTAAGGTCTTGAAACTTCACTTTTAGCTCCTTGCATCTTCTTGTTCTTCTTTCTTCAAGATTTGGCCCTTTTCGTCAAGTTGTCTTTGTTTGAAGATGTCCATTTTATAAACTTCATCCATTTATTGAAATCATCAAAATCTCGATTGTGCACAAAAGCCAACAATCTCTCCCTTTTTGATGATGACAATAAATTGATAGTTTTGGGATGACTCCTCCTATCTTTTGCAATTGGACAAACATTTTAAAACTTGAAGACAAAGCATTAGTAGCCTTTGGATTCTTAAAACGTAATACAATTAAAAACATAATCCAATTAAAATAAGAATATATAGTCATCAAAACTATTAGCACATTTCTCCCACTTTGTCACATCAAAAAGACAAAGGACACATTTCTCCCCAAAAATGCATTCTAAAAGCAAAGGGAATACAAGCATGTAAACATTTAAGAATTCACCCCCTTTGTCAATCAAAAAGAGAATGCATGGATATATATCAAAAGGTCATTTTTCATCCAAAAAGATTTAAGCTCACAAAAATTTATCAAAGTTCATGATTTTTGTAAAAGCGATAGCTTATAGATGTTTCATTTTGATAAATGTAAGAAAATATGTCAAAGATAAATATATTTGCATTTATAACATTAACAACCAAGAAAATATAATTAACCAACAATTAAAAATATATTCTCAATCTAGGATTTAGATGTTACCAAAGGTTTTCCCTTTTAGCATATGTCCTCAAATGTCACAAGCCTTCTTAATAGGCAAGTTTCATCCAAGCACCATTTGTTGCTTCATCCTACAAGAGAATCAAGAAACAATTTTTGGTACCCAAGCCTTCTTGGGTCCTTCAATGTTAGTTTTGGTTCCTTTTGGAACCCATGCTTTCTTGAGAGTCTTGCTCTCAAGCTTCTTTAATGCACAATCAAAAATTAGATGTTCATCTTTATTGCAAAAATGACATGTTTGAGTAGCTACATTAAATGATTTAGCCTTCACAAAATAATTCTTAAAATATTTTTGGTGAATTGAAGGCTTGTAGCCTAAGCCACATTTGTCAAAGACACATCTTTCACTACCAAGAATCAAATCTAAAGATTTCTTTCCTTGAGTAAACTTCTCAAGGATTTTGCTTTAAGAAATAATTTTGTTGTTCAAAACAATTTTCTCCTTTTCAAATTCTAAAACTTTTTGTTGGAACAAATTGTTTTCTAGCTTTAGATTCTTTTTCTCATTTTTCAAAGAATCAATATCATTTGAGATCAAAATGAGTTTCTTTTTCAATGATGTATATTTTGAACCTAATTTTTCAAATTGACATAAAAGATCATCAAAAGCATTTTGAAGCTCAATATATGAAGTTTCATGCTCATTATCGGAAGAGTGTACCTCATCATCATCCTCATCGGTATCCTCAAATGTCATGTAGCACATGTTGGCTATTTCTCCATTTTCTTCTTCAGAGGAGGAGGAGGAGTAACTTTCATTGTTAGCCTTCCAAGATGTCTTCTTGTATTTGAGGCTTCTTTTTCCTTTCTTGCTTTTGAGGAAGTTCTTGAACTTTCTTGTCATCAAGACTATGTTTTCCTCTTTTTCATCCTCATCTTTCATTGTTGAAGATTTGAAAGCGATCCTCATCTTTTTCTTACTCTCATCTTCATTTTCGAGCATTTGGATCTCATGGGTCATGAGTGATCCAATGAGCTCATCCAGAGGTAGCTTTGTGAGATCCTTGGCTTCTTGTATGGCAGTCACTTTGGCCTCCCATGCCTTTGGTAGTGACCTAAAGAATTTTCTCACCAAATCGGAGTTAGTATACGATTTACCAAGAGCATTCAAAGCATTATTATTGTGGCAAATCTAGTATACATGTTAGAAATAGATTCATCGGGTGACATTTTAAATAACTCATAGTTATGAACAAGCATGTTGATTTTTGACTCTTTCACTTGACTTGTTCCTTCATGAGTGATTTCTAGAGCATGCCAAATTTCCTTAGCATTTGTGCAAAAGATATTCTATTAAATTCATCTCTCTCTAATGCACAATATAAAATGTTCAAGGCTCTTGCATCTAGAGAGATTTTTATTTTGTCATTTGCATCATATTCGTTTTCGCTCTTAGGATACTCTACTTCTCCAACTTTCTTTGTAGGCACATGTGGTCCGTTTAAAATGCATAACCACAAATTATAATCAATAGATTGAAGATAAATTTTCATCCTAGCTTTCCAATATGCATAATCATTTCCATCAAAAAATGGAGGTCTAAGAGTGGAAAGCCCTTCAACTTGAGTGTTGAAGCTTGTAGTTGTCATTCTAACTCAAGATAGTTAAATATTGTATAAAGAGCACCAAGCTCCGATACCAATTGTGAGTCTTAGTTTCAGGATTAAGGCAACTCAAGAGGGGGGGTGAATTGGTTTTCTAAAACTTTTCGGTATTGACCCTCAAAAACGTGTTTGCTAGTAAATACTACTTTAGCACAAATATAATATGCAATAAGAGTAAATATGTGCTTAAAGTAAAAAATAGGGATAAGAGAAGCAAACACTCGATTTTTAGGTGGTTCGGCAAACCCGCCTACATCCACCCCTCAAGCTCCTTCACCGAGCCTTGAGGTTTTCCACTATCTTCCAATAACTTTACACACTAGCTTCCGGGTGCTAGAAAACCGTACAAGTGCTTTCTCGGGCTCAACACTCAAACCCACCCAAGTGATTTTTATGGCTCACCACTCACAACCTCACCAAACTTGAGATATACACTCTCAAAGCTTCTTCTTTAGTGAACAACCTCACTAAAGGAAACACCTTTTTTGATAGGTAGTTTGAGGAACAAGACTCTCTCAAAGAGTAGATATAAAAATGGAAATATATATCTCTTTATTCACACAAATACAAGGATATGAAAGTGTGTTTTGTGTGAATGCTATGAGAAATATAGAATAAGAAGGTTTAGAATATTTCTCAAGTAGTAGAAATGATATGTGGTCGTTGGTTCTTCATTTTAGACATTTTGGATGTGTATTTATAGGCCACATATGACAACTAGCCGTTTATAGCCGTTGAGGGTTGATTTGACAATTTTACCGTTGTACCGGTCGACCGCTTCATGTACCGGTCGACTGGTTCAAGTAGCCGTTGCCCAATGGTCATAAATTTGAATGTTGTCGATGATCGACCGCTTCATGTAGAGGTCGACCGCTACAAAAAGTTCATCGACCGGTTCATTTAAAAATATGTTTTTGACCACTTTTAAACACCCAATTTTAAAGACTTAATTCCCATAAGTATATGAAGGGTTTAGGAATATATTTGGGGTGTTTTGAAACCTTTAAAAACATTTTAATCTTTGAAACAAAAGGTAAAACGGTTTATGGACGTTTTGAAAGATATGTAAGTGCGTGATTCAAATCCTTGTCAAATGTGGAATAAAGAGTTACAAGGATTATACCCTAAGGTCTTGAAATTTCACTTTTAGCTCCTTGCATCTTCTTGTTCTTCTTTCTTCAAGGTTTGGCTCTTTTCGTCAAGTTGTCTTTGTCTTTGAAGATGTCCATTTTATAAACTTGATCCATTTATTGAAATCATCAAAATCTCGATTGTGCACAAAAGCCAACACGGAATACCTCGGCCTTAGTAGGTCGGCCCTCCTCGCTCATTAGCAGGTTTGGGAACGCTGTCAAATCTCTCCAAGAAATTCGTCAGCTCGTCCGGCGAGAAAATGATCAGAACGTTACGGACAGTGACCTCCATACTAGGCTCCTCGAGGTCCCTCGCCCGTAATATATTGCAATAAAACTCCCGCACCATATTTTTTCGACTCATAGCCGGTCCTGTGGATCAATGGAAGCCAACCAAACTCCTCCACCACTTACAGAAGCGTCCAACCCTCAAATGTGAACTCGTTAAAGTCAGCCAATTTGATGTCCCGCTCGACAACAATCGATGTATGCTGCTCCACTGTCAAAGCTCGAGTGGAAGATTGCTCCTCATCAGCCTGGCCGCTGGTACATGGACGCTTACTCATTTTTTAGTGAATCTGCACAAAATAACGTTCGCACGATTAGCACAACGTCCGAACCGCAATATATACGTCCGGACATGTCATATAAGCGTCCGGACATGAACAAAACGTCAACGTATCGGTTTTGGATAAAAAAATACTATTTAAGTTTAAGATTAAAGCATCCGAACTGCGTTGAAAGACAGTCCGGACATCCCAACCCTAAGACGATAAAAAAAACTATTTCAATATAACATTAAAGCGTCCGGACTTCCTTGAAAGAGAGTCCGAACGCCTAAACACATGTTTGGACGCCCACATAATGAGTTCGAACGCTGTGTGAACGATGACCGAGTTAACTCAACCATAGCAGCGTCCCTCCACCTCCCCCACTCGCCCAAAAATTATACCAAAACACAAACTAATATACTTAAAACAAACCTAACACTTAACACTATCAATTTCTACGTAAAAATCAATAAAAAAAAACACAATCTACTATACAAAAATAGAATTGAAATTCTATACATAAAACTATATAAAAAAAAAGTTTTCACCATTAAAATCTTGTTAAAAATAAGTAAAACATACCTGGATGTGATTATATACACGAGAGAGTGATATTACGTCGAGATTTGTGAAGAAAAAATGTGAGTTTTGAGAGTTTTTTTGAGGTAAAACGTTCGGTGTTCGTGAAAATGATGAACTGTTCGTCTTTTCAAAAGACGTCGATCACGTGGCCCAATCATCGTACTCCGTATGAATGCCAAACTTTAAACCGTTTAAAACCGTTCGGCACAATTAAAACGTCCGGACGGTATTAATGCGTTCGCACGTCTATTCCGGACGTTGCAATGAATTGACGCGATGTGGAAGCGCACGTTTGGATGAATAAACGGTGAATCCCGTCCGGACTTTTGATAAATGTGCGGATGGATACAGCCGTTTTCAACTTTTGTATAACGAAAACACGTGTACGCTATTGCGACGATTAAGTGCACGGTCGGACTGGCTCAAGCACGTTCCAAAGGGTACCTCATTTACTTTCAGATGCGATGCAGGAGTCTGGACGCACATGTAGATATTGCTTATAAAAAAAAAACTTGGGAATCACGTCCGGACTTCTATTAAACGTTCGGACTGGTTCAACTATTTTTAACTTTCCTATAACAAAAACACGTGTACGCCATGCGACGCTTAAGTGAACGTCCAGACAGTCTCAAACCCCGTTCCAACAGGTGCCTCACTTACTTTCGGTAGCGATGCAGGAGTCCGAACTCGCATGTAGAGAGTCTGAATGGATAGCAGATTTATTTCACAGATTAAATTAACACAATTTACTTTATTTAACAAAACCAAATTTATTTAAATGAGTTCATTTAAGTAAATAATTTAATTTATTTCAATCAACTCAATATAATTATGCACAAATATTTAACTTAATTTCTTTATTTTAAATACATAAATATATATATATAATTAATCATATTTTTATATTAAATATCAATTATAACTAATCATCAATTTAATTATAACTACTTATTTAATTTTACTAATTATCCGTTTAAATTTTAATAAATTTAATCTACTGAAAAAACATAATTAATATCAAATATAAAAAATAAACCAAATACTGAATAAAAAATCACAATCGTAATGTCTATTACAAGCTACAAACGGTCCTTTAAAATGATAAATAAATAACTAAGTTTAAAGCAGAAACAAAAGACTAGTTCAAATCACGAGTTGCGACTGGCTCGTCCAAATCTTGTCCGAGGGCATCACGATCGTGCGCCAAATGCTCCTCCATATTATCCACCCGTCTAACAAGTGTCTGCAGCTGTACCGGAACGATATGGACAAATTGGGACAACTGAGACAATTGTTCTCCCATCCTTATTAGTTCCCTCCACATAATATTCAGCTCTTCCGTTATAACCCTATCCGTCAGAGCAAGTTTCGTCTCCAGACCGGTCAAGCGGCATTGGAGCTCCATGCACAATGAATGCATCGGCTGCTTGATGGCCCGAATACTCTCGTTTAACTCCATTAAATATGCGTCTGCCCAGGCTGGTCGCTCTGTCTGTCCCCCGACATTGGTGATACTTCTTCGAGAGTGTTCCATGGTCAACCTAGCAAAACCATCCGAACATTAGCATAAACCGTTCGCACGACATTTAAACTGCGTCGTTTAAATATTAGGACGTCCGGACATAATAACTGGCGTTCGCACGTAAAATAACAGTCCTGACGGTTTATAACAAGTCCGGACGTCGTGAAACGACGTCCGAACGTGGTTCGACGAACACTAGCCAAACAGCCTAATTTCATAAAATAAAACATCATAACAAACTAAACAATTGACGTTATTTAATCGAAATACATAAAATAAAATAACATAACAAACGTTTTATCTGGAGTTCTTTGAGAAATCTGGAATTGAGAGTGAAAACGTAGAGAGAAAAGTACGAGAGAATGAGTGAGTTTGAGATTTTGACAAAGTCTGTCGGTTAAATGTGGCCAGTAACCGTCCGAACGTGTTATATTAGCTTTCGGACGGGTTTCATCGGTTATACTGACACATGGCCCTATCAAATTTAACGTCATTAATTATGCCCGATTCGAAATGGTTCTAGAACTTATATGGTCCGCACGCTATTTATTTGTTCGGACTGTATCGATGTCACACGTCTGAAGTTTTGCAACGTGGAAGCACACGATTCGTGGAAGATACATTTATAATTGTGCGGACCTTTTTTTGTTCCGTCTGGACTTGGGTTTTTTTCCTTTGGAATGTGGTTTTTATAACGTCCGGACTGAATTAAGTATTCATGACGATTTTTAATTTGTCACTCTAGCCTGACAATTACTATTCGTTAGGTAATGTCCGTTCGGACTGTGTATCAACGGAGTCCGAACGAAAATGTAAAATTGCGACGATTCTAATTGTCACTCAGTTACGACGATGTGGAATTTGTCACCCTGCTGCTAGTCCGAACGGGTATCTTGAGAGTTCGGACGTTATTTTTTGTGAAGGTTTTTTTCTTCACTCATTCACGACACGTGTATGTCGTCACACCAGCAATACGTACGAACGTTGTTGTGACAGATCCGGACGGTTTTGGAGTTTTTGAATGGTTTTGGGTGACGAAATTAATTTTTTGTCATGGAAAATTCACTTTAGGTGACAAAATTTGGTTTGACACCCAAAATTTTGTCACCTAAACCATAATTTCTTGTAGTGCCTTTTGGATACCTTTGTCCCTCTCCTGTAACTGTAAATGTTAAAATGTGAAAATTCTACTGAGTTTCGAATTTTGGGAGAAAAATGTGGGATATGGTTCACGAGAATGGTAGAGAGAAAAACTTAAGCTTTTTTTTTGTATTTTGTATTTTTTAAACTTGACTGATGCAAAAATGACATGTCCTTTGTGGCTGACAATTTAGATTGGGCATGTGGACATAATTTGATTGGATTACCATAGTATTAATTTGACATGACAGCATTTACTATGAACAGAGGAGGACAGAGGTAGACGGAGGGGCCTTGTTTTCTCGAAATTATTACCTTAAGGCACTAAATGGCTAATTTGTTACCTCGATGACTCAATTGTAACTTTCGAATACCTCAGTATCCGTGGGTGCAATTTCACCAAAAAAAATATATAAGGGGTATGCAAAGCAAAAATACTATGGGTATAAATCCTGCCTCTTTTTTTTTTTTTTTTAGATTTCTATCTATATGGAATTGATTTATATGGTTACCAATTAATCGAGTTGGGAGTTTTCCCTTACTAGAATATTTGGTTCGAATGGAAAGGGGAGGGGAAAAGAACTGAAAAAATATAGAAGGGAGTACTCATGTCAGCCATGCATGCAAATTTAAGCATATTAGATATAGATTTTACCTTTTTTTTTTCTTTTTTCCCACTTTTTTTAGGGATTTTGGTCGGGGCAAAAGGGGTGAGGGCAAAGAACTAATTGGTTTAAGAAAATTTCATTTCAGTCATTCGAGGTATGAGAAATGTTGCCTGCTTCATGTTACGCGAGCAATTCCATGAATCCTAAAATTCCTTCCATTTCAAGATTGGCCTCGAAAAAAAAACAAAAAAACAGGAGAGAGAGCCCAAGCAGTACTGCTTCTTCAAGACAATACCCATCAGGCCCAAAGGCTTAAAATTCGTGCTCCATTCATTTCAATTAGGACCTAGTAATTTTTCACTTTGAAGCTGAGGCCCAAGCCTGCCATCGTGGAGTATATTGGGCCCTTACGGCCCATGTTAGGAAGCTTTACGAGTGGCGCTGATTCTTTCACCCAAAGTTTGAATACAAGCTACCCAATTGCATTATAATATACCTATGGACGTGCGACAGATCTTTATTTCTTCTTCTTCTTTTTTATTTATTATTTTTTCCATAGGGCTAAATTAATGAAGAAGTCCTTCCACTTTTTCTCAATATTTTTTATGTTTAGAAACTATTTCCTTTGTCTCGTAGTGAATGTCCCTAAGCTAAAGCATTTCCCATGTACAATTTAATTTTTTTTGTCAATTATTATTATCGAATTATTTTTAAATTTAAATTTATTATTTTCCTCAAAAAATTAATTTTTCTTTTGTCAGTTGGAAAGTCGTCCCTTCTCATCTGCATTTAGCCCTATGGAAAAAATAAAGTTTACATGGATGCAGTGGCGGATTCATAATCAAAATTTAAAGGGGTTGAACTTTAAAGGTAAAATGAGAATAAATTTGTTTTCCTTCTTAATGCAAAAAATTGTCTTAGAGTTACAATATCAAAAATGAAAGACTAAAAGCATTAAAAATATTAGAATACATGTATCGTACTATGTACTGCTACTAAGAATTAACAATTGCATCCTACGTTTTTGCATCTTCTGAAAATGTTGCAAAATACTTTCATTCTCAATAGTTTTAAAAACTTCTTGCTCAATGTACACTACCATGCAAACATTTTTTATTGAAGTGATCTTAATTATCATTAGCTTCTTTCCTTATATCTCGTAGGTGCTACCAATTTTTTGGGCCACACTCAGTTTTTACTCTGATAATTATCCAATTTATGTGAGACGAGAGAGTGTATAGACCTTAAGATTAATCGAGGTGCGCGTAATCTGGTTTAGACACCCAATTAAAAAAACAATTAATTTTTAAACCTACAGATCATGGGCTGACCCAGACAACTTGCAGCCCTTCACAAAACTGTTTAACCGAACATGGGCTTAAACTTAGTGTTTATAAATGGGCCCAACATATTGTACGCCTTGCACCACTTTACTCACAAAACACATAAATTTACTTTATTTCTCCTACACAAAGAAAAAGCAATCCAAATTTTTGTCGTATTTCATCCTTAACCTTTACCTTACATATTTAGCTCCAAAGTGAGACATGGAGGAGCTTTTTATAGCTTGAAATTTCCTAGAATATATGGGATCAGACAACTTATGAATAAAAAAAAATTACATGATTTTTTTTAGGATGCAATGGGTGGCGGCTGCCCAGGGCAGCACCCCCTGCATTCGCCAGTATATGGATGTCCTTCAAATTAGGGCTGATGTGAGATCCTTATTGAAATGACCTTTATTCATTGTAGATAACCTTTATTGAGTTTCTACATCTATAACTTAAGATCTATGCCAATTTATCATTTCAAACATTTGAACTTTGAGTCACTAATATTGGTCTGTATGGAATTTGATTGTTCTTTGATGGAGCACTCTGTACTCTCTCTCTCTTCTTTAACAAAAATATTTAATATTTCCTTTTGGGTTTTTAACTTTGGCCTTGACTTGTTTGATAGAAATGGCCAATGGGAGCCAATTTGTGTATTTGCATTTCTATTGTCAAGGCTAAAACTAATCCAAAATTTATCATCTCCCCTCTTGAAATTTCATTTTGCCCGGACATTTTGGCTTTAAAATTCAGTTTATGATAATTCTTATGAACTTGATCATTAAGTCATTTTCCCTTGCGGAAATTGTATGGAGAATGTGTTGAAACCCCTGTGGTACGTGAGCTCCAATATTTGGGTTTATTTTTGCCTGTCTTAGCATGTCTACATATTTCTTATCATTATGATTTATAGAATGCAGCACGACTGAATCATCCGATGATATTGAAAAACAAGAACTTCAGGAAGCGTCCCATGGAGAGATGAAATGTCGTTTCATGACAGGAGTATTTTATGGAACCCACTGATAGTTGCGGTTCTATAAAAATAGTTTCAAATCTTCTGGATAATTATAGAGAAGTTGAGAGTCATTCTGATGTGGGGAAAATGCTGACTCAGGAGGAACGTCAGAAATCCATAGGTCTGTACTATTCTAAACTATTTGCTTCTTTTTTCTGAGCTTGTGTTGCAAGTGTAGTGTGATTAAATGCTTCATTAGAATCAAGACAGATTACTGCTCACCAGTTTGTTTGATTTGACACTTTTCTCCATGTGCCTGTGTGTTATACATGTAATCAGGGGACCTCCAGAGGGTTCTGAATCTTGCTGCTTTTGCTTTTGCAGTTTCTTAAACCAACAAACATCCACGATCTAAACAAAAGGAATTTGAGCTACCCATGCTTTGCTTTCTATTTATGAATCTCCTCTTTCATGATCTTAATCTTCTTCTTTATGTGTTTAATTTTCTCTTTTATGATCTCCAACTTTCTCATCGTACTAGCAATGCATCTTCACCATGTATTCTCATCATACTACCAATGACATCTTCACCATGTACAGAATGAGGGAGGTCAATTCATTCAAAGAAATTACAAGTCAAATACCTTTGCACAAGCAAGTAAAAAGTTGATACAAAAATAGCTTAGATAATATTAAGGGAACACACTTTTCATTTTAATGAAGGATAAAAAATTGAGTTTCTATTTTGCTAAAATTGAAGTGAGACCCACCTAGATCCTATAACCACCTAGATCTTGTACAACAATCTTAAACTATTGAACAGCTGAATATGGATCATACATGACTGTTTGGTTCTAAGCAGCTTATGTGCTCCTAAAGAAATCAGAGCAGCTACTGCAATCTTCAAGTGGGTTGTTGCCAAATGGCTTCTGCAGAAAACTAGCTGTTGATCCACAAAGCACTGATCATCTACCAATCCCTCCCTCATGACCAACATTTGATGCTGGAAGGTACCAAATGAGTGAGTGTAATCCAATTGCTTGCAAAAATCCATTTGAAATGACAACTATACGGTGAGTCATAGACTCAGTTAAGCTTTTTAGATTAATTTGGTGCCACAAATTTTGTATCAAACTAAATGTTGGATTAAACAAATCACGTCAGATGTCAGTTGATTCGACCCCTTCAACGTCCAAAACAACCCAAAAATAGCCGAAAGGACATGTTGGATGCGGGACTCACATTTTTATAACGTTTTTTAATGATGTGAGATTTTTAACACGTGTCAAGCCAATGCCTGCACATCCTTAAGTGATCGGTACGGTCAGGGGGTAGGGGGGTTAATCCTTTAAGTTCATTTTTCCTTCGGATTTTGCTTGACCATTTAATTAGCGTCCCTTTGGGCTTCAACAAGGCTAAAGGCCCAAATAAGCTTCCATTTCTTAAATCTTTTCTTTCCTTTTTAGAGAATCACTTAGGTAATCATTTTATTCCTTCTTCTCGTTTTAGATTGGGCCTCAAGTCTTTCTTTGCTTTAGAATCTTAGATTGGGGCGCTCATAGTTGGACTCCCGGTCAACCCTTATGTTGTCCCATTTAGATTGTGCCTCTTGGCCCAATGTTTTCTTAACCAACTTTAATCCCTTTTTAGTAATTATTAGAGTTTTATAATTTTAAAGCTTAAAGTCCAAATCTACTGATAATGTATTGAGCCCCTCTAGGGTCCTCATTTGGGCTCCTAAGGCCCATAGAGCTATTGGGCCTCCAAAGGCCCACCATCTTCATCTTTTCTCGGTGACTTGGAATTGAAATTATAAATGCAAAGGTTGGATATCATCAACACGGATTAAAAACTTCTATAATGGGATTTTTTTGCGTGAGTCTCAAAGGCATTAAACTGTTGTTTTGTAGAAATTATATTTCTGATTTATTTCTAATTTTTGGTGACTTTTGGAAACCCATTAACGTAAATAACTCTTGAAATTTATGGAAACACAATGCGACCCATTTAAGAGGTAAATTTATTTATATATATGCAAGAGGGTAAGTTTTTCTTAGGACACGTTCGTTTACAAAAAATTATCAGGATTTTTTGAATCCTCACAATTCTACAATCAAATATCATTTTTAACACCACATAAAAATAATTACAACACGTATACCAATAAAGTTAGCATCACATAAAAATTCTCAAAGCATAAAAAAATCCTCACAAAACTCCTTAACCGAAGATTCCCTTATGAACTACTAAGACATTTTCTGCTATATAAAATTTTTCAACTCTCCTTTTTCAGGTACAGAAAAGTCACTTTAATACTTGAGGGTCAACGGCATAGAGATGAGGGTAGGATGGGCTCAGTTTTTCTAATTGGGCTTCAACCTATTTAGCGCTTAAGATGGGCCGCCAACCTTCAGTAATCGCAAATCATAGTTCTCCTTATTTGGGTTTGGGCTCACTCAAAAATGGGCCAAGTAAAAAGAGAGTATGCAATCCATATATTTCTTCTTCCTCTAGACTATCAAAATTAATAAAAGGCAATAAATATTAGTACTAGTTTGCAAAGTATCCTAGGACACAACAAAATTCACAAAGCCAACATCAAACAAATCTAACAACTTTTACTTAAACTCTCAATTTTTGGCACAAATATAAATAATTTTTTATAAAAATAATTTAATAAATTTTCTTTTTTCATACTTTTTTTACAAAATTTCAATATTTTTATTTTAAATCACATTAAATTATTATTCTCTACACCTTTTATAAAAATTTTAAAAATATATATATCTTCCAAACTTTTCAACAAACTTCTACGCAGAAAATCTATAAAAACAATCATAATTTATAAAACCTAACATTATTGCAAAAACAGCTCGAAGTGAATTTCCGGACCCTGTTTCTGTGTCCCTCTGTCTCTCACTCACTCAATCGATTGTTTGCTCCTTGTGAATATGACGTCTTCTTCTCTTTGTTTCAATTCCATTCAGCGTCTGCTTCGTGTAGCCGCCGTTCACTGAATGGGAGAAGCTGTACTCTCTCTGTCTCTCAACGGTGTTTTGAACGATGGACGTTCCCGCGTGCGTGGCCACTCCGACTCCAACCCAACTCGCTCCACCTCCCAAAGGACCCAAACCTCCATCACTCCTAAACCGAACCCAACCCTCCTTTCTTGACCCAAAGCACCGTCGTTCCCTCATACCGAGGAACAGAACCGTAGACCCTATTGTCTTGTGGACCTCTTCCATATCCCGGCGATGTCGAAATGGCCAACTAGCCGACGCCGTGGCCGAGTTTGCACGTATGAGAATAGCTGGGTTTGAGCCCAACCACATAACATTCATTACGCTTCTTTCGGGTTGTGCTGATTTCCCAATTAGGAGAGTGATTTTTGGGGCTTCGATTCATGGCTACGTTCGTAAATTAGGATTGGATTCGAACAATGTGATGGTTGGTACCGCGCTTGTTGATATGTACGCAAAATGTGGTCGCGTGGTTCTAGCGAGAATGGTTTTTGATGGGATGGTTATGAAGAATTCCATGTCCTGGAATGCGATGATAGATGGGTATATGAGGAATGGGAAAGTTAAGGACGCGATTGAGTTGTTCGATCAAATGCCTGATAGGGATGCAATTTCTTGGACCGCTTTGATCGGTGGTTTTGTCAGGAAAGATAACTTTGAGCAAGCTTTGGTGTGGTTTCGAGAAATGCAGATCTCAGGTGTAGAACCAGATTATGTCACCATGATTGCAGTCCTTTCAGCGTGTGCCAATTTAGGAGCACTTACTTTGGGGATGTGGACTCATCGATTTGTTATGAAACAGGATTTTAGGGACCATGTTAAGATAAGTAATTCGTTGATAGACATGTATTCGCGATGTGGGTGTATCGAAATTGCGCTTCAAGTTTTCAAGAAAATGCAGTGGCGAACCGTGGTTTCATGGAATTCAATCATTGTTGGTTTTGCTATTAATGGCCATGCTGAAGAAGCTTTGAAATTTTTCAGTTTGACGCAGAAGGAAGGGTTCAAGCCAGATGGAGTCAGCTTCACGGGAGCTCTTACTGCATGTGCTCATGCGGGATTAGTTGACGAGGGGCTCCGATTCTTCGATGAGATGAAGAGAATTCATAGAATTAACCCTAGAATAGAGCACTATGGTTGCTTAGTGGATCTTTATAGCCGAGCAGGGAGGTTGGAAGATGCAATGAATGTGATAGAAAACATGCCAATGAAGCCAAATGAAGTTGTGTTGGGGTCGTTGCTGGCTGCCTGTAGGACTCTTGGGAATGTCCGTTTAGCTGAAAGGTTAATGAATTATCTGTTGGAATTGGACCCCGGTGGCGATTCCAATTATGTGCTACTTGCGAACATTTATGCAGCTGTTGGTTGGTGGGATGGTGCAGGCAAGATCAGAAGGACTATGAAGCTCCGCGGGATACAAAAGAAACCGGGACGTAGTTCAGTCGAGATTGGTTGTAGCATTCACGAATTCGTGGCTGGTGATAGATCCCACGCCCAAATAGAATCTATTTATGCAACTTTAGAGCTTCTATCCCTTGAACTGAAACTATGTGGTTATGTTCCTGAAACCGTTGATTCAAATGTGTTATTGGGGTAGCAAAAGGAAACCTTTTTCGGGAAGTTGAAAGTGTATATGGTATTACATGTCTGAACTTCTGACCAAGCTAACGACATCGAAATCAATTTGAAGAAAGCGCTGATGTGTGCATTAGGGGCGTTCCTAATGAAATGCTCGGAAATCGTACTTTTAGCAGCGTTGTTTTATGGAAAGCGCAGCCAAAAGTACTTGCTGAAAGAAAAAATACTTTATATTTCTAGATATTTTTTTTATGGTAGAGATGTAGATTATGTAATTATTATATTATGCTCAAGCATCACACATGTATAAATAGTCTCATTAATTAATTATATATAAGATCACATATCAATAAAGATTATCTATATAGATAGAATCGATATAATGGCATATCTCATAACTATATGCATATATGGACTGTAGTATATATTAGAAGTTATAAAATAGTATACGTACGTAGTTTGTATAAACTGTGTGGTTTGTGGATATGCTTATACTTGTATTAAGCAAATAACAATAGCTATAAAACCATGTACAGTATTGCAACATAACAAGATGAACAGTAACACAATTTTGGAACCGAAATTCGTCTGTCCGAAAAAGGTATTTTTCGGGACGGAATACTATTTCCGTTCTAAAAAAGCTTTCGTAACGAGTTTCTCTTAAGACAGATGGGGCGACGGACAGAATTCCTATTTTTTTTATCTAGAAGCAAAAACTAGTCCCAATTGTCCCAAAAATTCAATTTTGTTGTAGTGTGTGGTTGCATTAAAAAACAAGGACTCTAAAAAATCAAACAAATGGCTCAACACGTGTATATTCAACCGCCAAAGTTATTGTATGAGTGAGGTTATTGTGTGAGTGTGTGAGTGGACGGGTGAGATTAGAAGTTGAGAAATCTAATGGCTGAAAAAATACCACGTCATTTAATGAACCTGACTCACGAAACCGACCCGCGAAACCGACCCGGTTTCATTAAATGACGTGACATTTTTTCAGCCATTAGATTTCTCAACTTCTAATCTCACTTGTTCACTCATACACTCACACGATAACCTCACTCACACAATAACCGATCCCTATATTCAACACCTTTGTTTCCATGAAATTGCTTCAACAAAGGATGCATGTTATGGTTAAGATTAGGAAATTAAAAAACCGGAAAGCACTTATTAGTGTTGAAACGGGTGTTCTACAACGCAAGAGGAGAATGTCTTTGCTGGTACTGCTGCCGGTGCAATGATTGTGTGGTACTGGTTGGTTACAGGCTGCGTGGGATTTTGACCATCACCAGGCAGAAAAGTAAGGTCTATGTAAGGATGCACATCAAAGACGTCATCTGCTCCGCCCCCAACCGGCTCCAGGTGTGTAGATGTTGGATGGAGCCTATTACCGAGTCTGTAGCATCATTTCCTTTACCTTTACCTTCTTTATGTCTTGGCTAAAACTGCCAAGAATGAGCTGACAAAACAGGAGTACCCAAATGAGCAATAAGCAGTTTCATGACAGTAGGATTGCATTGCAACCACCACAATGCATATTATTCTAATTGCTTCGAGCAAGACAAAAACCAAACCAAACTATTGCAGCATAGCAATGATGTAGTCCATGATATATAAATTGGTAGGAGGAGGAGAGAAATCGGCCAAGAGAGAAAACAGCCAAGGGAATGAGATACACTCAGGGGATGCGTGTGGGGTTGAGACAGAACGAACCGCCAAGAGGAGCAGAGACCAACCCCACGGTGCGTGCTTACCGAAAACCACCACAGGATAGTCAGCTCACGGTGCGTTCAGATCTGGAAAAAGGGGAAGCAGGCGCATGAGATCCACACGTGGGGCCTCACGCGCCGACAAGTCAGCTCCGGATAGGCACAGAAGGGAGCGTCGATTGATGAAGAAATCGTCCATGTTGTTGTGACTATTGTAGACCTCCAAACAAGTCGAGATCTACGGTTGCACTCCACCGGAAAGGAACCCCAACAAAAATCCAAGAGGGAGGTTTATTGGAGATCTCGGTGATCGGAGAGCAGATCAAACAGGGAGATAGAGGAGGGAGGGGCCGGAGCGCCTCCCGCCGCCCGAGGAGAAGAACGAGATGCTAGAGGGAAGGGAGAGCTTTTGTTTTTAGAGTGAGGGAGTTTGTGGCGTTGTGTACTCATTGCATTTGTTTGTATTTCTCTCATTTCTTTTCTTTAGCCGCTATTCCATTTTTATTTCTCTGTTGAGGTGTCTTAAGTAGCGCTGTAACGAAGGACAGAGAAGTGTGCGCCAATAGTGGTGTGTACAGAGTTGGTTAGTTTTCTCTTTTGTAAAGGTCGTATTTTGCTTTCTCCTATATTCACGTTTTTACACAATCAATGAAGATGGGAACTTTCTCCATGGTTTGAGCTCTCTGGTTTTCTCCTTGCACTGTTCCATTACCAGCAAGCACAATTTCTTACACAAATTAAATGACACTTTTAAGGGCTCCAACTTACTCAAAACGACATTAGACTTGGGAAAACTTAAAATTCCAGACATTAGAAAGTAAGGCCTTAATTGAATAGAGCCACCTGCAATCATTGTACCAGCGACAGCAACAGCAAAGACCTGGCAATTTGATTGAGCCAGTAGATTGACCCATGCATGAAGAAACAAACAGAAACCTTCAAATTTCAAATTTCTTGTCCTGATTGCATATTATGAGTAAATATGATAAGCAACTAAGCAGTCTTCTTGTCCTGATGGCATCCCAGTTGTCAAGAAGTTTCAAAACGTACAAGGACATGCCTCATCGAATAATACCTTACTTCAAAACGTACACATCCAATTCATGCCCCAAAGCAAAAGAAGTAGCATAAACAGAGAGAGAAAGACTTTGTCTTGCTCTGCAAAGAAGAAGAAGAAGAAGAAGAAGAAGAAGAAGAAGAAGAAGAAGAAGAAGAAGAAGAAGAAGAAGAAGAAAGAAGAAGAAGAAGCCTTTGAAGTAGAAAATGCAAAAGCCGCCAAATTACCAATAGACTCAGAAACTCACCTACAACAATCAAGCGCTGCAGGTTACCGGAACCTCGTGGCCTTCCTGCGCCCCATTAGGGTGGCCTTTCAGACCTTGAATACGAAGAACTTGCTCCCATAGACTTTGCACTTTCTGGGCCATCCCCTCAGGTCCGGCTCTTTAACCACTTCTTCCGCCTACTCCTCCACCACCCTGACCCACCCCTCATGCTCTTCGTCACTCTCCATTTCCACCTCTGAACAGGAAAACTTCATAATTCTCACAACACTGAGAACTTAACATAAACATAGACAGAAAGATATTGTCTTGCTCTGCAAAGAAGAAGAAGAAGAAGAAGAAGAAGAAGAAGAAGAAGAAGAATTAAGCACTTCTGCCGCCTGCTGCTCCACCACCCACCACTCATGTTTTTTGTCACTCTCCATTTCCACCTCTGAACAAGAAAACTTCATAATTCTCACAGCACTGAGAACTTAACAAAAACATAGATAGAAATACTCTGTCTTGCTCTCAAAAAAAAGAAGAACTAGAAGCGTACCCGAGGTTGATTCTTTCGCGCCTATGCACGATACAAAGAGAGAATGATGGCCCCTTCAACTTACGAGGTGTCGTTAGAAAATAATCACGTTTGTATCAGTATCCTCTATGTATATGGGATGATCACTAATTTCTTTATTGTTCGAAAAAAAATTTAATTCTTCACTTTTAAAAAAATAAAATTTAAAATATTTTCTTCTAAGAAGTACACTCGTGATCAAATAAAATTTACATTTGAAGTTAAAAGAACAAGCTCAAATGCGCTGGGCCAAGGTGATGGTGTTTTGGAGGCAGGCAATGGCGGAACTAGAAATTGATATTTGGGAGGGGCCTGACGTTGTATAATAATAATTTAATATTATTTTAATTTTTTATTTAATATAACTAAAATATATTGTATAAAACATGTAACGTCATAAGGGTTATATTTTTTATTTAAGATATAATAATGCTATTAGTAAGTCCATGACCTAAGGATATGTGACATGTACTTTCGTGATAATTACCGACAAGGATTATGAATTATGAATACTAGTTTTCTCCCTAAAAATTAAAATTTATAACATTGAATTCTTTATGTTACATTTAACGGGTCGGATTGTGGAACTAAGCTGTAACGTACGTTACTAAGACTTTTATGTGGTTTCCCCGATTTAAACATGCTTTTCAGGAGATTAAGAAGTTATGCCATTATGTAATTGGTCATATACAACTACAAGTGTGAGAGTACCAAGTTGTTGATCTCATGGTAATTTAATCTAAATAAATAGAGCCCGAGAATTTTTGTAATGATTCTTAAGGATATGATGTACATGTTGGAGGCAATTGACTAAATTATAATAAAAAGAAAAATTTACAACAAAACAATGCATCGGTTGAGTGAGTCGATAATGATTATTTTTTAAAAATATTTTTAAATTTATTTCATTTGTCCCTTGAAAATGAAAGAAAGGTGATCATGATGAAAAATAATATTTACAATAATTGGGTGTACCGTATATATTTCGATTCATCTTCTGAATAGCCTTCTTTATTTTCATTTCTTATGTCTGTTTCATGTTCTTTATTTTTGTTTCTTTTATTTTCATATTTAGATTTTAAGCAAAATAATGCAGTTTTCTTAGAAGTTTCAAAACGCCCTATATCCTTCTGGGTTTGATGGTATGTTGATCATGAAAGGAACAATATTTTTGTCTCTCTATCAACTAATTTTATTGGAAATAAATTCTTAATAAT
The DNA here is from genome assembly GCA_963930655.1 of Myrica gale. Taxonomy (NCBI): domain Eukaryota; kingdom Viridiplantae; phylum Streptophyta; class Magnoliopsida; order Fagales; family Myricaceae; genus Myrica; species Myrica gale. Next base: position 19,972,986 of record OZ005607.1, read on the forward strand.
AAGTTTAATAACTAACATTATCTAATTCAAATGAAAAATGACACCAACATTATCCTAATGGACTTCTGTCCCGTCCCATAAATCAATGTGGTATTTGATGAGAAAAACACACCAATATTTTACATCCTATTTAATGAGAACTCATAAATTCATACCAGCTAGTGGAAAATATATGAATTTTTATAATTACAGATCACTAGCTAGCTTTTGGGAATGGAAACATCTAGACCTTAAATGAGAATTATGAAGCTTGTCTTGCATGTATTGGCCAGATCGAGCAGAAAAACTGCAATAAACTTTACAGTAATCTACTAAATATTGCTGTGGTCCTGAGGACGAAGATATCAGGAGGCAGGAACAGCCTCAGAGTTTTGCCTGTGCATTAGAAAGCTGCTCAAGTTTCTCCATAGTTTGCAGGGAGGAATAGGAATATTTTTCACTGACGTAGCTGCATTCTGCCTTCTTCCACAGACGGGCTGTCCCTAGCTATACCCTGAATCTTCCTTGCAAATTGAACAGATCACATCCACTCCCCAACAAAGACGGGCTGTCCCTGACTATGCTCCCAATTCGTACAGCTGTTTCCCTTCGACGCAGGGGATCGGATCATTGATATCTTTTCAGTTTTCAACATTTTAGAACAACCAATGATGTCACGGACTCGGATTCAGTCCTGACAGTATAGGTCCGAATATGTCCGGATCCACGGTCGGATTGAATTCCGAGAGAATGGACGCTCGTCGGTACGTACCGGTCGCACCGGTATTATAGGGGTCCGACCGGTACCCGACCGACAATGAACGAGAGCCGTCCATTCTCTCAGGATTCAATCCTGACCGTAGGTCCGGACGTATCCGGACCCGTAATGTCGGGACTAAATCCCGCTCCATGATGCCACTTGTGTTAGTCTGGCATTAGCGTCAGTACTGTCACATCGATCCCTCTGGCACCGTGCATGGATTTGGAAGCTTGAGGTTAGTTGTTGCATAACAGTACGTTCATGGCCGCAAGTTAGCTTTGAGGGTAGAAAAGATCCAAGATCACCCAACAGCCACCAGATATTTACAGTTCATTGTTCTATTCCCATCAAGGAACGGAGAGCATAAATTGTCCTTCTTTGACTTCGCCTCAAAACTATAACATCTGCCTCGCTGACATTATCATCCTTTGCAAAGCTTTTTCTTCAAATATTTCTCATCCGAACAAGATAATCTACGCAAAGCCCAAGGAATACAAGAACGTGTATACTAGCACAAACCATATATATACACTGCATATCCGATATATATCCGTTAACACACAAACCATATATATGTACACACATTGCATATCCGATATATATCCGTTAACACACAAACCATATATATACACACACATTGCATATCCGATATATATCCGTTAACATTATTTTACAGAGAAGAAAAGGCCTAAACAGAGCAAAAAAAGGAAAGCATAGTCTCCTTGCTTGATAACTATGAAAGAAGAAGACCTAGTTGTAAGCCATAACATACGTACAAGTTAAACGTAAGCAAAATGTGATCTCCATTACATTTTAGCGCCCCGAACTACTTTAAACTTCATGGAGTCCTGGGCTTTTCGGGGCTTCCTCCGTTATGATGCAATGGGTCTGGACCAGAGGGAACATTCCTCAACTCCCAACCCAAAAGTCTCCCAACATTACTACTGGTTGCAGATCCTTGCAGGCCACTCTTCACAGACTGCTTCTTCGCCTTCAAACCAGCGAGCAGCTGTACAAACGCAGTGGAAAAGGCTTTATTAGTTAAAAACCTGATTGAAAGTTAAAATACAAGCGATGAACTAGAAAATAAAGGCACCACTTCAGAGCATCTGTGTTGGAAGGTACCTTTCTGTTCTGGGTTTTCAAGGCAACGGCTGCCTCGGCGTAAAAGCACCTATTCCCAGTATTGCAATCTGCAGGAACCGCAATTTTTAGTTACTATATAATTAAGTAGCTACTACAGCTAGAAACAATGAAAGACAATATCCCTCTCGTCATTGCTTAGTTTTATTCCATATAATCCTTTGTCGAAAACAATTGAAAGCCCAATGGTGGGGGTTTGCAAGTGCGTGGACTGAGAGAGAGTTAAAAAGGAGAGAAAGAAACAGACCAGAAGCTTCTGCCAGGAGCACCAAGCACAAAAGCACGACAAGTACCATACCGAGAAACATCGACTTTGACGCCATCCGAAGGAAGCAGAAGCAAGCCTAGAAATGTGCTGCAGACACAAACTGGGTTCCTGGAAGCGAGATATGTGAGGCTGTAAGGAATATTACAGGGAGTGACCCAATTTATAGAAGTTCTAAAAGGTCCACAAATGATTGCTCATGCAGCCATTTCTGGAGAAATGATTGACTTTTCTGGAGATTATATGACACCCGGTGACCCTTTGCCGAACTAAATATTCATGAATTGACAGCGCCGTCTTCAGTGACGCCCGTCACAGCCACCTCTCTAGGCACGTGCCAAGAGCCTCCCACCTGGAACTCATTGATCTCGAGACTGACGTCATGCTCCTTCATAATATACCTCCTGTACGATCATGATATGCTTTCCGTTATCCATTTGATTCCCCCCTCTGGCGCTACTTTCCGTCCTTGTGATGCCAAAACTAAGGATTTTCTTTTCTTTTCGAGAGTTGAGGTAAATACACAGCCAGTGGATTTGGAAGCAGTCTCAGTCTTAGGTGGAGCGCAAGCAACAGCTAGGCCGGGTTGAGGACAAAGTACAGCTGGGGAATAAAGGACTGGGGTATCGGTGATGATGGAATATATTTATACTTGAGCGGTGTGTTATCGAGGAGAAGATTTTGTGCGATGGAGGAGTAATGTGAGACTGATTTGATGTGGTTGTTTTGCTTCCGTATCCCTCCATTGTTCTCTATTCAAATAAGCAAAACACCCATCTAAAAAAAAAAAAAGCAAAAACACCCCTTTGAAAGTTTCGTAATATATCTCTTAATAAATTACAACCATTTCACTTCCCGTCACTGTTTTTCTGCCCCCCATTATGTCGCAAGAGGTACTTCTATTATCTTAAGAACTTGATAACCTCATAATTTGGACCATTAACGTACACTTGCATTCTCTTTGGGAATGAATCTCTTAATCGGTATCAAGTCTTGGTGACCAATCAGTCAACAAGATGGATAACGGAGGAGATCTAGCTCTGTAAGAAGTACTCCACCACTTCCTCTGCTCTTAATTCCCCCAGCCCTCACTGTAATTAATTACTCACCGGTAATGCCAGCTTAACAGATTTGACAGGTCCTTTAAGAATTCCTTAACGCAATCAGTTTGCTGCTATTCAAGTGCAGAGACGACATGGTCGTTTGATGATGATTATTCAAGGTAGATCTTGATAGTTTTATATTTACACGCTGTACAGCACGACGGATTTATTGATGTATTAAGAACTGAGTCCAAACCCAAAACGTCAGGCCACCAGAGAAAAATAAAGGTCTCTGTGTAACCGAAGAAAGCAACTAAAGAAGGAAAACATTCTCGCTTTCCAAGTGTAGTTTCTGACGATCGAAAAGAGATTTCTTGTTTTCTCTCTTCCTTTTTTTTCGCCAACGTCACACCTTGAAGGTGGAGACCGGAGCTCAGCCAACCAAATCAAATGGACGATGTCGTGTCAGTGAAAGTAGTAAAGCTTAACCATACCTTCTGCGTTAATAAAAACCCACATTAAAAGCGAAAGAAGATATATGGTGGCGATTATGGAAGGAAATTACACTTATACATCAATCAGTCAGCTGTCTCCGCCTTGCAAAAACCATCTGTATTAGTTATTACGACAGTGATGAAACCGTCGTCAGCAACCACGTACCAATACCATTACTAACCATCCCATGCGCCAGCTCGATCTGCCCTCTTTATCCCAGCGATCGTCTCGCTAATTAGAGAGGTTATCTTTCCTCATCTTTTTCTCACTTTTCGACCCCCTGTTAGCGCTAGGCCGGTTGGATGAGATCGGTTAATGCCCAGTAATTTTTACTGTTTATGAATATGTATGTACGTGCAGCCCTGCACGCACACAGAACTTAATACTTATTCTTATTTATTCTAATTATGGGGATCAATTAGCAAAAACAAATTGCTTAAATAAAAGTACTATTTTATATATGACAATATTACCATAGTATATATAATTTGGGCATCCATGAACTCTTTCTATTTGCATTCAAGTTTTTGTTTCATTAACTAATAGGACAATGCATGTCCATATTGATTTCAGACCCATATCACAATTTAGAGTATTACATATACACAGTCATCACACCAATTTAGAGATTATAACTATTATATGCCACATTATTAATTACTATACCATATGTAGAAATATTAGTGTTTATGCACACTAAAAAAAAGATAATTAGAATAAACTTCCACAAACTACTACCCTGTATATTCTCAAAAGTATCCACAAACTATAACTCGTTGTGATTCACCCCTAAATCTATCTTTCTGTTGCGATTCTTATCCCCTGATCCAACGAAGCCGTTAACTCGGATGATCTCCATCCTACGTGGCCCACATGTGCGGCTGTGCCCCTCTCCCTCGATAAAAAAATATAATTATTCCCCTATTCGCATTGAAACATTGTGTTTTGCTCCAGATACCGAACCCTGGCCAGGTTGAGTGTTGTGTTTCATGATTTTAAGTCTTACCTGTAGCGACAAAAGAAAAAGTCAAAGCGTTATAATTCTCGAAAATGGGCATAATTATATTTTCAATAGAAGGGAAGGGGCACATGGAGGTCACGTGGGATGAAAATCATTCAGTGGACGGCTTCATTGGATATGCGATAGAATAGCAACAAAACTATGGATTTTGGGTGAGTTACACCGAGTTATAATTTATTGATGTTTTTTTATAATAAAGTGGCAGTTTGTGAGGGGTTTATTGTAATTTATCCAAAAAAATTAAGCTTAGGGATAGAGTTGTCCACCAAACACGCCGGACCGGCCAACTCGGACCGCTTTTGGACAAACTGGACCGAGACCGGTATAATCCGGTCCGGTTTTGGGTTACCCATGTGGAAAACAGGAACCAGACCGGAGTATACCTCTCCAAACCGGCCTAAACCGGTAATCGGCCCAAAATGGCATGGCCCAACCCCAAAACCGGCCCAACCCAAAACCGGCCCAAAATGGAATGACCCAGACCGGAAAAATGACTGGTTCGGTATACATACTACACAAAATGTCCTGTTTGGCCATTCGAACTGGCCCGGACCGGCCAATGGACAGCCCTACTTAGGGGTTCGATAGTGTGTAGAAAAAGTGTTTAAAACACATGACATCTGTCGATCATGGATCAACGATTATTAAAATCTCATATTTAATTTATTAACCTAAGAGGTATATTATAAGAGCTAGCTAGCGATACATGTAATAAGAGCTTTTACAACTTCTGCAAACTTTAAAATTTTAAAATATTTAAGGTTGTGTTTGTGTTGAAAAAATTTTGATATTGAGTTTTGTGTTAGTATTGGGTTTAGTGAAAAAGTGAAGAGAGAGATAATTTTTTATATTTTTTATATCTTTTGATGAGAGAGAGATTATATTGTAGTATTTTATTGTAAGTTGGTGAAAAATATTGTGATATTTTTTGTGCAAACGCACCCTAAGAAATGTTGTGAAAATTGAAGATATTTGAGTTTTATTGGGTTTTGTGAGAAAGTAGTAAAAATGTAGAATTTTATGGCAGTTGGTAAAAAAGTGAATAGAGAGATTATTTGAGTACTGAAGTTTTTGTGTTGCGAAGAGATAGATGATTTTGAAATTTTTTATTTTTTATTTTAAATTTCGAAATTAAAATAAAAAAGAGAAATAATATTGTTGTAGGCCACTTAATTGTTGTGAAAACCGAAAAAGTTAAAAATTTTGTGACAAAATTTATGTTTGCATCTAAAAATTCTTACAAGTTCCAAAATTTACACAAAAGTTACCTTTTCAAACGTGCACTTATAATGTGACAAAACAAAATTAAGACAAATTTTCAATTTTAATTAAAGGCTCATGGGCTCAAACGTAATGCTTCATAAATATTTTTTTCGGGCTAAATACACTTTACACCCTCTAAACATAGGGATCTTGATACTTTGTACCTCTAAGTATTATTTTTTGTTACATTGCATCCACTAAATATTGATTTCAAACACTTTATACCTTCGTATAATTTTTTTTCCTCCATTTTGATAGAAATTGATATTTCGGCATTTAAACTTACAATTTTACTATCATAAAATGGTCACTGACAACAAAATTGTCATTTTCGCTCGCAAAAAATTTTAACTGTGCAAATTTTTTGAAATGAATAGTTAGTAGGTACGATGTGACAAAAATAATAGTTGGGGATGCAAAGTGCATTTCAAAATCCATATAGTTTGTTTGCTTGTAAAACTATTATTTTAGGTAAAAACTTTTCATTGAAATGTTTTCAAGAAAAAATTTCTTTTTCACTATTTGGTTATATTCTTGTAATACATTTTGCAAGAAAATATTTTTTGATGTTTGACACGCTTAATGATTTATGTATTTACATAAAAAAATTAATTATCGTATAGATGTTTGTAGTTTACACTTTTGACATTTTAGTACATCAGGTATCAATTTCAACCATCGGGCTCCTGAATAAGCCCCCTTGTCCTATTAATTTTTATTTATATCTCATTTTCTATTTTTTAATAATTTTATCTTGGAATGGCATTTCGGTCATTTTGCATGTAATTTGATTTAACGGGCAAATTAAACGAAAGACAAAAATTGTTTGTTTTTTATACATACAAGGCAGTAGGGATGGGATTTTCGGAGTTTTGGTTCGGGTTTCACCCACCCGACCCCTACCCGAAATGACTCCTAAACCTAAAAAATAATAGAGTTTTTTACAAGCAAACAAACGGACCCTAAGACGTAAAACAGAGACTAGTTGTGCTTCAAAAGATAAAATTATTTAAATTTGTTGTTTTATATTTTAAATTCAAAACATTATCTCAAAATTTGAAATATTATTTTTATCTCCTTCAAAACCGTATTTAAATGTTAAACATTTGAAAAGGAAATGGTTTTAAAATTTGAAACAATTTTTTAGTGTTTGCACATTTCTTTAACGCCATCAAGGGGAAAAAAGTTTCAACAATCTACGCCAAATCTCTTGAAGCAATTCAGATATTCCGAATTTCTTAAACTTTTATTGTAATTTTTTATCAAATTTTTTATAAGAGGTCAAACTGATGAGTATCAAAATTTAAGTTCAGAGATTGTTCAGGAAAATTTAGGTCCTTGATATGAATAGTAGACCTATCGTTATTTTTATAGCCGACCCTAGAAGTCATAAATTATGGTTTTTAGGTCGATTCTATTAGAAATTTGTAGTATGATTGAGTTAAAATTTCTTGATTTTTGAACATGTATTGGTATGGTTTTAGAATTTCGGAAGTTAGGCATTGAAAAATTGGAGAAACAGACAAAGTCCCTATGATACCAATTGGGTTTTTGAACCAGATGACTAAGTTGTGCTTCGAATTTCAGTATGAAAATTTAGGGGTGTCTTTATAACGCAATTATACAACGTTTTTATAAATTTCAGAATTTAAGGATATCAGTAGATATTGTTGTGAATTTTTGAAGTTATAAATTTCAATATATTCCAATGTAATTTTATGCTATGTTTATTTTATTGACATAGTTTTAGGTGGAATTTGAAGATGAAATTTTGTAAATAAATCATGATATGTGTTGGAAAAATATAGTTTAATTTTGGGATTTTAAAGAAATAGGTAATTTATACTTTAGAAACTAACTAAGTGAATTTCGAGTTTAACCCTGTTAGGTTTTGTTTGATCGTATTATTATAAGTTCAATTTTGTGTTGATAGATGCTAAGTTAGAGACTCATTTGCTTAGAGACTCATTGTGCTAAGTTAGGTGCTGAGTTTTTGAAACAAGATTCACACTTATATGTACCGATATCTTTAAATCTTGAAATTTATAAATAAATAAAAAAGTTGTATAATTGTGTTTTACATTTACCGACACCTAATACGGATATTCGAAGCCTAACTAAGTATCATAGGACTATCTCAATGCCTAACTTCCGAATTTCTAAAACCATACCCAATACACATCTCCAAAAATCATTAAATTTTAACTTAATCATCCTACAAATGTCTGTATAGTACGACCGACCTAAAAATCACAATTTTTTGACTAGGATCGGCTATAAAAAATATCGATAGGTCTACTAACACTACAAAAAACTGGTCTTTAGCGGCGGTCGCTAAAACCGCCGCTAAAGATACCATTTCGATGCATTTGAGGAAAAACGGTGCTAAAAATCATCTATAGTGATGGTCTTTTTAGCGACGGCCACTATAGATGGTTTCTCATGGCGTATGTCAGCAAATGCCGCTAAAAGTCTGACCTTTAGCGAAGGTCGCGATCGCAGCTAAAGACCCACAGCGACGGTCACGGTGATCACAGCTAAAAAGACCCACCTTTAGCAGCGTCTGTGTCTACAAACGCTGCTATAGGTTTAATTAAAATAATAAAAATTATTTATTAATTATAAGTTAATTAATGTAAATAATTATTTTATATCTTATTATATTCTTTTTAATATATAATATTATTTTGTCATGTATTTGAAAATTTTTATTTTAAATGGACCTACTTAATAAAATATGGAATTAGAGAGAGTGTTATGAACATTGAAGTCGTTATATGATATATTTTAAATTATACCTATGGTCGTTATAGTAACTGCATATATATTGACTAAATCTAAGTAGTTTATGAAACATCTATTATCATACTTATAATGATCATATATATTTTAAATAATTAGTAATATAATATTATTTAACTAGGACGTATTATTTAATTTCAAACAATAATATATTGTGAGATTAGCTTATGCAATTATAGTACATAACTTAATATATAGTCTTATAGTCTATGATTTAGTCATTAGGTAGGTACATACATATAAAATACTTATATTAATTAGTATATATATATATGATGTATTGTGACAACAATGATATATAAGTGTACCTGTAATTTTTTTTACTACAATGTGATATGTATAAGTATATAAGAGTACCTACATGTATTGTGACTTAATTTATTATATAATAAAATAAGAATTTAAAAAATAGATAGATATAAGTATATGCACATTTATATAAGCACATTATACAAATCAAAATAAATTAAACAAAATATAAAGAAAAATAAAAGTTAGGGGAAAATTTGCTGGGCACGCACTGTACCGAAAAATTTGCCTTCCTTTAAAGTCATGATCTAGGCGCCCTCATTTCCTCAACCTTTACCCACCGCAAGCTTCTCCTACGTCCGCTTCCCCTGCCGATCTCTCATCTCCGCTCCTCCCGTCGACGACGAGTTTTCATTCTCCTTGATCCGACTTTCCACCAGCGCAATGGCGACTCCAACGGCGGCTGTAGCTCGTCAAGAAACTACTCTAACTCGGCTTGCCTCCCCTAAAACGTCGACTCAAGCCACTAGTCTAATTCACAGGCGCGGCCTTTCCGGCGTTGTAGGTTAGACATTGTATTCTGGTATCTTGATGTTATATATCTTGGTTTCGCTTGATCTTCGACCTCATTCACTGTAGATCAGATTCTCCAATCCTTTGATTTTTTGTTTGAATTCTTCGCATTGGAATCTTAGGTCCGGTTTGGTTGCTGAGAGAATTTTGGGGGGGAGGGGGGAAGAAATGAAATTAGGGCCATTTAATTCGAAATGTAGTTTTGATCCTTAGAGTGGGAACAAATCACTGTAATCGAGCTTGATAGTTTATACTGGAAAGTTGTTTGATTTTGACTTCCCCCCCCCCCCCCCCCTCTGTTTTGGTATCTGGGAAATGAAGGAAAACATAATGGAATATGTTTTTTTTGGTGACTAAATAGAACAGAATTTATACTTTGGCGATATGTTGTTCTTCCCGACAAAATGAATTGGTATGTCAAATAAGTCGGATTTTTTTTGTTTTAGTCTCTAGTGAAGGCTTCTGATGGTTGTGATTTCTATGTTTTAAAGGTTTGCTTCGCTTTTATTTTTATTTCCAACCTAATTGGATAATCTTTCATATGTTAGTTCTGGTTTGAGGACTGCTTGATGGTCCGGATTTATTAAAGGAAACTGTCTTTTTTTTTCTAAGTATTAAAGGAAACTGTCGAACGTCTGTTAATTGTATAAATCTACTTCTTTCTATTTGTTTTATTAAAGGCACCAACTCCGGCTTGAATTCCACCAGTTATTCACCGGAAGATTAAGGTATGAACCATTCTTTTCATTTTGCAATTGTATAGACTTTGAAAGATGTTGACATGCATCTTAGTGATCATATGCATGTTAAGTTGAAGAAGCACTACTTTTTAATGGAATTCAAGCCGGAGTTGCTTATAGCCTTATATACAAATAGATATTTTGTTTACATAAATATTTTGTTTATTTTTATTTCTCATGTGATATTTGTTTTCGATTATAGAAATTCAAGAGGATGTTGATGTGTGAAATGAGGAAGATTTTAATTGGTCCTTACTTATTGTGTTATATTTGAATATTTTAGTTGGTCTTTGTTTATTGTTACTTTTTAGATTACTTGTAGAGATTCTTGTGTTTATTCTAAAACATTATTAATCAATGATGAAGTATATTTTGTTTTATTATCCTTGCTCTTTAAGTTTTTATATCCAATGAATTATGGTTATTAAAATAAATTTGTATTACCGATTAAAAAAATATGTATAGGAAAAAATTAGTGGTGTTTTAAAAATGCTGGCACATACCAGCGTTTCACGAAACTCTACCAAAAACAAGATAGAATTGTGTTCGGGTCTATAGCAGCGATCCTGACTGCCGCTACCCGACCGCCGGTCGCAAAAGATGTCGTTATAGCATATTGCGATGGTCAATACCGCCGCTAAAAAACCGCTGCTAATAAAAAACCGCTGCTAAAGCTGTAGCATCGATTTTTTTGACCTATGAGCTCTGATAAAGGCCCATTTTTTTGTTGTGTAAAGATCAAGGACTTAAATTTTCCTGAATAATCTCTTAACACAATTTTACTCACTCATCAAAATCATCTTGAAAATCCTGAAATAATTAGGACACGATTTCAACATCCTATAGTTTGATCTCTTATAAAAAATTTGATAAAAAGAATACAAAAGCCTTAAAAATTCGAAATACCTTAATTGCTTCAAGATTAGTCTAAATGTTGAAAGAAAGAAAAACCCTTCTCTTTTCATCTTGATGGCTGTAAAAGAAATGTGCTAATACTGAAACGTGCGTGTAGACATAAAGACTCACGCAAGTTGCGTTAAATTTCAAAATGCAACTGTTTCAAATTTAAAAACTATATCCTTTTCAAATTTTTAACATTTAAATAAGGTTTCGAATTTAAGGGTTTGATTATTTCAAAGGACATAATTAAAACTCAAATTTCAAATTTAAAAAAAATATATATTTCGAATTTAAAATATGAAACAACAAATTTAAATTATTTTATCTTTTTATTAAGAATTGTTGGGTGTTACCGTTACGTCCCACTGTGCCCTCCCTCTTAATTAAAATCAAGCCTATTGTTCTGGGGATAGAAGTTCAAAAACAGTACATGATCAAATTAATCCATGGGTCGAGACCTCTCTTCTTCCAAACGTCTTTTTACAGAGCTTTGGCTAGAAACCTAAACGAATTTTTCAGTAAAAAGGCTGCCACGTCATGCCCCTATTTAGGCTGGCTGTTTTGGGCAGTGGCTTTTTGTCCTTTTTGTTGTATAATTTAAAATGTATAAATTCCTAACTAATTTACTTCATATACTATTTCAATCACCTGCAACAAATGATAGAAATTTGCATATTATTCTCTCCATGCCAATCTCCCTGGCTTCAAAGGTGTGCATTTTACAATGCTCAAAGTTGGATGTTTTTCAAACAGAAAGACAGGATCTTGCATGACCTAATCACAAGCTTGGCAATAGCATGGCCCAACAAAGACATCCGCCAGAGTTTGGCTGAATGAGTCAAAATATATTCCATTTTACATGATATTTCAACAGTAGTTATGAATCCTACAACCAAATTCACACCATCATTCTTTGAACCTGATCAAATGTTTAGCAGAAGCGCATTCTAGCTCTCCATGTATAAAATACAAGCCATTCACACTGTTCAACTTTTTGTTCTCTCTCGGTGTCACCCTCTGAGCTTCAATCACCCGTAACATGAGGTTCTAGACCCATTTGCTTTCTTGTTTTTCCCACAAACAGATCCCCCGACTTGATCAAGCCAGGGATGAGTCCAGCAATAGTCATGTACGGTAATTGCGCTACTGCATCTCTCCTTCCAAGCGAAACAATGGCCAACTTTGCTGAGCTAGGCTCATAAGTTTCCATTTTGCTTTCTTTTCCTCCCGTCATCAATAGTTTCAAGTTCTTCGCAGCGACTAGAGCATGTTTTGTGCCAAATAACCTTGTTTGATTTCCTACAGTGCCGATTTTCATATAACAATTGTCAATATGATCACGGAATATATTTGATTGGAAACAACACAAGCCTAAAGATGACATCAATAATCAAAATGATACGTGTCATATCGAGAGATCCATTTGTTTAATTCATAGAACTCATTTGTATTTTGGAAGAATACATCAAAATTAAAAATTAAAAAAAAAACATTCTCCAGTGAAAAATCAGGACACTTGTCTGAGATTTTCCACGGAGAATGTTCTGTATTTCTGTAATTGCACTTCAATTCTTCAGTAACATTTAAACATAGCTTTTTGAGATTATATTTCTAAGCTTTTTTCTTATATTTGTTTACTAAAACACCAAATTCAATGGAATGCCTACATTTTCTGATATGAGATATATATGTCCTGTGTAGATCTAAGTATGTCTCAGACAACCCTATTTGAAGAAGGTTCCAATTTGCATTGGATATGACAATCCTACCATAGTCTTGAACAGGCCAGAACAGACAATAACAACCTTAAAATATAGGTCACCATGAAAGCTAGCCATCTAGATATTGCTTCTAGCCAACATGCAGCATATTAGCCAAACAAGCTAAACCAGCACAAGGATTCACTCTTCCTAACATGATGGATTATAACTTATCACAGAAAGTGAAAATGTCATCAGATGGTTTCATAATCAAAGTCATCAAAATTTGATGAACTACTTTCCTTCTACCGAGCATAATAAAACTGGTAGTGTAGGTAGAAGCTGTTGTAGTGGTCGATGGGTAGTGGAGGCTGAGAAAGAACAAGAACATGACTAAGGGAAGGGGAAAGTGATGCGGTCGCTTGAAGATTGAAGATAAAGATTCTGGAATGTCCTGGAATGTCGGTGGGCATTCTCCTTGGGCTCGATGGGCTACGATGAAGGGAATGGGCTGCGAGCAGAGGAGTGGGCTGCGATGTTAGTTCGTGGGTTGCGATGTTAGGACGTCTGTTAGTAATTTGTAAGCTTGTAGTCAGCCCATTATTTTGTTAAGGCTGTTAGCTAGCTGACGTCAGCTAGGCAGTTAGTTTGTTTGGCTTTATAGAGTGCGTAGCAGGGAAGAAGGGGGTATTGACGAAAACTGAAGCTAATGGTTGCTTGGAGATTGACCATCTCGAATGGGTCTGTTATTGCTTGTTCTTGTTAGCATTTGAATACAATTTCAGTTTATACTCATTTCCAATTCTATCTTCATCTTCCTTCATACACAAATTCTCCATAAATTTCTAATTCAAAAAAAGAGTTGTGACAACTTGGTATCAGAGGCGGTATTATCCATGGCAGAAGGGACGCGTTTCAACCAGCTGATTGAGTCGGTTCCTGCATTGAATCAGAAGCAAGAGCATCATGAGAAGTTGATAAATCAAATACAGGAGAGGTATGAGCAAGGTTTAGATGGATTTACAAAGAAGTTGGACCAGTTATTTGAACTCTACCAGAAACTCAGCACTAGTACTCCATGTAAAGATGTAGGCGAGCCTGTTAGTGATGTTGGAGATGCTGTCATTAATGTACCTAGACATGTGAAGGTGGACATTCCCATATTTGATGGAGGGGATCCCACCGGGTGGATTTACAAGGCAAACCAGTATTTTAAGATCTATCAAATTCCTTCATCTCAGAAGGTTTTGAACAGCTCTTTTTATATGGAAGGGGAGGCACTTGTTTGGTTTCAGGATGCTGAGGAAAGTGGGGTGTTCACAAGCTGGGAGGCTTTTGTCAGGGCTCTGTTACAAAGATTTGGAGACACTCCATATGATGATCCAATGGAACAGATGCAGAAGTTGAGACAGACAGCTAGTGTGGCAGAATACAAGGGCCAGTTTGAAGCCCTTTCTAATCGACTCAGGGAGGTGTCTGCTAAGACCAAGCTTAGTTGCTTCATTGGTGGACTCAAGGATGAAATAAGGTACCCAGTAAAGCTCTTGAATCCTACCACTCTACATCAAGCATTTGGAATGGCTAAGATACAAGAGGAGTTTGTCAACAGTTGGAAGAAATCTACTAGAGGAACTGGGGGGTCCATTGGAACACCCTCTACTCATTCAGCCAAACCAAACAGTAAGACAACTTTACCAGTTCAAAAAATATCTCCAGCACAAATGAAAGAGAGAAGAGATAAGGGCCTTTGTTATTTTTGTGATGAAAAATGGAATCCAAGGCATAAATGTGAAACTACCAAATTATATTTCATGGATGGTGGGGAAGAGGAGGATTATGCATGTGAAGAAGAAGTGGAAAATCCAACTGAGCAGACAGTTGTGCCAAAATTGAACATGGCTGAAGTGGAGTTGGTTGAAATCTCGTTGAATGCTATATCTGGTACACCAAACACCAAGACCATGAGGTTGAAGGGAAGAATTAATGGAGTATGGGTAGTCATATTGGTGGATTCGGGTAGCACCCATAATTTCATTGACCCTAGAGTTCTTCAAAGGGCTCAACTAAAGGTGAATTCAGAAGTGAATGTGAGAGTTCAAGTAGCTAATGGAGACATTATCAAGGGGTCTGGAGGGTGTGACAGTGTGTGTTTGCAGATTCAAGGCCACCTATTCACTACAGATTTCTATGTGTTGGCACTTGGAGGTTGTGACAGTGTTATGGGAGTTCAGTGGTTAGCTACTTTGGGACCCATTATTTGGGATTTCCTTACCTTGGAGATGAAGTTCATGTCAGAAGGTAGAAACATTACCTTACAGGGCATCAAGGTGACAGAAAATACCATTGAAGACAGTAGTAGCTGGAAGAAGCATTCGGCCTTGGAGAACAAAGGCACGTTTATCCAATTTTGCCAGAGTATACAACCTGCAGAAATAGAGAGCAAATCTGAGAGACTGGAGCAAATTTTACAGAAATTCAAGATAGTGTTTGAAGAACCAAGGGGGTTACCACCAAGCAGGGGGCATGAGCATCAGATTGTGCTCAAAGAAGGGTCTCAACCAATTATTGTCAGGCCATACCGGTACCCTTACTACCAGAAAAGTGAGATTGAGAAGATAGTAAGAGAATTGTTAGAGATGGGATTGGTTAGACATAGGCAAAGTCCCTATTCTTCTCCAGTGTTGTTGGTGAGAAAGGTTGATGGAAGTTGGCGTATGTGTGTGGACTACCGTGCTCTCAACAATGCAACCATCAAAGACAAGTATCCAATTCCGGTAATTGATGAACTGTTAGATGAATTAAATGGAGCTACCATGTTTTCTAAGCTTGACTTAAGGTCAGGATATCATCAAATTAAAATGCAAGAAGCAGATGTACCTAAAACTGCTTTTCGCACACATGAAGGTCATTATGAGTTTCTTGTAATGCCCTTTGGACTTACTAATGCACCAGCAACTTTCCAAGGGCTAATGAATGAGGTGTTTAGACCTTATTTGAGGAAGTTTGTCCTAGTCTTCTTCGATGATATTCTTGTTTATAGCCCCAATATGGATCAGCATGAAGGACACCTGATTAAAGTGTTGGAAAAACTAGCTGAAAATCAGCTTTATGCAAAGAAGAGTAAGTGTAACTTTGGGTGCAAGGAAGTGGAGTACCTTGGGCATGTTATTACAGCTGAGGGAGTCTGGGCAGATTCAGCAAAAATTGAGGCTATGTTGAATTGGAAGCTACCAGATTCAGTCAAATCACTTAGAGGTTTTTTGGGGTTGACTGGGTACTACAGGAAATTCATTAGGCACTATGGGTCAATTGCAGCTCCATTGACAGCCTTATTGAGAAAGAATTCCTTTGTGTGGACAGAGGATGCTAAGGCAGCCTTTGAGAAGTTGAAGGAAGCAGTTTCAAGGCCACCAGTTTTGGCACTTCCTGATTTTACTAAAGTCTTTGTCATTGAATGTGATGCCTCAGGGGGAGGGATAGGAGCTGTCCTAATGCAAGAACAGAGGCCTATAGCATACCTTAGTCAAGCATTGAAGGGGAAAGCTCTCTATTTGTCTACTTATGAGAAGGAGTTGCTGGCGTTGGTGATGGCAGTGAGGAAATGGAGACCCTATGTCTTGGGCAGGCTTTTGTGGTCAAAACTGACCAACAAAGTCTTAAATACTTGCTGGAACAGAAGATTGGAACTCCATCTCAACAAAAATGGATTTCCAAGCTATTGGGGTATGATTTTGTAATTGAATATAAAAAAGGAAGAGAGAACAAGGTGGCTGATGCCTTGTCCAGAAAATATGAATCTGAAAGGGTAGATTCCACCCTCATGGTGCTATCTTATCCTACTTTGGATTGGCTAGAGGATTTGAAGAATTCCTATGTCAATGATCCTATCATTCAACCTATCATTCAGTTGATAGAAGAGGGGCCTAATGTTCCGAGGGCCTACACTATGCAGAATGGGGTTTTGATGAGGAAGGGTAAGATTTTTCTTGGGAATAATTCTGTCCTAAAACAACAAGTTCTGGAACTTGTACACTCTAGCCCCACGGGAGGACATGCAGGATATCAAAAGACTCTCAGTAGAGCCAGGGCAGATTTTTATTGGAAGGGAATGAGAGGAGACCTCAAGCTGTTCATTAAGGAGTGTGACACTTGTCAACGGACTAAAGTGGAGAATCAGAAACCCTATGGGTTATTACAGCCATTGTCGATTCCTACCAAGGTTTGGACTGACATTTCCATGGACTTTGTTGAGGGACTTCCCTCGTCCAAGGGATATAATTGCATTATGGTGGTGGTCGACCGATTGACTAAATATGCACATTTTCTAGCTATTGCACATCCTTACACAGCAGCTAGGGTGGCACAACAGTTTATGGCTAACATTGCCAAACTACATGGATTTCCAAGGTCAATTGTATCGGATCGTGACCCTATTTTCACTAGCTCATTTTGGAAGGAACTATTCAGATTGCAGGGTACTAAACTCTCCTACAGTACAGCTTATCATCCCCAATCAGATGGGCAAACTGAGGTGGTCAATAAATGTCTTGAACAATACCTACGGTGCTATACAGGGGACAAACCAGGAGCTTGGTCAAGCTGGTTACCCTTGGCTGAATGGTGGTATAATACTAACCACCACGCCTCTACAGGAATCACTCCATTCGAGGCAGTTTATGGTACTCCCCCACCAAAGCTTTCATCTTATGTAACTGGCACTACAACTAATGCTGCAGTCGAGGAGGAACTCAAAGGCAGGGATCAAATCCTAGACTTACTGAAACACAACCTAACCATGGCTCAGGAAAGGATGAAGAAGTATTATGATAGAAATCATACCGATCGTGAATTTCAGGTTGGTGACATGGTTTATCTGCGTTTACAACCATATCGACAAAAGTCAGTAGCTTTCAAGAGAAATCTTAAGCTGGCCCCCAGATTTTATGGACCCTATACAGTAATCGAAAGAATTGGAGAGGTGGCTTACAGATTGGATCTTCCAGTCTCTGCCAAGATTCATCCGGTGTTCCATGTGTCAGCTCTCAAACGACGTGTGGGGTCACACACTCCAATCTTGCAGACTTTGCCACCAGTGACCTCCTCCGGTGAGATTCAACCAGAACCGGAAAAAATCATAGCAAGAAGGCTCAAAAAATTGGGGTATCGACCAGTAACAGAGGTTTTAATCAAATGGAAAGGAGCTACAGAGGAGAATAATACCTGGGAGCTTCTTCATCTCCTTCGAGCAAACTATCCTCACCTTGTGGGCAAGGTGCTGTAAGGGGAGGGGTGTTGTCACGAGCATAATAAAACTGGTAGTGTAGGTAGAAGCTGTTGTAGTGGTCGATGGGTAGTGGAGGCTGAGAAAGAACAAGAACATGACTAAGGGAAGGGGAAAGTGATGCGGTCGCTTGAAGATTGAAGATAAAGATTCTGGAATGTCCTGGAATGTCGGTGGGCATTCTCCTTGGGCTCGATGGGCTACGATGAAGGGAATGGGCTGCGAGCAGAGGAGTGGGCTGCGATGTTAGTTCGTGGGTTGCGATGTTAGGACGTCTGTTAGTAATTTGTAAGCTTGTAGTCAGCCCATTATTTTGTTAAGGCTGTTAGCTAGCTGACGTCAGCTAGGCAGTTAGTTTGTTTGGCTTTATAGAGTGCGTAGCAGGGAAGAAGGGGGTATTGACGAAAACTGAAGCTAATGGTTGCTTGGAGATTGACCATCTCGAATGGGTCTGTTATTGCTTGTTCTTGTTAGCATTTGAATACAATTTCAGTTTATACTCATTTCCAATTCTATCTTCATCTTCCTTCATACACAAATTCTCCATAAATTTCTAATTCAAAAAAAGAGTTGTGACATGTTAACACAACTGACAGGGCACCAACCCAGCAGGAACCGAATTATGGTGAACATCCACAGACTTGCCTTGTGGCACACTCCTTTGGCCTAGTTCTAATGCTTCTATGCACCCAGACTACTTCTTGACCTTATAAAAGTAGAGGTGCAGGAAATGAAACTATATCATAATTGAGTGTTGTTTGCTTACTTTAAATATATTTTTTTGAGCGTGGCTAAGCTATTAGTTTAATTTTCAGAGCAGGTAGAATTGTCGAAAACAGAGCTATATCAGAAACTATGCAAATTTCAATATTACACTGCACCGATTAGTACTTACCGGAATATCTGTAATATCTCCAATGGCAAACATGTTCTTTCGACCTTTGACTCTCAAATTCCCATCAACCATCAACCTTCCACGGGTATCTAAATTGTTCCGCAACACAGTTTCTTTAAGCCATGCTGAACCCAGTGCAATCCCTGTGCACAGAAAATGGCAATCTGCTTTGATAATTTCTCCAGATGAAGTTTGATATGGTTCGCTTTCATCTGAGGCAGAGTTCAAATTAACTCTTTGCTCCAATATCACTTCAACTTTCTTTGATATCAACCAACGAAGAGACTTCTGAGAAGCTTTTGGTCCAATGAATTCCAGCAACCTCGAACCATTGTGCACCAAAGTGACACCCTTGTCTGGGAAATCAGCAGCAATTTCTCCAGCAAGCTCAACACCAGCGGGGCCTCCTCCAACAATTAAAATGGAACGAGCTGACATGATCTTTTGGTTTTCTGACACAGTAGAAATTCAATTAGTAAGCCAGGTAATGTCATAAAGTACTATACGGATCCTTCCTTCCTCAAGACAATGCAATCGAATTTAGCTTCACATGAGTGCTAAACCTTAGTGATATATAATGATTAGATCTGGTGAACCTCTACAATTTTCTTTTCAAGCTTGATCAAGGATTACCAATTGTCTTACCCCAGTAATACTCCTATTCTCAGAGGCGAGTGATTTGACCCATTACAGGTGTGATGTATGGGACAGATTACGAAACAATAAAGGGATAGTAGAAGAGCTTTTGAATTCATTGTTCTTTAGATTCTAATGGATGCTAGTGACCTCGCGAACACCTGTCATGAGTAACAGGTTCAGTCATTTAAGCATTAATTTGTGACTAAGCAAGGAACATCCAACCTCTACTAAGACATTGACACCAATAGGAGAACCTATTAGAGGGAGCAACTTCAATCCAACCTCTTTGAAGGTGGATTTTAGAGAGGATAAGACCCAATTTTGAGATACAAAAAATGACACGGTGCTTAAGTCCTACTAGAAACTATTGTTCTCCGCATATGGTAACTGTCAGTTAAGGTGATTGATGCATCTGGCTTGTAAGCTATCGTAGAGCCAGAAATTCTTCCAGGTAATGCAGCACTCATAAAAGTACAGATATTCAATACGCCAATTGTCACAAACTCAGAGTAGCAGACGATATATAGATTACAATTCAGCTTCAATGTTTTCTCTCATTTCTGTAAATTTTGGAGCTAAAACTGTGTTATTAATTTCGTCTTATGGGAGTGTATTTTGGCAACAATTTCATATGGTATAATTCTAGGGAAAAAAAATACGTACTTAATTTATCATTTGGTAATACAGGATGCATGGTTAAATAGATGGTAATTAAAGGTTCTTGTTAAAAATATATAAGAGAAAATATTGCACCTTGAGACCGATCAAAAAGAAGAGAGAAAAGACTTAAAGGTGGTTCGCTCCAGAGAGACCTATTTCCTTATTAATGTTTATTGAAGTTTGAACTTGTACATATATAAGAGGACCTATTCTTAGAATCCAAAATAAAAAAATAACCCAATGTAGATTAACTCAAATATATTCTAACACTTCATAATCTAATTCCTATATATTGTTCGATCATTATCAGTCGTGCTAATTCGATATATTCATTTTAACGTCTATTATACTTAACCTGTGTTTTTGTATTATAATTCAGTGAGGTATCATGAACATCATGATAAAAAGAAGAAGTACCATTTTGGTTTTGGCTAATTTAATTTGTACAAGCTTCCAATCTTTTATATGTTATATATATAGCGTAATAGCATACATCGGAAATTAACATTCAATATACACAAAAAAAAAAGTTTTTTGTTTGAGAAAACAATGCAGATATCCAGTTGAGATATTATATATATGCAGTTGGAAGTTTTGACTCATTTTTGTCATGAATAGGTTGTCACCTACAAAGGTTGCTAATTTAAACGAGAATCTAAAAAGTCATTCACGTAAGTGATATTTCAAGGCATTCCCACCCATAATTCAATGCTTTTATGTAGTACTCATTGATCTTGATGATCCGGAAATTTTGGAGTTCTTTTTAATGGTGGGGCTTTAATTCCAAGACTTTTAGCATCTAAATTAATGAGACGGAATTCGTCATGAGGTAGAATATTTGTGAATATTGACAAAATATATAGTTGACAGATTGGATCCTGATGACCAAAGACTGATAAACACGTTATAGAAGAGACCAAAATGTATTAAGATCACAAGGTAGACTTTAGCGACCCAAATGGTGCCGGTCTTCCAAAGTTTCTACAAACCTGTCATGCAAACTTACCTGTTTAATTACTCTTCAATCATTTCTTCCTATTCTTCTGACTACAAAGAAGAAGGTTGACTAGAAACAGAACTAGGAGTATAAAAAAGGCGCAGATAAGTCTCAAATACAAGCTGGAAGTCAACACTCTATACACCAAAAAGGTGCATTATTTGGGTTAACAATATGAATATCCAGTTGAGATATTATGCGGTTTCAATCAGGATTTGGTTGCAAATTTTGAGTCATTTTCAAGATTTACTACTTGTCCAACACGTACATGATGACCAACGACGGATAAATGACGTTGCGAAAGACTCAAATTTATGAAGGCATAAAATTAAAAGCTTGAGAAACAGGAGGCCGGTGAAAAGCATTAAAAGCATTTATATATACCAGGGAAGAAAGTCATTCACGGGTAGGACTTCGCAAATCGGTGAACAAGAAATTCTTCGCTTTTGATGTTTTCACTACAACGACGGTCGAAGAAAGCGGCGAATGCGTTGGTCACACATATCTATATAACCTTTAACAAGTTTTCCATTCCAAGTCTGCAATAGTGTAAACATTCTCTTACTCAAGCTTGCAATTCTTCAATGGCATCTATTAGCACTCAGAGAGTCTCTTCATCTTCTTCTTCAACGCCTCAATGGACTCATGATGTTTTCCTCAATTTTTGCGGCAAAGACACCCCGCAACAACTTTACAGATCATTTGTGGTCTGCTTTAAAACAAAAAGGTATTGCCGTTTTTAAGGATGAATAAATAATTGAGCGAGGAAAATATATCTCCCAAGAGCTCTTCAAAGCAATACAAGAATCCGTTATGTCATCACAGTTATCTCAGAGAACTATGCTAACTCTAAATGGTGCTTGCTTGAACTTGCTAAGATTGTCGAATGCATGCAAGAGGCAACTCTCACAATTTTGCCTATTTTCTATCACGTGGATCCATCTGACATACGAAACCAGGTCGGAGCTTCTGAAAAAGCTCTTGCTGGCCACGAAGAAGACCCCGCGGCAGACATGGAGGAGATGCAGAGGTGGAGAGCCGCTTTGACAAAAGTGGGTCGTATATCCGGATGACATGTTCATAATAGGTACCGTCTCTATATATTTAGTCTTTTCTTCTTGTTCGTGAAAATATAGCAAAGTTGGATACCTTAGGAAAGTTATCAGTTTTTCAAATTATAGCGTTAGTATATCTTTGACGTCGTATTGTAGAACTTGAGTGAGTCTTCCACGAATCACAATGACAAATTGTGTTTCGTTTCAGTCTTATTGAATTCGCAAAAGTTTACGGACTTTTGGACTTTGGTTGAAGAGCTTTTGAAAAGTCTCAACCAGAACAATAATTCAAAATTGTTACTTGTCTGCAGAAATTTTTAACCATTCTTCTCACGACTTATATTTTGTTCAAATTTTCCACTAAGAAAATAACGTCTCTGTATATTTGTAGGACAAATACATGTTTCTTTTATTTTTCAGTTTTTTTTTTCTTTTTCCTCTAAGACTATCTTTACTATGAAGGAATAAAAAAGTAACACAAGGAATAAAAACCAAAAAATTGAGAATTTTTTGGTTTTTATTCCTTGTGTTACTTTTTTTCCACAAAATCTAATTTAGTGATGAATTTTTTTTTTATAGATGAAGCTAAAAGCCACATATAAAGTGAGAGAAGAAATGTAAAAAAGTGATATATAAACAAGTACCTCTAACTAATGGCTAGCTATGTGAAGTCCAAATGCCAACAAAGAATGATGTATAGGGGTTCAGATGTGTGTAGGTGGGAAATTAGAACCTGAACTGCATTGGTATGGCAGAGACTATAGAGTTCCTCTTTATTTGTTGTACATTATAACTTAATAGTTACTTCACAACAAGTTATTACTCTCTCTAGAAAACTAATTATCCTACATTTTTTCAGACAAGAGTCAACGATTGTCAATGAGATCAGTGAACGAATATTTTATGGATTGAGTCGTAACTTCTCAAGTATTTCGAACAAGCTTGTTGGTATAGAATCCCGTGTGAAGGAAATGAAGCACCTATTGAATATTGGGTCAGATGATGTTCGCTTTATAGGGATTCATGGAATGGGTGGAGTTGGTAAAACAACTCTTGCAGAAGTTATTTACGAAAGAGTGTCATATCACTTCGAAGCTAGCAGCTTTATTGCTTGTATTAGAGAGGAAACTAAAAATCGAGGTTTAGTTTCTTTGCAAAAGCAACTACTTTCGAAGATCCTCATGCAAAGATAAATACATATATGGGATGAATGAGAGGGAACTATTATTATAAAGAGCATTCTACATAATAGGAGGGTCCTTATTGTCCTTGATGATGTAGATGAAGAAAAACATCTAGAAGCATTAGCAGGGAGTCATGATTGGTTTGGTCCAGGGAGTATTATCCTTTTAATAAGCAGAGATAGTCATTTATTGAAAACGCATGGGGTGGATAGAATATATAAGGTAAATGAGTTAAATAATGATGAAGCTTTTCAACTCTTTAGCTTGTCTGCATTCAAGAAACCCTATCCTGAAGAAAATTATGTTGATTTATCTAAGGATTTTATGAATTATGCTCAAGGCCTTCCTTTAGCTCTTAAAATTTTAGGCTCCTCCTTGTTCGGTAGGACAACAAATGCATGGAAAAGTGCTTGCGGTCAACTAAAAGCAAAACCCAATAAAGAAATTATTGATGTGCTTCAAATAGGTTTCGATGGATTGGAAGATTTGCAGAAAAAGTTATTTTTGGATATTGCATGTTTCTTTAAAGGAGAGGTCATTGATCAGATTTTGATGGATATACTAGAAAGTTGTGGTTACCATCCATATATCAATATTGATGTTCTAATGGAGAAGTCTCTAATAACAATCTCTTATAGAAGATTGAGAATCCATGATTTGCTACAAAAAATGGGTCAAGAAATAGTTTACCAAGAATCACCTGAAGAGCCTGGTCGACGTAGTAGATTATGGCATCATGAGGACATCGTTCATGTACTGAAAAATAATACGGTAAGTGAACTAGTTGTGACATCCTCTTAAAAATGCATATTGTCATTCTAAATTTGTATTTGTTATTTCAAGTATCTCCGCTAAAACAATAACATTGTCCTTGCTACCAGGGAACTAATGCGGTTGAAGGCATATTCCTAGACTGTCCAACTTGCAAAGATGTTAATGTTAAAGCATTCTCGATGGTGAAAAAATTAAGAATTCTTAAGATTGGCAATTTGGATATTGTCGAGAACTTTTCTAAACTTCATGACAAGTACTTATGCAGCATGCTATGGCCTCGTGATCTTTTAAGATCCATGCCAACCAATGAATTGCGTGTGATGGACTGGTTGGGGTTCCCATTGAAATCCTTGCCGACCAATTTCCATTCAGATCATCTTGTTCAACTTCACATGCCATGCAGCCACATCAAACAACTTTGGAAGGGAATAAAGGTAGTACTTTTATTCAGTCATATGATTTTTTTTAATCTTTTTTTAAGATAAGTTTACTCATGTTTTATTTTTCAATTTATGCCAGAGTTTAGGCAACTTGAAACGTTTTGACCTTAGTGGCTCTAAGAGCTTGATGGAGATTCATGATTTTACTGGACTCCCAAAGCTTGAGATACTTGATCTTGACGGTTGTACGAGTTTTTCTAAGGTACACACATCCATTGGAGTTCTCAAACGGCTTAGACGATTGAATTTACATGGCTGCAAATGTCTTAGAAACCTTCCCCGACAAGATCAGCTTAGAATCTCTTGAATATCTCTATCTTTCTGGTTGTTCAAGACTGAAGAAGCTCCCTGATATTTTGGGAAATATGACATCTTTGCGGGTACTTTATTTGGACGGGACTGCCATTGAACAATTACCCGTATCATTCAAGTGTTTATCTTGTCTTACCATATTGTCCTTGCATGGTTGCAAAAAACTTTCAACCTTTCCGAGTGTTATTTGTAGT
The DNA here is from genome assembly GCA_963930655.1 of Myrica gale. NCBI lineage: Eukaryota > Viridiplantae > Streptophyta > Magnoliopsida > Fagales > Myricaceae > Myrica > Myrica gale. Next base: position 19,998,350 of record OZ005607.1, read on the forward strand.
TTGTCATCTCTTAAAGTTCTCGATTTATCCAGTTTCTCAAGACTTGACTTGAGTGTTGAGGAATATCTGGAGCAGCTTTTTGTCAGGGGAACCGTTATAAAATTCTCTAAGCTTTTTGCAATACCAGAGTATGGGTCCAATACATGCCCTATTTGTGGAATAGAGATGATTAACGATGTCTCCATTGGGGCCTTCTATATTGATTATGGTGGCAGACTTTACTATCTTAGAAACTTGGGTGAAGAAAGTGATAATATTTTACAGACCACAGAAAGCAATGCGGTGAGTCTCTTTCTCTAAAACGACCAAAAGTTCTTAATTATTGTGTAATATTGACAAGATCTTTTGTGGGAGTGATTGTTTAAAAAGCTGGAATTAATCGCTTTATTTCTTTGAATCTTTGGTTTGTACTTTATAGGTTAATAGTCTTTTTTCTTCAAGCGTAGTGTGTGGCTCTTGGCTGGGATCTGAATTTCCCGAGTGTTACAATATTAGAGGTACTGATTCTTGTACAACACTTGAGATACATGGGGCCTCTGATGACAATAGCAACTGGTATGGATATTCCCATTTCCTTGTTTATGATGCCCTTGAGCAAGAGAAATCGAATTCTAAGAGTATTGATGGCACTCGACCTAATTATGACCAGTTTGTTGAGTTTGTTTATCACTTTTGAGACTGATGAAGGTATTCTAAAATCACCCCTAGTCTTTCGTGCACCTAAAGACTATTCACTTGGGCCAATTGGATTTGGAGTGTATATTCCATCTAATTGGTTTTTGGAACGGTCGAATCATTTGGAAGAATGGAGCTACATTAAATCTTCAGTTCAAACAAGTAGTCGGGACGTGAAGGTAAGAGAGTGTGGGGTGCTCTTACACTACTGGAATTCTGCACCAAAGTTGTACTATGAGGGCGGTGCTCGTCATGCTTTTGATGTTTATCACTATCTTGCCAATTGCTATATATTGGAGAACTGTTAGTCCTACTGTGGAACCCCTCCGCTTCTAGGAACTATCAAAGAAAATATAAATGTCATTGATGTACTTTCTAATCTCAGTCAAGAGTCCTAAAATATACTTTGAATAACACAGCCTCATGATTTTCAAGTTTAATGTTCATTTTTGGTCCATTTATTCTTTTGAATAGAAAGAAGAAGATTGACTAGAAATAGAACTAGGAATGTAAAACAATTACTGTGGCATTCCCTTCCCAAAACCGAAAATCCGTTTTCACCCCCTTCCCCCCCCCCCCTCCCAAAAACAAAAATAAACAACTGAGTTTAATCCTTTAAAAACCATGCCAAATTAAAGAAAAACGCGAGTCACATTTAATATTTTAAAAACCGTGTCCCTTAATAAGGGAAATTAAAAGTGAATTAAAAGTTTATAACAAACTCAATCTATTTTATGGCGTAAATATGGGCTTTTCCTTTTGTTTTATTTTTTCTTTCTTTTTTTTAGGAAAAATTATTCAAACAGTTTATTTAGTTTCACTTTGTTACAAATTAATCTTTGTGATTTTTACTTAAACAATTTAGTCCCTTGTGGTGACCAAAATATTGCACTGTGATCCTTCCGTCCATCTCTACGTTAACTGCCTAACAGATCTCGTTTCGGCTGAGATCGATGAAGGTAATGACTTGCATTGGCTGATTTCTGGTGCAATGGGCCCTAAGAATCCATCTTGGAAAGCTTTTGTAACCTCCCAATCTGAGGTGGAATACGACCCGAGAAATTACCAGAGAAATTACCGATGATCGACGGTAATGTCCCGGAAAGCTGATTGTTAGAGAGGCTAATATGGCCTAGACTCACCGCGATAGAATCAGTCTCCGGAAACTCCCTAGTAAGATAAATAATGTTCTGCAGCTCCACCTGGGTAAGCTTCGGCAACCCGAAAAGTTCTTTTCGCATCGACCCGTTGAGAAAGTTCTCCCCCATTCGTATTCGCGGGCTCAGCGACTGCCAGTTGACTCCGGGATTGGACCGAATAAGAAATTTTCCAAAGAAATGTTGGATGAAAGATCCAAAAGTTAAAGCTTCCCATTATTTCCTAGCCCCTGGGAATGCTGCCGGTAATGTTGTTTTCCCACAACCGCAACACCAACAGGTTCGGCATGTCCCTGATAAATTCAGGTATCGCCCCGTGAAGCTTGTTTCTAAATAGTTGAGCAGCGTCAAGTTTCTGAGGTCGGCAAAAGACTCCGGAATCTCACCTGTAAATATATTATTGGCTTAATTACACTATAGGTCCATCTCGTATCATTTTTTGACAAATTGGTTCTTGAGGTATCACTTTCTACAATAAGCAAGGATCAACTAAAATATTCAAATACAACACAATAAGCAAGGATTAATTAAAATCTTCATCATTTGACACATCAACGTCCTTTTGAATACCCAATCAGCCCTAAATGAACCAAAATGAGAAAGAGATTAGTTAACATCACTGAGAAGCAATAAAGAATATGACAATGAAAAATGCTTAAAAATAAATAACAGAGAATAGTCTATCAGAACAATAGGGCCAACAAATCGTTTAACCTACAGACAAGGAATAAAACCTGTATGGCATATAATCCACCATTATCAAAGTACAGCTGAAAATGACGTGACTGCAGCACAAGAAGAATTGAAATTGCTGATCTATAGAATGCAGACCATGTCTGTTCAAGCATAACATGCCTAGGACGAAGTGCTTACCAATACCTCCGGCGAGAAATGACTCGTGAAATACAGAGGCATCAACAACGACTCCAATACCATCAGCAGGTGGCAAAATGAACCCCAAAAGCAGAAGAACAAGACCAAATGAAAAGCCGGCTAAAGGTCCTGCTGTTGCAACCTTCAGAAGATCTTCACGCATAAGTACTATATGTAAGATTCTTGTGATGGCTTTTCACGAAACACGTATCAAAGCATGTATTCATGGTTAGCGGCCTATTCATTCAGTAAATCTATTCAAACATCTCAGTCAAGCATGTATCATGCGCCGGGCACAATCACAGTAGGAGAGAGTAAACTCAAGCGGAACCATGCCAAACGATTAAAAAAAAGTCGCAAATTTTTAATCTAAACAGGTAAAGGCAATCATATAATTATAAACCACCACACCGATCGGGAAGTGAAATTCAGACTAAAAGAAACTATTAGCATGCACAGCGTAGTACTGAAGCTGTCCATATCGTGATCGTGATCACTGAATGACCATTATACTGATACAATAAAGCCACCTCTCAACAATTTTCAATCTTCTCTTTCCAAACAATAATAAAAAAAAAAAAGAGAAACAAGAAAGAGGACCTGCTTCTTCCTGCGAACCAAATTCCAAATCCGCCAACACATGTTCTCCAATCTCGTGTTCCGCTCCTGCGAACTTCTCGTCGATGCAGCCTAAGCAACGAAAATCAATCAAATTCAAATATAATAGCGAAAACGAGAAAAAAAAAAAAAGAAAAAGAAAAAGGAGAGAGATACAGCTAAGGAAAAATGAGAACTTTTTTGAATGAGTACTTGAAGCCAGGAGCGGTGGAGATCGGTCTCATCGAAGCCGGTGATGACCTCCTCCACCAAATAACGGGTGGGGCTGAAATTTCATCCCATTTTTAGTTTAGATTCTTTGAACACTTTGCAGTGTCCTGCACATAAAGTTGCAAAGTTAGATAATAGAAGACTAAACAAAATTTCTACAAGGCGCGTGCAGCAAATTTTTCAGTACAGGGCGCGCTCCTAATTTTTCCTTTCTTTTGTATTTTGTTTAATTTATTTTGATTTGTATAATGTGCTTATATAAATATGCATATACCTACCTACTTTATATGTATGTACCTACCTAATGACTAAATCATAGACTCTAAGACCATATATTAAGTTATGTATTTTAATTGCATAAACTAAACTCACAATATATTATTCTTTAATTGCATAAACTAAACTCACAATATATTATTGTTTGAAATTAAATAATATTTCCTAATTAAATAGTATTATATTACTAATTATTCAATAGCCGCGTTTGTGTCACAAACGCTGCTATAGGTATATGTGAACAAAAATTATTTTTTAATTATAAATTATTATATTTATTTATTATTTTATTCCTTTTAATATATATTTTTATTTTGTGATGTATTTGAAAAAAAAATATTTTAAAGGACATACTTAATAAAATATGAAATTAGAGAGAGTGTTATGAACATTTAAGTTGTTATATGGAATTAGAAATAATGTTATGAAAGTTATATCTATGATTGTTATGATAATTGTATTTTTATTGACTAAATCTAAGTAGTTTAGACATCTATTATCATATGTTTATAATGAGCATATATGTTTGTAATAATTAGTAATATAATAATATTTAATTATGACATTATTTAATTTCAAACAAAAAAATATTGTGAGATTAATTGGCTTATACAATTAAAGTACATAACTTAATATCTGATCATAGTTGTTATGGTAGTTTATATTTTTAAATTATAAATATTATATACTTTTACTATCAACTTGTTTTAATTAAAATTATTACACTAGTTATAAAAAAATATTAAATAATATGCTATGTATTTTCTAAATATAAAATTATTACTAAATATAAAGATTTTCAAATACTATTATAATTTACAACTGCTTTTAATTTATTAAATACACATAATTAGAAAATATAAACTATTTTACTCAAAATTTAGAAAATCTATTAATTAAAGAAAAAAACTTTTAATTAAAACGGTACCCGCCTTTTTTATGTGTTGTAGCTGAGAGGGCGTTGGGGGAGCAACTTCAGATGTTGTGATTTGAAGCTTCTGTTCTATATTTCACCCTCCCCAACTTTGCTTATTTTCTCTCCTTCTATTCCCCTCTGCACTTTTTATCTCTCTCTCTCTCTGTTTTTTTCACCGCTCTGATGACCGCCCATTAAACCTTAATTTGCTCTACTCTCTTCACTCTACGTGTTCGTCACTTTTTCTCTCTGTGTGGATTTGGTTTTGTTGGTTGAATGTCAAGGTGATTTTGATGGTGTTGGATCTTGTTTGTCTGCAGAGAAAGTTGTGAGGAAAAAGAATTCATCTCCGTTGGAGTCTAGGGCCTCAATTACATGGTATGATTTTCCCAAACAATATAGAAAATATCTTTTATCTTGTATGTATGTTTCTGAATTTGGTTGGGAGAATGTTGGTGGGTTTTTTTGTTCTGTTTTAATGGTTTTATAGAGCAGCCCCAGAAAATGCATCTAAGGCATTCACCTTTCAGTTTGGATCCATAAGTCCTGGTTTCATGAATGGAATGCAGGTATGTTTATGCTCTCATGTACACTAAATGCCTGTGGTTAGTTTTTCCTCTGTAGAATAGTGCTAGTGGTTTTCGAATAATGTTCTGTTTTTTTTTTAGGTTAATGCTCCATGTTTGTGTCGTCTTGTCAAATTATTGTGTTCATTTTCTGTGTGTAGGTTCCTGCTTGAACTAGCTCAGCTCCCCCAAATTTGGATGAACAAAATCAAGACCTAGTTTGTGCTTAGTTTTGTCCAATACCATTTTAATGGACTGCTTGTCTAGTAAAAGTTTGATGCTTATGGAACATTTTTCCATTTTCCTTTGTGATTGGGTAGTTGGGTGTTTTGATTCCGTTACTCTTTTTGTGATTGGGCAGTTGGGTGTTTTTGATTCCGTTACTTCTATTTTACACTTGAAGGATTTTGAGGTTCAGAATTACGGGAAGTCTTAGAAGAATTGTACATGACAGCCAATATTAGGCATGTAAAAATTTATGTATAAGAAAATATAGGAAAAAATTAGTGGTGTTTTAAAAATGCTGGCACATACCAAAAAAAACATTGGGCGTTTCATGAAAAGCTACCAAAAACAAGATAGAATTGTGTTCGGGTATATAGCAGCGGTCGTGACCGCCGTTACCCGACTGACGGTCGCAAAATCGCCGATATAGCCTACTGCGACAGTCATATAGCGATGGTCGCAACTGTCGCTAAAAAATCGCTGCTAAATCTTTAGCATCGATTTTTTTACCTTTAGCAGCTGTTTTTGATCGCTACTGAAGGCCCATTTTTTTGTAATGTAAAGATCAATGACTTAAATTTTCCTTAATAATCTCTTAACACAAAATTCATTTACTCACTCATCAAAATCATCTTGAAAATCGTGAAATAATTAGGACACGATGTCGGCATCCTATAGTTTGATCTCTTATAAAAAATTTGATAAAAATAATACAATGAAAGCCTTAAAAATTCAAGATTAGTCTATATGCTGAAAGAAAGAAAAACCCTTCTCTTTTCATCTTGATGGCTGTAAAAGAAATGTGCTAATACTGAAACGAGCGTGTAGACTTAAAGACTCATGCACGCAAGTTGCGTTAAATTTCAAAATGCAATTGTTTCAAATTTTAAAACTATATCCTTTTCAAATTTTTAACATTTAAATAAGGTTCGAATTTAAGGGATTGATTATTTCAAAGGACATAAAAATCAAATTCCAAATTTAAAGAAAATATTTCGAATTTAAAATATGAAACAACAAATTTAAATTATTTTATCTTTTTATTAAGAATTTTTGGGTGTTACCGTTACGTCCCACAGTGCCCTCCCTCTTAATTAAAATCAAGCCTATTGTTCTGGGGATAGAAGTTCAAAAACGTACAGTACATGATCAAATTAATGCATGGGTTGAGACCTCTCTTCTTCCAAACGTCTTTTTACAGAGTTTCGGCTAGAAACCCTAAACGAATTTTTCAGTAAAAAGGCTGGCGCGGTAGCACAAATTTTCATTCCAACTTTTTATAATCTAAGAAAACTTTCAATAAATTGCTTGTTCGATCGTTTAGCGTGATTGGTTCTTGGGCACGTGTAAGACCATGCCCAAATTTAGGCTGGCTGTTTTGGGCATCCTCTGTGGCTTTTTGTCCTTTTTGTTGTATAATTTAAAATGTATAAATTCCTAACTAATTTACTTCATATACTATTTCAATCACCTGCAACAAATGATAGAAATTTGCATATTATTCTCTCCATGCCAATCTCCCTGGCTTCAAAGGTGTGTGTATTTTACAATGCTCAAAGTTAGATGTTTTTCAAACAGACAGACAGGATCTTCCATGACCTAATCACAAGCTTGGCAATAGCATGGCCCAACAAAGACATCCGCCAGAGTTTGGCTGAATGAGTCAAAATATATTCCATTTTACATGATATTTCAACAGTAGTTATGAATCCTACAACCAAATTCACACCATCATTCTTTGAACCTGATCAAATGTTTAGCAGAAGCGCATTCTAGCTCTCCATGTATAAAATACAAGCCATTCACACTCTTCAACTTTTTGTTCTCTCTCGGTGTCACCCTCTATGAGCTTCAATCACCCGTAACATGAGGTTCTAGACCCATTTGCTTTCTTGTTTTTCCCACAAACAGATCCCCCGACTTGATCAAGCCAGGGATGAGTCCAGCAATAGTCATGTACGGTAATTGCGCTACTGCATCTCTCCTTCCAAGCGAAACAATGGCCAACTTTGCTGAGCTAGGCTCATAAGTTTCCATTTTGCTTTCTTTTCCTCCCGTCATCAGTAGTTTCAAGTTCTTCGCAGCGACTAGAGCATGTTTTAGTGCCAAATAACCTTGTTTGATTTCCTACAGTGCCGATTTTCATATAACAATTGCCAATATGACCACGGTATATATTTGATTGGAAACAACACAAGCTTAAAGATGACATCAATAATCAAAATGATACGTGTCATATCGAGAGATCCATTTGTTTAATTCATAGAACCCATTTGTATTTTGGAAGAATACATCAAAATTAAAAATTAAAAAAAAAACATTCTCCAGTGAAAAATCAGGACACTTGTCTGAGATTTTCCACGGAGAATGTTCTGTATTTCTGTAATTGCACTTCAATTCTTTAGTAACATTTAAACATAGCTTTTTGAGATTATATTTCTAAGCTTTTTTCTTATATTTGTTTACTAAAACACCAAATTCAATGGAATGCCTACATTTTCTGATATGAGATATATATGTCCTGTGTAGATCTAAGTATGTCTCAGACAACCCTATTTGAAAAAAGTTCCAATTTGCATTGGATATGACAATCCTACCATAGTCTTGAACAGGCCAGAACAGACAATAACAACCTTAAAATATAGGTCACCATGAAAGCTAGCCATCTAGATATTGCTTCTAGCCAACATGCAGCATATTAGCCAAACAAGCTAAACCAGCACAAGGATTCACTCTTCCTAACATGATGGCTTATAACTTATCGCAGAAAGTGAAAATGTCATCAGATGGTTTCATAATCAAAGTCATCAAAATTTGATGAACTACTTTCCTTCTACCGGTTAACACAGCTGACAGGGCACCAACCCAGCAGGAACCGAATTATGGTGAACATCCACAGACTTGCCTTGTGGCACACTCCTTTGGCCTAGTTCTAATGCTTCTATGCACCCAGACTAGTTCTTGACCTTATAAAAGTAGAGGTGCAGGAAATGAAACTATATCATAATTGAGTGTTGTTTGCTTACTTTAAATATTTTTTTTAGCGTGGCTAAGCTATTATTTTAATTTTCAGAGCAGGTAGAATTGTCGAAAACAGAGCTATATCAGAAACTATGCAAATTTCAATATTACACTGCACCGATTAGTACTTACCGGAATATCTGTAATATCTCCAATGGCAAACATGTTCTTTCGACCTTTGACTCTCAAATTCCCATCAACCATCAACCTTCCACGGGTATCTAAATTGTTTCGCAACACAGTTTCTTTAAGCCATGCTGAACCCAGTGCAATCCCCGTGCACAGAAAATGGCAATCTGCTTTGATAATTTCTCCAGATGAAGTTTGATATGTTTCGCTTTCATCTGAGGCAGAGTTCAAATTAACTCTTTGCTCCAATATCACTTCAACTTTCTTTGATATCAACCAACGAAGAGCCTTCTGAGAAGCTTTTGGTCCAATGAATTCCAGCAACCTCGAACCATTGTGCACCAAAGTGACACCCTTGTCTGGGAAATCAGCAGCAATTTCTCCAGCAAGCTCAACACCCGTGGGGCCTCCTCCAACAATTAAAATGGAACGAGCTGCCATGATCTTTTGGTTTTCTGACAGAGTAGAAATTCAATTAGTAAGCCAGGTAATGTCATAAAGTACTATACGGATCCTTCCTTCCTCAAGACAATGCAATCGAATTTAGCTTCACATGAGTGCTAAACCTTAGTGAGATATAATGATTAGTTCTGGTGAACCTCTACAATTTTCTTTTCAAGCTTTATCAAGGATTACCAATTGTCTTACCCCAGCAATACTCCTATTCTCAGAGGCGAGTGATTTGACCCATTACAGGTGTGATGTATGGGACAGATTACGAAACAATAAAGGGATATAGTAGAAGAGCTTTTGAATTCATTGTTCTTTTAGATTCTAATGGGATGCTAGTGACCTCGCGAACACCTGTCATGAGTAACAGGTTCAGTCATTTAAGCATTAATTTGTGACTAAGCAAGGAACATCAAACCTCTACTAAGACATTGACACCAATAGGAGAACCTATTAGAGGGAGCAACTTCAATACAACCTCTTTGAAGGTGGATTTTAGAGAGGATAAGACCCAATTTTGAGATACAAAAAATGACACGGTGCTTAAGTGCTACTAGAAACTATTATTCTCCGCATATGGTAACTGTCAGTTGAGGTGATTGATGCATCTGGCTTGTAAGCTATCGTACAGCCAGAAATTCTTCCAGGTAATGCAGCACTCATAAAAGTACAGATATTCAATACGCCAATTGTCACACACTCAGAGTAGCAGACGATATATAGATTACAATTCAGCTTCAATATATTCTTACCTGCTCTGAATTGATCAAGTCTTTCAGTCCTAGATTTTGGGACAGGATAGGGATGACCGGTGGCAATGACGAGAAAATCATAGGGAATCTGTAGTCCATCTGCAGTCAACACTTCAGTTTCAGTGATATTGATCGCACTTGATGTAACAATCCGACCATTAGTGAAGTAATCTCGATGCTTGATCACAGACCTTGCGGCCATTGATGGTTCCACCATTGCCCTCAAGCTTGCCCATGGGATTTCAAAATATTCCTTCCTGAAACCAGTTTTGTTTTCACTTAGCAGCAAATATAAGGAAAGCTCTACATATATGGAAGATTTGGCAAGTTGGCTCACGTAAATCCTCTTAGACCATCAAAAATTTTAGAATTACAAAACAAACCTCAATAGCATGCCACAAATATACCAATTTCTATTAACAAATAAATTATCCACAAGCATCTGCTCAGAAAGAAATTATCTATTCCTTCCGACAAGTTCCGCTCTCAAGCCCATTAGATTTATGATTGCTCAATCATACTCATAAGTCCGAATCCTATGTGGATTTTCCATTTCAATCAGCTCAACATAGTGTTGAGAGTGGCAAGGGAGACTAGATGTGCATATTTACTCAAATACAAGAATTTTATCTGACGGCTGAAACAGTTAAACGTGAAAGTTACAATACTCGAGCGAGAGAGACAGAGACTCAGAGAGAGAGAGAGAGAGTGTACGGATCAATGAGGATGACATCGGCGTGGAATTGGAGGGATTTAGCGATGAGGGAGCCAGCAACACCACCTCCGATGATGACCAACCTCCTTCTCGGGCTTTCAAATTCTTGGCTCTCCATAGTTTTTGTGCTGTCGAGCTCAGGGTCAGAACGTCAGAGTTTTAGATTTAGGTAACTGGATTGAGGGAGCGGGGAATATAATTTACTGAAATGCGAAATCGAAGCGCAGAACAGAAGCGCCTTGTCAGGTGGCATATGTTTAATGTTTGACCGTTTGCCCACCTGCAGGAACACAACCAGCAGGCCAACGCGTGAACGCGGCAACTGTGTCAGCATATCTTACTTTTCCACTCCAATTGTACGGTGAGATTTAATGTAACATAATTAAGATATCATAGAATTTATATATTATATATTATCAATTTGAGCAAAAAATTTATAAAAAAGTCCGACGTTACTCCCACAAAATAAAATCTTCATGCAAGACGTGGACAACTGGACAGCAGGCGCACTTTTTTTTGTTAGCAACTTGGGAAAATTTGAGAAAGAGAAAAAGAACTACTATACTTTTTGGAAAAGACCACAAAAAATTTACAGCGGTCAATTCACGTATCCTTCGAAAGGGCCTATCCTTTGAAGGAGCAGACACACTTTTGCTCGTTAACACTTGGTGTAGGCCTATGCTAAATAGTAAAGCCGACCTTTGTATCGGTGTTTGTTAGGTTTAGGTTGCGTTTGCATGTAAAATTTTCTCCAAAATTTTATCTCTCTCCTAATAAAATACTTCAATATAATCTCTCTCTCTCCCATAAAAAAATATAAAAAATTACAAAAACTATAAACTATTACCTCTCTCTTCACTTTTTCACTAAACTCAATACCAACACTAAACCCAATACTAAAAATTTTACCACACAAACCCACCCTTAGTCTAATATAATAACTATAAAATATTCTTCTGTTCTATTACATAATCTATTTTTACAATAATAATTTTTTTTTTTTCATTTTTTCACCATCGCTCTAACACTCAACCACGTACATATATAATAATTTTCTTTCTTTTTTTGTGATCGACTTAAATCAAAAGGCACCTGATGTTGAAAGAGGGTAGAAGTTACTATGAGAGTCGATGTTCGGTAAAAAACAAAAGTAAGAATTTTGAGTTTGTAGGGGAATTTTTTAATTTGACTTTTCATGGAAATTTGTAAAAAAGTTAGGTTGTTTTTGTTTATGAGGAAAATGAGAAAATATTTGTAGGAAAAACAAAATAAGTTTCAGTATTTGACTAAATCTTTATGTTTGGCTTTAATTTGTTATGATAGTAGAGAGAAAATAATTGAGAAAAAAAATAGTAGATAGGCTATGTTACGATAAAATAGACAAAAAATACTCACTGAAAACTAACTTTTTTTAGTATAGCAGAGAAAAAATAGTAGATAGCATGTTGGAATAGAATAGAGAAAAAATAATCACTTGAAAAATAATTTAAGTTTATTTTGTTAGGATAGAAGTAAAAAAAATAGTAGAAAATAGAATATAGAAAATATAGTCACATGTAAAGTAATTCACTCTTGTTCAAAAGGTAAGTTATTTTCAGTAAACATATATTTTTTGAAAATATTCTGCATGAAAATATATTCAGCTGAAATAAACGCAGCCAAAGTGAAAAATTGAAGAATATTTTTATATTGATATTTTTTTAAAATAAGGAGATAAAATATTTGATAAATTTTAATGAAAAAATGTTATATATATAAGTAAGATGAGAGAGAATATTTGATGTAGTTTTTTTAATGAAAAATTATTGAAATTGAAGTAAAAATTTGTTGAAATTTGTATAAATTTTTTGATATTTTGATATTTGGAAGTAAAAATTTTGAGCTTTTAGAAAAAAAATTCTTACAAAGTGTAAAATATATCGTATCCAAACATGACTTTGAAGGTAGCCCAAAGGCCTTTGGGCTGCTCCATATTATTTCTTTTAGACTTCGAAATTGTATAATTTTTTCTTTAGACAACCACTGATGGGCCCCCATTGAATTTTGTTGAGGCCCAAGAATGCGAGTCATGGTGTGCTACTGTGCCAGTGTCAGCCACTGCAAGTGTATTTGGGCTTGTTGGTGGCAGTTGACGAAAAAACGTTCAGAGCTCTATACAAATAACTTCTTTCTACAAACTACAGATATCCTCAGCTGCAAGACCTTCAACGACATCCATTGGGCTTGGATTGACTGCACTATAAGGTTGGATCTTTCTAGAAGCTTGGTGGATTTTTAATCAGCTAAAAGCCGAAGCCACAGTTGACCTTTAGTGTTTAACACTTCTGGATTTTATACCCTTTCAAAAAATAGTTTCCGAGTTTTCAATAGAGAAACGATTGGCATTTGCCTCGCATACGTCTCGCGTTCGCCTCGTAAATATAATATTATTATTTATAGTTCTGCTGTGGGTCTAGTTAAAATGCAAAAAGATCTGTCCTGACCGTATTTTTTTTTAAACTCTCTCAGACCGGTTTATTTTTCGAGACTATCTCAAAACCTACTTCACTCTCCCCGTCCATTTACCCCCAAATCAAACATTTCTCCCTCCCGAGCTGTTGCCCCAAAATTTACGCATTCCTCTCTCTCGTCGATTTGCCCCCAAATCAAACATTCTCAAACCTAAATTTGCTGGGTTTTGCTTGATTTGCCTCCGTCAACGCCTTCTTCCTCTCCCCCTCCCCCACCGAAGACCTCGGCGTCTCCTCCGCCTCCGTTGAATACTCTCGTAACCCCGGTGATGACGAGCCCGCCCCCTCCCTCGAGTTCTGGCACCACCCTAACTGTTCGCAGCACGCCGCCTAATACTTCGTCGTCGTCGTCTTCGAGTGGTCTATCTACTGGGGTTGTGGTGGGGATAGCGATCGGTGGCATGGCGATTCTGGTGGTGCTGAGTATATTGTGCCTGTGTTGCACCAAAAAGAAGAGGAGACGCCGTGGTGACGAGGAAAACTACTACCAGCCTCCACCTCCTGGGCCCAAAGGTAAGAGCTTTTTGTTCATTTTTCGCCGTCCGGGGTTTGACTGTAACTATATAATTCGAGATTTTGTGTGTACGCGTGTTTTCTCGTTGTGATTGTTTGGGGCGATGAGAAAGCATCTGTTACAATTTTTTTTAATGATTGGATTTTAAATTTTGTTCAATTCCCGATTGGTTTTTTTGTTCTATACAATCTTTAAGTTTTCGTTTCTTTTAGTTTTAGTTTTGATGTTTGTGCTAGAAAATGGATCTGATCACATTAAGGTCGACAAAATACGAGAACCAAATGTGCTATGTTTCCCCTTTCCGAGGTGGTTGCAGATCGATATTTTATTGGGTTCAAATTTTCATTAGTGGAATTGTTGAGAACATATGCATGTGTTTCCAGTGCAGATTTGGATGAGGATAATTCGACTGATATTAAAGTATCAAAATATGATTAGCTTATACATATTGTTTGTCTGGATTTCCAATGTTTGTCTTTTCTTGTTTATCTTTCCTTTTTATTTTATTTTTTTCCTGGTGGAGGAGGCATTGAAAGAAAATTAGTAGTTTGAAATCTCGGATGTCAGATTAAGTAACTCCTCTGTTGTTGTCACAGGCAAGGCCCTTTACTCTCATGAGCTTTGGACGATGGAAACTTTGATGCTCTAGTTGATCCAAGGCTGCAAAATAGTTATGACCACAATGAGATGGCTTGCATGGGTGCTTGTGCTGCAACTTATGTGCGTCAAAGAAAAATGGGTTTGAGTGGTACACCGTTGATATTTGCAGCCAAGAGGAAGCAGAGAAGTCAAGAGGATAGCTCATGATGTCTCTCATCTCTGTACAAAATACATGCGTCCCACAAATTAATCAGCACAAATTTATCTGATCTTAATTTATATACATCATTGCTTTAGTGAAGGAATTAACTCTTGTCCCGTTGACAGAGTATTGGCTTTCCTCAAAGATGCCGGTAGTTTTTAATCATGTTAGTTTTCAACCATACTTTTCTGAGTTATTTAATGCTGAGACAATTGCAGGATAAAAGAACCTGCCGTTTAGATTCCAAAACTTTTACCTCATAAACCCGTCATGTGACTCGGGAGAGATCCAACATCTAATGTTGATGTATTGAGAACAGAGTCTCTAATAATGTGAAGTTGTTCTCTCTTAACACCTTAAAGCATTAAAGCTTCTAAAGCAAATTGATTGAATAAGTGGTATTTTTACTTTGAATCAGCAATTATACACTCAACTGGGGTGATTTTAGTTGAAATAATCTCTACATAACGAAGCTGGCCTATCTGATTATCAAAGAAAAAATAATAAAAAGAATACCTTCGAGAGATATCAGATACTCGGTAGTCTCTCTTGGGGTTCACGGGCATTTCATGCTTCTAAAATAGTCGAGAGTTTTTATTGATAGCATTACAAAAATCTTATACATATGCCGTTGCTAACAACCAGTTAAGCCAACTGCTATACAGCTCCAAGCCAACAAAATCCTTGTTTAAAACAAGGAATTAAAAAAATGATATAAACAGAACATAGAAAAGCTTGATCTCGGGCTAAGCAGCTCCAGGGCAATGTGCAGCTGGAAAACCTTTCGATACGAAATGAATGAGAAATTCATCACCAAAATTTTCATACATGACCTTCTGAGCAAGCACAATTTCTCCAAACAAAACAAGCTGCCAGGTAATCAAAATAACAATCACTAAGACATAAAATTAAGCACTAAGACATAAAATTCAGCTCTTTAACAAGTACCAAGACCCTTTTTCTACCAATTTACTCTCTTTTCCTTTTTCCTTTTGAATAAGTAAAAATCTCTATACAACTTCCAGCTATATAAACTTATGATGTCTACTCACCCAATTGTAACCAAAAAACTGCCCTAATGAATTCATGATGCCCATTTTCTGCCATTAGCTTGTCAATATTACAACAAGAAATACCTCAGTAAAACCCTAATGAATTCAAGTTCTAGTAAAACCCTTGGTCTTGTAGGAAACCACTAAAACATTCTAAGACAGTAGAAGTCATTTTTCTAGTTACCAGAGACTGCTTGTTCTTCTAGTTAGACCAGTGTTTCTCTAAAACGTTGGCCTCCTTTAAACTGTCACACAAGTATCAATCCAAAACTCCCAATAATCACCTCTCCACTTGCTAGATTTTTAGAAGCTCTGTGAATCTTATTAAAAAAGATCAAGAGGATCTACAGCGACCAACCAAAAGTCATCCTACTCTGGAAAAGATTAGGGAGGGAGAGTAAGGGCATAGGCCAATTAGGAAACAACTTCATGTTTCTGCAGTAAAATCAGATAATTATTTTTCCAACTTGGCCAAACATTATTAGCAAACCGTTAGGTTTGGAGAAAGAATAGTGCATTATTGTTGAAATTGAGCTTGCAATTACATGCTTTAAAGAAGAATATTGGAGCCAACATGTTATAATCAATCAATAGATCAATAAGTGCATAGGCAAAAAGCGTACAGGATATTACCTCCATAGTCACATTCATGATGACACAAATAGGAATTTGGGAGCACCCATCTCACGTCAGGCAAAGCTGCAACCAGCACAGTTGTGTTTAAACTAATACCTTAAGAAACACATAACAAGAAAATTCAAAGTGGCCCGTGAATATTACCTTTAATACTGTAATTAAACTTTTCTGGGATTTTGCAACCAAAAGCATAGTAGTTACTTAGTTGAAACAGAGTAGATTGACTTCTTTGCTTCCTCTTGGCTGCAAATATCAACGGTGTACCACTCAAACCCATTTGACGTGGAAGAACAAAAAAAACTGTACTTTACACAAATCATAATGCTTATAGAAACGATAAAGACGTTAAGGAAAAAAAAAACCTTATTTATGTTGAAGAATTAACTGATTATGGAAAACTAGGTGCAATGCCTCAAAATACAGTACAGATAAATAAATCCCCCAAGAAATCCACGAACATGGAACACCCTGGGGAGACTTTCGTCACCCCCGTAAATTTCCCACAAATTGAAACTGGAAACACCGGTTTTGACCCGTCGCTTATGCACACTAAAATCGAGACCAGAAACAAGCTTTATTATTATAGTGGAGTTTTTCTCACCTTCCCAATACCGTTGCTAGGGTTTTGACGTAGCCATTGATGATGTCGTCCCGAGGTGGGTGCCCCTTATGCGGCTCCATGACCATAAGCCAGTGCTCGTAGTCACAGCCCTCAAACAAGTTCGGTACCTAAGTCAACTCGGACCATTGAATAGGCGGCGAGTCATTGGTAGCCGAGTTGTCAGAGAAGTGTCTCCAAGCTGAATCCGAACGGAAGGGCAAGGGAGAAAAAGAGAGAGCAGACCGTGCAATAGACGGACGGTAAGGGTGGGAGAGACAGAGGGACAAAACTCGGGAGAGAAAAATCTGGGTTTTGGGGGGCAAATGGACGGGGAGGGAGAAATCTGGGGGCAAAAGCTCAGGGAGGGAGAAAGTCTGGGTTTTGAGGGGCAAATGGATGGGAGAGACAGCGTGGGTTTTGAAAGAGTTCCGAAAAACAAACCGGTCCGAGAGAGTTTTAAAAAAAAACACACGATCGGCTGAATAAACCGGTTTGCATTTTAACTAGGCTCACTAGTAGAAGTAAATATTAATATTATATTCGGTAGGCGAACGCGAGGCGAACGGGAGAAGAACGCCAATCGTTCCTCTTTTCAATATAAGCACCAACAGTTTTTAAGTTTTTCCGTTTTGTTAAGAAAGTCCTGTTAGTTTTAAGTTCAGTAATCTAACGGTGATACAGATACACTTCGCTAATCAAATCCTGACACGTATACATGATCAATCAAGTGACTGTATTTGAGACTACGAAAAGAAACAAAAGAACCGTATTGATAAATTTTTAAAAAAAAATTAAGAATTGCTGATGACGAAAAAATAAAAATTTGGAAACTATTTTTTTAAGAGTGTAAAAAGCATAGACTTGAAAAGTCTTTAACCTTGACCTTTAAGACTTCCAGTACAATTAGGCTGGATTCATTTAAGAACTGTAACCAAACCCCAAACACCATGTTTCGATTTGATAACCGGGGGACCTTACTTTAATATACACTGAATTTATTGCAGCAATTTTCCAGCCGGGGTGCTTGGGTGATGGCCCTTCTAGTAATGCTCAAACTTCCCCCCTGCCAGGCCATGTGCATCGAAATGAGGGTTGATGCAGCTGCAAGTGACTGTCTTGGGGTCCTTGAGGATGATTTTGTGGCATCTCTCATATGATATATGGAGCCAAACACAAAAGATTATTACATGTGCTTAATGAGTGGCCATGTGCCAATCCAGATAGTTGCAGGTGCAGAGCTCGTGGGGGCCCAAGGACCACCACGTTTCTTTTTTTTCTTTTTTTTTCTAAATGACCACCACGTTTCTGATATCAAGCAAAATCTTCAGGCAATTTTGGAAAGGAAAGCGGCTTAGTATCCATGGAAAGAGGATTTTCTGCAATTGCTTAAATTGTACCATGCTGATGCAATTTGAAAGAAGGGAAATTTACAGAATTTCTACAGGAACTTTTTTAAGCTTCTTTTTTGGGTGTCCCAAACGGGTAAACATTTACCCATTTGCAAGGAGCTTTGTGCGATCAAAGTCCCCATGGGAAGGGAAGAATAGTGTTAGAGCATTTCTAAATATCTATCTACAACTCACTTTGTCAATCCCAATTTTACAATAACAATGAAATTTAGGTGTAATTACTACTAATATTATTGTGATATTAACTTTTAACAAATCATAGACGTCTCTGCAGTACAACTTTAAACATATCTGTCCCTATAGTTTTATAGGAGATCTAATAAATTACACATTTCAACTATCAATATTTGTATATCATTCTTCAAATCGGACAAAATTTGAGTTTTTTTAAACATGAAAATGATAATAATATCTTCGATAACTTAATGAATTGACACTAGTACTCTTGATCAAACATGTGTTTATACAAATGAGTTAAAGGATATTATCATCATTTTGATCTAATTTTATTAAAAAAAATCTGGCCGAGTGTGCAAATTATCTAACATTGGAAATTCGAAGATACTATGAGTGACCTAGTATTTTAGTGTGCACTATGTCAAACCTCGTATAATTGATAGGTGAAAAACATATTTATCTCAAAAAAAAATATCTATTGATTTTACCTGCCTAGGATTAAAAAAAAAATTTGCCTCAAACTATAATGTGCCTAACTTCCACTAACATTTGTAAACGTGGATCATGATGTCAGTAGGATACCACCACTTTTGGAGAGAAGCTAGAATTATGGTTCAATGTTTGTTGAAGCATTGTTAATGTTCGACTGACCAATTTTGTCTTATAATTATTATACAAAGTTCTTTGGCGGTTAACCTTCTTAAGGAAAATGATCAGAAATAGAAAGGACAAGTCCTCCAACCATGCACCTTCTACTTTCTAGAATCGACCAACTGCTTGTTAAAATTCCTTAGATTAATAATCAATTGGATGTTGGTGACAAATCACAACCTAATTGTTCATTAAATTAAACGTACGTACTGAAAAAGTGAGGTGAAGAAAACGATGTCGTACCTTTCCATTTCCTACCCCAGTTTCCAACCCAACTCCCCTAACTATGACTTTCATTTCCTTTCATAGAAATGGAAACATTTAGCCCGCCCCTAACTATATTTATTATTTTCCGATAATATATAATTTTTTATTATGACGATAAGAGGAATCTTACCTATACATTTAATTACTTAAGATACACTTAAATAGCACGTTTAATACAAAATTCCAATCTTAACCAACAGAATCATGACGTAACAAAGAAAAAGAGAGATGGAGAGAAAAAAAAAAGTATCAATGGAATGCTAAGCACTAAAAAGTAATAGAGTAAATTAAAGCACTCAAATCTTGATAGAGAACATCATTAGAACCGTTTGGGAACATACTCACATGTTAGTTGAGATAGGCTTGATGACCGGTACAAGCGATGTGGCGGTTAATCGGTATCGATTACTAGCGCTCACAACATCGGTACTGATGAGCGACATCCCCTTTTTAGCGGAAATTTTACCGATGACAGTAAAATCGCTCTCCTCTAAACGGTTTCACCGCTTCACTTTTTTCCCGTACAAAATGGCTTCGATTTCTCGTTAAATAGGAATGAAGCTGTTTCATTTATTGATTATTAAAACTAACCTAACCCTTCTCCCTTTAGGTTGTTTGAGATTTGGAATTTTTTTAAAATCTATGGCAATTTGGTTACAATTTTTGTGCGATTTACTTTTACCACCCATGAAGTACCACTCAAATGTCATTTGTCTTAATTTTCAATTTGAACCCTTAACATTCCTAATTGTTAACAATTAATTAATTTCAGCCCTCTACTAATATCTTCCCCTAACGATGAGAGAAATAAGTTCAGACTAAAATATTCCTAAGAGAATATCCTAAGAGATCAATTAAATTGGTGTATTTTATTCTTTTTGAGATTCTTTTCATCAACTAAACTGTGAAGCTTAATGTGATGAAATTGAAAGTTTAAATTAATAAATAATGTCTCATAAATAGTTTATGATCTAAAAATTTAGGAGTGCAATTTGATTGATTAGTTTAGGGGCTTAAATTATTATATTATTAAATATAGGGATTATTAATAATATCATGATATGCTCGTTGTAAAGGGGTAAATAGGAAGAATTATTGTCCGTGGAAAATGCAAAAGTTTAATGGACTACAACAAGACTGGATTGATTTCTCCAGATGCCTGCGCCGTTTTCCATCACTGCATGTGCGCAAGTTAGTCCAGCAGCGCCGGAACGAGGGAAGGGAAGCTACTAGCTGCGAAAGAAAACTAAAAAAAGGCAAAATGGCATTTATCGCGTGGCATAGCTGAGAAATTCCTGCACTGTGATCTTGTCTAGCAGCGCCTACCTGGCGCACCTTAAAATCCGGGGCCACGTGGTGCGCGGAGCACATGGTTCTGAGGCCACTGACACCTGGCTGCTTTAATGCACTCGTATTAGCTATTAAAGCCTATAATATGCATCGCCTTAGCGGTTAGGACACTAATTATTGCTTCAAATTTTCAACAACTGTGTGATCTTTTTCTCTCTCTCTTGTTGGTGTTCGTGATAACAACGGCAAGAAGATATTATTTTTTTTTTAAAAAAGCAAAATCAATTAATTCGAAAATTAAATTAGTTATTATAATAATAAAAATATAAAATTAGTCTCTCTAGTCTCACTTTCGTTTACAGTTTGTTCCTCCACCAATATTAATTTTATATTCTTTTTGAGATCAGAAAATAAATTCTATACTTTTATTATTGACTAATTCGATTTTCATGTATACAACTATAACTGATTTTTGTATTTATTAACTATTTTTTATAATAAGATCTTGCTTTTTCACCTGTATGTTTATTTATTGTAGGCATCGGTACCTAAAATAATTTAAATCTTAAAAAGAGTAGAAACAAACTAAAATAAATAAATACATAAATACACTGGACACTTTTTAAGTACATGATTATTCAAATTAATTATTTTTGTTATACTATAATCTCAGGTTAAAATTTTCAATCAATGAACAGGTATTAATCTGTTGAACTTTGAAACAATAATGTTATATTTACATAAATATCATGTTAAAAAAATTATGAAAATAAAATTATCATTTCAAATGTAAAAAAGGTTATATTTTTCGGTTCAAATTGAAGGAAAAATTTTAATTGAGGGTGCAATGTATTTGAAATCAATAATTGATGGGTGCGAAAGAAATAATAATTTATGTACAAAGTGTGAATACGATCATAATTGAAAGGTACAAAGTATCTGCACTCCAAAAAAAGCAAACAAAGAGAAAATAGTTCTAATAACAACTTGCAAAAAAATACTCTTCAATGACTCCCATTGGGATAATAATTTTTTTTTCTCTATATTTGGTCTCTCTCCAATTAAGGGTGCGTTTGCACCAATAATTTTCTCCAAAATATTCTCTCTCTCCTAATAAAATACTACAATATAATTTCCCTCTCTCCCATAAAAAATATAAAAAATTACCTCTCTTCACTTTTTCACTAAACTCAATACCAACACAAAACCCAATACTAAAAATATTTCAACACAAACACAACCTAAAACTTTTCGAGATTATCAAGAAATTGAATTAGTTTGTTTTACATTTTACTAATAAACTTAAGGAAAATAGCACATTTTTAAAGATTTTGCAATTTATAAATTAAAAGTAAAATATTAAGTATGAAGTGCAAAGTATAAATCTATAAATAGTTTGTATTAAGTTTGATAATTTAATGTAAAAATTATAAAATATGCAGTGATTATAAAGTATAAAAATGTTATTTGTGCATACCTTTAAATAAGTTATGCTATTTCATACGTACGTAGCTTTTTATCCCGAAATGTTGCGTTTCGGGCATATTATAAAATATTATAGATTAATAATTTTTTTTACATAAAATAATTCTTTATTATTATAATATTAACTCAAATCTTATTTCTTCTTATTTTTTTACCAACTCTCACAAAATATTTTTATTTTTTCACCAACTTAAATACCCTAATATTTTCACCACCCTAAAATTTCTACAAACAAACACCAAGCGAAATATATCACTTCATACTTTCAAATAGAGTTTTGTTCTATTTTCATATGTTATTTGTGTCCAACTTGGAAGCTATAAGTCAAGCCTTCCATGTGATCGATGGCGGAGGCAGGGACAGGCGGGGGCCACCTCCCCTCTTAAAATAATTGCAATTTTAATAATTTTTTTTATCCCCACCTTCTAAATCTAAGCCTTCTGAAGATTTATAGCCTAAAAAAAAAATCTCTACAAATAAATCAAGGTTGTGGATAATTATAGACAGTGGCATTTAATTACACAGAAAAAATAGAAACTTTTCCTTTTTTATTTTATATATTTTTATTATTATTTAAATAAAACCAAGATGACATTTACTTCTAGAGAAAAAAATTAAAAAATGTTTCCTTTTTGTAATTTTAAATTATTTTTTTAAAAAAGCAGCAATAATTTTTTTAATTAAATAAAAATCCTCTTACAATATGTACTTTCAACTTTTTTTTCTTTCTATTATTTAACCAGCTTCTCACTTTTGTATATTTAGATTTGTGTCCTATATTATGCTTATAGTTAACCAATTATTTTATACTTGTATTACGTTTCATTAATTGGTAAAAAATTATCTATAAATATCTTACTTAGTGATTAAGTTTTTATATATATTTTGTTAGATTAATGAGAGAAATTGATCAGCAATAATCTTATGCAAGATACTTTTAAGAATACTTAGATGTTGTACAAAATTTGTGCTGTAAACAATTTTTGATATATATATATTTAATAATATAATTGTATTATTCGACCCTTCTAAGAAAGGAAAGAATAAAAAAAGAAAATAGGGAAAATAGGGAGAAAAAGGTGTTTACAAATTAGTAGAACAGCTGGGACTGTCGGCGCGGAGCCAATGCAGACCCCAAGTAGACCTCTTTCCTCTCTCCGAAGCGAAAGAAGGATAGTTAACTTAATACAGCTTAACCGCTAACTTAATACAGCTTAACTTAATACAGTACACTAATTATTGCTGCAGTTGTGAGGGCCTTCTTTTTGGGTAGACACGGACTGAATTCTTCACTGTATGCTCAGCTTGTTATGCATCTTGCCATTTTAGTCCTGAATTAGAGGCACCGTATGTTTGTAAATGTAGGGTTGCTATGTTTGCATTGTCACAGGATATTGTGAAGGTGGAGACATGTGAGTTTTTCTTATCACAAACTTGAAATTGAGAGTTTTGATTCAAAATCATCGAGATACGGATTTCCAATGTTTATTAACAGGTCGGAACTGATGAAAAAGTTGAAGGACCCACGCCTGCCCCTCACAACTGCAGCGAACTTTGCTGCAGTTCGGTCACCCGAACTGCAGCAAAGCCTCGCCCGTAAAATAACCACCTCTCTCTCTCTCTCCCTTCTAATTTCGGGAATTAAAAAGAAGATTAAAAAAAGAGAGAGAAAAGAAATCGTATGGTTTCTTATTTTAGCTGTAGAGAAAGGCAGATTAGAGTGAACAGCAAGACCACATTGAAGCACTACTGAGTTAGTCTGAGATGGATAGATATATAGAAGGTGAAAAGATTCGAATCAACAAACAGGTCTCTGTTCGCTAAGTTTATAAAAATGGAGCAAATCAAGATTCAGGATATTATTCAGTTCAAGTAGAAGATTAGTTAAATGGCAGAATCCGAGCATTTGGCCTGAGAAGTTCGGAGAGGCCATTGTTCGTGGCTTCGGCGAATCCGGCCATTCGATTTTCGGAATGAGTGGCAATCGTCGTTGGACCTCCAAATAGTGAAGCATTTTGGTGCTGTTTGCTAGGAAAATGGTTTGAAAGCTCTAGGAAGAGGTTGATTGGTTGGAGCAACGATCGCCTTTTTTTTGCTTTCTCCTTTTTAACTGATTTTCGGGGTGCATCCGAGGTATTGATTCTCAATCAGCATGGATCAGTACGAGATCATGGAGCAGATCGGCCGTGGCGCTTTTGGAGCCGCCATTCTCGTGCATCACAGGGCCGAGAAGAAGAAGTAATGCATCTCTCTCACTCAGTTGCTCTCTAAGTGTTCTATGTAGACGTGTGTAGAATACACTTCAATAGAGTTATTGGAGTTTTTGAATGTCTTTCAGGTACGTCTTGAAGAAGATCCGGCTAGCCAGACAGACCGAACGGTGCAGAAGATCTGCTCATCAAGAGGTAGCTACAATTCTGTCTTTCTTTTTGGTGTGCATATATACTATTTATTTATTTTTGATAAGTGCATATATACTATTTATTAGAAGCTTGGCGTAGATAATTTCTTCTTTTTCCATGATCTTGATAAATTCCGTGTCGTAGATGGCTCTAATTGCGCGAATTCAACATCCTTACATAGTGGAGTTTAAGGAGGCGTGGGTCGAGAAGGTGAGGGCCTTCTTTTTGGGTAGACACGGACTGAATTCTTCACTGTATGCTCAGCTTGTTATGCATCTTGCCATTTTAGTCCTGAATTAGAGGCACCGTATGTTTGTAAATGTAGGGTTGCTATGTTTGCATTGTCACTGGATATTGTGAAGGTGGAGACATGTGAGTTTTTCTTATCACAAACTTGAAATTGAGAGTTTTGATTCAAAATCATCGAGATACGGATTTCCAATGTTTATTAACAGGGCGGAACTGATGAAAAAGTCGAATGGGGTTTATTTTCCAGAGGAGGTAATGTTTTGTTCAATCTGGTGGATTTTTATATCGCTTTTCAATTTGGTGTGTGATTATGCTGATAACCATGAACATGGTTCAGAAACTTTGCAAGTGGTTCACACAACTACTACTGGCAGTGGAATATCTACATTCGAATTTCGTTCTACACCGTGATTTAAAAGTATGTGTACAAACTAGTTGTTCCTGTCACAAATATTTAACTTGTTTTTCTTCATTGCCTATCAAGGTTTCATATCTAACTTGTTTTCTGCTCTCTCACCAGTGTTCCAATATCTTTCTAACCAAAGATCAGGACATTCGCCTTGGTTAGTTAATCTATGTTGTTATTGGGTAGTAATTTGTTTTGCACTGATTTACAATGTACTTTTGTCATAATTATTCCGATTTTCCTTGTTCTTGGCTGGTTTTATATAGGTGATTTTGGACTTGCTAAGACTCTGAAGGCAGATGACTTGGCCTCTTCGGTATGTACTTCATATGGAAGTTCTTTTGTTTGTTACGAAAATGATTGGATTGGCAACTCAGTCTCTATATTTGACTCTGATACCATGAAGAACAAGAGCATACACTTTAGACAAAAATTATTGCCTTTTATTTTTTTTGGAGCCACTTAATCCTTTATTAATTGTAAAGGTAAATATTGCTGCATTTAGTAGACTATAATTAGCCTGATAACAGGATATCCTTGTATCCATCTGAAACACTTATTTCCCCTCCACCTGTGTTGAAACATTTGTAAAGAACAATGGAAAGAATGTCTGAAAATTTGCTCATAGTAACCATAGCCTCTCCCCTTCAACGCTCATTCATAGGTCAAATAAACACTTCGTTAATGCTTATCGTAAATTTGTTTTACCTCGTAGATGATGGCATTGCTAAATCTTCTTCTCTGTAATAATAATAGGAGGAAAGTAGATTGTGTCTTGTTCTTTAGCTGTTTCTATTTTCGCCGTGGTTTTGATATGTTTTCTCTTCCTTCATATGCAGGTGGTTGGAACTCCCAACTATATGTGTCCTGAACTCCTTGCAGATATTCCCTATGGCTTTAAATCTGATATTTGGTCTCTAGGTATTTGTTTAGTTTTATTAGATAAAATAATTTAAATAACAAAATCTACCTCTTTCTAACAGTTTAATCTTGATTTCAAATGGTATTAGAGAAGAGAACCTGAGTTTGAACTCTGACTCCATACTTCGCCTTCATTTGAATTAAAATATCCATGTATCAGGTCTAATTATTAAGGGGAAGTCCGGCTCACAAGTGCAGGAGAGTGTTAAATAATATAATTCAAATAAAAAAATCTACATTTTCCCAACATTTTAAGTTTTTGGGGTAGATGGTGATTTCACAAGTTTTTTTGTACTGTGATCCTATTAATTCTATTTCATCTATGGCTTAAATAGTTTTTTGTTGATCAGGGTGCTGTATGTATGAGATGGCTGCTTATCGTCCTGCTTTCAAAGCTTTTGTAAGTCCTTCATGTATTTTACCATATTTTATTGGGATGCTTTTTTTGGTCCAGAGATTCAAGTAAAATTTAGTTGATGGATTTATGATACTGAACATAACGATATCATGTAGTATATACTTGCCTCACCAGTCCTAGTTTGACTGAAATTTCTTTTTGGGAAAGAAAATGAGCCTCTCATTCCGCGTATTTTGTTTTCTTGGTTGGTAAATTGTGCTGCATTCTGCAATTCAACACAATGTCCTGAAGAAAAAGATTGAGCCCCATCATTACTTTTTATTTCGTTTTCTCTCTTGGTAGATTGTGCTTTTTCTGAAATATAACAGAAAGTCGTGAAAACTTTTTTCTCCAGAATGATGGATTGGTAAGTAAGATTCTCAACTTTGGAATAGCTGTGGCCACCTATTTGCAGCTTTTGCCTCACATTCTCCTTAAATGAGATGTTCGAAGCTTTTACGGAATGAAGAAGTTTGCAAACGTCTGATCTGTTGTTTACTGAGAGATGCATATATCCTAGGGTCTTTTCAATCCATGTTTTATCAAGCTATTGCTCTCTGCATGTATATAGGTTCACACTATGGTATATGTATACACAATACGGATATTCTTTCTTTACAAGCAGACACAACACACCTATGTGGGATTGAAACCTCTACCCCTTAGTTTTGGGAGAAAGGAGATTCCATTTGTTCCCAACAACACTGGCCTCTCTTTTTTCTGAATATTTATACTTTTGAGCAAGCAATGCTTTAGGTTATGATCTGTTTTGAACTCGTGGATCTATTTAATGCTTATAGATTATGAAGTGCTTAATTGTGCAATATCCAAACTTATATACTTCTCCCTCTTTTGAAGGCTTTCTGTTACTAGTTATGGTAATGGTATCACTAACAGTCTTTTGAGTGTCAGCACTTTCACCTCAATATGCTTGTTTTTATTAGATGTTTGATTGTAGCATTATACATCTGATTTCAGGATATGGCAGGATTAATTAGCAAGATTAATCGTTCCTCTATTGGCCCTTTGCCTTCCTGCTATTCCCCATCCTTGTAAGCTTCAATCTCCTGTTGTTTAGCTTATTATACTTGGAGTTGAAGGTTACTACATCTCCGGATGTTACGTGAGTGCTGCAATGCTTTACTGAGGACCTGTGCATTGATTAGGCTAATGCTTAGCCTGGCTGCATGTATATGCCCTACACTGGAGCCTAGTGGCTCTTGTAGGGGGTTAGGTTGCATCTTTAATTAGTTAGTGACTGTGCAGTTGCTTTGCAGCTCTGTTCCTTCAGTCCACTTCAGTAGAGGCACACAATTGAGATATACATATTGCATAGGCTCTGCAATGTAAATGTTATGCATGTAATGTTGCCATTTACAATTGTCATGAGGGAAAGACACAGCGCTCAGTTTTTCTGATGTCACTTTGTGCCTTTTAAAAGTAATTCCTTGGTATTTTTGCCTTCTCCAGTTAAAACAACTAGTTGAGATTGGGTGCAGGAGTTCACTATTTTAGCTCTGTTTTGTTGCTTGTCTCATAAAGGTTGATATTCTGCAATATACGGGCTTTGAAACATAGCTATACATCACATACATCTTTACACTGAATAATTGTTGGAAATTTATATGGTTCCGTTTAGAGTAGTTGGATCTCATTTGAGCCTTCTTAATGTAATTGCTCAAGGAATTTCGATGGCAACTTTGCAAAATTGATAATAATTTCTTGATTTTGAGGCCCGTCTAATAATTGTTCAAATAATGTCTGCACGACTTAATAATTGATCTAGGGAGAGAATTATTTCCTATTTCTAGTATTCTTCTCATCTTCTCGGAGAACTTTTTCTTCTCACCACCCATCCCCCCCCACCCCAAAAAAAAAACCAAACCGATAAAAGAAGAGTGAGAAAAGGACGACATCTAAAGCCAGAATCCTAAAATGAACAATGAATTATCAGGGCCCAATAAAATTGGTACCAGAAGCCATTATTTTTTAGAATTTCTATGTTATTAGGTCAAAAAATGAAAAATTTCAGCTTGAACTTTTGGTGTTAGTCTACTACATAGAATATAATGCTCATATGCAGAGAGGGTTTACTGTTAAGTAGAAGGGTTATCTATTACTAATAAAAAAAAAGTAGAAGGGTTGTCTATCATTATGGTTGAGTCACTGGCATTGGTGGTTATCTATTGTCGGTTATTATCTATTCTTGTAGAGAAAGAGAGAGAGAGGGGGGGGGGAATAGTTGTTGGCATTGGTAGATATATATTATGGCAAAAGTCTTGTCTTATCAACTCAAATTCACATGCCTCATTTTTTCTGTATAGGCAGGCAACTTCATAAACTTCATAATATGTACTTAAATATTGCATGCTGGAAAGAGTGATAAACTTGCCCTACATTGTACCCACAGGAAAACACTTATCAAGGGAATGCTGAGGAAAAACCCTGAGCATCGGCCAAGTGTAAGCATCTTTATCAATTTCTTGTGTCCAATTTAAAATATTCTTCCAGCATTACTCATCCTAACATTTTGGATTTCAAACTTGGTCAGGCATCTGAGGTTCTGAAGCACCCATATTTACAGCCCTATGTAGATCAATATCGTCCATCTTTCAATCCAACAGGGTGTTCTCCGGAGAAGCCTATTGCTGCTGCTCGTAATTCTCGGAGAAATATGGCTGAAAGCCAAAACAGTACTAGTTCTAGTAGTGACAGAGATAGTTTGTTTTCAAGTGAAAAGAACATTCCAGTGACGGTCTCAAACTGCAATAATAAAGGCACTTATTTGGCTTCTACCGATGATGAAGATGGCTCTGACAAGCTTCTAATTACTGAAGAAGAAAATGACCTCGACATGCATTCAGTCAAAATGGATGAGCAAGAGCTGATGAAACCTGTACATCATGAACATGTAACCAGTACTGAATCGAGGCAGCAGCCAAAAACGATTAAGAATATAATGATGGCTTTAAAAGAAGGCAAAGTTAGAGAAAACTGTTCCCCAATGAGGGGGAAACGAACAAAGGCTGCAGGTGCATTGTCCCAAAGGACAAACACAGGAGCAATGCCTAAAGTACCCAAACCTAGTGCGGTTGCTCCTGGTTTTAAGTCTCACCCAGATACACATACTGTATCGCCAGCAAAGGCATCCTCTGATTCTGCGAAACGGATTCTGGGATCACATCCCATAAAGCATCAGGTACAACTGCAGTACATATGATCTTGTCTAGTTTCATTACGTATATGAGCTGACCATAGATGTTGGTTTATCTCTGCAGTTGCCTTTAATAGAGTTCTCACCTAAAACAAAACCGAGACATGATGTGACTCCTCCATCTGGTCCTGTAAAACAGGCTGTTGAAGATGGACCTTCTGCTAAGCAAAGGCAAAGAACTCCGCCTAATTTGGTCAGACGACCATCATATCCAGGACGGCTGAAACAAGTGGGGCTTGAGGTCCCAAATGCAGTGAGCAGTACTACCAAGCTTGGTTCAAGCGATCCGCACCATGACGCTGAAAAGACTCCTCAGGTACCTCACAGTTGCCTAACACATGTTGCCCAGAAGGTCATATACGAGCCTCAGAAGGCTCAAGAAAGAAGTTCAAAAGGAATGCCAACAGATAGTAGCAATTCTGTCGCCTCTTCAGTGTCACTTCAAGGATTTGAGCTTTTTGATGATGCTATTACACCTTTAATTGACATGAAGGAACAGATACTTCCTGATCATGAGAGTGCAACTCATACTGGATGTATAGAATCACATAAACCTACCAGCTCACCTGCTACCCAGCTGCATTCTGAGATCCCTGAAAATATGGCTGGGACAAAACATGGATGTGATACTGAACCTGTAACATTCTCAGATCGATCCTCCGAGGTGATCCTGGATCTTCAGAATTTGATTCTTAATGAGGAAGCGAGTTCAAGCGTGTTTCAAGAACTCCCATTCCCCAGCTCTGAAGAGATATTTGTTTGCGAAGGTGATACCCCTGTAATCAGGCCAAGTAGTAGGCCTGACACGGCGATCCAATCAAACCTTTCAACTGCATCCAGTGGTGATGACAAGTTCACTGTGAGGGAACTTCTATCATCAGTTGCAGATACTATCCCTTCAATTGTGTCTCCTATTGCGTCAAGCCAAAAGAGTTTGCAGCCGGATAAAGGAACCATTTTTCCAAGTCCAACAATTGAAAAGCCAGGTGCAACCCATCTTCCCCCAGCCTTTGATGATGTCATACATGTCATTCGGCATAGTAGTTTCCGCGTTGTAAGTGAACAACCAGTGCTAGAAACTGTAGAGATGGGGGTTCAGAATGTGGATGTTGGTAATCTGATAAATGCAGTAAGAGATGAGATAGAAACAAAAAATATGAGTGCTTCTGCAAGTCTAAAATCCTCACTTGGTTCTGACACATTGAGTTTAAGATCGAATGTTTCTGATCAATCTGGTCCCAGGGAAGTGGATGCTAGAGATCCTGACCCTACAGTTCCAAAATCTGATCCCTTGGAGCCAACGAAGCCCAATTCTCCAGTGACCGAAGAGGAAACACCAGCAAAAGAAACTTTGGACATAAAATCCTTTAGGCAGAGGGCAGATGCACTAGAAGGGCTACTGGAATTGTCTGCAGAGTTGCTCCAGCAAAATAGGGTGGAGGAGCTTTCAGTTGTCTTGAAGCCTTTTGGGAAAGACAAGGTCTCCCCAAGGGAGACAGCCATTTGGCTAGCAAAGAGTCTTAAAGGAATGATGATTGAAGACATTGCACGGAGTTCGTGATGCATCATACAAGTGGTAAGCTTGTTCTGATTCAATATTATTTGTAACTTCTATAGCATGTTCAAGCATAGTTTGAATATTATAGAAAACAACTGGGCCTCTTCCCCCCCTCCAAATTCTTGGTCTCATTATGTAATTCTTTCAATGCTTACTGTTGTTGTACATAGCGACCTTAACACTCAATAACATTATCTTCCTACCAGATATATACATATGCTCTAGGTTGTGGTCGATGTAAATGTTATTTTTGGTACATTTCTGCTTCTCCCTCATTGTTGTGACTCGCGATCAGTAAGCGGAGACTTTGATATCGAAATCTTTGCGAGAAACCCCAACAAGAAAATACAAATGTACTTCAACTATGTCGATATCCATTTGTGTTACGGGGGAAGCTATGTAATTTCTGGGTCTCCGATCATGAAAGGCGTTTCTTTGGATCAGGAGAATAAGAATACTACTTTTAGTGCTGCGCTAAACG
The DNA here is from genome assembly GCA_963930655.1 of Myrica gale. Classification (NCBI taxonomy): domain Eukaryota; kingdom Viridiplantae; phylum Streptophyta; class Magnoliopsida; order Fagales; family Myricaceae; genus Myrica; species Myrica gale. The sequence continues at coordinate 20,029,955 of OZ005607.1, forward strand.
CGAATTCGCGCTGCTTTAGAAAGAATCGGCATAATACGCTTTGCTCTCTGAAGAAAAAGGAGTCAAAGAAGTTCCCTGAGAATTCAAGCAGTGGGGAGGTCAATTTCAACGTGAAGATGTTGGTTTCGACAACCTTTAGAGCTGGAAACTGGCTTAGCATGAAAGGATCAATGGTTGTTTCCTGCAGGAACCTGAAAGCTACATTAATCTCATCTCCTAAAGTAAAGGGAAAGTTGAAAGAAGGAAGAGATCAGAACTGCAAAGTTAGTCATTATTCTTCGGACTAGATTTTCGGAGCCTTTCATCACTAGCTATCTTTTTTAATTGCTCTTTTCAGTTCAACCCCGTTTCCTTTTTGTAGTTGGCTGAGCCTCCTAAAATGTATTTTTCTGCTCATGTCTTGTCCATGGTGTCCTCATCTACATGTACTCCCATTGTACCTGTTATAAACTTATAAAAATAAACGAGGAAAAGAAGGGTGTGTGTGTGTGGAACGAAAACTCTGCACTTTTTCCATTTCTGGTGCAGGACGTTAATTTTTTGGGAAATGCTTGGCATCCCGCTCCCGTCCCGCCCGCGTCCCGCTGGCTGACGTGGAGCGGGGCCAGCATTTCTCCTGTGCATGTTTCTGTAAGCCGGTCCAATTTGTTTTAGACCGGGTCAAAAACAAATTTAACTCTCCAGCTTTGTTCTCCTGTGCTCCCTCTCTCCTCATTCGAAATTCCTAGTCTCTCCCCTTCGAGCGAGCTCTCTCCCAGTCGCTGACGAAGCTCTCTCCTCAGACCGAAGCTCTCTCCCACGAAAGACCAGTTCGTCGATTTCACCGTAGTCGCCGTTGTCAGACCGAAACTCTGGGTAAGACCTTTCTCGAAGAGAGTATGATGGCAAGGTAATTTGGATATATGATGGGAACCTCAGATTTCGTATTAAGCCTTTCTACAAATGCTTCATTCTTGTTGGTCAATCAGTCGGGTTGGGATTTACTTTGTTCGTTGACCGTAATAGATTTGGTAGTCTCAGTTTTTTGTGCGGTCTCTAAATCCTGAAGAACTTAGTGTTTCTATCAGGAGTGTGAACCAGGTATAAGTATCTAATTGCATATATAAATCTTCTTTCAACATAAGAGAACTGTTTATTCTTCCATTTAATTTGTGGGGTTACCCACCCCTCAGTACATAATGATGCCATTTTCACATTGTTCTCACTGCACAGTATAAGTGTTTGTCTATATTACATTTTTAATTCTAGAAAAGGCCATATAAAGTCAGGCCCTTTCTGATCCTGGATGGTTTCATGGCCTTTAAACTGTCTGTTTTGGCATCAAAATTTATATGGAAATATCTTTGGCATCTTTCACTGTTTGGCACGATCAACAAATGCAAGTAAATATGAGAACAGACCTGCCAAGCTGGAATATTTTCTCGTGCAAGACTATTGAAATAGTTAAATCTGGTGATTTGAACTGGTTTGATGGGAATTTGGACTGTATTTATAGTAGTTGTAATGTTGTTATGGGAGTTTCTATTTCGAGAAGAGCTTGTTCCAAGGGTGGTGTTTTTTTTAAAGATTTTTCTGTGATATGTGCTTTTCTGTTAACTTCTGGAGTTCCTTTATTATGGTTGCAGTAGTGCATAATGATTATCAATGGAAGCCAAATAACGGAAAACATAAGGTTTCAACTAGATAAAAAAATTAGTAATTTCTATTTTTTGATTATTTACAAACCAGCACAACCAAAAGAGAGTAAATGGGATAGCTATTTGTTGTTACCACGGTTGAAGTGATCCTATGAATCCTTTGTGAAATTGTCGGGTTATAGTTTCACTCTCTTTTTTTCAGCAAGTAGGACTTTTTTTTTGCTTGTATGAATATGGAATCTCCTCAGATAAATGAAAATTAAGACGTTATGATCAACACCTGCCAATATAGTCTAATCTGGTTGCAATGAGTTTTCAGATCCTGTTGTTGCAGAAGCTACCCTTGATTTCCTGAACTTGAACAAGAAAAAGCTCCTAACCTCTTTCCCTACCTTACTGCCTCAGGTATAACTTCATATCTGTAGTGCTTTCTGTCAAAGCAATCTAGTACGGTAGCATCATGAAGACTTCAAATGTATGAAAAGTATTTGTATAAACTGTGGAGAAGTTTTGTCAAAATATTGTAATTTGTTGCCTCATTATTACTAACCAATGATTAGACATATTATCCTGTGGTTCTTAAGTTGCATATAGTGCCCTTCCACATCCTCTGGAGTCAATACCGCGACGCATATTGTTCTCCAAAATCTATAAAAATATTTTTGAACGTGCTGAAGTACTCTGGTATCATTGGTGCAAAGCCAGACCAATTGCTATTCTACTTTGTTACTTTAAAGCTGAATGATCAGAACCACTGATAAGGTGGTTAATATTTGGCTATTCCTACTTTGTGGCAAAAGCACACAGCAAGCATCTTATCTGGTCTCTGATCTCACTGTTGCAACAATGACTCAATGTTCTTTTTCTGTAATAAGCTTTCCCATAATCAGTGGCTTGGGGATTTGTAATTAAATATAGGGAAGACAGAAGCTGGATATTTTGATTTTTCATTTTGTATGTTGCCATCTAATACCAATAATGTCTTTGCAGTTCTTTCCATTGTTGCTAAAGCTGATTGCATGGAACGGAGAAAGGTAAGTCCATCCTATTTCTATTTTAATTGCTGTTAATGTTTAAGTCACAAAAGCCTTTCTGTGGTAGGAAGATGCTCATTGTTGGCCTAACTGTCATTTATATGTAAAGTTAGTTACACCTAATCTCTTCTTTCTGTCAAATTATGCTCACTTTCTTCAGTCCTTAATATCTATAGACTGCTTTTCTTTGCCCCACCGTGGTCATCTATTGTGAAGTCACACTTTCTAATATGGACATATGTGAAAAGTATACTCAGTCTAGCACAGCATGCCCCATTAACTCTTAAGGAAGTGACTTTTGTACTTCTCTCATGTCTTTTGTGGCTGTCATCATCGGGGTATCACTTTCAAGCACTTTGAATAATATTTTTGTCTGTTGGTTATATAGTGAAGCTGAAGTGCGATTCTTGATTAAATGATACTGGAACTACAAGTTCATATCAAACTATTATACTGGCAGTACAAAAAACTGTTGCAATAGAAAAGAATGACATATAGTGATCCATTTGCATTTGCAGATTAGAGGATTCCTTTTTGAAGTTTTTCCCTGGATTAATGTGTGCATACCTGCTTTCTCTGGCTGTGACTGATAAATGTTTTTGTCATTGACTAGGGCCATGAGGGTCCAGTGATGGCTATGGCTTGTCACTTATCCGGGGGATTACTTGCAACTGCAGGAACTGATGGGAAAATCCTTGTTTGGGACGTTGATGGTGCTTTTGTACTCATTACTTCAAGCAACATATACGTTCCTGTTCTTTACCTAAACATCACTTGGAAAGCCGCGACCAGCTGTTTGAGCTGGAATAATATATGCGGTTTTAGAATCAGTGAGACGTGCCTTTGGATATGGATATGATTAAAGATGCTGGTCCTCTCACCGATTTTTATGGGTTCTCAAGAGCTAGTTTAAGCCTCAGTAACATTGGAGACAAGAGAGGCTTTCGTCTCAATTATCTTACTTGTATCATTTGTATTAAGTGGGGACTTGTAATGTCTTTACACAATTTACGTATTTTCCAATGTTATGAATGTATTATTCATAAAAAAAATGTTATGAATGTACATGAACAGGAAGTGCAATCTGTATGTTTGTATTTTGATCTGCCAGTTGTGCAGTTTCTCTTTTGGCACTAAAAATGAGGGACTAAATATCAGTTATATTACTGATTTAAGCATGTAGTTTGAAGTGCAATCTGTATGTTTGTCACTTGCTCTTTTTGTTTTGTTCAAAATTGGTCGATCTTGACTCTGGGTATGCCTTATCCATTAAAAGGCAATATTTTCAAACTCAGCCACTTTAACTCTGTTGAAAGGTCACTACACTAATTCCTTTTTTTTTTCAGTACGCTGCATAACTCGACCATACTTAGACCAAAGCTCTATAATATTAATCAAGGTGGGCAGAGTCGGTCGATAAACTACAATTATAAACTCAATCTATTACAGTTCTACTTCAAAGTTCATGCCACATGTTCCCATATCGCTAGGCAGCAGTTTTCGATTTCTTTGGGACACGGTAGCCACCAACAACACAAGCATGGTCACGCTCATAAGGTTCGAGAGTAACTTGTTCAAATGGCTTGAACTGATCCTGCTTTAACTTGTTCACTTCACTCTGAAATACAGCCTCCGCAGGCTGTGTAGAATCTATGCAGTTGGCCTGAAATATTTTTGCAGCAAAAATCAATATCAAAAGAGCAGAAAACCTCAATTTTAACTGATTTCTGCTATTGCAGATTTGGATATGCGAAATTTGGTTTAAATTATTTAGTTGAAAACATATAAAAATAAAAGACAAAAAGCTATGCATCCCCCCCCCCCCCCCAAGGTCCATTTCTGACTTTGTCCCTGGTTGTTCAGTTTCAATTTTCCAAGTGAGAAACAAGCATTTAAACGTACCTTGATGGAGATTACAAAATGACCTCCAGTTTTCAGAAAATACGATGCATTAAGGGCTAGAATCTTTGCCTGCAAAGACCATTATAGATAAGAGAATTTAGATGAAGCAGATCAAAAAGAATTATGGGTGATACCAACCCCAGTAGAGTTGGTTGCCAGAACCCTGCCCAAAATAACTAGTGAAAATCCTAATAGAACCAGAATGAGAGACTGTGGTTCCAGAAGCAACTCTTTCAAGTATAAACAGGCATGTAAACACTTTATACAATAAGACTACTCACAGGACCAACAAGATCAGACACATGAGAGACTGTGGTTCCAGAAGCAGCCCCGAGGTAGAGAACCCGAGCACCAGGTTTCTTCAACAAAGAAATAAAACATCATGGTTATGCATAGATTCCTAATGTACAAAAGACAAGAAGCACATAAACAAATACATTAAAAAGTTAAGGAGAAACTCACAATCCATATGTCATCAACACCACCAATAATGGCAGCAACCAAACACCAAACAACTCGAATGTAGTTCTCTAGGATACTTGATATTTTTAATTCATGAAATTTAGTAACATTGACTACACTCGGAACACCATGCATTATGCTTCTAACTGCAGTCGAATATATGTTACGACCCAATAAAATATTCAATGTTGACAAATCAGAAACTAATGAACAACGTATAAAAAATGAATGATAATAGTACTGTAAAATGACCTGAACAGAGATCCTCTTCTCATTGTAAACAGCTTCACCAGGAACCAAATTTTTAGTAACAATAGCATCTTCTTTGCCCTTAGCTATGAACACTCCTTCGTGTCTATGAGGCTCCACCACAACCCTGCTTCCACCTTTCATTCCACCTCTACCACCACCTCGGCCTCCACGTCCACCACCACCACCTAGGCCTCTCATGGCACCCCCTCTGTCACCAAATCTTCCTCCTCCACCGCCTCTGCCTCTGCCTCCATCACCCCTGCCCCTGAATCCTCCACCACCACCACGCCCTGCACAAGATAAATAGATTCGAAAGACAAAATCCAGCATTAGACCAGAGGAAAATAGATGCGTCCAGTAGAGAAAACAAACGAAATCGCATAAAATAACCTTTTCGACAAAAATCAAAAAAGCCTTTGAAATTTCAACACCAAAACAGGTAAGCCTCCCAAGAGAAGTTCTCAGCCGCTGCAAGAACCTTAAAAAAAAACTCGTAAAAGAAAGTGTAGCTCTCAGGATTCTAGCGACCTCATGTACTGTTGGAAGTCCCACATTGCTAGAGAAACTAGTCAATGTGCTCCTTATAAGGTTGTGACATCCCTCACTCCTCAAGACGTCTTTTGGAGTTGAGTTAGGCTTACCTTTCACATATTGTGTAAATTCTAATATGGTATCGGAGCAAAATTCCTAGTTTGTGGTCCACCGTCACCCGTTTCCACGTGTTGGCTTGGATGTCCTCCCGCCACACGTGAGGGGGCGTGTTGGAAGTCCCACATTGCTAGAGAAACTAGTCAATGTGCTCCTTATAAGGTTGTGACATCCCTCACTCCAAAAGACGTCTCTTCCCATAGCCAATTGGTTTTGGGATGAAACTTAACATGATATCAGAGCCAAGTATTTCTGGGCTTGGCCCACTTGTTTGTGTTCCCCATTTGTTGTCCATGTGCATGGACCATGTTCATTCGGCCTGCACGTGAGGGGGAGTGTTAGAGTCTCACATTGATTAGGGACCATTTAATCTTGTGCTTCATATACTTGTTGGGCCACCTCTTCCCATAGCCAATTGGTTTTGGGATGAAACTTAACATGTACCCCAAATAATTAGATTACAAAGTCCCCAGGAGCCGAGAAAACTTCGATTGCATTAACGAAACCGAAACTCAAATCATTAACAGGTGTAAGTCTCTCAGAATCAAAATCCCATTAACCATAACATTTGCTGAAGTTAAATCAAAACCTTGAGCTACAAAGGGAGAGAAATGGAAACGTACCAGCTATTCTTGGTGGGTGAGCCACAGTTGAGGAGGTAGTTGTCTGAGGGAGTAAAGGAGCTCGAGAAGAAGACAAGGGAGACGAAATGAGGGCTCAGCCAAAAAGAGGAGAGAAAGAGCGGGGTTTCAGCGTTTTTGCATTTGAGGAGGGTTAAATTTGATTTTGACCCGGTCTAAAACAAAAAATGGGGATAACCGGCCGGTTTGGCATGTACACAGGAGAAGTGCTGGGCCCCGCTCCACGTCAGCCCAGCGGGACGCCCAGCATTTCCCTAATTTTTTTAAACACTGGACGTAACACGTAAGTCTTATTCTGTACTTTATATTGGGATTCCTCGAAATTTCTTTGACCTTTTGACTACTAATTCATACATTTATGATGCGGGAGAAATGATTGGAGAAGAACGAAGCCAATCAAATTCTTCGAATGTTCATATATATATATATATATATATATATATATATATATATATATATATATCAGTTTGGAGTCCCATTTCTTTTGTTCTTCAGGTCAGAGACTCATGAGAAAGAGGTAAAATTCATCATATATAATGAGGGTTGATTGTTAATATGCCTTGACAACCCTGCATTATGATATCTTAATTTGCGCATGTATGCTAGTAACTATAAGGGGAAATTACACTTTACACCCTTAAATTAAGAGGACATTTATATTTTGCACCCGATTTATCGATTTCGTGACATTCAGCCCATGAACTTTTAAAATTCGTCGATTTGCACCCCATAGTCGAATTAACCGTTAAATAAATGTGACGGTAAATACCCATGTGTCGTCCACGTGATTCACTGCTGATTGTTATACTCATTTTGCCATTTGGAAAAAATACATTTTGCACCCCCCTCAACTATGGGGGTACTGACACTTTGCACCATGTCTTCCAATTTAGTGACATGTTCATCGATTTGCACCCTACAAGCAAATTAATCGTTAAATGTGAGGATAGCCAAGAGGGGGAAACAAAACACAAAATCTCTCAGCAATTGAAATCGCTTCAAAATTATATATAAAAAATGTCAAAGATGGAATCGCTTCAAATTCTAAATATCCAACCGATAAACTACAAACTAGGAAATAAGGTTACAGAAGAATATTCTCCTGTCTACGAGCAAAACCTTACAGAAGAATTAATTTGCTTCTAGCAATCTCCAACAGAAGAACTTTAGGACAAGTTTCTTTGCCTTCGTATTCGGCCTACTACTGTTCCATCTCCCGTGATTTTCTTTCCTTCTAGCTATGTAGCGGATATGGCTGTTGCCAACTTACATAAGCTTGACAGTTCTGCTTCTATGGATTTTCCTTTGAAACAACCTGAACGAGTATATAGTAGAGCTCCTATATATATATATATATATATATATATATATATATATATATATATCCCTCTGAATACTTCGGAAGGTAAGTCTCGTGCATTTTAAAACAAATGAATTGGATTTTGAATTTTCTACTTTTTTCTGGGATTTTGATTGATTGAGCAAAATGTAAGCGATTGCAATTACAAGCTGAAAAACAGGCTAGTTGGAGTTCCAGGCTAGCATCCTCCAAAATTATAGAGAAAACGATTCAAATTCTGCATGAATATTGCAAAAAAAAAAAATCCTACTACTCATGGGCGTAAATATTCTAATAGCAACTCCTATGCTCTTATCCGCTGGCAATTGTCCATGACCCATAAATAAATATATCATATTGGGTGGATAGCAACTCCTCACTCCTAATAATATATCATATTGGGTGGATAGCAATATTGGTGGAAGTAGGAAAAAAATAAATAGGCAATAGCAAGAGCAATAAGTCCCTACCTAGAGAGAGAACTTAAGAAACAAATGGAGACAAAAAAATATGACTCATAAAATGAGGGAAGAAGCCAACATAGCATAATCAAAACGTACCTCTTCAAACCGTGTCATTTTCTTTAATGAAAAATGATGTAATTTTATGTTAGATCTTTCAAAGATTACTACATCGTTTTGAGCCCTATTTTTAAAATAGTAATGACGGAAGCGAAAAATAGTGTAAACAGCTAGAATGTCGCTTCCCGCAATTGCCATCACTTGTACGAGAAAAGCCATGTTCCCTATCGCTACAGGTAGTAGGCCGATATTGCCTTCTAGGTGGGGATACAACTTCTATCCTTGCACATCCCTACCAATATGAATGGGTAATACTTTAAAACCCTTTTAGAGTGTGATTTAGGACATTATCATACATGTATGGAAGTGCATACATTCACTAAAGAATACCTTTTAAACCTCCATTCTTTGGCATTAGTTGAAATCTCCATGTTGATGTTAATGCTTCTAGATGTATACCTACTTGGGAATAAATAAATAGAGAGAAAGATGTAAATAAGAGAGAGGAACGTCCTGAAAATGGGTAGAGGATTTGTATAAAAGGGTATGGAATTCATGAGAATGAGGTGTAAAAGAATTGAAAATGAAGAAAGTAGGGAAAAAGTGGTTGAGATGGCACTCCAAATATATTTCATTTATACATTATCAGTGTCAAAAATAGGTGTAGAATATGCACAAATTATTTACAATTAACGAAGATAATAGAGAAGTTGATTCTTGATAACATATAGAGTGAGCAAAATTTCAGAACCAAAAGCAGTAGCGATTCCAATTGCAAACAGTAAATATTTTCCTTAAAAAAAACAGAAATAATATTTTTCCTCCCTTTTACAAGAAACAAAAGCCCCCTAAATTCCCCCTCTGCTCTTGCAGCCAAAACCCTTTTCAGTTGAAATCTAGAAATTCCCAATCTCTCTCACTCTGAGTCCTAATGCAAGACTCTTCGAGACCCGTCGTAACGGGCAATCTAGCACCACAACGGCTACCCTCCGCCCAGTCGCAGTCATTAGATGCAATACTGTGGGCACATTTGAGGCTGCTATTGTAAGTCATCTCTGTTTCTTCCTGTTCTTCTTGGCTACCCGCCCGCCTCTGCTTATATAAATGCACGATTCTGTCAAAAGATGCATGTGTGCCGGCATAGCCTATACGTATCACGGAATGTTGTCCCAGTTATCAATGATTAGTGTTAAAGATCCGTAGCCTGATCACCTGCATGAGTTCCCATGTTATAAAATGGCTTACAAAGTGACTGGGTCAAAAAGGAACCGAATGTATGTCAAATGTCTGGAAGTGGGAATTTACTGTTCTATGTTGTGCCAACTGACACCTGTCCAATTTTGCGTCGAATTGATCAGTAAGAATTCTGCCGTGTTTGCTACTCTATTAAAACTATGCTACGAAGGCGGCTGGATTCTCTAATGTTTGGGTGTGGAATCTGATCATTCCTCTTCAAACTTTCTGTTTGTAACTCGAGCGCGCTTTATGTGCAGCAGCCCTTTGACTTTGTTGGTTTTGGCTTTCCAAAATGCTCTAAAAGCCACACCGTTAAAAGGCATCAAAAAGTGTAAAATCTTGACAACGCGGCAGCTTGCGTTGTCGTGTCATTTCTCTCTATTTGCATATTGGCGTATTACTATCACGCGTTCTTGGGAACCAGCTGCTTGCCCAGCTCTTTCCCTCTCCATTGGAGTTAAAAGCCGAAGAGAAAAATGCCCACGTGAGTACACATATATATCAGTTTAGAGGAGTTCCCATTTACTTTCTAGTGTGAAATATCAAACCTACGCGTCTTGGGTACAATATTTAAGGGCTCTTTCTTCTCGTTGTTCCCAACCTTTGTACAACAAAACAGTTTGCAAAACCCGCAGCTTATAATTCAGTTCAGCCACCACTAAATTCTTTAGACACAGGCCAGTAGCTAGGTCTTCGTGTACCTACCCATGGGGCTTTCCTACAGTACTGATCCAACGTCTGCTAACGGCCCACCTAACACGAGCAGTAGCGGCCCCCAAACTGTTTCGCAGCCCCCTAATTCCAAGTGTTTCGCCGTCTTACTCCGTGTGAGCTGGGTAATGCTGTCGATTTTAATCATAATTAGCCTTTTCATGTCCATTGCATGGCTTATCCTCAACCCAAAACTTCCCCTTTTCGGAGTCAACTCCCTCGCAGTCTCCAACTTTACTCTTTCCGATCCTGACTCGCGATCAGTAAGCGGAGGAGACTTTGATATCGAAATCTTTGCCAGAAACCCCAACAAGAACATACAAATTTACTTCAACAATGTCGATATCCATTTGTGTTACGGGGGAAGTTATGTAATTTCTGGGTCTCCGATCATGAAACGCGTTTCTTTGGATCAGGAGAATAAGAATACCACTTTTCGTGCTGCGCTAAAAGCGAATTCCCGCTGCTTTAGAAAGAATAGGCATAATACGCTTTGCTCTGTGAAGAAAAAGGAGTTCAAGAAGTTGCGTGAGAATTCAAGCAGTGGTGATGATCAGGCCGTCAATTTCAATGTGAAGATGTTGGTTTCGACAACCTTTAGAGCTGGAAACTGGCTTAGCATGAAAGGATCAATGGTTGTTTCCTGCAGGAATCTGAAAGTTACATTCTCTTCTCCTAAAGCAAAGGGAAAGTTGAAAGAAGGAAGAGATCATAATTGCGAAGTTCGTCATTTTTCTTCAGACTAAGCCTCCGTTTGGGTGGTGGGAAAAATTAGGAATAGGTGTTTATAAATTCTAACCATTTTTTCATAAATTTCACTGCTGTGTAGAAACTCCATCCCTAGAAAATCTAGATTTACTCATACAAAAAATATTTCACCCCCCATCCAAACAAAATAAATTATGAGAGCTTTTTTAATTGCTCTTTTCAGCTCAACCCGTTTCCTTTTGTTTGGCTGAGCTTAATGTAAAATGTTTTGTTCAGTTCATGTCTTGTCCATATGGTGTCGTCGTCCATATGTATCAGTTCACGGTGGAGATGTTCAAGATATATATATATATATATATATAGGGGTGTTCATTTACACCTGTCGGTAGCCGTTTTAACAGCTAAAATCGTCATCGCTACCGGTATCGTAACCGGTAAGGGCGGTTATTGTACCTTAGCAGTGCGGTGACGGTGTCAAATATATGATTCCGTCAATTGCGGTGAAGGTGACGGTTTTCGTCAAACCGTCATCTACACTACCGTTAACTACTCATAGTCGAGACTTAAGATAATTATTGATTATGTGACATTCTTTTATTGAGCTTTTGTTGTAATATGTTAGTTGGTTTATGTCACATTGTTGGACACTTTTATTAGACTTTAGTCTTTATGTTTAAATATGATATTTATGTTGGACTTTTAGACAACTTATTATATTTGCTATGATTATAATGATTATGATATTATATTTGAATATGTTATGATATTTGTTCATTTGATATGATTATTGATTATGATATTATGTTATATATTTAAACAGCTCAAAACAGTAAAATAAAAAATAAAAAAGCTCAAAGAAAAGTTTTTTTTTTGCACAACGATTATACGGTTTAAGCTGTTATTGTATAACAGTTACCATTAATACCGTCACCGACAAAAGCGGTTATTGTGTCTTAGCAGTACGATGACGGTGTCAATTATGTGATTCTATCAATTGCGATGACGATGACCGTTAAATACCCATTGGAAAATGCTTGGGGTCCCGATGGGATCTCGAGCATTTCCCGATAGATTTCCAGCCTCTATCGGGATGGCATTGGGATCCCATCGGGATCCCAAGCCTTTCCCATACCGGAAAATGCTTCAGCTCCCGCCCAGCACCCGATGGCATCCCAACAGCAAAAGGAAATGACATTTTCACCCTTCTCCAGTCCAAGCATTTCTCTTTTGTTTTAACTTTGATTTTCAAAGGGTGAAAATGTCATTTCCTAACTTGTCGGGATGGCATAGGGTGCTGGGCGGCAGCCCAAGCATTTCCCATATTCTTGTAAGCACTGGACGAAAGATTTTGTTCTTTATGTTGGGATTCCTCGGCCACTTTCTTTGACCTTTTGACTACTAATTCATATATTTTAATATTTATGATGCGGGGGGAAATGATTGGAGAAGAACCAAGCGAATCAAATTCGTCGAACGTGGGACTGAATTTTTCAGCCTATTGCTAGCCCCGACCAGCTAAGGCCTACTATGCTTTAACGAGGCCCAGCGGTAAAAAAATTTCAAAGCAGATCACTGAGCAAATTTCAAGAAATTTCCTTGTCTGCAGTGTCATGTCCCATTCACCAAAAATCACATAAGCTCATTTCGTGTGGAAAGTGTTTCTAGCTATTTTTCTGTAAAAGAGGGCTTCACGGCTTAAGATGGCACATATGGTAAGGAGTAAGACAAAACTCATATCCTCTTTCTGGTTTTGCTCATGATTTCACATAGAACTCATTTAAATTTTGGAGACTACCCACACGTAATTCAGCTCACTTTTTTCTTCAGTTTTGCATGTTTTTTACCGTTCTTCATGCTGGATCTCTAGCACAATTCCCTCGGACTCCTTGTCCAGTAGATTATTATGATAGGCCGGTTAAAAATGACTTCATCAGTTGACATCATCTGTGAGAAACGAGAGAAATTGGCTACCTAAGCATCCCTAAGCATTTCTCTGATCTCGTTTTCATTTTCCCCCAATCTAGGCGACAGTGAGGTCTGGGCAGCAAGGATGAAAAATATGGCTCGAAACTGTCGCGTACTGAGAAATCTATAGCTAGGCCAAAGGGCAAGCTGGAGCTCTCTCTTTCGCCGTCACAGCTCCCCTTCCATAGAAAGTCTTTTCGCTTTAGTTGAGGGTCATTCAAACAAAAGAGTAGTTTCAACGCTTTGTTCACATTTAGATCCAGCACATCTTTGGAAGCTCGGTTGCAACCAGAGATAGGCTCCGTTTGCACACTAAAATTTTACCCATCCTAAAATTTTAACACAATAAAAAATTACAATATAATCTCTCTCTCCCCCATCAAATCACTCATTTTCACTATAAAAATATAAAAAATTACATCTCTTTACTTTTTCATCAACCCCAATACCTAAAATTTTAACAACCCTAAAATTTTACTTCTCAAACACAGCCGTAGTAGAGTTGGTGAACTCCAACCCCGCGACACAGCTGATTCTTCTGTCCGCTTCTTTTTATTTTTTTTATAAGTAAGCATAAAACCAGCTAACCGACCAAAGTATCAGAATTTTCAATAAACGAGGGAACGTAACCAACAGAAAAGAAACCAAAGCAACTATGACCATCAGCCCATTTGGCCAAACGATGGGCAAACCTATTGCGACGCCGAGGAATCCAGTCAAGAGAATGCAAGGAATTCGCAGAAAAATATCGCCGAATAGAAACCATCCAATCTCCAGCTTGCCAACCAACACACAAGTCTAGAGAAACTACATCATGAACCAAGACACTGCAATTGCTCTCGAAACCGATCCTCTGAGCAGAAAAAGAAACAACAATTCGAAAAGAGAATGCAAGGAATTCGCAAAAAAATATCGTCGAATAGAAACCATCCAATCTTTAGCTTGCCAACCAACACACAAGTCTAGAGAAACTACATCATGAACCAAGACACTGCAATCGCTCTCGAAACCGATCCTCTGAGCAGAAAAAGAAACAACAATTTGAAAAGAGAATGCAAGGAATTCGCAGAAAAATATCGTCGAATAGAAACCATCCATTCTCCAGCTTGCCAACCAACACACAAGTCTAGAGAAACTACATCATGAACCAAGACACTGCAATCGCTCACGAAACCGATCCTCTGAGCAGAAAAAAGAAACAACAATTCGAATAGCAGCAAGCAATGCAGCTGTTTCACCGACCAAGGGATCTTGGTGAGGAATACGCTCCGAGTACATAGTACAGAGGGAGCCCTCATGATCGCGAAAAGCAACAATCAAGACCGAGTGAGACGAACTCACGACAACATCCATGTTGCATTTAAGCACCCAACCGGGGGTGGAATCCAACCAACACCAGAGGAGAGTGACCCCACATCCTAAGCCATAACATGCTTACAAAAACGCCGACGAACAGTAACAACAAGAACCAGGGGATCAGGAAAAACATGACAATGCACCACCTCATTATGTAAATGCCAAAGAGAATCCAACAAAAAAGCAGCACATAGAATAAAATGATGAAGAGAATTCTTAGCAATACCAAAGAATCTGTGGGCATAAAGAACGTGCTTAACAAAAACAACCAACAGTAACAAGGGAATATTATCAACCTGGAGAGGCCAGGGCGCTTCCCTCCACACAACCCGATCAAACTGACAACGCAAAAAAAGGTGCTCGGCAGTCTCGACATCCATACCACACAAGGGATAAAGCCCGCCCACAGAGGCAACATAATCCACAAATTGCGCCAAAAGGCCCCGGAGAGGGAGGGCGGACTACAAACACTTCCAAAGAAAGAGTTTAAGCCTATTATGAAGCTTGAGAGACCACAACTTCTTTCAGTCCTTACCCCCCATTGGATGGTGGTCATGCATGGACCAAGGTTTAGCCAATCTATAAGCATTAGCGACAAATCCACTGATCAACAAGAGACAGAGAAAGCAAAGGCAATTGGCGGATAGCCAAGGCCGAATCCTCATCAAACAGTTTGGTCAAAACCTCCATATTCCACACCATATTATCGACATAAAAAAGAGAACAAACCAATTGGGTCTCATCCACAGAAGTCGTACCAGAAGATTAAGAAAGAGCTGAACAAGGACGATAGTTGGGCAGCGTGGGCACCCACGGGTCCTGCCATATACGAATAAAATCTCTCTTCATAAAATAGCAGGCCCCTTTTGCAATAAGCTCTCGAACTGCCCAAATGCCTTGCCACACCCATGAAGCTGAATGGTGAGCAGACGTCAAATGCAAATGACGACCCCCGGTATATTTTGCCTCCAAGGATTGCATCCAATTGCTGGAAGGTTGTGAATAAAGGCTCCAGCCCAGTTTGGCAACCAGAGCAATGTTGACATCATAAAACTGCCGAAGGCCATGTCCCCATGTTCCTTCGGGTGGTCAATTCAATTTCAGGATGGGTAAGCTCGCTATCAGTGCTTTGCAAATGATCCAAATCAGATTCAAGTCTCCAAATATGCGATTGGATCACTCCAAACTCAATCCTATTATACTGCTTCAACTTCTTCCGAACCAACTTAATTTTACGCATAGTCTCCAAATATGCAATAGGGGTCATCTCACCAGGACCCATCCACCGTCTTCTGTTGATCCACTAGAGGGACCACAAGGGGCACCCCACTAGGTAACCCTTCTAATAGATTATATTGGGGGAAAACAATTACACAATTTTGAATATTCCCCAAAAATCCTAGAGGTCGCGTCACTGATACTACAACAGCATGCATCACCATCGGACCACTCGTCCGAGAAGTCGGCTCAATTGTTGACTGGGGATCACCCATAGGGTCTTAGGACAACGGTACAGGCGGAACATAAGTACTATCAGGTCTTCATGCTACAGAACTAAAACTAGAACCCGAATGGGAGAAAAAAAGGATGTGAATGAGTATCCAGATGGTGATCCGGATTGGTAAACCTCTTATAGGAGGTGAATTCCACCTTCATTTTTGGACCATAGATATCCAACCTGCTACAATTGAAACAAAAGTCCGAAATTCGCTCATACTTGAATTGAATCCAGACATCATCCTGATTTGGTTTTCGAAATATAAACCCCAAAACCAGTGGAGTAGTAGTATCAAACAGAACTTTAACTCTTACAAATTGACCCACCCAGATCCGATGGTGTGTATGAAAATCAACCTCCACAACTTCACCAATCTTAGCACCAACGGCCGAGGCTAACTGAAGAGTAATACTTCCAAGGGGAAACCCATGGACTTGTACCCACAAAGGAGCTTTCCATAGTTGCATATCAGAAACAGTGGCTCCCGCCTTACATTGCTTGAGAACCAGCATATGCCCTTTCACATTCTACGGACTTTGATCTAGAACTTTGGTAAGGGCAATGAGGATGGAAATGTAAACAGCAAAAAATTATCCTCCAGTTCTTCAATCTCAAGACCCACAACAAAATGCCAAGATTTGAATATAGTCATTTGAATGCCTACTTTGTTCAGAGGACGATTGGTTATAATCTGCCCAACCAACACTAACCCAGTAACCACCTCAGGATCCTCACCATCTTCAGTCATACCTCCTTCCGGATTTTCCCAACGCAATGCAGCAGTGTGAGAGATAAACGAATCCAACTCATGCTCAGAAGAATTCATAGCAATGGATAAGAGCAAAAACCAAAGACGGAAAACAGCCAAACAACAACAAGAAGAAGAAAGACGCACCGAGAGAAATAAAGAGGACAAATGGAAACTACCAGGAAAAAAGAAAACAGACGGGGGAAGGATAAAACAGACCAAAAGGAGGAAGAAAAAAGGGCGGTTATGGTAGTCTCGAGAGAAGAAAAAAAGAAACGGTCATGATGACCAGGAGAGAGAACAAAGCCTCTAGAATGCTCTACAAATGAGAGCAGACTATTTTTTAAATACTCTTCTAGTTCAACAAGATGAGTTTTGTAGGGAAATCAATTGGCAGGTTTGACATTATTGTGTCAAGCATACTTGATGCCTTTGCAAAGAGTTTCTTATGGGTTTTGGGAAAGATTATAATGGAAAATGGAACATGTTGAGTATTCTGCCCTCGAGGGATAATTGGTCAGCCTTGCTATAAAGATGATGCCTGATAAACCTCTAGCACCTGCTTAAAGTAAGGCCATGAGTTGCACTGATTTTTGCAAGCACAACTTGCAGACCCCATATACTTTTTCTCTATCGCTAAAATAGTCAAAGAAACATTTTTGCTTTGATGTACATCACCACATAATTCTAGTAAGATGTTATTGGCAAGAAAATACTAAAGGCTCCTTAAAATATTTTCCTCTGAGAAATGGGAGTTAATGCTTTCTAATGCTAGAGAAATTGATATGCATACGCTGAATAATTCTTAGCTCATTAAGGATAATTCTGAATTTTCAGTACAAGACTTATTTATGAATTTTTCTTCTTGATGCTCTTTGAGGTGTAGCATTGAATGTGGCAGCCAAATGAGTGCTTGGGAGTCCCATTTGTTGCTGCAATTTTGCGAATCACTGGCAAATTTGCCCTCCTCAAGAAGTGCTCAGTCAGACGACAAAGACTTCTTAGGACCTGTTGTGATAAGCTCTGCCTCACTCTTGAATTAGGCTTTTCTAACATTTTTTTATGAAACAACTAATTTTATTTATTGAAAGCACAATGAAAATTACAACCTAGAAAAACGATTAGAAGGACCCAAAGGCAAGCGGCGAGTTTAGGGGCCAATAGTAAAGTGACTATAATGGAAGACATAAGGTCCTCAGTTGTGGCGGGCACAAAGCCCGAAGCGAAAGGACCTGAGGGTCCTTGGAAACACAGGAAACCCGTGAAAAATGAACCCGGAAGCTCATTGAAAGGAAAAAACCACCGCACAAGACAGTGACAACTGCCGCTGAAAGACCGACGACATTGTCCTAGGTTCTACTCCCATAGAGCACAAATCATGCAATTTGAGCTATAATTACAAACAACATAGAAACAAACAAAGAAAACTAAGCATGCCTTAAACAAAGAGGCAAGCCCAAATGGGCAAAAGCTTAACATAGGCCATGGAAACGCTGGCCAGAACTTAACCGGAGTGGTTGGCTGCCGAGACGGCGTGTGGTAGTGGTCGGAGTAGATATACAGCATAAAATGGAGGACAGAAGCCCTAAAGGCCAGTCTGGAGAAGAGAGACATGAAGAGTATCTTCATCCTTAAAAGTGGTAGCCATATATTTTCAGTAACTAACCATTGGGATTTATAAGCTTATATTCTTGGGTCTTACAAAAAGAAAAAAGCAAAGCGAAAGGTTCATGAGCCTCTAGCTCTTTCAACCAGTGCGTGTAAAATAGCCCACTATTGTAGGCAACAGGGTATGTGATTTTCAAAGCTTTAGTACTTGCGAAAAATTACAACTTTGAAAGTGATCTTTGAAGATTCTAAAAAAAAGAAGAGAAAAAAGAAAGGACAAGAGAGCTTTGCTGCTGCCCCTTTATAACTATATGGATTTTAATAGTTGTACAAATCATGATGTTGATTAGTCCAAATATCAATTGCCAAGGTAATCGATATATCTCCTTTAAATGCTTATGTTAAATGCAATTGTTTTTTTCGTTTAAGTTTTCAAGATTGATTATGAACTTTGTAAGATATTGGCAACTACCAAGCAGACCACTTAGGTAAAATATAACTCGGCCTCGAAATAGCCCGAGAAGACAGAGGCACCACCCAGTAACAGGAGATAATGTGTGTCCTTCGCAAGTTTAACTTATATGGTTAAACGATCTCTTTTGCAAGATGACCCAATTTGTGAAGTGTTCTAAGTTGTAATTTATCTTATTTGATGCAACAGATTTTATGTTTCATCTTATGCCATGATTCAGGTATGCATCTGGGTCACACTCTCAGGGGGCTTAACCAGCACAATCGTCGAAAATTTAGGATGAGAGTGCTATTAGGCCTCCAAAAAATGTACATCAATAAAGAGCTTCAATGGCGCTTCACAAGTAGAGCCTCACTTTGAGGAAATACAGGGAAGAACTATTCTACATCGCAGAAAGGTGGAGCCTCTAAAAAGGTACTATATATAAATATTATCCTTACTCTTACGTTTTTTAAAAAAAAGGTCAGGAGCCCTAGTGCCCTGGATTTATAGTAGGGTCCTGGAATTATGAGATGACAGGAGCCCTCGTGTCCAGTTGTCGTGTGGCGGTGCTACCAATCAACTCCACTTGGCCTCGTGATCCATCTCGAATTAACTCTACATGCACCGTTGGTTGTGCCACCACGACTGATGGTCTTGTGGTGTCACCTGCGTTGTGCTCCTCAACTCCTCCTGAGTCGTTGTGCATCTCCTCTCCATATGCGTTGTTTGAGCCATGCTGAGACTTGTGGCCTTACGGGCCCTTGTCTTGTCCTGGCAATACCGTGGGGCATGTCAATGCACTGCTAGGCATGTCATGGGTGTGTCATATGTCTCGACAAGCCTCACCTCGCCTAGGTCTTGAGCTAGGGTCTTCTCACAACCTCTGTTGCATTTCTCTCTCTATATATATATCTCTGTCTCTCTCTCTCTCTCTGTATATCTATATCTATATCTATCTCTCTGTGTCTCTGTATCTCTCTCTCTCTCTCTCTGTATCTTTGTCTCTCTGTCTCTCTATCTCCATCTCTCTCTCTATTTTAACAGATCTATTCTCCTTCAATTCGACACTTAGAAGAGATTGTGAATCTGTTAGATTTGTCAAATGCACTTAAAAATTCGGTTCTTAAAAATTTCAATTTGGCAATGAATCTGTTAGATCATAGATGCACTTGTGAATCTGTTTGCACTCGTAAACTTGCAAGCCCAATGGCCCACCACTCACCGACCCAAAATACTCTCGATCTACTGAAGTCAGCCACACAAAGCCTTAGCAAGCTATGACCAAATGAAGGAGTGGCACAGGATGCAAGGGGGGCTCATTGGTAATTAATTGCATGCTTATAATTAATGAGAGGCCGATCTAAATTCTAACATTAGTGGCATAGAAATATTGTATGGAATCGTTGAAGTCCGTGCCGTCTATTGTTTACAGTCTTTTTTTTTTCTTGATTCTATTGTTTACAGTCTAATCACACCCTTTTCTGGGTTTTTTTTTTGGGATTCCATCTTACCGGGATACATTGAGGAGGCTTTTTTTCCTTTAATTAAATTAATTTCTCATTTTTCCTTGATCTTCTTCTATTGTTAACAATCCATGTCTTTTTTAGGACAAAATATTTTAATTTATTTACATTTTTAATTTGAGCTGTTTTTAAATAACTCGCCTTGTAGTTTTATGAAGTGACTTCATACACTCTTACTAATATATGGGGTGGATAGCAATATTAGTGGGAGTTGGGAAAAATCAATAGGCAAGAGCAATAAGTCCATACCTAGAGAGAGAACTTAAGAAACATGGGAAGACAAAAATTATAACTTAGTAAAAGTTAGGGAGGAAGCAATCATATAGCATAATCAAAATCGACATCTTAAAAATGTGTGGTTTTCTTTCATGAAAAACGATATCGTTTTATGTTAGATCTTTCAAAAACTATGACACCGTTTGAACCCTTTTTTAAAATAATAATGGCGGGAGCGAGAAGTGGACCGTAAATAGCAGGAGCGTCGCTTCGCGCCATTGCCATCAGTTGTACGAGAATAGTTACAACCCCTATCGCTACATGTAGTAAGCCAATATTGCCTTCTAGGTGGGGATACCACTACTATCCTTGCACACCCTACGAATATCAATAAATAGATGATATGCATAAAATGGTATAAAATATATGAGAATGAGGTGCAAAAGAATTGAAAAGGAAGAATGTAGGGAAAAAGTAATTGACATGACAATCAAATATCTCAAGAGTGTTAAAAAAATAAAATAAAAAATAGGTGGAGAATATACATAAATTGTATACAATTAGTAAAAATTAGATGCAAAAGGATAGAAATAAAGCTCGAAGAGCACATAGCATAAATATTCAATTGGGAATTGCGACTCCAATTGAAAATCAGTAAACATTTTCCCTCAAAAAAAATATTTTTCCTTCCTTTACATGAAAGAAAACCGCCCAAATTCTCCCCGTGTTCTTGCAGCCAAAACCCCTTTCAGTTAGAAATCTGAAATTCCCAATCCTCTCTCTGGGTCCTAATGCAAGACTCTTCGAGACCCGTCGTAACGGGCTACCCCGCCCACGACGGCTACCCTCCGCCCCAACACGGCGCAGCCTACCCCTACCCCGCCCCACCACCGCAAGCAGTCCCTTACTACAACCAACAACCCTACCGTGCGTCATACTCACGCACTTTCATCCGCACCTTCCTCGCCACCATGATCCTCGTCTTCTTCATCCTTGGTGTCACCACCTTCATCCTCTGGCTCGTCCTCCGGCCCCGCGTCCCCGAATTCCAGGTCGTATCCCTCTCCGTTGCCAATCTCTCCACCGGCTCCAACTCCTCCCCCTCCCTCACTGGCACCTGGAACGTCGGCATCTCCGTCAACAACCCCAACAAGAAGTTGTCCATCGTGTACGGCAGCGCTCAGTCCTTCCTCTTTTACAAGTCGGGGTCTATTTCCGAAACGCGAATCCCGCCGTTCCAGCAAGCAAAGCGGAACCAGACGACTATTGACGCGTCGTTTTCTGCGGTGAACACCTATGTTGACAGGTGGGTCGTGAACGACATCAACGGGGATAGGGCACGTGGCATCGTGACCTTCAATATGCTGCTCGAGGCTAGGGCACAGTTTCGTTCCGGCGGATGGAGGCTGAGGCGTCGATGGGTTAGGGTCCTGTGTGAAGACTTGACGGTCGGTCTCTCGTCCAATAACAGCGGGACGGGGAAACTGACGGGTGGGGCGAGGGAATGCATGGTTCGACTGTGAGTAATTGGGTGTTTTTCAGTGTTCTTGAGTGGGATTTCCATTCCCAGTCTCTCAGGATCCAAAGGGGATCTCTTTAAATATGACAATTTAAAGGTCGTTTAAAATGTACATCGGATGTTAGTTTCTTTCTTTTTACTTTTACAATGATGAGCTAGTGTAATAAATGTCTGTACGGTGTTCCGTTTTGGTAAATTCTAGAGTCGCATTGCAGTCAAATTGTACAGGTTTTATGTTTGTTATTTTTAAAATGCTGTTTATTTTATTTTGAAAAATGTGGTTTTTGCTATGCCTTCTAATTTGGAATGAGAATTGACTTAGGAGTAAGAGAGAAATCGAGAGGTGGTATCGATAAGAACGAATGAAACAAATTCTTATATATTTATATATCATAGGTTGCTACAATGATGGCTTTGATAATCGTTGGTGTTGTGTATAGTATTATATATGATCTTGCTTCTTATGCTTTCTGTCGTTGTGGATCATCCTCTTTGACCGATGAGTTTCTTTCATGTCCAACTATTGGAGGCATACTTGTCCTATACTTGTTTTGAGCTCAAATCTTGACCCTGTCTCTTGGCCCAGGGATCTCTTTCTGGATTCTATATTTTTAAAACCAGGATATATCAAATCTGAAAATGCTGTCGCTTAGGAAATAAAACAAACAAATAAATAAAACAATGGTGGTTGCCTGGCTGGAATTCAATATAGGTTCTACTTGGAAGTAGCCATACTTTCTGGTCCTTTTTTTCTTCTCTTCCTCTGGTTATTGTATAAGATAAAGTGTAATTTCTGTTGCAGGCAGACCTCTAAGAATGAAGGTAGTTCCTAAAAAAATGAGAAAATACCTTTGGCCGACCTGCCTACTGTGGCCAGTTTTTCCCCTTGCCAACCATGCCCAGTTTGCCCCTGGGTGTACCTACTTGTGGATGATTACCATTAGGGAAACATTCTTCTGAATTGGTTGCATTATATACTTGAGCACTAATTTATTGTCTGCCACTCATTTAAGATGGAGGATGGTGGTTGATGATTGGATACCCATCAGCAAGTTGGTTGTGAAATGGCTTTAGGAAGAGGGATATCTACTCTGTTGAAGTTGAGTCCAAATGTCTATTATCCTTCTTTAGAAATGTAGTCTATGTTGTTGTACCTTGACAACCCAGAGGTTTTCAATGTTTTGCCTTTGTTAATATCTTAATGCCAAATAGAAGTTAAGGGAGTGTCTCAGTCAACTATAGACCATTTAGCCTATCCAATTAAGATATTCTGTGGAATTATTTGCTGTTGAAGTTTGTTGTAGTGTGTACTAAAGTCCCATGTATCAATTGCTTCTTTGGGGTGGACTGGTGTATGCATTTGCATATATATATTGGGTTTGTAATCTGATATCATAAACATTTTCGCTCGTGTTTGCCATGGCTTTTATTCTTGCAATTTAGTTTTTAGGAAGGATTCTTGTAATCCCATTTTCTGTTATGGCAGCGTTTGCGTCCTTCTTATACTTTGCGCTTATTGAGTTCTTCAACTTCCCTTATTTCGGTAAAGGGGTTTTCAGACATTAGGTGACGAGTAAAACTGATGGCTGTGTGAATGGAGTTTTTTGAAGCAATGAGATTCTTTCTCTTTCCCAATTGTACGCAGAGGTAACATGGTGGATATTGCCAGCCTGTAGTGCATGTGGACGTGATTGAGCTTATTTTTGGACTTTTGGTAACTACCACAGGCCTTGGGCACATGGGGTAATTTAAGTTACTACTGTGCTGGAAGCCTTGTAGGTCAGTGTGATTACGGTGCAACTCCATTAGCACTTCACATGCAGCCCCCGATGTATGCACAGTAGGTGGATATGTGGGATCTGTATAGGGTGTTTGTTATTCCTGATGCATACTAAGGCCAGTCTCACCTAGAGTTTGCTTTAACTGGTTGCTGCAAAGTTATTGTAGATGCTTTTGATACTTTTTTCCTTCTCCTTTTACTCTTTGAGGGGAGGATGGGGGAGTGCCGGTGAGGGGGGAGGAATTGTATCTATATGATCAAGTCTGCGTTCTTGTTGTGACTTCTTTTGGTTAAGCAGCTCTTGACTTCTGTTCCAACAAACCTGCTGCTATTGAACTAACTTTTTGAATTGACAAATTACTTCCATTGTACTCCATAGAGTAAATTCTCCATAATCTAGGCCAACAAGCTACCGTTCCTAACCCAGTATGACCACCCCTTTTGTGTCTTTTTACTGGGTTTTGAATTTCGTGGCCAAAAGGACACTAGGCAATTCACGAAATAACTGCCTTAACTCTACCATTGCACCTACTCATTGAAAGGGCTTCTGCCCTGGGTCACATTCCAATTCTAAATTGACATTTGCCTTAGACCCCCCATGGTCAACAATAAAGGTTTGTACATCTTTTTGTGATATAAATGCGATACTTATATTATAGTCATGGCCTGAATCTCTCAAGCCAGACCTTTTTTTTAGGTTACATCAAATTGAGTGGCCTACATGAAGCCCAAAACTTTTTAGGCATTTTTTATTCTTCCATCTGTGTTAAAATGCTATCTATAGCTGCATATTGGTAATGTACACGCTTCAGGACACTTTGCTAATAACCCACGACTCCATGAGGGAATCCCCCTTCAAAGTGAACCTGTTCCATGTTGCGGAGGGTGGCTTTCTCCTACTGCCATTTTTGCGGCTTGAGGCTGCACTCAAATGCTTGCTTGAAAGCAAGAATATGAGTGACGTATACGAATATGGTCCTGGGATTGTTCCTTGATGATCTCTACAAATTGCGCTCTCACCTATCATGCCCTTCCCGATGAGTAATAAACCGTCTGATCTATCCACCGTTAGTTATTGGAAAGTTAAGTTGTGCAATTGCGTTGCTAAAAGGATGGCTGTCCATCTATGATCAGGATATAGCATATGGGCTCTATAACACTCAATACTGTCAGTATTAAATATTAGACAGTGTTTGACTTCATTGTAAGACTCATATGATGTGTCTCTCTCTTTGAATTAGATCATTCAATTCGGACAACAAATTATAAAAGATCTTTATTGTCTATTTGTGCAATTCACAGACATTTCAGATTTGATGATTTACGAGCTGTGGTTCACTCCCTACACTCAGGCTCTAAGGTCCAAGATCTCGATGGGAAGCAAGATTTTCAGCCACGGAGTATGGTGTCTCCTAGTTAGGATTCTGGCCTTTGGGTGGGTCTGCTGCTTATGGGTCTTTAACCCATTTCACTTTCTATGTAGGGCCTAAAGCCCGGTTGTTTAGGAAGTGGTCATGGGGCCTTTCTGGTTTTGGACTTGGTTTGCACTTAACTTGTTCATCAATCGCAGTTTGCCTCCCAAAAAAAAAGATGGTTCTTTACAACATCTAGTGTTCATGAACCGAATTCTAAATTACTCGCAGAGAGGGGTCTAGAATTCTATAAATTACTCAATCTCGATTCAAATCAACTTAAATTGAGAGTTTAGTTTATTTAATTACATTGACCGAACTAAGTATATTCAATTAAAAAAAGAAACAAAATTAATAAAATAAAAATATGAAAAAATCACTTTTAGTCCCCGAGTTTTACACTATTTTTATAAATAGATCCTTCAGTTTTTAAACTAAAAATTTTAGTCCTTAATTTCACACCTATCTCTTAATAGATCATTGGATTTTCAAATTAAAAATTTTAGTCCCTATATTTTTGCCTTTATAAGAAAAAAAAAATTGTCTCTCAATATCCAGTACACTAACAAAAAAGTCTAACCTCGGTTGTCAGTAGAAAAAGTATAAAACTTAGGACTTAAAAAAAATTTTTCCCTAAAAAATAAAATATTAATTTTCTAGCGCTTCCCATATTAGCTTTTGCCTTAATTCCTTTTCATTTGTGGTTCTCTATTGCCTACGAGTCCTGACCAACTTAGCTAACTTCTCGGTAATATCTGAGCTTTATCCAGTATCATCTATATCATCAATCAAATGATGGAGACACATAGAGACAGCAGACTCGATACAAATAAAAATGGTTCTTGAAATTGCCAATTTTTTGGCCACTGTACCATGGAAAACATATAAGAAAATTAGGTTTCTTTCTATGTATAAGATTAATATTTTTTTTTTTGCGATGAGGAGAAATTCAACGGAGTGAAACGCATCTAACATGTTGGTAAACTCAGGGCTGGTGTAGTTCTCAAGCCACACAGATCATATAAATCTGACTTTGTTGTGAGACTAACTCTAAAAAATTATTTACACTTGAGACGATTCGAACTCAAGAGCTCAAGAAGAGTATACTCCTAGATCTATGTCTTGAACACACCAACCCTAGGGTTAGATTAATATAATTTTCCTAATAACTTGAGCTGGGAGTCTGAGCTCTCTAGCCACAAGGATCGATCCATAATCGGGGTTTGGTCTTTTTAGTTGGATCTAAAAGTATTCTTTTCCTTCTTTCCGTCATTTCCTCTTTCTCGTCTTTCTTTGGGATTCTCTGCCTTTAGAATCTCGAGATAACCTTTTTTTTTTTTTATCTTCTAGATCTCCTTTATTCTCTCTACTTTCGTATCTCTCAATTCCTAAAGAAAAAAAAAAAAAGATGATCCAGTAGAGCTCAGTGCCAAAATATGCAATCATGAAGATTGAGAGAACGTCGATTAATTATATAGGGCTTTATGGGCGCAAAAAGATTCAGAACTTCGACTAGCAAACGTTCTTTTCCTCTGGTAACTTAAATTAAATATCCTCACTCCTATTTTAGATTGTCCTCCAAACACTATCAGCTCAGAAGAATTCCTACCTGATAATCTACTCCACCAAGAAGTATAAATCTGATTAAAAAAAAGGTCGATAGAAACCACAATGCATGTTTAGGCATTTTAGTATGATGTAGAGCAAATAGGAATGGTCGGTCTAGCATGCCGTTGTACATACAAATATATATATAAAGGATTAGGATGTTCTCTTGTTTGCTACCCGAATGAGATAGTTTAATTCAGGAAGAAAAGAAATCTAGCATGCATTGAATGTTGTAGGTCTCGTTTGCCCGATTAATACGAGTAACATTGAATATTATAAAATCAACACATTGTACTTATCCTTTTTTTTTAATTGAACTATCTAATTCGAGCAACAAATTGAAAGTAACCATTTCAAGAATACAGACAAGTTGGTCGAAAGAAATTGACAATTTGAAGAATTATAGAATACAATTGAGTACTTAATTGAAGATCGATCTAAAGCTGTCTTAAACCGATCACGAAAAGTTGAAAAAGAAAAGGAAAGGGAAAGGATACGAAATTCTTTTGCAAGTAAAAGTGTTGAAAAGCACGTAGTCCTCCTTGAAATATTCTTACCTTGTGTGGGTGATCAAGAAAGTCTTCTGATTCTCTCATTTTCTGGATAAAGAAAGGAAGTACGTGCAAAAGAAAGGGAGATAGAATTATCATAATGCGTGGTGGGCACCAAGTCAGGTAAGCACGCACATTCATGTGACAATAGAAGGATAAGAAACAGGTTAGAAAGAGCTATTGCTTTCCAACGACGATACATGAATATGACCAAAACAGCCATATTGCCTACATTTTTTTTCCCTTACAAACCAAGCCAAACACGTCGCCTTTTTAGTCATTTTCCTACGCTTACCCACCAAGCATTAACCATCCACAACCACCATTCTAGCGGTTATAAATTGCTCTTGAGGCCCTCAGAATGAGATTTTTGGTTTTATCACATACAATTTTTTTTTTAAAAAAAAGGAGAAGATCATAATATATCCCATATTTATGAATAAAACTCAATATATTAGTCTCCTCTTAAGTTTCAAAATATTTTATGATGTCACATATATTTCAAAAACAATCAATCCTCCTATTTTTTTTATTTCGTTTGACCTATCACATTCAAAATGATCGAAATCTCATTTAAAATAAAATTATCAAAATATTATAAATTCGTTAAAATAATAATAATATTTTTAAATAAAAAACTTTAAACCCTATTTCACTAATCTATTTATTTTTAATTTATTTTTTAAATTTTCATATAATTTTAGGCTTAATAAATCCATTGGTCCGTGGGGTAAGAGGAAATCTCAAATTGGTCATTAGGGTATTTTTTTGTCTTGAGTTGCTCCTTGGAGAATTTACAATGGTGTAGTTGGTCATTCACGTTATTTGAGGACGAAAATGTCCTATGTGGATAACGGTGACCACGTCACCCTTCATTTTTATTTGCCACGTATTTGATTTATTTTCCACGTCAAATCTTTTTTTTAAAAGGTAGAAATGCACTCACAATCCTTGTGTATAAGAAAATTACAAATTAGTTTTTGAGGTAAAGAAAATTGTAAATTAGTCCCTATGGTAAGATTTCCGTTAAAAACTCGTCCTTCGTCCCTTTCACTAACGACATATACTAGTAAATTACGGGGTCTACTTGGGCACGTAGCATGCTATGGTTAGTGTTGACTAACATATGTCATTAGTGAAAAAGACGAGGATGGATGGAAGGATGTGTTTTTGAAAGAAATTTTACCATAAAGACTAATTTACAACTTTATTTACTTCAGAGACTAATTTGAAATTTTTTTATACCACATGACTTTGGGTCATTTAAAAAAAACTGCACAGTCACACGCGTGAATTAAACAAACCCAGGCCAAAACCATATTCATCTTACCCGAACAAAATTTCCCAACCCATTACCCGAAACCTAAAATCTAAATTGCCGACATCCATCTTCACCCTAAAATGTCCCAAAAGCTACAACCCTAAGTTCTCCAAAAGCAGTCGAGGCCTATAGTGACGCGATTTAGCTCAGCCCGAACCGTTGCCCTCTTTCCCCGAACCCTTTCTTTTTTCTTTTATTTTCGAAGTGTTGTCTAGTTCACCCTTAAATGTCCTCGATTGCAAGCAAAGATGAGTCTCGTCTTTGGTTTGAGGTATTTTTTAAAACTGTTTGATTGTTGTTATATTTATGTTATTTTCTTGAAATTTGTTAAAGTCAAAAGCCTTATTGAGCTTATTTCGTGCTTATTTGATCTTTTGGCGGTGGTGGGGTTACAATATGGTTTTGTTGTTTTGGGGTTAGTATCTCATAACTCGTTCTTAAAAAATTAGTGACAACTTTGTTGCTGTGAAGTAGACGGTTGACTCTTTTGTTAACATGCATTGATACCATGTGTGGTCCCTCTTTAGATGCAAATAATTTTTCTACCAAGTATCATGTGCAGTGTTTTTATAAGATGAGGATATTCAGCCAAAAAAAAAAGTATCATGGGCAGTGCGAGTGAGTGTTGACTGCAAAATTTCTGTTTGGGGCTTTCTTTTCTTTTCCTTCGTAGTCTTGCATCCGATACATTAATTTTTATATTCTATAAAAAAAATAAAATAAATACGTGACAAATAAAAATGAAAGATGACGTGACCATAACATAGGACATTTTCGTCTTAAAAAACGTGAATAACCAACTACACCATTTTAATATTTCATGTTATTCCAATACAGCAATAATATAATTATTAAAAAAAAAAGGCCGAAAACGGGACTCTTCCAATTTTGTTGGGCTCACAAAAATATAATTCTAATTAACTCGTCTTGCATATTAGAAAAGAAGCCTATAAATTTAAGCTCACTTGGACACATGGGATAGAATGAGAAAGGTTCATTTTTCTGTATGATATATTAAGATATAAAATGTGAAAGATCTTCATAATTAGAGAGTGCAAAATGTATTTATTCTTAAAACAATATTTCAAGAGTTTTAAGTTACAATCTTTATCTTTTGTTTTCACCTTTTTGTCATAATAATACAAGTGCTTAAATTAAGTCAATCAGTTGTCTGACTGCACAATTTGAACTATCTAACTACTAAAACTAAAATTCTTATTTATAGTTTAGAACGTAATGTGTTAACTTTAATAATTTAGACTGTAAATTAAAAAAAAAACTTAGAGAGTACAAAATATAATAGTTTTCCTCAGTTTTAATTTTATCGGTCTTCCCAATCAAGGACGAAATCAAGAAGTTATTTTTGGAGGGCCACATTGTAATATGATAATCTTTGGTGGTCACTCTAAAAAAATTTAAAAATAAAGCTTGAATTTAAAATTATTTTCTTTAACTTTTTAGGGACTTGGGGGGCACGGCCCTATTTTTATTAGTTTCTTCTCTCTTCTTAATTATATTCTGGTATGGTTGTCATTATGGGTATATATGATGTTATATATCATAGCCAGTTTAATTAATTGGATTCCAAGTAGATTATTCCAATTTCACGCTTTCACTCAACCCCCAACAGGAGGACCTGCAGGTATATTCACGAAAAGTGATGAACTTCAATTTTTTGGTGTCTCTCGATCGTGAGCTTCTTTGCAAGACCTGAGATTCTAAGTAGACCAGCCATCCACTTCTACTATATACGTTTCTTTCCTGTTTCAGTCATCCCCGTCTCACTTAGTCTATACAATTATCATTAGAAACGAAATTTTTTTGCAATAATCTGTCTGAATTATACAATAAGTACATATCAGCAAACTATTTTATGATGTTTTTGTAAAGTTTTGAGAGTTATACATTAAAGTTTATTTAATTATTGCGTTCTATCTCTTTTCAAAGAGTATTACATATAATCATTAAGTATACACTAATAGCAAAAGTCATTAGTAGCTAGAAGGCCATATCAAGGCTGCCTAAGATCCGATACAATAAAAGATTGACACGTTATTTTTGGGGCCGGGGCTGTGTAGGTCGTCTCTCCCAATTAAAGAAATGAACAATAGTACTCGCCATTCACGAAGTCAAGCCACCATATGGTAGGGATAATGTCAAGTACAGAGACTGAAGGCCGTGGGTAGCTAGAATTAAGGCCTAGTACAAAGCATTCAATTCATGAATTAAATTATGTGCAGAAGAAATTATTGCTGCCATAAGACTATTAATGGTTCGCGTGGTAAATGAGTGGGGGTCATGCATTCCAATACAATATTATTGTTTATATATATTATCATATTTCTCTTCTTGTACGTAACGTCGAGTCTAGTTGTGGGATTATAATTATATTAGCGGGACAAGAAGGTGCTCAAAAAGACGTATTTTATTCCTTGACTAGGGCAGGTTTGATGGCCATGCATGATAATCTGTCACTCTGGTGGAAACAAGAAGCTCCTAATTGCTTTAATGGAGGGAAACTCGTGATTGGAAATTCTTAATAAATATGATTGTTCAGCTAGCATTAATGCGACCTGATACGGTATCCATCCCTTGGATTTTCTCATATATCTATAAATATGGAAGCCAAAGAGACAAAGAAAGCTTCTTCAGAAGTAGTCAGCTCACTGGTAAATTATATATTGATGGGACATTAATCCACTTACATGACATTGTTAACAATTCTATGTTATTAGATAAAAGATAGACATAATAAACGGATCAGAAGTCTTTGCAATTCTTTGTCTGACTTGTACGGTATAATTCGAAAAGAGATAGACCGAACAGATAGATCCCACACCATTTAATAATAATACTGTCAATGTAAAGATAACATGAGTTCTACAATGAGGTCCTACAATAAGGGTCATTTATTCGATCTATCGTTCTCTGAATTGTACATTGCAGTTCGAACAAGAAATTACAAAGAATTTTTATTTAAATAAATAAATATTACATCATTTAATATTATTCATATAAAATTTTTTAGTAGCATAAATCTCAATAGAATTTATATGTTATATTTTTTTAAAAATTGCATATTACAATTAAAATAAAAAAGTTAGATACGATAGTGGCAGGATCGCATTTATATATTCTTTATAAACACTAATTATTGAACTTCAATAATGGGTCCTAATAGTTTTGACGTGATATGCACGACAGACTATTATATATAATATATATATATATATATTGGCGATTTTAAAACAAGCTGATATATCTCTATCTCCCAACTTGTTCAGCTCGATCAGAGATTCAGAGTATCTCAATAACAGCGCAGGCAATTATATTTCTGCCGCCACATGCAGCATCCAACCTCTATCACTATGCTCAGAACTGGAACAAGTTAAACAATTCAAAGCTCTGTGTTCATCAGAAGGATGCTAGAAAAGAAAATCACAGAAAAATTAATAACAATGTAGCTGCCTCATTAATTCAGCCCCTACACAAGTCCAATAGCCAATAATATTGTCGGTCCAGTGCATGCCTTAAGATATTCCTGCCATCTCATATGTATCTATATATATATATATATATATTCGTCCTTCAACTAGGGCTCCGACGGGACCCACTCACTGTCATGACCCCTTTTCACCACTGGGACTTGACACTGATCATGTAAGAAACCTTAGAAGCCCCCCCCCCCCCCCCCCCCCCCCCAATAGAAGCCTTATATAGATATTAGATGTACGTAGATCAGGCATTTACCAAGATAAAGTCACCCTGAACGAAACCGGCCCATTCGCCCCATTGTCCCACCACTCACTGCCCTGTTACCTCTGCACATTTCGTTTGGACTTTAGAAAAAGCAGAAGACAGTATTGTAGTAATAACTGACCATGCCATTGAGTGGTGTACGGATTGTGTCTAAGATTCATGACTTACTTTTAAAAAGGTTCGAATCACGATAGTTCTTTTTCTCATCACGATAGTTCAATTAAGTTTTAATGGTCCCCAAAATATGTAGAATTTCCCAATTTAAGTAGTGTTAAGCTTCGACCTGACTTCGTGATGATTCATTCGGCAATCATAAGCTAGCGACACATTAAGTATACAATTACGTATAAAGTGACTTATATAGTAATTCACAGAGTTAACAATTACGACCCCATAGGAGTTATAAAGCAATAATTTATATATATGTCTACCTAAGCTGCGTTACGCATGATCTGCAAATTGTTTGTTGTTTTACTTTTTCACTTGAATCTATATATGTATCTTCCTCTATTATATAAAGGCACATTCTCTATGTGAAACCCTCTGGTGCTGAATTTCACTCAAAGGTTCATCTGATTAAACTTTGGTATCAGCTAGTCTTTCCTTCTCCCTGCTCTACCCCCTAGGAAACCTCCCAAAGAACACAGTTACAGATATGACTGCCAAAGACTGCGGCCGCCACGACGAGGAGCGTGAAGAGCTCAAACGCCGCGTACTCTACGGCATTGGCGGCCTTCTTGCCCTCGTTTTCTTCTCCATTTTCCTCGTCTGGGCTATTCTCCGCCCCACCAAGCCCAGCTTCATCCTCCGTGAGGCCACAGTCTACGTCTTCAACATCTCAACGTCCCCTGATCCCTACAGTACCCTCACTACCACCATGCAGGTAACTGTGTCCTCCAAAAACAGCATGGGCCACGTTGGAATCTACTATCAGAGGCTCGATATCTACGCCACCTACCGAAGCCAACAGATCACCATCCCGACTCTGCTGCCTACAGCATACCAGGGCACAAACGAAATCTCGGAGTGGTCGCCTTTCTTGTACGGGAATGCCGTTCCTGTGTGGCCGGGATTACTGGTCATTCTGCAGCAGGACCTGAACGTTGGTGGGGTGCTTCTGAACGTCAAGATTGATGGGATTATTAAATGGCAAGTGGGCACGTGGATCTCCGGGAACTACCACTTGAACGTGAACTGTCCGGCTTATATTAAATTCGGTGACCAGCCGAATCCCGGCCCCGGGTTTCCCTCTGGGCCTATGCCTGTGATGAAGTTTGAGCTGGTGCAAAGTTGCAGCGTGAATGTTTAAGCCAGTAAAATTAACTTCGCTGTTAGTTCCTCATCTCTAGTCCCCCAATACTTCCTAATTTCTTCTTCTTATTCAAGATCTTTGGTTTGGATATGTATCATATCACTTTTCAGTTCAGTAAGAGAAAGTTCATAAACAAAATGGGAAAAAAGAAGTACTAATTAACTTTACATGTTTAGCTCTATGAATTCATTGCGCCTGGCCGGATTTATTTAGGTAGATATTCTGCATTATTCTTGAATGAGAGGATAAAGAAGCACCACGAAACACATAATATTGCTTACAGTTCTTTGAAGGGACATGATATTTCTCGTAATTATAAGGATGAAATCATAAGGAAGATAGAACATAATTTTCTTCCTCAACTAGTTGGTGGCATGCATTTGTTTGTGAATTAATAGGTTTGATAAATAA
The DNA here is from genome assembly GCA_963930655.1 of Myrica gale. Classification (NCBI taxonomy): domain Eukaryota; kingdom Viridiplantae; phylum Streptophyta; class Magnoliopsida; order Fagales; family Myricaceae; genus Myrica; species Myrica gale. Next base: position 20,064,087 of record OZ005607.1, read on the forward strand.
ATATAGGGTTAATTACACGTTGTATCCCGTTCTTTCAATTTTAACACATTTCACTATGTAGTTCTAACAATTTACACCCTACCATTTAGTTATCTGTTAAAACGAACGAAAATCTCAATCACGTGACTCATTTGTCTATTTTGTCCATGATATTTAAAAAAATAATTAATTATACTTTGCATCCACGTAGTTTGAGGGTATGACACTTTGCACCTTTTTTTAAAAATTTTGTGACACTTTGCACTTAAGTGTTCAGCAAAGTGTCAAGACCCTAAAATCACGTAGATGCAAAATATAATTAATCTATAAATATACTTATAAATTTCTTTGTCATAAATTAAATTAGAATCAAGCACGAGATTTGATATAATGAGAGCCAAATATCTGCAGCTGAACAAGTAGTATTAATGCCATTTTTTAGTTATTTAAATCCTGTAAAACAATATAAAACAGAACTCTAACGCGGCTTTCGTTTACCGAGTAGCGTAACATGATTTGGATCGTGTTCCGACGGAATACGACACCAGATTGCATAACCACGTTCTCGATTTACTGTGAGATTTTGTAGCAACCCAAACGAGCTTAAATGTTTTAAATTTGCTCGAGTCAGTGCGTCTTACCTTCACATGCCTCCGGCCATACAGTTTCTTTCTTTAATTGAGCCCAGAGTTGAACATCTTGATTGATTTTTTGCAACAAAGCTTCCTGATCGAATCTTCTTCAACCCTTCTTTTGGTTTGGGGTTGGGAGGTGCTAACTTCCTGGAATTTGGTCAAGTTCTTGAACCCAAACCACTCAAGAGGAAGAAATTAAATAAAAGGGAAATATATTTTTTACCCACGAATTTTTATAGGTTTTGAATTTCAAATCTTAAACTATCAGTTTTGACAAATTGCACTATCTATCTTAAACACTTTGCATCTTCTATCAAATTTTTAGATTAAAATGATAATAATATCCTTGACCCACTTTGTATATATTAAAGATCTTGTTGTCAATTTATTATGTTCTCGATGATATTATTATTAGAGAAAATATGAAAAGTAAATAACATTAATAATTAAAAGATCCAATATGTCAAAGATCTTATAATTAATTCGTGAAAATTTGTATTTATCTCGAATGAGAGAAAATGGTAGAAAATGAATTACCTAATTTGGAATCGAGAGTATATTTTTGTCACGTTAGGTGGCCGGATGCAGGTTGTGGACCACATGAGTGAAATCAGTGACTTATTATTGTTTAAGTTCTTTACAGCTTGGAGAAACGACATGCGAGTTTGCGTAAGGGGGAAATCGTCGTCTGACTTTCACTCCCAACGCTTTAAAAAAGATGGGGTTTCATACATTTTTAAGGGGAGACGTGTGGGGGATTAACTCCTCCTCCACCTACTTCTACTTACCATGTGGGATCGCTTTAATAGAGTTTCAATGCAGGAGCTAACTAGCTTCCAAGTATCCCTTCTATCTCATTGGATACTCACTTTCATGTACAATACCTGCTGTGCAGTGTGTGCCTACTCTCGGTGCGTTTATTTCCCAATTATTTCACTTCTTAATATTTTTAAACAATCATAAAATAATTTTTCTCTCCTCATTAAATTATAAAATAATATTATACAATTCAATTAAATTTTTTCTCTCTTCACTTTTCCATACAATACTATATTTTTTCACAAATTTTAATACCCAAAATTTCCAAAACTTCAATATTTCTACAAACAAACACCACCTTCGTGTTGAAACTGAAAGATAAGATTCCACCGAAAGATAAAAAAATCTTCCAAATAAAAAAGTCATCCTTGGCTAAGACCTACTTCCAAACAAATTGACAATTAATCAGGTGTTTAATATATTACACTTTAAATTATCCACTTTAACATAATTAATTTTAGATACTTTATATTTTAAGTTAAATTTTAAATTAAAATGACAAGAATATTATTGATCCGCGAAGAATTAATCAATTTATTAATTTATTAAGTCATATTTGAAAGTACTATTGTCGTCGGTGGAAGGTTACAAAACTGTCTAATATTGATAATGAGCGTACACTATCTTCTGCTCTCACATCACATGAATGGTTGTGGTGCAGGGTTGACCCGGTCTACGTACGTACGAGTGCCAGTGTATTTCCCAAAGAAGAAAGTAGGTTTCGCCCCCCACCCACACTCAATTAATTACGTGTGTGCCAATTACTTGGCTTTGCTGGTAGATTCGTTTGAGTAGGGGTTTGGATCTGGAGCAGGACACAAATATGCATGGTTGTGTGTAAATTGCCATTAATTTAAGGAAAATATGTAATTTAGTCACTAGATTTATAGCACGCTGATGATTTAGTCACTAGGTTTCATTTTTTTACTATATGGTCACTAGAATATATAGTTGTGACGATCTGGTCTTTCCGTCAAACCTCAGTTAAATTTTTAATCGGAATAGCGGTCGACCTGTTTGTTTACCGTTGCGACAACGGTAAATTGTAGAGGTCAATCTCTTCATGTAGCGGTCAACCGTGTTTTATTCCGTTAAAAATTAACGGAAGTTTGACGGAAAGACCAGATCGTCACAACTATATATTCTCAGTGACCATATAGTAAAAAAATGAAACCTAATGACTAAATTGTTAGCGTGATATAAACCTAGTGACCAAATTGCATATTCCCTTAATTTAAAACAATTCCAATGTCTAGTTTGGGTACTACAATATAAGCCGACCACAGTGCTTATAGGACAGGTTTCATAATATTCAACCGTTTGGTAGTCAGCCTACGGACGTACAATATGGCAAATTAGAGACTAATTTGCTTGATATAAGGTTGATGATGGCGACTTCAACCCTTTCACATCTCTAAATTCAAGCCCCTGCAATTTTGGTTTATGAAACTGGTGAAACAGCTAAAAGAGTTAATTTTAGTGACTTTTTTTATATTTATTGTAATTGAAAGAGATGATTTAATGAGAGAGAAAGATTATTTTTGATGAATGATTTGAATACTAATCACCCCAAGTGTGATTAGTTTGTAATGGAATCCACCTAATTAATTGTTATTATAACTAAAATTAATTAAAATATTGTCTTAATTTTATCTGTTGATCTATAATCCATGGTCTGATACTATTGTTCCAAAAAAAAATTGCTCTCCATACAAAAATGGTCCCATTAAGGATAATAGAGACGGCCTCAGAAGCTTTGGGTTAGACCAATTAGGCCCAAGTTTTACTTGTCCTTGAAAGCCGGAGAAAATTTTAGCCCAGGCCCATATCAAAATTAAGCACCAAGATCTTTCATTTGTCCGACTTTGACCTTCCTCCTCTTTAGAAGATCAGTAATCATTTTCAGCCTATTTTCTTTACACATAATTTAAGAGAATATGGTTTACTTCAAATTAAATCTATCAAATATCACTAAACATCAATTTATTTTTCACATCAGTTAAACACTGCAAAATTAATTATTTTTTCAAAAATATATATTCTTTGATTTTTCTTGTGATGGAAACAAATTAACACAGCCGTTAGTGTTCAAAACTAGAGCCCTTTCCCCCTTAAATATACTGGAAAAAAGTAGTGTTTTTCTCACATACGGTAGGGAAGCAAAATTCAAAGAAGAAAAAAAGGAAAATTATTTAAGAATCAACTAAGTTTCCCTATGTTTTCAGTAATCCGTATTCCTTTTCAATAAAATTCGAATGATGTTTCAGTCATGACTATCATGTGACCATGAGACATACTTAATGTGTTAGAAACGCGGGAGAACATACAAATTTAGTGAACACCAGAATTGTATACTACAAGTAAGCTTGCTGGGATAAATTAGCAGTAAACTTACCCATAGATGATTTCCGATGTATTTTTCTAAGTCCACAAATGATTTTTATTTGTATGTTAATTTATTACTTAAGAAATTCCACAGAACTAAAAATTATAACAGCAATATTAGTGGAATATTGGAGGAAACCGACGGTTCATACACAAATGAGGAAATCACCAAGACGAAGATGGTATGATCGAGGGATCAAAGAGCAACAAATGCATATCTAAATGTCATTTATTTATTTTATGTTTTTATCAATTTTAACTGACATTTCATTGAAATTTCTCCTCAAAATTTAAGTAATATCAGGAGTCTTTAAACTCCCACTCTTTTAAGTTACCCTTACATTAATAGTAAACGAATTTGCCATGCAAACTTTTTTTCTTATCCATTTTAACTGTTAGATCTTAATTTATCGAGAAAATTATAAAAATAATGATAATTTGAGTGAGTTAATTGTCAAGAATGAAAGTTGGATCGGGGCAAATTGTAAAGCATGGAGCAATAGTAAAGAATGGTAAATGTATTTTTTTACCATATAATAAAAGAAGATTTTGTTTTTGGGTAAGAGAAAAATTCGTTATACTTAAATATAAAGCTTCTAAGTCTTAGTTATGACATGGACGGTCAAATGTGCCAAACTAAATACTCATCTTTTGAACATGGCCTTTTTTATATTGGACCGACAATCTAATTCGGATAAAAAAAAATTACAAAAATCATTGAATTCTTAGCAATTTCAACCATAAATTACCCTTTTTGTTACATTTTATCACCATATATTAATTTTATGATAAAATTAATCTCTATTTACTTGAATGAATAAATTACCAACGTAAGGCTCCCACGACACATTCATTAAAAAAAAGGCGCAGATGAACAAAATTACATGTTCCAGCAAAACAATAAAAAAGGAAGGAAAAAGAATTCAAGCTAACCACACAAAATGTTAGAAATAGGGCTGCACAACCCCGGTGTAGATGCCGGTTTTGAAATGATTGCCACCTACACCGTTAAGGGCAAAAACCGGCCCTTAGCGGTGACAGTTTCCGGTTATCCTACATTCATATTGGATCATTTTTTTAGCATTTAATTATGCACTTGGCCCAGTGTATTTTTTTTTCTTTTTTGCTTTCGATACATTAATCACATATCATTAAAATCTAATAGAGAATTAGAGACGTAACTAAAAATAATGAAATCCAAATTCCAAATACAATAAAATTAAAGATCATCTTAAAAGATAAGATGAGAATTTAAAGTCCAAACTAATAGAGAATTAGAGACGTAACGGTAAGATTATCATAAAGATGGGTAACTCCTTCAAAACCCCTACTCCTCAATCTCCGTCGTCAAGATGGTTAACTCTACACAATATATTTAAATACACCAAGTTATAATTTATGAAAATAAAAATATTATTGAAACTAATAAACTAACAAAAGAAGAAATAAAATTACCGGAGTCAATTGTATAAGTTTGTGGATCTTCTGTCATATCAGAAGTCATGTCTTCCTCCTTCACAATAGAGTCGCATCTCATCCAATTTTGAGCACAAATGAGACATTTTGCAGTTTTTGGGGCCAATGAACTCCGAAAGGGATCCAATACCCAACCTCCAGAAAAGAAAGAATAGAAGAGTGGATGTGGGTCTGAAGAAGCAGGGTTGATTGGGCTGGTCGGGGGAAAAGAAAATAACGTGTTTTTTAAAAAAATTTAAAGATCGCGCTCGAGCGCCTGTCGAGCGAGAAGTCTCTGTAACAAAATGGTCTCGAGTGCTCGAACGATTATAGAGCGAGAAGTCTCTGTAAGAACAACAAAACGGGTCGTTTTGTAAAAAAAAAACCTGATTCCCGGTACCCGGGAACCGGGAATAGCACCGAATTTTGTAGAAAATCTCAAACTGGCACCTGCACTGGTGAAGCCGGGTACTGGCAACCCGGTGCCAGTTACACCGAAAATTTTCGGTCTAATTGTGCATCCCTAGTTAGAAATTTAAGACATGGGTCCCGCAACCATTGTCGTTGAAACTTTTGGATATTCTCCGACTCAAATTTCAAAGAAATTGGTATTAACCTGCAACGAGATCAGCTCCATCCAATCAAATGGGTTCTGAACGTTGTAGATCGTACAACATCTGAGCGCCCCCAACAGCCTATCCGCTACAAACTCGATGTACTGACTCATCAGTTCACCGTTCATGCCCACCAGATCGCAAGGTAGCGCGTTGCAGATGAATTCCCTTTTAATATCAACCGCGTCGCATATGATTCCCTTAACACGCTCCTTGCTCAACTTCTTCTGGGGGAGTTGAGAAGGCACGCAAAGTCGAAGTGGAGCCGAGGGCGGCTCAAGCCTTTAAGAGCCTTAAAAAAAATTGAGGCATTTTAACATTAAATAAATAAATTTTAATAATCTTTAGTTTTGAAAATTTTCTTTATGCAGAAATAGTATTCTTTATGCAATAAAATAATTTACAAAACAATCTAGTTCTTTTAGTAAATTACGTATTTCAAGTGGAGTACTAATTTTTATTTTTGTAACTTCTTTTAGAATTTTTAATTCTGAAAATAAATTCAAATCATCAATATCAGAGCTCATGTCATACTTAAATAATTTTTCAAGATTGAGACTTTTTTTTTTCTAAAGCGCAATCATCAAAAGATCTTAATATTTCAAGACCAAACAAAAAACTAAATATGTTATCTTTGAAAATAATTCAAATCTATCATACATGGAAGATATTGCATAATCTACAATATAATAAAAATAATAAATTTTGAAAGATTCCTCTGCTGACTTCATAATCTCATCATCATTTACATCAAATTGTTTTTCCCTACGAATGACAGGCTTTTTAGGGAATACAACTTCTATACTCATCTCAACTGCAACTTATTAGATAAATTTAAAGCAGATTTAAAACCATTTTCTATGTAGTTTTTGAAATAAGAAAGAAGTCCCTTTAATTTTTATTTTGTTAGGTCATATCTATATTATCTTCTAAGTTCTCCCCTTGAGTCACATCAACATTATCAACTTTATCTAAGTCCCAATAATACTTGGTTCTTTACCTATTACCTCTAGATTAGAATTTGATTCCCTTTTGTCATCAAGAAATTTGTTAAGGGTCTCTTTGAGATTGAACTAAACTGTCTAAGCTGATGTTGTTAGAATAATCCATTATTTATAATAATCTAATTAGCCATAATTGATGTGCATCATTTAAAAAATTACATTAGAATTTAATTAGCAATAAAGTAGTCGTGGTAGACAGTGTCACTGTACGGTTAAAAAGAATACGTTAGAATTTAATTGTTTAAGAACTTAATTAACAATAAAGTAGTTGTGGTAGTTGAGATTCTAGACTTTAGGAGCGAAAAATCTATTGTGAATGATGCTATTATTTTGAAAAGTGACATTAATAGTGCTAGTTTCTACTTTAGGATGTGTTATTTATTTCTAATTTTTAAATATTCCTATTTTATAGGCCTTTAATTAAGTTTTATCTGAAAAATGTTAGGCTTTTTTTCTTCCTTTAATTTTAATTTTGCTATAATATAGGGCTTTCGTAATTTAAAATTTTAAACTTTATTATAATATAAGACCTTTATAATAGGGGGCCTTCCTAATTAGGGGGGCCTTAAACGATCTCCTCACCTGCCTATCCCTTTCAGCCGCCCCTGAGTGGAGCTTCTCATCTCAAGAAATCAGCTCATTCAAGAAGGTCAGCCCAGGCATCAACCTATGCTTATTTCACCTCCAACGACGACACCTCCCATGTGGACAACGTCGCTTCCGAGGTTGTATCCTGGGTCTCGTTCACGATCTCTGGCATCGTTCAACAATCCCAAACCTTTAGGGAAACATTTTTATTTTCAAAACGGTGTGCATCATTCCAGCCACATCAGCTACTAAGTTGTCAGGTTATGTGTCTCTTATATTAAGAAGCAGACGAATCCCTGATGGAAGAGTCATTTCGTCAAAAAATATAAAATAAAGGACTAAAATGCCAATTTTTCAAATTATGGGGTAAACTCATAGTTAGCCCCATATCTTTGGGGCAAAATCAAATTACTACTCTTATTTTCCAAACCAACAATTTGAGACCTCTATGTTTCAAAATCACTCAATCCTCGCCCACCGTTTAAATTCACCGTCAAATGAGACGATTTTTTTGTAAAATAACCAGACTGCCCTTGATAAGTGATTGGTGGATGACCAGACTGTCCTTGTTCTCTTTGTGCCCAGACGAAGACTAAAGTTTTTCTTCTTAGACGACCGGTTGTTTTTCATCTTCATTTCCCGCCTTGACCGAAGCTCGTACGGATCCTGAGAAGAGTACAAGCGTAGATTGACCGTGAAATTTGTTGATGCAAGTGGGAAGAGTGAAGCAACGCTGTCAAAACAAGTTCGTCGTGAGTTAGTGGTGGTTTCGTGGCGTTTTCCAAGTGGTCGCAAAGGAGATGGCTGAGCTCAGCGAAGTAGGACGTTACCAGTACTGATTGTGCAATAAGAATGAGCTAGTTGCCAGTTTTTTCCCATCTTCATTACGATTCCAATGGTATAACGCATGTGTCTTGTTTTTAATATCCAGTGTGGAATGTCCATAACTGGCTTCTCTGAATGCAGAATAATCTGGTTGTGGGTCTACAAACTTGCAGCACCAACTAACAATTGTTAAACATGACTCGATTACATTGTAGTGAATATTTGAGATGTGATACTGGAAACACAAAAGAAACGTTGTTAAATAATGTATGCTCCGTTTCTTTGTTCATCTTTAATTCAATGAACCTGCAAAAAGCAATAAAATAAATGACATCCAGGCACAGAAATGGACAGACTGCAAACACTACCTCCCCAGTTCACCTATATCGACACGCAACGTCATATAATGCAAAACAACATAAAAATAGATGAGCAGCAATGCGCTTGGTTGCAAAGAGATGAGCCGATGCAATCTTCCTCAGAAGCCTCCAGTATGCATGAACAAAGAAACGGAGCAAATATACTTGATGCTCCGGTATCCATCACCTCCGATGAGGACCTCGCTAATCTCATCGAGCAAATATACTTGAAAAGAGTCGCATGCAACATAACCCCTCGGCACGAAGATTGGTAAAGTTGTTTCCCATTTTCTCTTCTTCAATCTGTGTTATGTGACAATAATAGAGCACTTAAACTCAGCTTTAAATGATATATAATATAGTTCTTGTCACGCCCCGAACGCTAGCCCGAAGGGTGTTAATGACAGCCGCGAACATCCACTCAATGAATGTTCCAGCGTTTACTCTTAATCTGCAGCGAAAATAATTTTTTTTTACACAGGCAACTGAGAGAGATGGGCCAAAGAGATTTACATAAACTACAACTTACACAAAACGACTTACTCATAACATCTTCACATCACGCCTTGTATCCATATATACCTTAGAATATTGTTTAGCAACCTGTTGCCTCAGCATGATATCCGACACTTTAAGGGCTTCTTGTACATTCTCCAACTCCTGACCCGTAGTGCTTTTCCAAAGGTCTATGACTGACAACATTACAATCTAATACTTACTAAGTCAGGTAATGCTCGGAGCTCCTGACACCTGGCAAATCTGGAATGATACATTTTAAAAACTGTGAGTCAAACGACTCAGTAAGAAAAAGAACTTGTAAACATGAGCTTGAAATCATGCACTAGGAACACATCTTGAATTCATAACTTGTAATCATGCACTGGGAACATAACTTGAAATCATGGTTTGGAAACATGAAATTGAAATCGTGAGTTTGAAACCATGAACATGTACTTGAACCCATAATCATGAACTTGAAATCATAAGCATGTAAACATAATGTAATTCATGCATGATCATGAATTTTGATGCACGTGTATGCCTCATGATTGCATATGCACATGCACTTGTTCATGAAACAACCCTTGTACTTGTAAAGCTCTTGATTTTGGAAAATCATTCCAATTCTTACCTTGTGGCTACGTGCTTTCTATTTACCCCTGACATTAGGGTTGTGCGTTCCCGTTGGAACTGTCCCCTACTTCCCTTGGGGACCTTACATTTGGTCGAGCTAGCACACCTTCTCGCATTCGTCCTTCAGTGGCTAGACACGACCCTTGGAGGTTCACACCTTCTTGCAAGCATCCTTCAGTGTGATTGCACATACCTCATGGACTACCCCTCCTTCTTGCAAGCATCCTTCGCTTTGGGTGTCCTAGGTGACATCCACCCTTCACGTAAACGTCCTTCGGTATGGATGCACCTTCTTGACTTGGTACGGTACCGACCGACTTTAGCTTATTAACTTAACTTGTCATAAAGTAGCATAAAATGATACTTTCATTTTCATAAAATTTCTCTTTCTTTCTCATGAGAAAAATGAATGCAAATGCTCATGGTGTGCTCATGTCATGCTTGATGATGAGAAATCTTAAATTCTTCTCATGCTTTCATGCTTGATGATGAGAAATCTTAAATCTTAAATTTATTTTCTTTTTCTGTCACTCCACAAAACTAACTCTAATGTCTCCTCATTTTTCAATCCAAAGGCTCACATATTCCCAAGATTAAAGCCCCTAATTAAATCTTCCAAATATTGCAAACAATACAACATTTAAATCATAGCTTAAGACGCATAAAAATGCTAGGGGAAAAATTTCACCTAGACATGATTTGAGATTAATCCTCCTATACATGCCTTCCTCAATAATTAAAGCACAACTAAAGGAGTCATAATTCTTTTACAAAGATAGAAAAAGTTGGGGTCTCACAGTTCTTCTACGTTTTCTTTTTATTTTTCATTGTTTCTTTCTCAGCAAAGTACAATACAAAAAAGGATCATTCCAAGAGATCAATGGGGTTTCTCCGGGCTTTGTTTTTTCTTTGTTCTCACCGAGCAAAGTAGTACAAAGAAAGAAAGGGAGTGGGAGTGGGAGGGAATCCATGGCAGCAAAGTAAAAAACGAGAGAGATAGTGGGAAGGCAGAGAGATCTATTAAGGAAAATACTGCAACAAACAGGAAAACAAACTCAAGCTGAACACCTTCTTCTGTTCGTTTCGGTTCTGTTTGGATTCCATGAAGAACTTTTTCCGTAACAACTTCTTCCATTGGCCGTACTTTTCTATTGATCGGGCGAAACAAGGAGACATTAATATTTCACGAGCAATTTTTAGGTTAGAGGTGCTAACCACAGGAGTGGAGCCCAAGCCGAAAGCCATGAGTTGGGTGGCAGCATGAAAGCAGAGAGGCCGAATGTTGAGTGGGGAAGAGCGGAGTTCGTGCGAGAGATGGGAAATATAGATCTCACACTTATTGAGGGCAAATTTGTCAATTTGGGTGTAGTAGACGCACTTGAGACGCACGTGCACGAAAGAACGTATCATTTGACAGTGAATTTAAACGGAGGGCAAAGATTGAGTGATTTTGAAACATAGGGGTCTCAAATTGTTGGTTTGAAAAATAAGGGTAGTAACTTGATTTTGCCCCAAAGATATGGGGCTAACTATGAGTTTACCCCTTGTTTTATGGAGGGTATTTCATCCTTCCATGGTGTGTCCTCCATTCGACTAATGTATAAAGTGTGAATGTTCACTCTAATTGAATTCTAAGGAATAAAGCAAATGTAGAATTGATGTTGGCTATCACTCCCCCGAACTTACTTTAAGGAAAACAATAATTTATTATGGTACAAAATAAAGCAATGAAAATTGTGTTTTGTTGAGAAAGTCTAAGAAGTTGTGTTTTTCTTTTCCGTTTTCTCATGTTTATGAGTAACCGAATGGAGCTCAATTACTTACCAAAAAAACGGAAAAAATAAAGCTCAATTAGAAGAGAAACTCAATTTGTTGTCTTACTTATATGGTTAAAAATAGAGCTCAATTTGGAGAGAAAATCAATCTATTGTAATATTTAGCAGATTTTGTATAAGGAATTGTACTTGCTTTGTTTCCAGAATTGTTGTGCATATTAGGTGCTTGAAAATATGCCCGAGAATATAGTATTCCTATGATTCCACATCTTATGTTCCCTCTATTGTAGAATAACTTCATATTCTCTGTTCTTGTGCAGTGGCTGAAGATAATATTTCTCGATTTTATTTCAACTTGAGATGAAGAAAACTACAAAGGGAGGGAGGGGACTGATGGGAAAGAAAGGAGTCGGTTTTCCCCTGTTGTTGCTGCTTGTGCCAATTGTTGGACTTGAAGGATTCCCTGCTTGTACCAATTGTTGTTAGCACTAATCTTATGTAGAGCTGTACAATCTATCTGTTGTTGTAGGCTAGTATTTTTAACAATTTGATTGGATGTAACTATTATTTAATGGGAAATTACAGTTATCACCCTCAAACTACCGTACATTTTTCACTTTGCACCCCAAAGTACCATTTTGGTCACATTTCACCCTCAAACTACCATACTCCAACAGTTTGTGTGAGTCCTAATTTCAAGATTAAGGCAACCCAAGAGGGGGGTGAATTTGTTTTCTAAACTTTTCGATATTAACCCCCCAAAACTGTGTTAGCAAAGTAAATACTAATTTAGCACAAGTATAATGATATAACAAGTATGTAAGTGCTAAATGTAAAGAGTGGGGATAGAGAAAGCAAACACGTGATTTTTTAGGTGGTTCGGCAAACCCGCCTACATCCACCCCTCAAGCTCCTTCATCGAGCCTTGAGGTTTTCCACTATCTTCCAATAGATTTTACACACTAGCTTCCGGGTGCTAGTGAACCGTACAAGTGTTTTCTCCCGGGCTCAACACTCAAACCCACCCAAATGGTTTTTTTGGCTCACCACTCACAACCTCACCAAGTTTGAGATATACACTCTCAAAGCTTCTTCTTTAGTGAACAACCTCACTAAAGGAAACACCTCTATTGGATAGGTAGATGGAAGAACAAAAACTCTGTTGATAGAGTAGATATGAAAATGAAAGACTCTATCTCTTGATTCACACAAAGACAAGGATATGAAAGTGTGTTTTGTGTTAATGCTATGAGAAATATAGAATAAAAAGGTTTAAAATATTTCTCAAGTAGTAGAAATGATATGTGGTAGTCGGGTTTTCATTTTAGACGAAATGAAGGTGTATTTATAGGTCACATATCAAAACTAGTCGTTTATAGCCGTTGGGAGTTTTTGCTAAAACGAGTCGGTCGACCCCTACATGAACCGGTCGACCGCTTCAAGTTACCGTTACCCAACGGTCATGTTGTCAGAAGCTTCAACGGCTCTTTTGTCAAAACCAACCGGTCGACCGCTACATGAGGCGATCGAAGTACCGGTCGACCTCCTCAACTTAATCATGATTTGGGTCTTTTAAAAACAAGGTTTTTGACCACTTTTAAACACCAAATTTTGAAGACATACTTCCCATAAGTATATGAAAGGTGTGAGAGTTTGTTTGGGGTGTTTTGAAACCTATAAAAAAATTTCAATCTTTCAACAAAACTTAAAACGGTTTATGCACATTTTGAAAGATATGCAAGTGCGTGATTCAAATCCTTGTCAAATGTGAAATAAAGAGTTACAAGGATTATACCTTAAGGTCTTGAATCTTCACTTTGAGCTCCTTGCATCTTCTTGTTCCTTTTTCTTCAAGGTTTGACTCTTTTCGTCAAGTTGTCTTTGTCTTTGAAGATGTCCATTTTGTAAACTTATCCATTTATTGAAATCATCAAAATCTCGATTGTGCACAAAAGCCAACAGTTTGCACTCTCCGTCTATAATTTATATCAAGTGAAATGGAAAACCAATCACGTGTCTCAAGTGACTTTTTCCCACCTGATCTTCCATTTTTGCCCAAGTGATAATTACACTTATCACCCTCAAAGCACAATTTTTTTTTTTCACTTTGTACCCTCAACTTACTATGTTTTTTTTCATTTTGCGCCCTCAAATGAATGGACAAAATGAGAAGATCATGTGGGAAAAAGTCACGTGAGACGCACATGATTAGTTTTCCATCACATTTCACCATCAAACTACCATACCCCAACAGTTTGCACCCTCCGTCTATAATTTATGTCAAGTGAAATGGAAAATCAATCACGTGTCTCAAGTGACTTTTTCCCACCTGATCTTCCTTTTTTTCCCAAGTGATAATTACACTTATCACCCTAAAAGCACCATGATTTTTTCATTTTGCACCCTCAACTTACTATGTTTTTTTTTTCGTTTTGCACCCTCAAACGAAGGGGCAAAATGAGAAGATCATGTGGGAAAAAGTCACGTGAGACGCACGTGATTAGTTTTCCATCTAAATTGACAGAAATTATGGACGGGGGTACAAATTGTCAGGGAATGATAGTTTGAGTGTGCAATGTGACAAAAGTGATACTTTGGAGTGCAAAGTGAAAAAGACATGTTAGTTTGAGGATGATAAATGTAATTACCCCATTATTTAATAAAGTATTGTATGCAAAGAGTCATTATTTTGATATTTGGTAGATTTTCTGATTGTGAATAATATAAAACATCAAATATTCTCTAGCATTAGTAACACTAGTATGTAACATTTAGTGACACTTTTGATCGTTGGAGTTAATTACTTTCAAGGGTCAATCATCGAACTGGGAACAAAACAGAGCAGCGATTCATACATTTACACAGGTTTGTCCTCCAAAGCAGCATTTCCAAAAGCAGAGCATCAATTTTGACAATATCCTCAATTTCGACACTAAGCATTTCTTCATTAGCTCAATTTTGATCCCAAGATTGGACTCCACTGCAGCATCAACATTCTCACAAATGCAAGTGCCTATTTGGTTTTGTTCTTTCACCCAAAAGAAAAGAAAAGAATGAGCATTTCTCTACATGTTTTTGGGAACTACTTTTTCAGCTTTTCAGCATTTTCCAAACCTGATTTTGGTTCACATACAACATTTTTCTTATCATTCGCTAAAAACTATATTTTAAAAGTTGTTTCTTTAAATAGATCAAAGAAGGGGGACTGTAAAATCTGGGGTTATAACAAGCAAGCAATATTCTTTTTTCTTCCATTATGTACTTGAAAGAGAAAAAAGTTGGGTTGGAAACAACCAACACCAGCTGTGAATTCTTAAATAGAGAAAAAATATTTGTAAATTAACTTATAAAACAATTTACCAATAGGCATTGTCAAAAATAAAATAAAATTGGATCCTTGACCTTTGCATTCTCCACTTTCAAAACAATGAACTTCACTTTCAAAACATGCACCAAACACGCACCAAGTTTCTCCCCAGTCCATCATTCTCAGTCACTGAACATCTTTCCTATGTCTTCTATAACAACATTGCTCTGGAGGAATCAAAATAAAGAATCATCAGTAATGAAACTTCTCTCAATTAGTCGGAAGAATCAAGCTTGATCAGTCCAAATAATATTTGTAAAATTTAGGCACCGAATATAAAAAAGGCTTATACCGAACATAATGATCTTAGAGGCCGCTCTGATACCACATGAAAGAGCAAAATCAAAACAATATGATTTTATACGCATTGGAATTTAAACATAAGGAACGTTTACCTCCTGCCATTATGTCTAGCACTTGAACAGAATCTCTGCAGAATAATTCTACCAAAATAAATTAAGAATTTGTAGAGAGAAAAGGAAAAATTGAGGTTCTTCCAATCAAGGGGCATCTTTACCTTGGTTGATACATGGAAGGGGAGGCATGGGGCATGGCAAGTTGTTGGACCACCTAAGGAAGTACACAAAACAGTTGGTAGAAGGTACACAAAATCTGATTTGGGTATTGCATTCATCCTTGGGCATGTAATCAACATGTTGTGCATGTGCCTAGCAATCTTTCAAGTATATCATGGACTTTTATTAGTCATGAATTTGGAGAAATATATTAATAGCTTGGAAAACTATGAATGGTAAATTCTTTCTATGCTTATGAGCTAATTTTATTGGTGCATAATAGTTGAACAGGAATCGTTGTTTTCCAAAAGTAGTATGAAACCAGTAGAGACATATACAAAACTCTCCTTTGAGTATGTAAGCCAGAGACCTTTAAACCTACTATAGACTAAATCATTAGTCACAATCCTATCAATACAAACACAATAGCAATTGCAACAATCCTATTTAAACTCATGTTCGGTATAATACAAGCTAATATGTAGCAGCAGGCTGCTCAGTGTAAGCCAGGGCATGGACTACTCTTATATTCTTAATCGTCTAGTAATGAGCATGTCATACCCATTTTAATTCATTTATAGGTGAGTTACGATTATCATTCTTTTTTCTTTTGTGCATCAGTAATATAACATAACCAATTGGAGTACTTAATGCAGTAGCAAGCAAAATCAGTATTGAAAAGGTTTATAAACATATTTATAGCTAGTGACTAAACACATTCAAAAGGAGCATCACTAAGGAACATGTCCCAAATAATCACCCTCCAAACTGACCAGTACTTGAAATTCTCGTTCAGCCTCCATCCACTTTGTTCCAATCACAATGACGCGAACCACCACATCTTTTTCATTCTTGGACTGCTTGTCGTTGAACACTGGATTCTCCCCAGGAAAATAGGAGTAACATGGCATTTTCATCTGGGAAAGAAACATGTCTTTTACTGGCCCACATCTTAAGAAGACCCAATGCTTCAGCACCTTGTGGACAACCCCCTCTAAGATCTCTCCTCTGTAAAGCTTGAAGGTGACACCTCTAAAAACAACTCGAAACATTATATCTCCTGTTTGCTGTCTTACTCACCCCTTCCCTATGTTCTCTATAGTTGTGACATAAAGATAGTACCCAAGATCCTTGGTAGCCTTTCTACTGGCAAAGTCCTGCAAAAGGCGGATAATAATTGATCGTTGGAGCAACAATCCTTTTGCATCCAAGTTTTTAGCAGGGATTATGACATTCCAAGGCAACTGAACTTTGAGAAACATTTTGTTTTTCCTCATGTCACTGACCAAACAATAAGACAGTAACCATGAGAATGTTAACTTCATTTTCAAAATTTCTCCAAAAGGTTATCATCTTCTGAGTTGTCTGTCCAAAGGTAACAGTTTTGAGAGGATGGACCATACAATTTGCAGAAAGAAACCATCATATTCGAATTGACACGCAATTGTATGGAAAAACACCACAGGATCATGAGAAACCAACATGATTAAGAACAAAATTCTGGATATAATTGTTATTACTCCCACATTAGTTAACCATTCCTCCAGCATGCCATCTGATGTCAATCATGTCAACATCTATATATTTTCAAAATTACAAAAAAGCAGAATCATAGCCCCAATTGTGCCATACCACAAAAGATAGTATATACAACAGCTTAAACAGGCCAATATGGTGGTGGTAGCCACCTTGTGAATCAGAGCCTTCGAGCTTTCAACCTTATGAAGTGAATGGGTGTGCGCGCGCCTGCAAGCAACAGAACGAACGTGTCCTGGCTCACAGGTGATTTATGAAAATGGCCAGGGCTTAGCAAAGTGACCCGTTTCGAGGAAGCATTATCATGGCCTTTATTGAATTTGTGTTGAAAAAAAGGCAGAATTTGTTGGTTACTGAGGCGAGATTCTTGGACCCAAAGAGAGGCCCAATTGCTACCGAAATCTGTAATCCACATTACCAAATGAGCCTTTCTAAGCATTGTTGCCATATAAGTCACCCAAGACAATAGTATCTACTATCTTGTATCTTCAGGAATGATGAATCCCACTTGTAAAGTAGAAACACATTTGGTACAGATTTCATGATCAAGAACTTAAGAGGGTAACCAAGGGACTGAAATATAATAAAATGAATTTGTTTGGGAAGATTTCATCTTTCTTACTATCCACTGCAAAATTTGTCGCCTTAATACCTTTGAAAGACAATATTAAAAGCAGTGATTTTCAGAGGCTGCACGTTTTTCTTGGTTGTCTGTTTGACATTATTTTTCTGGTGATTTTAGGTATCTTTTCTTATTCATCCATCAAATTTGAGGACAACAAAAGAACAAGGAAATATCTCTGACCACCTGACCCACCATTCTGTACTTTTAAGGAAAGAATGTGATATGAAAACTAGCACATCTCAAAAAACATTATTAATTTAACAAGATTTACAAAAAAAAGCTGATATTCAATTAAATGAAATAGTTCGAACTGGATCTGTTTTAATGGTAATTTTAATTGGTGAACCATAAAAGAGTTGTATCATAATACATGAATTTACTCGGTCTCAACATTTGTGTGTCTTGAGATGTTGGACCAACTATGGAAGTACACAAAACTTGTTACCGAGTAATGTGTATGGCTTTCATCCTTGGCATGTAATCAACATGCTTTGCATGTGCCCATCAATCTTTCTAGCAAATCATGAACTTCTGTTAAAAATGAATTTTAGAGAAATATATTAAGAGAACAGCTTGGAAAACTGAGTGGTAAATTCTTTCTATGCTTATGAGCTAATTTTATGGGTGCACAACAGTTGAACAGGAATCGTTGCTTTCAAAAAGTTGTATGAATCCAGTAGAGACATACACAGGACTCTCCTTTGACTATGTTAGTGACAGACCTTTAAACCTACGATAGACTAAATCATTAGTCACAATCCTATCAATAATAACACAATAGCAATTCCAACGATCCTATTTAATCTCTTATTACAGCTAGTGAACAAACACATTCAAATGGAGCATCACTAAGGAACATGTCTCAAATAATCACCCTCCAAACTGACCAGTACATGAAATTCCCGTTCAGCCTTCATCCACCATTTTCCAATCACAATGACGCGAACTACCGCATCTTTTTCAATCTTGGACTGATTATCGTTGAACACTAGATTTTCCCCAGGCAAGTAGGAATAACCTGACATTAAAAGATGGGAAAGATACGTGACTTCTTCTGGCCCACATCTCAACAAGACCTCATCCTCTAGCACTCTCTAGACAACCCTCTCTAAGATCTCTCCTCAGTAAAGCTTGAAGGTGACGCCTCTAAAAACAACTGGAAACATTACATCTCCCGTTTGATGTCTCACTCTCCCCTCACTTATGCTGTTTAGAGTTGTGATAGCAAGATAGTACCCAAGATCCTTAGTGGCCTTTCTATATATGTCAGTTTTTTTTACTTCTCTAGGTGATCGACTAAAAGTGATCTGTAGAATGCAAAAATTACCACGAGATCACATATTAAAACACGGGCCAGTAATTCTAAGCGCACTACAATGTAGTTCAAGTAAGAAAGTGATTAGGAAGGAACGTATACAATAACACAAACATATATCAAAATAACAACAAAAAAGTATCATGAAGATAGGAGCAATGTAGTAATCGCCTTGAAGATACTCAAATGACCTCATCACTTTCTGACGATAATCAAACACAATATCCGCTGCAAAAAGATTATATAAGCCAAGGTCCAAGGGAAAATTAAAATGGCTTAATGACCCTCACGAGGAAATCCAAAACCACAAAATTCCTTTTTTTTCCTTTTCCTACACTTCCAAGAATGAAACAGAGCATTGCAAAGTGGGGAAGGGGAATTACAGTCTCGACCGAGAAAATTGTCGGCGAAGAGGTCATCGATTATTAGATGCTGTTAAGTTAGTTCAATAGTAGTTAATCTGTTAATTTAGTTACTATGTTATAACAGAGTTTATTTGAGAGTTTTATTCATGTATCTAAAGATAGACGATATTTCTATTCTTTTTATGTTTAATGAATATACAGTTTATTAATCTGAAATGGTATTAGAGGGATTTTTTCTCTGAATTCCTCACACCTTCATTCTTTCTCATATGTTCTTCATCCGTTCTTTGTTTGTTCTTGAACTTTCTTGAAACTAAACCATGACTTCTATTCTAGAACACGATCCTCCAATTTCTCATACTCCTGAAAACCAATCTTTTCTCCAGTTATCAATCACTCATTCTCAAATCATTTGATAGATGATTATCTAACGAATCCCCTTGACCTTCATCATGCTAAAAGTTCTGGTGCTGTCTTGGTCTCCCAGCCACTTCTTGGTGCACAGAATTACTCCACATGGCATCGTTCTATGATAATGGGTCTTACCATCAAGAACAAATTGGGCTTCATCGATGGTACTATCCCTAAACCATCTCCAGAAAGTTCCTCATTCTTCACCTTGACCCAATGCAATATGATGGTAACCTCGTGGATAATCAACTCTTTTCTAAAGAAACTGTTGCTTCTATTATGTACATCAATTCAGCCAAACATGTATGGGATGTAATAAGAGAAAGGTTTACACAGTCTAATGGGCCACGTGTATTTCACACACTCAATAATTTTGCCACTTTATCTCAAGAAAATGCTTCAGTCAGTAGTTATTTCATTAAATTGAAGACTTATTGGGATGAGTTGCAGAGTTTTTGTCCCATTGCTAGGCGTGTTTGTGGATCTGATTGTCAAGCTACTAAGTCCATTATTGCCAACCAGGAGAGAGAATTCATTTTGCAGTTCCTTATGAGACTTAATGATAGATTTGCTCATGCAAGGGGGCAAATTCTATTATCTGATCCTCTTCCAAATATTAATAAAGTTTTCTCTTTAGTAGTTGAATAAGAGGAGCAACTCGGTCAAAATTCCCCTTCAGAGGTTGCTGCTATGGCTTTGAGAACTGCCTCTGGTCGATATTCTCCAGCCAGTTTTAAATCAAACCAACACAAGCCAATCTGCACACATTGTGGGAAAACCGATCATACAGTGGAGAAATGTTATCGGTTGCATGGGTTTCCACCAGGGTTCAAGTTTACCAAAACCAAGAACACATCTGCCCATGTTGCTAGCACTAGTTAGGAGGATCATTCTCAGTCAGTTCCCGGGTTATCCATTTTCAAAGAGCAATATCAGAACCTTATATCTTCTCTCAAAAATCAAAGTTTCATGTCTCCTTCTCCTTCATCTGTCAATCAAGTATCTGCTACTTCTTCTTCCATAATTCCCAATTTTTCAAGTAATATCATTGATGATTCACCTCATATTTCATCTTTCCATATACCTTATATTCAACAAAATTCGTGTCATTCTACCACACGTTCTTCTTTCTCAAACTCTTGGATTTTCGATACTGGTGCAACTAACCATATGGTGAGTTCACTCATCCTTCTTACTAATATCACCTCTTCGGTTCATATCAAAATCAACCTTCCTAATGGTGAACATGTGACTGCGACTCATATTGGGATAGTCACTCTTTCAGCTAGTTTCATTTTAACCAAAGTCTTATACATACCTAATTTTTCTGTCAATCTCATTTCAGCTAGTAGATTGACATATGAATTATCTTGTTGCCTAATTTTTCTTCATCAATTATGTTACATATAAGACCTTACTCATTGGAGGACGATTGGAGTTGCTAAAATCATCCATGGGCTATATCATTTGCTGCAGCACTCGGGATCTTCTGCTTCTAGTTCATTTTATTCTGGTAATCTCAGTTCAAAACATTCACCTTTTCTATGGCACTGTCGTTTGGGCCATTTGTCTGCATAAAGAATGCAATTAATAAAGTCTTTTTTGCCTGATTCAGATTTAGTTCATTCAATTACCCCTTCTCTATGTACAATTTGTCATCTTAGTAAACAAAAGAAATTACCCTTTCCAAATAGCATTTCTCATTCTCCATTTCCTTTTTATCTCATTCACTACGATATTTGGGAACCATTTACAGTTCACTCTCATGATGATTTTCTTTATTTCTTAACCATAGTAGATGATTACTCAAGATGTACATGGATTTATCTCATGAAAACTAAATCTGAAACACGAAAATATATTCAAGCTTTTTGTCATTTAGTTGAAAATCAGTTTCAAACTACTATCAAAACCTTGAGGTCTGATAATGGATTGGAATTTGAAATGACATATTTTTATCATCAAAAGGGCATAGTTCATCATAAGAGTTGTGTTTACACACCTCAACAAAATTTAGTTGTTGAGAGGAAATATCAACACATCTTGAATGTTGCTAGGTCCCTTAGATTCCAAGTTCATCTTCCTTTATTTTTTTGGAGAAATTGTGTTCTTACAGTTGTTCATATCATCAATAAACTTCATGTTCCTATGCTTAACAATTGCTCTCCTCAGAACTTCTCTTTCACCACAAACCAGATTATACATATCTTAGAACATTCGGTTGCCTAGCTTGTACTTCCACTCACTCTCATTCTCGACATAAGTTTGACTCATGAGCTATTCTATGTGTTTTTATAGGATATCCTACTGGTATAAAGGGGTACAAGTTGTTTAACCCTGCTACAAATAAGACCATAATCTCCAGACATGTTATTTTTTATGAACATGTTTTCCCTTTGCTGGTGTTTCTCCATCACAACCATATGTTTCACCTTTTCTCTCTGACATTGTCCTTCCAACTTCAGTACATCCTCATACAGATATTGTACCTACAACTTCTCCTTATCCCACCAATTCCACAAATTCTACAGATTTTTCAAACACCTTAGATCCTTTCACAAATCCTATTACATAACATATTTCAGCATCCATCACAAACCCTGTTATAGCATCTGTTCCAGACCCTTCTTCTACAGTATTTTCTCCTTCTCCCATTTTAGTTCGAATATCCTCTAGAATCAAAAGACAACCTATGTATCTGCAGGATTTTCATTGTCAGTTAGCTCAACTTTCAAACAACAACTTCAATTTAACTTCTTCGATGGGTTCTGATAATACTTCTCTTTTATATCCTTTATCTTAATTTCTTTCTTACTCCAAATTGTCCCCTAGTCATAGAGCTTATACCCTAGCAGTTTCTGCCCATATTGAACCTCTTTTTTTTCATGAGGCTGTGAAATGTCCTAAATGGAAGGAAGCTATGCAGGTTGAGGTTAGTGCTCTTGAGCTTAATAACACTTGGGAATTAACTGAACTTCCTCCTGATAAGATTGCTATTGGATGCAAATGGGTTTATAGGTGCAAATTCAAGGCTGATGGCACTCTTGAGAGATATAAAGCTAGGTTAGTGGCAAAAGGGTATACACAGAAGGAAAGGATATTTTTTTTATACTTTCTCCCCGTAGCCAAGCTTACTACTATTAGATGTCTTTTAGCTTTGGCTGCCATTTATGGATGGGATTAACATAAACTTGATGTAAATAATGCTTTTCTACATAGTGAACTTGAAGAAGAAGTGTTTATGAAACTTCCACCGGGTTTTTCTCATGAAGGGGATCATCGTGTTTGTCGGTTAAATAAGTTCTTATATGGATTGAAACAAGCAAGTAGACAATGGTTTCACAAGTTTTCTACCACCTTGTTGTCTTATGGTTTTCAGCAGTTTAAAGCGGACTATTCTCTCTTTATCAAAACTGATGATTCTATTTTTATTGCCTTGCTAGTCTATGTAGATGACATAGTTATTGCTAGCAATTGTACTGCCTTTGTTACAGCCCTTAAAGCATGGTTAGATTCATGTTTCAAGCTGAAAGATTTGGGTTCCCTCAAATTTTTTCTTGGCTTAGAAGTTGCAGGGTCAGCACAGGGTATATCTTTATGTCAAAGAAAATACACTTTGGAGATCCTTAATGATGTTGGTTTGTTGGCTGCTAAGCCTTCAAAAATTCCTATGGATTCTGCTTCACGTCTCAACAATTATGATGGTGCATTGCTTGAAGATCCTAGTGCTTACAGACGTCTTATAGGTCGTCTTCTATATACCTCACTATCACAAGACCCAACATATGTTTTGCTGTTAACACATTAAGTCAATTTCTTTCACACCCCAGAACAACACATCATGAAGCTGATTTGAGAGTTCTTAAATATCTCAAGGGTAATCCGGGGCAAGACATCTTTTTATCCAGCTCTTCCTCTATTCAGTTGCAAGCTTTTTGTGATTCCGATTGGGCTGCTTGCCCTGACACCCGCATATCAGTCATGGGATATACGATTTTTCTTGGGGTTTCTCTTATTTCTTGGAAGTCCAAGAAACAAGTCGCGGTGAGCAGGTCGTCTGCTGAGGCAGAGTACAGATCCATGGTTGTGGTTTGTTGTGAGTTAAAATGGTTTCATTACTACATGATTTTTCTATTCTACATGAACAACAAACTTCTCTATTTTGTGACAGCAAGGCAACACTTCATATTGCTGCAAATCCTGTTTTCCATGAGCACACAAAACACCTAGATATTGATTGTCATCTGGTACGTGAGATGATTCAACAGAAGTTAATCAAGACATTTCATGTGACCACTAACCACCAGCTTGCTGATTTGTTGACAAAGCCTTTACCATTTGATACTTTTCAGTACTTAATTTCCAAGCTAGGTATGTTAAATATACACAACCAAACTTGAGGGGGCTATTAGATGCTGTTAACTTAGTTCAATAGTAGTTAATCTGTTAGTTTAGTTACTCTGTTATAACAGAGTTTATTTGAGAGTTTTATTCGTGTATATAAGGATAAACTGTATTTCTATTCTTTTTACGTTTAATGAATTTACAGGTCATTAATCTGAAATCGATGACGCCATCCCTAGGTCCAACAACTATATTCATGTTATCAGTCGAGCCTGTAGAGATAGTCCCTCCCCCTCCATGTCCTTGGCTTCCCAAGACGACTGCTCGGAGAGCCTCTTGGGGCTCTTTGGCTCGCTATGGCTGTCATTTTCACCATCATCGTTCTTCTTAGGAAAAGAAGATTTGGAACAGCGGATGGAAAAGAACAGGAGCGTGGTTTTGTTGGCAGAAGGGAGTGGACAAGTTGGCTTGAAGGGAAATTAAAAGGATGACAGAGTCATGACCGTTGGGACTTTGCTTTGGAGCTGGAGAGTGGAGGATAAGGATTATTTTCAAGCGGGTGTAAGTCAGGGAGCAGTTGACGACGTATGAGACACGATGGATTTGGACGCGTGCCTAGGGGCTAGTACACCGTTCCTTTTCAATTTCCTTCAGAAAAAATGGATTAATCTTGACCGCTTGTTTCAAATTTAAGGTCAAGATTTGGACATGTAAATAACTTCGACAATTCAGACAAAATATAAGCAAAAGTCCTTCTCGTTTCTCTTTTGACCTCTTTACAGTTGAGATTCTTGCTGCGCTTCATCACCCCACCTCCCTCTTAAGAGTTTGGCAGCAGCAACGTCCTTTTGCATTGGATTGGCAACAACGTCCTTTTTGCATTGGATTCCCAGCTATCTACGAAAGGCCTGATGAGAAGGCAGGGGCGACAGACCGTGTCAGATGGCTTCGACGATGGCCGGTTGGTTTCTTGGCAAGAAGAAAGCAAACAAGAACGAAGACTCAAGAGAGAAGTGGGAGGACACAAAAAGAAAAGCAACTTACGATCTAACTCATTGTCTAGAGAGAGAGACTCCTCCCTCTCTCTAGAATCCCCTCTCCCCTCTTCTAAAAACACTCCACCATCTGTTGTTGTGGTTGGGGAAGGAGCTCCGGCTCCTTCCCCTCCTCCTCTCGCCCCTGTTCTCCGGTCACCCTTGTGGTGGCCGGCGTTTCTATGGTTTTATTTTCGGGTTTATTTTGGTTTTTAGATCCCGGCCTTTCCAGTGGTCGTTGGTGTGCACGGTCTCCTTGGTGGTGATCCTCTCCTTCCGGCGATCAGAACTGGCCCCGAGCGGAACCATTTGGGCGGCGCGTGAGTTTTCACTCGCGCTCACGCGCGCCCGTGGATCTCACGCGCCCGCCCTCTTGTGCTTCTCTCTCGGCGGTTTTGGCCGTTTTTCGGAGGACTTGACTTGCCCCACCGTGATCTGCTCCCCCTAGCGGTCTTTGCTTGCTCTGTCCGACTTTCCCTTGCCGGCGCGTGGGGGCCACGCGCAGCCGTGGGCGCTTGTGCCGCCTCTGTGCTCGGCGTTTTTGGTTTCTGCCTGCTTTGGATGCCACCGTTTTCTGCTGTTTGGAGCGGTCTCTCCTCTTCCTCCCCCTTGTGCAGCCGGTCTTGACGTGAAGATAATTTCGAAGGAGTCGGATTGCTGCGAAGTGCACCCTCCTTCTTGCGGAAGCCGCCACCGTCTTGTACGGTGGTTGTGTTGTGTGCTTTGTGTTCCGGCTCTTGTGGCCGGTTTGTGTTGGTGTTTGTTTTGTGTTCTGGCCCTTGTGGTCAGGTTGTGGGTGTTTTGTCTGTGGACCCTCGTGGTCGGTTGGTTCTGGGGTTTGTGTTACGGCCCTTGTGGTTGTAGGTGGTTCCGGCTTTGTTCCGACTTTGTAGTCCGGTTTGGTTGCTGGTAGGGCCTTTAGGTCCGATTAGGTCTTTTGCAGGCCTTCGGGTTGTTTTTACGTTTTGTTCTGGCTGTACGATTCTCGGTTTTTAATATATTTGTTATGTTGTTTAGAAAAAAAAAAAAAGAAGAAGAAGAGAGAAGTGGGAGATTGGTTTCATTGAATTCCCTCAAACGTCATCAAGACTGCACTTTTAGAATTCTTTCAAATATTCTAACGCTCGCCCTGTGTCCAAGCCACGCGTACAGTGTTTATTAGCTCTGTAATGCTTATATATTTCAGCCAGTCTTCCTGGAAAGTACTGTAAAAAAAATAGATGCAAATTCCTGACACTTTACTCATTTTAGCACAGCCAGTGACTTGTTGGGCATTCTTTGTGCGTCGTGAGAAGAGTGCCGGTACAGTTGAACAAGTTAAAAGATACAACCCCACAAGGTCTTGCAGAATATGACATTTTGCGGCAGATTCCAGAATTTCCTAAACAGAAACACTCAAATCCTACCAATATTAGGAGCAACGCGAAAGAGCGAATAAAATCCATGAAATAGCATCCACAATGTAACTTCTCTGCTCCATATCTAATCTCTCGCGCAACATGAGATCGTTCCTCCCTTGCTCACCCTCATTCAGCCTCTGGAACTCTTTACACTCCACCCCTGGATGCCAGGCGTCATGACACTGTGCACAGAACAATCTGTGGCAGTATGGGCACTCCGACTCCTTAATGACTTCCCCTTCTTCGTTATCATTCAGCAGCATGGCTAAACAATCCTTGAAAGGACAGTAAAACTTCTGGGATGTTGGAAACAGAACTTCGCATATCGCCTCGTCCCACCCCTCCAGCACTTCTTTGGGAAGCACTGGCCTGCAATCATCGACTTCTAGGACAACATTGCAGTCCAATCCGGGGCAAGAAACAATAATGGTTATACTCTCTTGGATCTTTGCGGCAATATGTTTGCTAATGCAGTCCGAACAAAAAGAGTGAATGCATCTCTCGTTTCTGAATATCAGATCACCGTCTTTCCTGTCGATTCACCGGCTTCTTCTGTTCCCTTCACTGGCTCTGGGTTTGGGATTGGAGGAATTAAAAATTTTCTTCTACTCTCAATCTTTTGGGAAGGCTAAAACTCAAAATTTTTTCTTTTACTCTCCATCTTTTTATCTCTTTTAAATCACATTTAGCAGCAATAGCATGACTTATATTCTTTAAAATATCGTCTTGTTCGAACAGTACTTTGTTGGGACGGTTTGTTCATTCCGTTGCAAAAATAATATTCCATTATAGTCAAAGTAATAATTCCCTACTACAGTCAAATATATAAAAATCCCATCACTCTGAGATGGGGACTGAGAACTTGAGTTTTTGGCTTCACAAAAAATGACAAAAAGAAGAAGAAGAGAAATATTGGTATTTTCTAAAGTTTATTCCGAATCACTATATGCTTTGAACGAAGGCCTTTTCAGGATCCTTCTCAAACACAAAATAGAGGCCGTGGGTTGATTGAGGTATATATCTGGCTAAGGATTCCTCCATTCCTATTTTCGAACTGTTCATTTATTCCTCCATTTCTAGCGTGGATCGGCACATCAGACGTCTCCTCCAAGGAGGCCCCGCAGTCCGGAGACACATCAGTGGCAGTTCCTAGGCGAGTGCGGTGGAAAAGTTCAAATATATAAAAAGGAAAAAATAAAATTTCCACCTGCAAAATACTAAGATATTGTACCCTAAATTACCATATTTAAGAGATTACACTCTCAAACTACCACTGTTAGATACTTTACTCCCTAAACTATCAATTTTGACACATTACACCCTCCAACTATTAATATTAAACACTTTGCACACTTCATTTGACAATAATACCCTTAATAAATTAATGAATTGACAACAATTGTCATTTTTGTCTACAAATTTGAAATAGGGTGTAAAGTGTCAAACATTGATAGTTAAAACACGTAATGTATCAAAATTGGTAGCTTAAGGTGAAAAGTGTAACATCTATGGTAATTTGCCGTAAAAAATATATTTTTTTCATAAAAAAATCTCATCACTCTTAAGACGGGGACTGAGAACTGTTGGGCATCCCAAACATATCGGGTATATATCTTGAAGAGTACGGAATTTTTAACACACACGGCATACCCAGCCCAAATGAGGCCCACACACTTAATGAGGCTCATCACACCTAAATGAGTTCCAATGAGGAAAAGACTCAAAAAAAGAAAGGGTTAATGGGTAGATTTTCAAAAATCTCTGTCTACATGGCTACGTCCCATTAACCAAAAATGATATATGTTCGTAGAAAGGCCTGCCTCCACAGCACCCTATCAGCCCTAATCGGGTGTGCAAAACCACACTCCTATAAATAAAAAAAAGTTCTCTGGTACGCATTCCACAAACATAATAAAAGCATTTTTTTTCTCCTTCCTTCTCGTGATTCTACATGATCTCTGACTTGAATTTCGAAGGCTGACTCAATAAAGAAGTCCTGCTCACTCTCTCTGTCTTTCAGGTTTCTCAATATGGAGTTTGAGAGCAGTCTCTATCTGGCCCATTGTTCATGGATTGGGCTGGATGTTTCTAAATATTTATACCATTCACGTTGTGGAGCAATTAATATATAGGGTTAAATTGCACGCATATCTTGTGGCATGCGTTAATTGCAAATATACCCATAAAGTAAAGAAAGTTATTTTCATACCCTTGAAGTAAGCATCAAGGTCACTATATGTCCCTCCGTTGATGTGTCGTTTGAAAGACAAACGATAAATACCGACGTGACAAAATTAGACACGTAAGCACCAATCATATCGCGACACTTGTAAAATTTTGAAAAAAAATTGTACAGGGGTCTCCCCTGACCCCTGTACAATTTTTTTTTTACGAATATGCCATGGACGCTTTAGATTTTTTTTTGTTTTGTTTTTTTTTTCAAAATTTTACAAGTGTCGCGATATGATTGGTGCTGATGTGTCTAATTTTGTCACATCAGCATTTACCGTTAATCTTTCAAACATCGACCTGGGCTCCCTTCGTCGCGCGGTGGTCTCCCCTGACCCCTGTACTATTTTTTTATTATGTTTTTTACGAATATGCCATGGACGCTTTAGATTTATTTTTTCAAAATTTTACAAGTGTCGCGATATGATTGGTGTTTATGTGTCTAATTTTGTCACGTCAGCATTTACCGTTAATCTTTCAAACGACACATCAACGAAGGGGCATATAGTAACCTTGATGTTTACCTCAAGGGTATGAAAATAATTTTCTATATCTCAAGAATATATTTTCAATTTACGCATACCACATAGACTTGAGATTCACTTAACCCTAATATATATATATATACATACGTAAAGGAGCTCTCTCTCTCTTGCTTTTATTAAAGGGTCTTGCGTTGCTCCACAATGTAAACGCAAAGTATCTTCGCACAGTACTCATTGCTTCTTCCAGAGAAGAAGGGGGACCTTTAATCTTAGAAAATCAAAAGTGCATTTATTTGATTCATGTATATCTCAGTCCGTACAACTTATTATTATATTCCGATCGACATCGATATTTAAAAAAAAAACATTATCTAAATCTTCATGGAATCCTCCTGCTATCCCAGCTGTAAAGACCATCTATTTAATTTATGTGTCTTTTTGAGACTCTAGGAAAGTGCCCCTAAATAAACAAATT
Source organism: Myrica gale (assembly GCA_963930655.1). Classification (NCBI taxonomy): domain Eukaryota; kingdom Viridiplantae; phylum Streptophyta; class Magnoliopsida; order Fagales; family Myricaceae; genus Myrica; species Myrica gale. The sequence goes on from OZ005607.1 coordinate 20,093,760, forward strand.
AAAATAGTTTAATCTGAAAGCCAAGATGACGTGGGCCTTATCATACAACCCTTAATTTATTTTATGCTTTCTTTACTGTTGTCTTTTTTTTTTGGATAAGTTTAATGAGGCAACAAGCTTTAATAAAGGCGATAGAGAGAGAGCTCCTTTACGTGTGTGTATATATATTAATTGCTCCACAACGTGAATGGTATATATATTTATTCACTGTTGTCTTTCTTCTTTTGTCTGAAGCGAATTTTATGTCTGCTTTTTTTTTTTAAAAAAAATCACTTTTATTAGTGGATCGGGATGAACAAATTGTAAAGCAATTCCAGAAAGAAGTAGAAAGAGTGGTGTGGGTCATGTCCGAGACCCACATCTGCACAGGCAGAAGAGTCCTGTTCAGGTAGGTGTGGGTTCCTGACGGGACCCATTTCATTCTCCTATTGCCTCTTTATCGTCTTTTATCAGATTACCTTTGTTTTTAACTTGGACATGGTTAGGTCTAATCAAATAAATAAACTTTATCTATTTGAGTTCAAATAATCTTTCTGTAATTTTTTATCCGAATTACACAGTAAAATTTGAAGAGAAATAGATACAATAAGTATATTATATACTATTTAATGTTGTTTATGTTTATCTATATAAAGTTTCGAACAGTATAAACTTTAAAGTAAAACTCACAGGAATTGTTTATCAATTTTCAAATTTTACCACAAAATTTGGTTGAAGAGATCTATTAGTATGACCACAACAAAGAGGCGCAGCAGCTAGAGAGTACACTTGAAGTACGTACTACTCTGAAGATTTCTTACTGAAGAAGAAACGGAATACAAATATATATTTTGAAAAAATAATAAAATTATGAATTATTGCTGTCTTTTGATTCTGAGAATTCTTGGAATTGGAAGCATACTAGTGCATGTAGTACATTTAACATAAAAATAATAATGTGCACATTTAGAAAATTTGATATTTTTTATTCTAAAATTTAATATATATTTTTTTAAAAAAGTGCAATTCCATATAAAACTTGTTGCCTAAATAGGAAAAAAAATAGAGATTTAATAAACCTTCTCTTTAAACTATTTGTACAATAAGTTGCCTGCCGTTTGTCCAGAATTATAAACAAAAATTAGGGTAACTTGTGTTTTTTTTCTCATTATTTAAAATAAAATAATAAACTATCTTAGTTGAGCAAAATCCACATTTCTCTTCAAACACCGGCCTTTTGTAATTGTCTCAATGGTGGAAATTCAAACGTCTTTTACATAGTAGAAATTAATCATTTTATACAAAAAAAAAAAGAAAAAAAAGAGAAATATGTGTTTTGCTAAAGTTTATTCTTGGAAGTCGTATCACGTTTACGATTGATTTGAACTAAGGCCTTTCGGGATGCTTTCTCAAACACAAAACCGAGTCCGTGGGCTGTGTGAGGTGGATTATATCTGGCTACAGAATTAGATCCTCTGTAATATTTTGTCAGAGTTACGGTACAATTATGAGAAAAATAACGGGAAAATATATTTTACCTCCATAAATTATTATATATTTTACAATTTCATCCTAAACTACCAATTTTGATACATTATATCCTCTAACTATTAATTTTGATACTTTACACCATTTCTCAAATTTTGAAACTAAAATGACGATAATGCCCTTTACCCATTTTGTATATAGTAAAGATATTGTTGCCAATTTATTAATTTCTCAAGAGTATTATTGTCAAATAGAGGGTGCAAAATGTTTAATATTAATAGTTTGAAGGGATGTGTCAAAACTGGTAGTTTAGGGTGCAAAGTATCTAACATTAGTAGTTTGAAGGTGCAATGTCTTCAAAAGGATAATTTGGAGTGTAATGTAGTTTGTGGGTGAAAAATATATTTTCCCTGAAAAATAAACATAACAGATAAATTTTATTGTATAATTTTATATTGTTTGAAATTGTATATGAATAATATTAAATAGTATATGGTCCACTATCTATTTCTTTCTGATATATACAACATAATCCAGATAAAAAATTATAAAAATTATAATCTCTGGTTAAAGATTCTTCCGTTTCTATTATTGAACTGTTATATTTTTCTTTTATGTCTATGTGGCAAAAGAACTTGAATTTAGGTGTTGTTGGGTAAAAACAAAATTTACAAAAAATTTGAGAAATTTTCTAATGTTAAAAATTTTAGAGGTCAAGACTCAAACATGATTTCTCACTCTCCACGTATTGGCTTTTGGCCTATAAAGTATATATATAACAGCTTAGAAAAAAAATTCAAGAAATGTTAAAAAGAAATGCACTCTCGGCTGTTGATACTATTCTTCCTGTTAAATACAGCAAGTAAAATTAATTCAAGGAAAGCATATTTGAAAAGTTTGAGAATTAATGCAAAACTAAACTAGACGAAACTAGTTAGAAAGGCAGCCAATTCCCCAGGTTGGGTTTTGTGCGGACATGCTTCCTTTGCAGAACCGTCATAAATAAACGCACCGTAATCATTAACACCCTAACAGCGACGGCGGTACCAGGCTACCGATTTGCCTCTTCGTAACTCTCGCAATCGTCTGACGCTTGGATTTCCTCGTCAGATAATGTCACGCTGACCCTTCGTCCGTTTGCATGAGTCGGTGGGTAGGGGGATCTAAACTTTTTTCTCTTCTCGGCAAACAGCAAAATAGTAATATAAATTGTTCAGGTAATAAAATAATTATATTAAAAACAAAAAATAAGTTGAAAATATTTATTCTGTTTATATTTTAGAGATAAATATAAAAATTCACGATATAAATGCAAAAATTACATTAGTCCTTGAGATAATAAAAATATAAAATTATTTTTTCTGCTTCCACCTTCATTTATTTTTGGTCTTTCTATCGTGACTAATTTTATATTTTTATACTTTAATCATTATTAAGATTAATTCAATTTTCGAGCACAAATATTAATTTTATAATATTTATCCATATATTTTAATATATTGAGAGTGACGTTTCTTCTTCGCATTTAAAAATAGAGTTTATTTCGTTACTTATAAAGAGAAAGCACTGCAAAGCTTTTTAATACTTTGGGAGAAAAGCGTTTACTTTCACATTTTTTAGAAACTAGTTGATTTTGTTAATTATTTAAAAGAAAAGAAACAAAAGTGATGAAATAAGAAAAAAACAGTGATTATAATTAAGAAAAAAAATACACTTTCCACCCATAAATTATCATAGGTCTTACACTTTGCACCATAAATTATCAATTTTGATGCATTGCATCCTCTAATTACCAATTTTTGACACTTTGCACCTTAAACTACACACTTTGACACATTGCACCCTCCAACTATTAATATTAAATACTTTACACCTTCAATTTGATAATAATACCCTTAATAAACTAATGAATTGACAATAATATTTTTAATATATGCAAAATGAGTTAAAAATATTATCGTTATTTTATTCTACAAATTTGACATAAGGTGCAAAGTGTCAAAAATGAATAATCAGAGGATATAATGTATTAAAATTGTAATTTAAAATACAAAGCGTAAAATTTATAATATTTTATGGGTGAAAAAATTGTTTTTTTTCCCCTTAAAATTATTTCCACAGGGAGGCGGGGATTCATATTTCCTGAATTTATTTATAAGGGGCAGGTGACATAGATGCATTGATTCTTTCTTTGGCCCCTTAGCTCCGCCATTGTCGGTTGTTGTCTTCTACTTTACTTTGAGTCAGAGATAGAGAGAGAACTGTCTATATATCCTCCAAACAGAGTGCGAGCGAGGGAGTACTGAGATGGGTGTGCCGTTGTTTTACCGGTGGCTGACAAATAAGTACCCTAATGTAACAACGAAAGCCATCGAAGAGAGAGAAGTTTTAGATACCACCTTGCCAAACCCAAATGGTATAGAGTTTGATAATCTTTACCTCGACATGAATGGCATAATCCACCCTGCTTCCACCCCGAGGATCATGTTCGTTCATATCTCGTTTCTCTTTGTGTTTTACAATTTCACATATATAGTGTATGGTTACATGTTTACATTCATCTTTACTTTTCAAGAGACAAAACATATATATGTTTATTTGAAATGAAGATCGAATGACTTAGAAAAACAAAATGAAGATCGAATGTTCTACCAAAACAGACAGTGTTCCGATAATTTTAAGGTGTCAGTGCCCGGTGGTGAGAAACTGGCATCACAACTACTTTTCTAAGATTTAGAGATCTTGTAACTATTTCGCGTACTTCAATTTCTGAAACATTTTGTTTTTTATTTTTTTATTCTGAAAATATTTTAGTTCTTCGATCTAGTTGATGACCTGTGTGTTTTATATTCTTATCTGGTTCATGATGGTCAGGAATGCCCCCCAGAAACGTTCGAACATGTATTCAATAACATCTGTGATTATATTGATCACCTTTTCAGCATTATAAGACCGCGAAAGTTGCTTTACATGGCCATCGGTGAGTTTTGTCTTGCTTGCTGCAAAATACACGTGCTTTGTTGTGGCGTGTTGAATCGTTGATAGCTTACTCATTTTTTATTAGAATCTGAGAGAAGGTTCGAGATCTTTGTGGCATTTTAATTGACATACTTCACTTTTGCTGATACGTAGATGGTGTAGCCCCACGGGCTAAAATGAATCAACAACGATTAAGACGTTTTCGGACAGCAAAGGACAAAGAAATTGCTGTGGGTTTTCTTTAATCTGTGTTTTTTTGTGTTGTTTTGCTCTTAGTACTTCACTTTTGCTCTAATACTACTCGTCTCTATTATTCAGGAAGCAGAGGAAGAAAAGCTGAGAGCGCAGTTCGAAATGGAAGGAAAACCGGTTTTCCCGAAACACGAAACTGAAGTTTCAGATTCGAATATAATCACCCCAGGGACAGAATTCATGTACAGATTGTCAGAGGCCCTCAGAAGCTATATTACTTCACGTATAAGCAATGATCGGGGCTGGAGGAACATCAAGGTGTGTGGTCCGTATGCTCTAATTTATGAACTTTCAAATTTATGTACTTTGTAAAAAACTCTTCCGATCATTCATTCTTTTTGTTTCATGATCGTGCAAATAGGTCATTCTTTCTGATGCTAATGTACCTGGTGAGGGGGAACACAAAATAATGTCGTTTATACGTCACCAGCGAAATGTCACCACTTACGATCCAAATACTCAACACTGCCTTTATGGTCTGGTATGACACTCCTCTGCTAGCAGAATTCTGTTGTCTGCATTTTCATTGAGAAATAATATGCATCCCTAGTTCGCTTCATCACTTGATTTTAATTTTAAGATGAATGTTGTTATCAAATGTCTTGTGTGTGCAGGATGCAGACTTGATAATGTTGGCTTTAGCAGTGCATGAAGTTCATTTTTCTATTTTGAGAGAGGTGAATATGTCTAATTATCATAAATTTAGAGATACTTCCCTTAATGTTGGGTTATATGGTGCTGGATAAGGATGTTTCAAGCTGGTCAGCCCTGTTCCTTATGTTTGTGTATATATATATATATATATATATATATATATATATATATATATATATCTTTGGCCGCCGAATGAAACTGATACATCTTATAGGGCAAGATGCTGCCTATCATTCATCGGTCACATTAAGCACACTAACTAGGGGCCTTAGACACTCACAGAGTGATATTTGTTGAATCATTGTTCGTTTGTCTTAATCTCCACATTTTCGCATCTCGGGTACAGGATGTGAAACAACAAGGCCAACAACAGATTCAGGGATCTTCTAACATTACCAGTAAAAGTATTTCTTTGGTAAAAAAGCCTTATGAGGTATAATTCATGGCCATTTTGCTGTGACGTGAGTTCATAGGGTTTTTTTTTTAATGTGTTTAAACAATGTTGTTTCTATTACATTTGCAGCTTCTACATATATGGATTTTGCGGCACTATTTGGAGCTTGACATCAAAACACCTGTCGACTCTAATCCACCTGCTAATATGACGATCGATCTTGAGCGGATAGTCGATGACTTTATATTCATGTGTTTTTTCGCAGGAAATGATTTCTTGCCCCACATGCCCTCATTAGAAATTCACGAGGTTTCATTTCTCTCTTAGCTTCCACTACTAAACACGCTGGTCTTGAAGTTAAAACAACTTTTGATTAGTGTTTGATCGGAAAAAAAAAAAAACTACAAGGCCAACAAGAGATTCAGTGTCAGATATATATGTTCTAGCCCTTCTCCTTCATCTAATTAGTTAACGCTTCCTTAAATAAATTTTAAATTAAAATACTCTAATGATTTCATTGGAACAACAGTATTAAAGCAAAAGCTATTCAACAATGTTACATTTGTTGGCGTGAGCTCTTGATTATGGTTTTCATGAGAGTTGCAACAGAATATATCTTGATCATGTGACAATGATTTCTTTTTGTTTTAGGCATGTAACAATGATCTCAATTATCATATTATAAGTAGCATTAATTCTAATAACGTCCTTGCTCATTAAGTAAACAATTATGCAAACGAAATAGCATCTTGCTGTGGATCTAATCTGATGAGACATGTACCATATTTGGTCTTGTGATGCTGCTTTGTGTAGAGAGGGTATAGATAATGAATTTCTTTTCTTGGTAAAAGTTTCAAATACTGATTACTATAGTAATGAACTAATTTGTAACATAAAAACTGATTACTATAATAATGAACTAATTTGTAACATACCTTTTCAGGGTTCTATTGATTTGTTGATTAGTGTCTACAAAAAAGAGTTCAAGAATCTAGGTGGCTATCTAGTCAACATGAGTCAGGTATACCCTTATATGAAGTCTCACGTTGTAGTTTTGTTCCAATATCAGTCGTGCTTGCAAACATTTATGATGTTGTGCCTTTTATGTCCAAAAGGATGTTGAAGACAAGAACATGGGTTATATAAAACTTTCTCGCGTTGAGAAGTTCATTCTTTTGGTTGGCTCATATGAAGAGAAAATCTTCAAGAAAAGATTAGCATTACGAGAGCGTAAACTCAAACAACTTTGTAATTGCTCCGATGAGGTGAGTCAATTTTTTCCAATTAAATTTCAACCAGATTAATGCATGCATGCATCTGCTACAAAGGTAACATATCTGATGCTAATTTGAATGCCTTTCTAGCAAGCTGAATATAATGATGGTGGTAATATTGAGATTGGGACGAAGAACAGTTCTGGTGCATCTTTAGCTGACAAAGCTCCAACCTTCAGACATCCGGAAAGGGAGTCAGCAGAACCTATTGCATCTAAGGTAAGTTCCCCATTCACACAAGAAGAGAGTAAAATTGGATGGTTATGTTGACAGAGACAAATTTGTATTTCAGATGGTTGCGGTGGTCCTACTTTTTCTTTCATTTATATATATATATATATATATATATATATATATATATATATATATTCTTTAAATAAATTGGTCCTTCCAGTTGCTTTGTAATCACAGAAATAAGGGCCCCTTAGGATATGCTACTGAGTACTCTTGATTAATTAGTTGGGTACTTCCTTTCTTGGTTTGCAGATAATTGAACAAAATACAAAAGAGTTGAAGGAAATATTAAAACATAATCTCCGCAAGAACACGGACCTATTTAAGCAGGGAGTTTGGACGGACAAGGTATGAATCACTGCGGTCTGAAGATTGTCTGTCCTTCCTTCTTGAGTAGACTCCTATGCATGTGTGTTCTTAGATATGCTTGGTGTGTTTATTCTCATACCGTACACAGGTGAGACTGGGGACTCTTGATTGGAAACAAAGATACTACAAAGAGAAATTTTCTGCAGAAAGCTCCCAGGATATTGGAAACCAAAAGAAAGAACTAGTAAGCTTTTATTCTTAGATTTGTATCGCAGTTTCTCCGGAAATAGCAACCCCTTGTCCATTTTCAATTGAAGATGATCTATTCAATAATTGTTAGCTGAAGCTCAATTTAGCTGATGTTGCATTAGAGCTCGCCAAATTTTAGGTCTCTAACACGTGTAGACTGAATTGTTGGGCTCTTAAATTTTTAACTTCCGTTGCCTGATTACTTGAAGGTTAGGACGTACACTGAAGGATTACTGTGGGTTCTCCTATATTACTTTTCGGGAGTCCCATCATGGACATGGTAAGACAATGGCCTATGATTAAGAGCCCTTTTCTAATGCTGCTTGATGATGTAACGAACATAATAATGAATGATCTTTGCTGAGGCACGCTATAGGTTTTATCCGTACCACTATGCACCATTTGCTTCGGATATGAAGGGCCTTGCTCAAATCAGAGTGAAGTTTAAAAAGGGTTCTCCCTTCAAACCATTTGATCAACTGTTGGCTGTCCTCCCCCCAAAGAGGTAACTCTACCTCTACTGTTTGTTCTCCATTTTGAGTTTTTCTTCTTATTACAAATAAATGCTAAAGCGAATAATTGTGCTTCTGTACAGTGCTCATGCTCTTCCTAAAGTTTACCAGGCTCTTCTGACAGATGAGGGGTCCAGAATTATTGATTTTTATCCAACTGGTTAAGTTTAATTTGTAGCATTTTTTTGTCCAGTTAATTGGTATGCAAAAGTTAACATAGCTTTTTTTTTCGTGCTTAGATTTTGATATGGATACAGATGGAAAACGTTTTATGTGGCAGGTTTGCTTTTGTTGCTTGTATTTTCTGTTGCTTGCCTGTTATCCTTTAAATGTCTTATTGTCTTACTATCTTTGCTATTTTCTTTTGTCTCAATAAGGGAATATGCAAGCTTCCTTTTATAGAGGAAGGACGCCTTCTATCTGAAACCAAAGAATTGGATAAGGATCTGTCGGTATGACATTGTATCATAGCCTATCCATAGGAATATAGGATCTTTCGAAGGTGCTTGATTTTGATTGTTTTCGCAATTTATGTTTTGTAGAAGGTTGAAGCAGTAAGGAACAAGAACAGTGTTGATCAATTATATTTGAGTAGCACGCAAGAGTTGGCATCACAGATTTTTGCACTTTCTTTTAATCAGAAGGAACTTGTTGAGATAGATACCGCTAAGAGGTTGGTGGATTGTTGTACTAGTTTACAGCTTTGTTGAGCTTGTACTGTAGAGCCACGGACTGATACTACTGCCAGAGTTGTTACCCATTAAGGAGAGCTGTTGCCAATTTTCTTTCTTTGACATCAAATTTATTATAGTTGTATGATTGATTATGAACAGATATCCTCCAAGAAACTAAATAAATTCTCTGTTTCTCCTTTTAGTGATGGGATTGGGGGTTTTATACGTCTGAGTGATCAGGATACTGAAATGGTTCAGAGGAAAGTAAAGAACAACGATGAAGAGAACTGTGTCTTGTAAGGAAACGAAATATAGATGCCCATTTTTCAAGTCGTCTCCTATGTGTTCTCTGATATTACCTTTATTGATGTTTCAGATATGTGTCTTTTGAGACAGCAGCTGTTGTTGCGCACATTCCTCGTTTGCTTGAAGGTGTTAAGCTTCCGGAAAAGGTACTTCAATTTGAAAATCACAAGCTTACTACTCACTCCAACTGGAACAACCCATTGTTTATAATTCTAGAAAATTACCTCAGCAGAGAGCAGGAGTTCATATTTGATGTTTTTACCCACCAATTAAGTTTTAGGGATTCCTTTCCCTCTTTTCTGCTTTACCCAGTTCATCCTGATCAAAGCCAAACTCTAGATTTTACTAATATACCTTCTTGCAGTTGATGAATACTAATAAAATAAACATGGAGAAAAGAATTGACAACCCATCCTCTGCCAAACCGCAATATTTTTTATGCAGAATATTAGTGAAGCTGATCTTATGGAAGCGGTTCTCTGGCATGAAGATGGAGGTAACAAACCCCCAAATAAGTAAGTCATCTCTGTTCTTCTGTCCTATATGTTGTGGCTATTCTATGGGGACGTTTCTGTTGTAGATGCACTTGGGTGACTTGATTGTGGTCTACAGATTGATGCATGGAAGGGGCTTTGTTCGCAATTCTACTGAGGCAACATTCAAAGTTGCTGGTAATGGGTGGGGTATGGGTAGAGGAAACGTGAATAATAGTTTCAATAGGAGGGAACATGTTCAGTGCAGTCCTAGCCCAAGCTGGAGGTCTAAGTCGATACATGAGGGCTATGACAGAAGATTTACTTCGGATGCATCTTCCGAGGTGATAAACAAAGGTGCTGGAAATGGAAGGGGTGCTGGGAGAGGACAAGTGAATACCGGTTTGAATAGCTGGGAACATATTGAGAGCACTCGATGGGTAATTCGTCACAAAGATGCTGATAATGGACGGGGGGCTTGGAGAGGACATGTGAATACCGGTTTGAATAGCAGAGAACATATTGAGAGCACTCGTTGGGGAATAACGTATAAAGATGCTGGTAATGGATGGGGGGCTGGTCGAGGACAAGTGAATACCGGTTTGAATAACACAGAGCATATTCAGAGCACTCGTTGGGAAATTCCGCATAAAGATGCTGGTAATGGCTGGGGGGCTGGCAGAGGACAAGTGAATACCAGTTTGAATAGCAGAGAACACATTGAGAGCACTCGCTGGGGAATTCCACACAAAGATGCTGGTAATGGATGGGGGGATGGTAAAGTTTCAAGTCCTGTTGGATCAAGTAGTAACCTAAAACAACATGCCAGACCTTGTGGAAGGGCTCAGCCGATGAACAACAGCTTCCGGCCTGGTGGAGACGGTGTTACCTATGACACAAACAATACCTGGCGACAGAGCACAAAATTTGGGTCTTATTCTGGTAATCACCAAGGGAGGGGACAGCATGGATCGACAGATTCTGCCGGGGAAAGTGTCTCCCATTACAAGTGAAATCCAAAATCTTCGGCCTTAATTGAACATCTTTGTTTCTTCTCATGCTAATAGTTTCTGCTCATCAGTATTCTATGACAATGCGAGTGTCTTTACATGAGCTAAACAGGCATTTTTGTATAATCTACGTTTGATATCAAGGTTTTACTACATTTGAAAAGGATGTCTTACTTCCGCCGTTGCCCTTGCCTCCAATTTTTTTTTCTGAGATGATCGTTTAACCTTAGGTTTTTCATGTTTTTGTAGGCAGACATCTAGTCGTTTATGGGGAATAATCCCAGACGCTTAATGTCAAATATATTAAATAAAACATAAACTGCTCTGTAATCATGTGGGTTTGTGTAATGGCTCCTTCTGGTGGGGATTTCAAATAGAAAAGAAATGTTTTTTGTTGTTTAGAATTTAGAGGGAATCATTGAATTCTTCCGCCAAATTGGAGGTTTGGCTAACCTTCACAAGTTTATTACAGAGCGGTTTCTGGAAGCCTCAGCTTGAGAGCAATTGACTTTGGCGTAGATTGGGGGGTGGAAATTGCGTTAGGTTTCATCTGCATAAAGCTCCTCTAGATATTCCACGCTACACAAGCTGTACATATAACTCGGAAGAATTGAAAGGCTTACGGCAGTCTCGAAAAGGCAACGTGGATAAACTCCTAAATGCTTTTGGAATAGTGTTCACGGACGCCATTGGTGACTAGCAAGCACGTTTGAGCCAACGCCAACTTTTATAGATGGATTTGAGAGAGTGTGAAAAACTAAGAGCTCAGTGACATATATGCAAACTTCATGGTGGGTGCCAAAGCTGTGTACTTCCTCGCGTATTCTATTGAAGCATATCTAAGGTACCTCTTTTCTTTATATATAATCGTCACTACTAGCCCAATGTTCTTTGGTAAAAAATCATAATGTTTTTTAAATTTGAGATGATAATAACCAAATTCCCTAATTACCCATTCTACAAGTTTTTAGCTTCGACTATTGTTTTTTTTTCTAGGCAAATAAGGGAGAGCAGGACCAAGCCTGCAGTTAGGGGATCGGACCCGGATCAATTGAGCTAAAGGCTCACTGACAGCTTAGACTATTATTCTTTTTTATATTATTATTATTTGTTGAAAGCTTACAATATATTATTCATTGATTCATTGACTAGCATATTGTTTAATTATATAGCAGCATAGATGCCAATCTGCCCAACTTACTCAGAACATTACAAGTACTAACATTTAAATATCACATAAAGCAATAAACTACACAAAACTAAGCTCATAAGGCTGCATTGATGAAAAAATTGTTGGAGTTTGTAAAAATTTTGTTGGAGTTAGTAAAACAGTAATTGTGAAATTTTTTTTTATAATTTTGTGTCATCCAAACAGGTGCTAAGACTTCAATGCTCTTTAGAAACAGGAACTCTCGCTTAAAACGTTGAATGGTGAAAGCATAGACTTCGAGTTACACTAAACTAGGCTATTTTATTTTCCTTTGTAAAAGAGGTGGGAGGGGTGACCAGTGTAGCCTAATAATACTCCCCATGTTCGTGACCATATCAACCTCTACCCATTTCAGAATGTTCGGATTGCACCATGGACATTTTATTTATAGATTTTCAACCTCCACACCCGCTCTTGGGTGACCATTTTCAGACCCCCAAACTAATTGAGCCATAACTCTTGTGGTGCTAAACTAGGCTATATAATCGGACAAAACACAGTCTAAATTAAAGACAGTAATCCAGTGACTCCTAACTCATCAAGATTCCTACAAGTCGTGGGAGGATACCCAAAGTAGTTCAACGACTAATAAACAGCGAGTCTGGAAAAGCTAATTCTTGCGAGATGTGGTCCAACCGCTGTTCTTACCACTTTGCTACTGAAAGTAGTGTTTGTGATGGAAAATTGGAAGAAGTCTATCTAACAGTAGGTTTATCATCAAACATTTAATCAAGTTTGAAGCGTACAAAGTTGAAGCATGAGAGGAAATAAGGTATTTTCCAACAACAATCATATATAATGCCTTCCTCGAACACTAAAAACTTGATGACTTTCCTTGCCGGGGGAACAAATTACTGCAACATTATTCTCCAGTCCTTATAAGAGGCAACCGGCAGAAAGAAATAAATTAACAGCAGGTCAGAACCAATATGCATTCCACATTTAATAATACCAAGTAATTCATTATACTGAAATCTTCACTCTTAACTTCTGAACTATTACTAAAATGTCATTTACGTAGCCGAACTTTCAATTTCATCACATTACGTCCCAAAATTTCTTAATTTATCAATTTCACCCACCCATCCATCCATCCATCCATTTTTTCAGTTAAGAGAATGGAAATATATCCATAAAGACATAAATACCCCCAACAGAAATATCCTAAGAGACTAACTGAATTGAGGGTATTTACGTCTTTCTCAGCTTCTTTCCATCATTTTTAACGGCAAAAATGGATGGAGGGCTGAAATTGAAAGATGGTGAAACTTTGGAGCCAAATATAATGAAACTGAAAGTTAAGACCGGTAAATAATAGTTTTGGGATTAAATGTGAAGATTTTCCGTAATTATAAAGAACATGCGTATATTGTTTTGAAACTCAAATGTAATTGTTTCTTGTTAAATGTATCCACAAAGCTTAAATTTGATTTTGACATTCATCCTCACAAAATTGGAAAATTAATTGAAGGAAAAACTGAAAATCAAGAGTGCTGTTAATATGAAAGGGAAAGTGAGCTCTAAACGCCAAAGAAGAAATTGCAGAGCTCTAATTTTACAGATCTGAGATGAAGCAAGAGGGTGACTTACCGGAAGTTTCAAAAAGTAGTACAAAAAGCGACCACAATGAAGTGACCACAGTTGAGAATGCGGTTGGCAGCAACTTCTTGCTTATTCAACTTATTCTCGTAATTCTTGCACTTGTGCATTGTCAAGCTTGGACAACGTACGGTTACCACTTTAAGCGCTTTTGAAAATGGTCACGGGTCGACCCACTTTTTTTTTCTCTCTCTTATTCTCAATAGTTTTAAAAATTTATTGCTCAAAGTACACTACTATGCAATCATTCATTCATTCATCTCCTATCCTATTACGCAAATGACAATGATCTAAAGAACAAATACGTCGAATCATCCAAAGAAAGAAAAGAGAATTGCCAAACCAGAACGATATGGATAGTATGCATACAGATATCTTCGAGTATGAGAATTGAGAACTCTCCGGAAAACCAACATTACCTCCACACAAGCAGGATATGCAAATTGTATCTACCCATCTTACCCACCACTTTATTCTATTGCCCTTAAGTCCCCATGTCCTTGCTCCGAACAATAAATCAAACTCTTAACCAAAAAGCTATTTACTAGTAACTATGAAATTAGTCTTTGAAGTTGGAATGACAATTAATAAAATTGTCATTCATTGAGTTGAAAGGGAGTATTTCAAAATCCCATATGAACCATAAATATTTTTGTATGTTTGCTCTCAGAGATAAAAATCAATATTTCAAACACTACTCAAGAAACAAAGACACACACATAAAGTGATAAAAGGGTGGTGCTTGGCACATGTGATGCTCTAAAAGAGGAACCTGAAGAATAAATGTAGACAGTGACATTGGTATAGCTAATGGAGCATAATAGAGGACTTCAGACAAGGTAAAAGTACAACGGAAACATAAAAAAAACTATAGTACCAAACCGAAACACAAAACATTTTGATTCAAAAATATTAAATTCAGATATTTACATATTCACAATGGATCACAACTCAAAAATCCAATCCAAACTCAATCTAATTACATTGAAAAGGATAGTACACAGACTCAATCAACTTTGGGTACATCTCAATTCTCAGCAGTTGTTGCACCTTCACTGGTAATTCTGCAGTCACATCATTTGCATTATTCCCACAAGGCAGTAATGCATAGACCACGTTCCCATACTCCATCTCAACTAAGAACCTGGACATAAAAAGCAAGTTACTATTGTTGGCCATCAGGGTATGAGTGATTCCATACCATCGAGGTGCCAACACTATCTCTTCCCTTTGATGCTAAGGGAAAAAGTATTTTTTCGTCCATCCTGCACAACACTACGATCATACTGCCAAGGCCTGTCTAACATGCAATATATGACAAGCATTCATACATACTACATTGCACCAAGCATTATCAAAATATTTTTTTCCGACCGAAAATGCTACTAAACATCGCCTATCTACTTTTACCTCACTGCCCTTATTCAGCCATGACAACTTGTATGGCTTGGGATGACGATCTGTCTTTAATTGTAATTTCTAGATAGCCTCTTTAGACACCACGTTCTCATAACTGCTATTGTCAATGATCATCTTACAGACTTTATCTGCAACTGTGCAGGTTGTGTAAAAGATATTAGTTCTCAACCAATCATTGCCTGAGTCATTCTTGGAAGTTAGTAGACTCTTGTGAATGACTAGAGTCTCCTATCCATCTCCATACAACACATCACCCTCATCGTCATCTTCATCAAACACATGCATTCTAATCTCCTCAGTTTCATCCACCATATCATGATATCATCCTTAATTAGGAGATTTTTGCCCTTTTGACTGGCAGGCTTCCTATAATTAGTTGTTATATGTCGATTTTCACATCTAATGCATTTAATACTAGGGTTAGAATTGCCCTGCAGTGGCTGCTGTATAGGACGAGCTTCTTGAGGGCGAATTGGTTAATTATTCTGATCGCCTCTAACAATTGGTCTCATATTCTGCTGTTTCTCCACAGCAAGTGCACGCTGGTATGCTTCAGACACAGTCCAAAGTGAGTGAAGGCTGAGAGCATCCTGCAGGGGCTGAAGTAAACCCCAAAAATACCGCGCCACCATCTGCTCTCCAGTCTCAGATAAATCGTTTCGGGCTATCAATTGATAGAACTCCTTCGCATAATCACCAATTGATCTCGGGCTCTGCCTCAACGAATGAAGCCGCTGAACAAGGATTGGGTGTAGCCGAAAGGAAGGAAGTGACCCCTAATCATTTTCTTCATATTCTCCCGATCAGTAATCTTAGTCTTGCCCTGCCTTTCCCGTGAACGTTTTAGCTGCTCCCACCATGCAGATGCTCTGCCTTTGAGTTTGATGACCCTTCACACGATCTGGGACCTCCTTATAATCAATGAGTCACTCGACTTCGTTCAACCAATCAATAAAACCAACAACCTATAATGTACCAGAAAACTCTGGCAGATCCACTCTGAAATTGAGGTCCCCATGAAGATCCTCCCGACAACAGTGCTCCTGGAATATGGCACGATTGTGTTACGAGTTGACGAAAGTGGAATCGGAATCAGCATCGTGATCTTCCATCTCACGATCACTAAAATCCTGCGCCGCTAGATGCTGGGTTAACTTTGCAGGTCCTCAATCATCACATCTTGAACGCTACGATCACGGCGCGAGACTTCCTCATTCAGAACCTACCCACGACGACCACGACAACCACCAACCATTGAAACTGATGAAATCGCACCTTAGGAAGATGCTGAAGCTTTGATACTAACTGACGTCAGGCAGAATATAGAATTATTCTGTAGGCTAGTTCTACCAGAAATCCACAGGAAAGATACAAAAGAAACGCCCAAAAATAGAGAGAAAACGTCTATGATATTAAAAGAATTATGAATAATCAAGAATGTCCCACAAGCCGGGCTATATAGCTGAAATTCGTCCAAAAGGGAATTTTACCAAAATTGACAAAATCCCATTAATCAATCTAGCTCAAATTTGATATAAAATCAACTCCTAATCGATAAATGAAAAAATTACCATAAAAGGAAAAAGAAAGCTAAAATTAATGATTCCGATACCTGTAGTTAAAAATATGGCCAACATACGGAAGAACTCTCAAACTTACCCCATTGTGCACCTTCTTGATTTTATACTCTGTTTTCCTACATTTATTGATTTCTTTCACCTGCCCATCAATATATCAAATATATCTCCACAAGCAGAGATCAAAGTTCAAAGCTACACAGTGAATATAGTACCTGATTTACATAAGCACATGTATTTACTTTGCAATTTCATAATCTGTTCAGATTTACAAAGACAAAAATGTGAGGAGGTTAGCTGCATTTCTAACTACGGGTAACCTCTTGATCCTCTTGAACTCCTTGAGCAATCTGACTCTGCCAGTTTAAAACATTTACATTGCTCTTCTTAAAAAAAAAAACATCTGTCCAACCCTGTATATATGTTGGCTGCATCACATTTAAGTCTGTCTTGATTCAGGGAATTCATTTCAGATCAAATATCCAAAACCGTAGTAGTATTCCTGCAGATGATTTAAATACCAGCAGCAAGTCATGAATTTATAACCTATGAAATTGTGAACATTGACTCGTCATGACAGAATGGTTCTGAAATCCTAACTATGCCAAGGAAGAAAAATGCCAAAACAAAAAACGATGGAACTTTTTGATTTTGATACCACCCTTAAAATAACATCATAGCAATACGTATTTAGTGCACAGATTTCTTGTTGGATACCACCCCCACTGAGATCTCAATCGAACTTCATACTTAAGCACCAAGGAAATCTCATGGTATGCACCTGTCACAACAGTAAAGATTTGACAGAATTGTTCTTTTTTTTCTTTCCCCCCCAAAAAAAAGATAGGGACAATATTTCAGAGAAACTTTACTTTTTGTATGGTATATGCGTGAAAGAAATGGACCTGTTCATAAGAATACCCACATCTTCTAAGGTATCACGATTTTCTCTTGTCTGTTTATCTTAAAGCTTTGAGACTGAAGTTTATTCAATACAGAGCACATAAGCTTTGGTGAATTCAAGACATAGAAATGGGTATAGTCACGAGATGTTAATAAACTAAACCTATTACAGATTTCTCCCAAAAGAATCTACTTGATTTGGTGTAAATGACAGCTTGAGGAAGAGTAGGTGGAAAGTGCTAGATGTGTATTCCAACAGAGGATTAGAGGATAGCTACTTGATTTGGAATAAATGAAAAATGCTTCTAGTATAAGTAATTCCCTCTATAAAACTCCTAGCCTGTATAAGCTCCCAAAGGAGATGATAGAGTTTTTTGCTGGTATTAATTTCATGTATATCAGAAAAGTCCAATCCGTTTTGCCAAAAACACTTGTGCTACTCAATATACTTTTCATACCACAAATAAATGTGCAGGTTCTTGGTCAAGGACATACCTTTCAAAAAGCTCTTCGCATGCTTCATTCATTCACAGTACCGGCCTAGGCCTCTAGGCCCTGTCCCGGACTCTCATGTCCTTGTGTGGCCGTATGAGATCCCAAGAGTTGTTCTAACTTATAGTCGAACGAGCCAAATTGTGCCATCATCTCTTTATATGTCCCCAAAATTCATCGTACTTGTATTTGCACGACACCAACTCACTTTTATATTGTTCTACTTGTTCACTTAGATGGGAGACATGAGATGACCGGGAAGTCAGGGATGGCTTTGGAATTGCTGAGTGTCCTAATCCCCTGGCGTGTCTAGATTTATGACCCAACAGTTCATGAAACACTTCTTCAGCCACTTGAGGGGATCCCTCCCTGCGAATAGGCTCATCATCTCCTCCTGGACATTATCCAACAAATATTTAACTGCTATTTCTAAGTGAATGTCATTATAAGCCCCAGTACCACAAGTAGATAAAATCACAAGGCATTAACTCATTACATATTTGTAGTGTTACTGTCACCAGAATTTTACTACCTGTGATTTCAGTGTACTATTTTTAGGATAAACCAAGATGAGTTATATAAGGAATTGACTAAGCTTTTAGTTGATTAGTTGTGCATGTTAGTTGACAACACGTGCATTTATATGTTGACTATATTAATCATGCTGCAGGTAAGCTCAATGGTACTCCTTTTAGCAGACTCAATCTTTTTGGACACAACAATCAATGATTTCTGCAGAGAAGCCAAAATTAATCTCATGAGCCAGAAAAGTCAACAACAAAACTGCCAACCAATTCTAGGGATAATGTAGTGGATTTTCTGTCACAACATTATTTTTGAATTTATGAAACAAGGGTACAATCACATAACTAGAGATGTAGATATATAGTTCTAACAGCCACAACGACAATTTGAAATTTATTAAGTTGGAGTTTATCCCCCCGTCAACAATTATTTCACAACATTATTATTTTTTTTTATCTTTGCCAATTCCGGAGATAAGCAAGTTCTTATTACCCAAACAATGAGACAAGCGAAACATCTCAGGCTACTTAATAAGCATCATATCTGCTCAACAAGATAAATGTTTCATATGAGCTGCGTATTATTCTAAAGGCACACAATTTCTCAAGAAAAAAAGGGGGGAGAGAGAACATTCAAGTCTAAGAGCATCAAGTATAGACAATCCTAATATAGCAGAAATATGTGACCAGCTATTGATGCAGGTACTGAGTATCATAACCTACAAAAGGTGCTATAATTTTCAACCTCATACTCTACCTCATCAGTCAGAAAAGCCAAGAAAATTACACAATATTAGAAAATTCCAGCTTAGAATTCTAGGATGTTACTCCCACTAGAGCACCAGACCCTTTGAAGCATAAATCCAGGATACCCAATGTTCACCAGAATTATTGCTTTGGAAATTTAAACCCCTTTGAAGCATAAATCCAGGATACCCAATGTTCACCAGAATCATAGCTTTAGGAAATTTAGAACTAGGTAACAGGACTTTGAAATATGTGTGATGAAGAGTACAAACAATATATCCTATATACAAGCAAGATAAAATATAATACTTCAAACGACAAGAACCGAATAATGACAAAACAAACAGTAACTAAAAACACAAAAAATGGACAGCTGAATACCTAGAAACAGGTTCATTGAACTGCTTTGGCAAAATTAAAGTATTGCAATCTCAGCATAGCATTTAACAATGTAACCGAGACAAGCATATCGACAAACCGAAGATAAGGAATGAGCATCACGTGTTAGACTGACCAAGCAATTCAGTTTACAAAAGAGACCTCTCTGCAACCAAATATAAGGAATGACGAGAGGGTTTCTTCTTTGAATTTTCCTGAAACATAAAGCCCAACTTCTGTGAATTTTCCTATGGCAGAGACTGAGCCCCCTAGTTGTAGACGATGGTTGCGCGAACTGAGTGTAGGAGTAAGAGTTGTAGAAATCAAGCTTTCAAGTGATACCAGCTTTCAAAAGCTACCGCTGGCCATAAAGTCGGCAGCTCTTTCCCGCCCAAAGTCCAAATATCATCCCTCACAAGACCGGCTTTTTTTTTTCATTTCTCTAATTCGATCCTTCGAACCTTTCAGTGTTTTTTATCCCATTTAATGTGTCTACTATATATATATATACTGCACATGCTATGGAATTCAAATAAAGATATTATTTTGGGTTGCAAGTTGACTTTGGGCTGCTGCAATTTGCCTAGGGAATTCAAATAAATATAATTAATTATGGCCTCCCATTATGGACTATTCCTCATTTTACCTGCGTCTTAGAAATGCGTTAATTATTGGGTGATGGTGGTAGTATATTTTGGTTGTGTTTGTGTTGAAATATTTTTTGTATTAGTTTTTGTGTTGGTATTGGGTTTAGTGAAAAAGTGGAGAGAGGTAGTTTTTTATATTTTTGTAATTTTTTATATTTTTTTATGGGAGAGAAATAAATTATATTGTAGTATTTTATTAGGAGAGAGAATATTTTGAGAAAAATTGTTGGTGCAAACGCACCCTTTGTTAGCTTTGACTACTTCATATAACAAGAAATTTTGGACTTGACAATCAACATGTGTATATGTATACTGTTCCATGTATGATTGCTGCAAACTATTTGGGTGAGGCACATTAATGGATCTTGTCCAGTTATATTTATCCCTATTTTTTTAGTACGTACTGCAGTTTATTTATTTTTTCTTTGTTTCTCTTGTTTTGAAGGTGATGTGCAGTTCTCAAGGTGATTTTTTTTTAATTCCGTACAGTAAAAGGGAAAAGCTTCTCTGCCTGTGGTTAATTGTGAAAATTACAGGACCCCAAAATATGCCAGAAATTATGGTCGACCCCATCTCAAGATAAATAAATGTCCTAATCATTCAGATGATACTTTCTGGAGTGCAGCCCCACTGATACAGCTGGTTACAACACAGGTTAGAATCAAATCTACTAGATTTGCATGATTCAGCAGTTAACTGCGCGCAATTGACATGATCCAAATGGAAATTTATGATATAATTTGCCAAATTGCTTGTATAACTGGTGTAATCTTTCTGATACATAAAGACAAAATGTCCAACATGATGGAAAGTGAAAGCTGGTAGAAAACTCTACCGCTATTTAGTACTTTAATTGTTATCTTACATATGGTGCTCTGAAGACTTTTGCACCAAGAGAGACCATTGGTTCTGGGATTTTACACTGGATACTTGTAAGGAAAAAAACCTCTCCGAAATAATTAGACAACAAAATCACAAGAAAAACGGAAGAAAAAAAATTGTTCATTAGACCTAAAGATGAATTGGCGTAGTAGTTCATGTAATGGTCCGAATCAAATCTCTTGTATATACAGCAGCCTCTGTTTCCTTTGGGCCTTGAATTATAGACATGAGAAATCAGAGCTCAATTTTCATCTGTGATGCCTAACTTGAGCTTGCATGATAACAGTACTTTATCATGGATCGCAAAATACAGATACCAAATTGCAGTTGGTGTGTCTACAAATTAGAGGTGCAAACAAAGAAGAATTGAAACTCTATGTTAGTGGCGTATCTAGGATATAAAATGGGTGGGGTCGAATTCACTGAGCCTTCTATGCTTCCACATTTACCGTACATATTGATTAACACATTGCAAACAAATGTGTCACAGTGGTCGAAATCTGTAGTTATCTTAAGACCATGAATAGAACTTCCTAAAGCAAGGTTGCAAAGTTTAGTACACACACTCAAAAGGCTAACAAAAGCGTAATTATCTGGAAGGATATGAACCATCTGCATGTGTTTGAAAAGCTCAAAAACCTCCTTGTAATCCTTATTGCTCGTGCAAGCTGCTATCACAATGTTCCAAGATACAAGGTCAGGTTCTTCAAGTAAAGAAAGCAACTTTAGTAGTTCATTGTATTGACCATGTCTGTTATAAATTCCAGGAATAATGTTAAGAGTGTACGACAGAAAGTTGATCGGTAGAAGCAGTGATGAAGAACAGGGCATTGGATATCATGCATTTCTAGCTTATGAGGCAACAAGATAGTTTGATAAACACTCATTATTCTGGTAGCCCATCCTTTCAATTAAACCATGTAGCTGCATCGCATCATATCTTGCAGTAAAAGTACAGAAGTGGAGGAGCATTCATTTGAGTAACCCAAAATCAGAGTATTCCAAGAAACTACATTCTTCTCATTTATCTTGTCAAAAGAGTGATGGACATTGTCCAATTTATCCCACCTAGCATAAAAGTCAACCAACGCAGTACCTACATAAACATCAGAATCAAAACCACTCCTAATTGCTTTATCATGGATGAATTCTCCATATATTGGAATCTCCAAACTTGTAAAAGAGTTAATCACACTTACAAATGTGGCCTGGCTAGGGAATACTCCACTCATCCACATTACACAAAAGAGTTCTAATGCTTTTCCAGGTCTCTCACTACTTCCCTCTGCGGCAATTATTGTATTCCAAGATACAACATCCCAAACAGGCATTGTCTCAAAGATTTTCTTGGCTGAAACCAGGACGCCACATTTTGCATATATATTGATAAGAGAATTCGCAACAGAAACTTCATGATCAAACCCTTTTTTAATCACTAAACCATGTATTTGTTTCCCATAATCCAAATTTTGGTTGCACGAAAATCCAGACAGAAGACCCACAAAAGAACTTCCAGACATAGCAATCTCCACCGTCATGAGCTCACGGAACAAAAATGCACAATCTTGTGCAGCACATAGATCGCCAAGCGAAGCATACTGTGAATCATGCCTGGGCCAGTGCGGGCAGGCCCCGTCCCGCCCCCACTGGCCCTGGAAGCAGGTCTGGCCAGTGTGGGAAGGCCTACTTCAAAAAAAAAAAATTGTAAAGAATTTTTGGAGCCCGCCCCTACTCGCACCCCGTGGCTCCGCCTCTGCTCTATGTCATAGCAGATCTTGCTCTTACTAGAGTTGCTAACTATTCTGCAAGTGATAGTTTATTTGCAAATCAACTAGATCATACACAAAGATTACCTTTCCTTTCCTGCCCTCGTAGACATTTGTATCTAATCTGGAGTGGTGGGACTTTGTAGTTATTTCCACGCTTGAGTTTGGGTTGAGTATGATTATATCTGCATCAGACCCGAGAAGAATTGCTCTTTTTTTGGCACTAAAAGATTGAACATAGTGAGTTCAATTTGACATACTATTGGCACTATCTAAGATTTCTTATTTAAGAATGCCATATAAAACTTACAAAGGGATCTTGAATTATCTAAACAGTCAAAGAAATAGTATACCATTCTGTGCTTGTTATCCGAACATAATCAGTGACAGAAATTTGACCAGATTCCTACATAACAAATGAGTCAGCGAAAAGGAGAATTTCTGGAGCAGTTTCTGTATGGAGCAATTTATATGCAACAACGCAGGAAATCTATTGCTGCTTACCACCATAATATCCCATACCAAATGCATTCTCTCCTCGATACCTACAGATTCCCATCACCACATAGAGAAGAATTAAAAAGTAGAATAGCATAAGTTGGCCCCAGATAATTTCTCAGAGCAGTTTATAGGATTTTAGAAAAGTGAAGTACCAGTTTTGATGATTACCATGGACACCATTAGGAATTTTTCGGAAATCATCAATCCTAGAGCTTTTTGTGTGGAATTATAGGAACAATGATCGGTTCCAACAAGCTGCAAAAACGTTAAAGTATCCTGAGAAACAAATTCACATATCTCCATAAAACCAATATATTAAAGTCAATTCTTAGGCAATCTGACTGATTGAAACAAAATGTTAATGGATCTGTGGGTGTGTAGTTTGCTTATAGCACATAGTTAGAAGTCAGCATTATAGAGACTGCATCTACAGAGAATTGTGATTAAAATCTGAGTAATGGATAAAAAGAACACCAACGTTCTTCCTAGCAGCCAGTCTGAAATCTCATGGAAAGGAATTGCAACAAAATACATATACCAAATTAGCAAGTAAACTGACTCAAAGTTGCAAACAGTCAACGAGTTTGAAGGTCTTCCATCCAAAAATCATTCTCTGAAATAATGAAGCAAAATTTTTTCAGCTTATTCTTTAGATGTTTACTTAATTCATTCACCTACGGCATCTTTCATAACTTAAAAACCATTGTTGACATATACAAATTTAACATCTCCTAGACGAAAAAATATTCCTTTGGTAGGCATGGAAAACAGAACAAGAACAGAGTTTCTCTCAAACTCCGCGGTACATTGCTTAATTTAGGAGCGGAGATGAACAAAGATTGTGAACGGCAAGAATCTAGCAAATTCGAGAACATATATTGTCAGCTATTTTCCAAATCACTGAACCAATCAAAGAAATGGGGCAAGCGCTCGATCCTGTGATTTGAAATAGCGGTGCGGTGACGGTGTCAATATGTGATTCCGTCAATTGCGGTGGCGGTGACAGTTTTTGCCAAACCGTCACCTACACTACCGTTAACCACCCATAGTTTAGACTTAAGATGATTATTGATTATGTGACATACTTTTGTTGAACTTTTGTTGGAATATGTTAGTTTGTTTATGTCACATTGTTGGAAACTTTTATTAGACTTTAGTGTTTATGTTTGAATATGATATTATGTTGGATTTTTGGATAACTTATTATATTTGTTATGATTATTAATGATTATGATATTATATTTGAATATGTTATGATATTTGTCCATTTGATATGATTATTGATTATGATATTATGTTAGAAATTTAAACAACCAAAAATAGAGAAAAAAAATGAAAAAGCCTAAGGAAAAAGCTCATTTTTTTTGCACAACAATTATACGGTTTAAGCGGTTACCGTATAACCGTTACCGTTAATACCATAGGTGTCAATTGGGTATAAACCGTGGATTTTTCACATTTGAGATTATTATTTTACTATTTAACGAACTAACGAGAAAACAGCAAACGTGGAAAATGAGGTCCAAGATTTTTAAGGAGATGGAGATTGAATGATTTGAAAAGAAAGGTTACAGCAGTAACATATTCGTGCTCAAAAAAATTGGAATTATAAAGGAAGAACAAATTTTCAAATGAAAAGTGTTGATGTGAGTCAATGTTAACCAATTCAGCAAAAAAAAAAAAGAAAGAAAGAGAGTCAATGTTAACCTATGGGAAAAAGATATGAATTCGCAAAATCAAATACACAGAAAGAAGTCACTGGGGTCTCGTTTATTAGATAATAAATGTAGGTAAACTGAGAGTAACTTACCGGGAACTGGAACTAGAAGAACCCCCAAATATGTCAAGAGCTCCGATGCAGTTATAAATGGCCTCACTCTTCAGCAATGTAATGAAGTCACCCTTTTCAGCAACGTCTTTTTTTCCAGGGCGGAGTTCAACAAGGTCAATCAGAGGGGGGAGGTTGAGCACCAAGACTACCCTTTCCAAAATAATAAGAAAGACAGCTATAGAATTCGGGTTCCAAATTAGGAGGAGCAATGCTACTAAAGAACTCTGAAGAGTTATCCTCGTATACTTCACGAGCCCCCCACTTATTCATCCCCACAACCCTAAAATCCGGGTATGCTGTAGTCCAGGTCGGGCCAGAAGATCTAATGTCATCGCTCAATGGATCCAAATTCATGAACTGTTCCAAAAACCACTGAGCTGGTATATAAGTCCAAATTCCCCTTTTGGTCGAGTATTCAGGACGAAAAACATTTGAGTATTCAGGACGAGGAGTATTCCAGACTGGTTCAGGAACAAAAAAATGTAGGCGTTTTGGTGGTACATTGATTCTAATATTCATAAACTCCCAAGTGAACATGACAAGGTTCGAATCGGAAAGATCAGAACCGTCCTCGTTATAAGCTGTACTCATCCAATCATATGCAGTCCTCATTAATCTGAGATAATCCTTATCGTGCGGATATTGTCCTGGAGGCAGATGCCCAGATAGTATGTCATACTCAATAAACATGGCATACCCAATCCACTTCCTATTGTTGTCGAGATGTGGAAGTTTTATAAGATCCGAATTAACGCAACCGCTTTCATTGTTGAACCAATCTGGCATTCCATGACTTGTGAACAAGGAGCCATGCATAACCTTGGTACCAACAGTACTTGTCCCCTATAAAACAAAAGTCAAACGAAGAGATATTTCAATATTACCATGGCATGCGCTTGCTGGAAAGAGAGAGAGAGAGAAAGAAATAGAGAAGAGACTTTTACCTCGCAGCTTCCGCTTCCCACTTCCACGTGGAGAACATTATATTTATTAAGAGAATAAAAAGTCAGTTCATAACCTTTTTTACTAAAACACCGTAATTCTTTCTGAAAGGTCGAAGCTAATGTATTGTAATTGGATAATTTCTGATGTACAGGGATTCCCCGAAATGAAGATGCGAATCCAGTGAGTCTTAAGGTCTTTATGCTCCTTGGGAATGGATTGGGGGATAATTGTGTTATAGCAGTTCCAACTGCATATAGCTCCTCTAAACACTCCATGCTACTTATGTCTGGAAATTTTTCAAGTCTGGGGCAACCCGATAATTGCAGAAATCTGAGAGTTGACAACCTATACATATTAATTGGAAGCTTCAAAAGCTTTTTGCAGTCTCGGAAAGACAATGTGGTAAGACCAGATAAATTCCTAAATGACGGTGGTACTTCTCTTATGCCAGTGCCATCCAAATAAAGTAGTCCCAAAGATGTCATATTTCCCATAATGTCTGGAAATTTTTCTAGTCTTGAACAGCCAGAAAGTATGAAATCTTCAAGAGACTCTAAGCTGATCTTGTCTGGAAGTTCTCTAAGATTTTCGCAAAAACTAAGATCCAGTTGTTTAAGCCGTTTGAGACCTCCAATGGATGGGTGGACCGTAGTCAAACTTTTGCAACCTTCAAGGTCTATCATCTCCAGATTTTGGGCTTTGGAAAAGTCCGGTGTTTCCATCAAACTTTGTGAACTACTCAAGGCCAAGCGTTTCAAGCTGCCTAAACTCTGGTATATATCAATAAATAATTATTGATTAAAAGACAAATTAACATTAAAAAGAAAACAAAAAAGTGCAGAAGCGGAACAATATACATACACATAGATGAAAATCTTACTTTATTTCCCTTCCACAGTTGTTTGATGCTGCTACCACGCATGTTGAGTTCAACCAGATTGTCTGCGTAGAAATCCATAGGCAAAGATATAAAAGAAAATCCAAACCATTTCATAAGGCGCATCTCTATGGTCGGCATGGAATTTATAGCATCTCCATCCCATTCAATCGTGCTTAATTGCTCAGAAAAGTTCTCGGTAATATTTATGCTGCCAATCTTGAGAATTCTCAGTTTCTTCATCTGTGAAAATGCTTTGACACTCAATCGTTCTTCTACACGAATAGGCAAGTTTAGAACTATGCCTTCTACCGCATCAGTTCCCTAATAATCAAAACCAAATGATTAGTTGATGCGTTGAAAATATTCCACAACTACATAATTCAAGAGAATTGGAACAAAAATACAATGCAGATCTACAATTTATTACACTAATTATTTACTTACAGAATTATCCTTTAATACGCGGAGAACATCCTTATAATGCCACAACCTACTACGTCGTCCAGGCTCATCAGGAGATTCACGGCGAACTATTTCTTGGCCCATTTTTTGTAGCAAATCGTGCATATTGATCAACCTCTCTCTTGAAATGGTTATGAGTGATCTCTCCACAAGAACTTCAATATTGATGAGTGGATAGAAGCCGAAACTTTCTATGACATCAACTATATCATCTATCTTCTGTCCTTTAAAGAAACACGCAATATCCAAAAATAATTTCTTCTGCAAATCTTCGAGTGCATCAAAGCCTATTTGGAGTACATCCAAAATTTTTTTCTTTGGATTTTCTTGAAGTTCCTTCCAAGCAGCATCCCATGCAACTGTGGTTCTACCAAACAAAAATGACCCTAGCACTTTAAGAGCTAAAGGTAGGCCTTGCGCATATTGCACAAAACTTTTAGACAAATCCACATAGATATTTTTTGGATGGAGTTCCTTAAAGGCTGCCAAACTGAAAAGTTGCAAAGCTTCATCGTTGTTTAGCTGCTCAACTGGATAGAAAAAATCCGCAAATTTTTCCAACAAATGACCATCTTTGCTTGTGATAATGATTCTACTCCCTCTACCGAACATTTTATGGCTCCTTGCCAATGCTTCTAGTTGTTCTTCACTGTCCACATCGTCAAGGACAATACAAACATTTGTACTATGTAGTCTGTTACTTATCATTCGCAGTCCCTCACGATCATCCCTTATACTTACTTCTTCTTCTAGGATCTTAGAAAGAAGCTGCTTTTGTAAAGAAACTAGACCACAATTTATAGTTTTTTCTCTTACAGAAGAAATAAAGCAGCTAGCTTCAAACTGATAGGAAACTCTATCATAAATTACTTCAGCCAAAGTTGTCTTACCGATTCCACTCATTCCAGTAATTCCTATGAAATAAACATCATTAGATCCTATATGAAGTAAGTTCATCATTTCCTCCACACGCGAGTCTATTCCAACAAGGTTGTTGTAAATACTTACAAATCTAATATTTAACTCACCAAATATCCTTCTAGTAATGTCTCTAACAATAAATGATTCGAACCTACAAAAAAGAGAAAACAAATGTTTATCAAGATGCAAAAAGTTTATTTCATTTAATATAATTAGAATAAATGGAGAAGCTCTTTTGCTCTTGATATAGCAACATAATTAAGGATTGATTTGATTAGCACATTATAATATCTCGTTCGGAATTTTATGTTATACTAAGTGTGGTAATATATATTTAATGACTTGATCAACAGTTGGTTATTTTTTTAGGTTGTCTAATTGTTCTAATTAAACATATCTTGGTAGTTTTATTCCTAAAACAATAACATGTAGCAATTTGATAAAAACAAAAAAACATGGACCAACTACGATTCCTTATTATTTGTATAACGTCTCTCCACAAGAAGTCAAGAAAAACAGAAAAAGAGCTGCTCACCTCCCATTTCCTCCCGGTCTACGTTCAGCCACATCACCGAAATTAAAATTCAAGGACATAAACTCTCTTTAACTCAATCAAAGAAACAAAAAACTCAGTGTGAGTGAACTCAGTACTGGCTCATCCATCAACTCTCAGCTTCCTCCTCCTCCGGGTACAACTTCCCCAACTCAGTACTGGCTCTTTACTATTTTGGACGCGATACTGAATTTATATGAAACTTAGTGGTTGAATGTATGGAAGTTGCTCTTTGTGAAGATTTTCATTCGATGTTTCCGGAGAGCAGGGTGCTAAGGAGGGTAAGGGGTGCCTGTGGGACACCCTCTTGTTGAGCAAAGTAGACGCCCAAAAGAAAAAAAATAAAAAGATTGCTTCATTGCTCCGTTGTGTATGCACAGAGAGAAGAGGAGGTATTGAGGAGTAAAAAGGAAGTGGGTGTGCGACTCACTTTTGTCGTAGCACCCGATTTTTGCTCCTCTTTTTTTCAATCAAGCAAAAGCAATAAACCCCTTCTTTCCGATTGGACACTGCAGTCGCAGAGATGACGGCAGAGGGTTTCGGCACTAAAACCTCAAAAAAAAAAAAAAAAACTAGAAAAAGAAAGAGTGTTCCATTAGAAGGGAGAGGACCTCCCTCAATCCGCAAGCCCTGACTAGATGCCTGGGCTAGCTAAAGGTTGGCCACGCTAACGGATCTGCCCATGCTCATGTACCACACCCCTTCAGAGCCGGAAAGATCGGGTGGAAGCTGCTGGCTAAAATGTTTAGTTCAAGAATCTCAGTTTAATACTATTTTACTCAATTTCTCCCTCCTCTTGCTAAAATATTTCATCCATTTTCAAGCAATACACTCGTTCTTTTAAGCTGATCACGATTTCAACCTGCCCATAGCACTTGCTCTTTTTCAGTTATCAAGATTACATAATGGATCACTTTCTCTAGAAAATTGGCAGTCTTTAAGAGAAAAATATATGTTACCTATCTGGTAGATGCCACCCGGAGATACCACCCACCTCTGTCAAAGCATCTCTCCATGTTTGTATGATCTCTCTGTCAATTCTGGGGTCTTTTTCATGCTTAGAAAAAGCTTCTGCAAAGTATCCTGTCTGCTTTCTTACGTCGGATGGATCTACGTGGTAGAAAATGGGAAAAACTACGAGTCCCATTTTTTTCTTGCATCTCACAATCTCTGCAACCTCCATCAAACACCATTTAGAGAAAGCATAGTTCCTTGAGATAACAACGATAGCAAATATGGATTCTTGTATTGCCTTGAAGAGCCCTTCAAGAATATATTCTCCTTGCTTAAGTTTTTCGTCCCAAAAAGTGAGGATCCCTTTTCGTTTCAAAGCATCATATTGATGGTCGGTAAAACTTTTTCGGGTGTCTTGGCCGTAAAAACTGAGGAAGACTTCATGTATCCATTTGGGTGTTGAAGATGAACAAGACGACGAGGCTGTCAGAGTGATCAGGGATTCCATCCGTGACTTCCCAGTTTGTTCGAGTCAATGGCAAGAAATTTGAGAGCATCGGAATTAGAAGAGTGAGGTTGATGAATTGTGATATATGGAAGCGAATAGTAGTCCATGTGACGGGGGTGCAAAAGTGACCATGAATATCGTCATGCAAGAAAAAAACTACACTTTTCATCAGATCTTGTCTTGTAGTCATTTATTGAGTATTATTTTGCGGATCTAGATTTGAGAGGATAGAAGAAATCTCATAGGCTTTGAGAATTGTGTGCGAATTTAATAGTGAGCTCGAGAAATTTTTTGTAACGGTTACTTAGCACCCAGAAGCTAAGTTGTGGACACTATTGATTATACTGGAGAAGCCCAAGGAAGTCAATAGCCTTGAGAGTGGAGGTAGGCAAGTCTTGACCGAACAACTTAAAAATCGCGGTGTTATTTCTATTCTCTACTCTCGTACGTTATTGTTCTTCTTTTTATATATCATTAAGTATTTTTCAGATCTGCGTTTTTATAAGAAAAAGTCTAATATTTTGTAAAACCTAGTTCACACTCTCTTGGGTTGCTATTTAGACTCACAGAAGATAAAGATGAAGGCAGAGTTGAAAATTTTTTTGATGCATGCATGCAGACAATGATGCACGCAGAGTTGGATGCACATGATGATAAAGATATATTATTATTTTTATTACGTATTATATTTGATTGTTTCGAATATTGTGAATAAGTACTTAAATGTACATTTTGTTTATTAATTTTTTATTTAATAATATATTTTTGAATAATTTTCTATTAATTTTTGAATTTCTTAAAAAAAAAGTTGTTCTAAACGTTTGTTTTAACGCTCGAAATCCAACGTGCCTCTGATACGTTCAAACGTTCGCGTTTCCATTCATAAGATGTTCGAACTGTAATTTTATATTCCTCGTTCAGTATATCGAACGGAATTAACGATATCCATCAAAACGTCATAAAAGGTACGAACACGTATTCAGTTTCGTCTGAAATCGTCCTAGCGGTTTTCATGTCACCCATTGTAACCGTAAAAGAACGGTTACGAAAGTTCCAATTTTTAGAACGGTACCTTAAATATCGAATGTAAAATTTTTTTAGGGTTGTTCGAACGTTTATTTGCGTATCGAATGCATTTAATATTTCTTTCGAAGTTCGAACATTATCCTCAACTGTCCATTCTAAAGAGTTCGAACGATAAATTGATTTTGATACAAAATCTTTCCCGTCCCGAAATGACACTTTTTTGGACGGAAAACCATTTTCGTCCCAAAACACCTTTTGTAATGGGTTTGTTGGGGCAATCGGGGCAACGGATGGATTCTGTCCCAAAAAGAAACCAATTTCCTCCTACTTCTTTAATGAATCATTTGAGTCTAAGAAACCCTTGGCCATTTTGTTTCCGTGATCTAAGACTTAACTGCCCTTCCGCCATTGTGATTCGAGAGAGAGACTAAAGGTAGAAACTAGAAAGCCTCGATATTTTCTATGTTATAGCCGGTGATTTTCCCAGCAATTGCCTCCTGCTCTCGTAAGAAAATGACGTACGAATACTTATAACCCAGAATTTTTTTTTTTAAAAAAAGACTTGAGGAATAGAAAAGAAACATGCACAAAAAATACAGAAAAATTACTAAAAATTCTAAAACAGGTATCCTTCAATCATTGAAAAAATATAAAACCACAAAAGTTTAAATGAAAAACTAAAAATACAAAAGGAAGGAACAAAAAATTGAAATAAAATTTTTAAGAAGAAAAAAATAGAAGAAACAAGAAGATAAAACAAAAGATTAGGAAAAAAAAAACAAAAGAGACAAAAGGATTTGTTAGAATAATCGATCGGTACCAACAAATTGTTTGTTTAATTATTTTACTCTAAGGATTTTCTAGCGGCAATCACTGACCGCCGCTATAGACTCTCTTTAGCTACATTTTTTGCAAAACGCCGCTAACAGTATTGCCACTGACCGCCGCTATAGATCTCCTTTAATAGCGTTTTTTGCAAAACCGCCGCTAACAATATTGCCTTTAGCGGCGGTCTTTATGGCGGCGGTCACTGACCGCCGCTATAGACCCCCTTTAGCAGTGTTTTTTGTAAAACGCCGCTAACGGCATTGCCTTTAGCGGTGGTCAGTGACCGCTAATATAGACCTCCTTTAGCGCTTTTTTGCAAAACGCCGCTAACGGTATTTCCTTTAGCGGCGGTCAGTGACTGCCGCTATAGACACCCCTTTAGCAGCGTTTTGCAAACTAGGTATCTACATCGGTGGTCACAGTGACCGCCGATGTAGAGTACACCTCTAGTAGTGTTTTTTTTTAAAACGCATTTTTATTTATTCCTTTTAATATATATTTTTATTTTGTGATGTATTTGGAAAAAAAATTATTTTAAAGGACATGCTTAATAAAATAGGGAATTAGGAGTGTTATGAAAATTGAAGTTGTTATATGATATATTTTAAATTATACCTATTGTTGCTATGGTAATTGCATATGTATTGATTAAATCTAAGTAGTTTAGAAAACATATATTATCATACTTCTAATGAGCATATATATTTTGAATAATTAGTAACATAATAATTTTTAATTAGGACATTATTTAATTTCAAACAAAAAGATATTGTGAGATTAACTTATGCTATTAATGTGTATAACTTAATATATGATCCTAGAGGCTATGATTTAGTCATTAGGTAAGTACATATATATAAAGTACTTAGTTTAATTAGCACATATCATGTATATGATAAACACATATAATAGATCATGCAATGTTATATCACTACAAAAAAACCGACCTATAGCGGCGGTCGGAAACAACCGCTATAGGTCACAAAACCGCTGCTATAGGCTATAGCAGCGGTCTTTTAGCCGCCGCTATAGGCTATAGCGGCGGTCTACCCGAACACAAATTTGTCTTTCTCACAGCGTTTCGTGAAAACGCTGGCACAGACCTTTAGCGGCGGTCGCGAACTGACTGCCGCTAAAGGTCTCTGCCAGCGTTTTATTTATTTATTTTTTTGCAAGCATTTTAATACACTACTAATTTTTTCCTATATTTTCATATACATGCTTTTTTAATCGGTAATACGAATTTATTTTAATAATTATAATTTATTGGATGTAAAAACTTAAAGACCAAGGATAATAAAACAAAATATACTTCATCATTGATTAATACCGTTTTACAACAAATACAAGAATCTCTACAAGTAATCTAAAAAGTAATAAGTTTCTAATATAAAATAACAATAAGCAAGGACCAACTAAAATATTGAAGTTTCTATATCCTAATTTCTAGCGGCGTTTTCAAAAAACGCTGCTAAAGGAGGGGTCTATAGCGGCGGTCACTAAAGGTAATACCTTTAGTGGCGTTTTTAGCGACCGTCGCTAAAAAGACTGCCGCTATAGACCTATTTTTTTGTAGTGTACAGAAGACATTATACTTTTAATGGTTAAGTATTATATATTATTACTACCAGCTTATTTTAATTAAGATTATTATACTAGTTATAAAAAAGAGTGTAAAATAATATGCTACTTACTTAATTCTAAGTATAAAGATTTTTAAATACTATTACAATTTACTAAAAATACATCAAATGTATATTCTCTAGTTTTCATTTTCGTTCTTGTCAATATCATTTAGCTTTTGTTGGTTGTCAACAGCACCTTCCATGTTATTGAATATTTTCTGTTTGTTATATAATTTAGTTGCTAATTTTCATTGTTCTTAATTCTCATTGCATATAATCTCCTTCAAATACAAGAGTGGGGGTCAGGTTTGCTGCTAAGGTTTGTAATTTGGATTGAACCTCTCATCCTAAATGTTACTTGTGTTGATGCATGACAGATTATGAGAGTCTTTTAGCTGTGATGAATGTAGATTTAGGGTTAGGAGAATCTGTGGATCTAGGATCTGGAATTTTATAAGGAAGGGCTTCAGGTTTAAAGTGATCTATGGCTTCAAAAGATTGAATTTTTATAGATGAAAAAAAAAGCTGGAAACAAAAGAAATGAGTTGCTATAGTTTTCTAGCAACAACTAGAGATTATGAGTTCAGGAATGTTTGGGGGACAGTCTGCTATCTGAAAGTCTTATGCCTTTCCTTGTTGGACTAATCCAACAGGTAATTTCCAACCTATAATTGCCAAAATACCTTTACTTTACGACAGTTGCAAAAAATTTCAGATCTGCACTTCACTTGAAAATTTACAAAATAATAACTATAAATAAGTCTTGGTGTAATGAGGTAACAAACATAGCAATGTCTGAATCAGTTTATCTTTTAACCGCAAGAGCTTAATCAAATACTTCTAGGCTGGTGCTTTTGATAAAGAGTCAATGAGAACTTAGATTAGATAGAAACACTATAACACCTGCATCTTGTCATACTCTTCCACGAATATGTCTTTATAGCAATGACAAAAATGAACATTATAATCTCTGCTGCCTTGACCTTGAATGGGTGAATACTTCTGTGTTGATAGTACCTACCAGTGAACGTTCAAATTATTTTAGTCCAGCATTTTCATGTTCACATCCTCTTGCCTTTCTTTGAAAGTCGATGATTATAACATTTGTGTCATTGTTTGAAACCATGTGGCTTACAGGTGCTACATACAAAGAGGTTCACATTTGCACCACCCAAAGGATCAGCAGCAGTCGAGACAAATCCTAGTGAGCATCTCCTTGAAGCACTGGAGAAGAGCAATCCAAGTTCTCTTATACGGTATCTTGCATATCTTGATCTCTGCATGGTTTGTGAGAATAATGTTGATACATGGCGACGAGTTGCCTCTTTTGAAGAAACTGGTGAGACTTATAAAAGCTAGCGAGATTGAGAAAAACAAGGTTTTAGAACATGTCCAATAGAGATAATTTTAAAGCTTGTAATTACATCTTATTACAGTTCATTCCTAATTTGCAAAGATTCTTGTGTTTGTTGTAAAATATTAGTAATCAATAATGAAGTATATTTTGTTTTATTATCTTTGGTTTTTAAATTTTTATATCAAATGAATTATGATTATTAAAATAAATTTGTATTACCAATTAAAAAAGCATGTATAGAAAAATATAGGAAAAAAATAGTGGTGATTTGGAAATGCTGGAAAACAAAGCTGGAAACCTCTAGCGGCGGTCACCGACCGTAACTATAGGTGGCACCTAACCACCGCTACAAACTTTTAGTGCCAAAACAACGCAATTGCGTCTGAGTCTATAGCAGTGGTTTCGATCGCCGCTAGGTGACCGCCGCTATAGATCCGAGGTATTCACCAACGGTCACCCGAACCGCCGCGATAGATCTATGTCGAAGGGTATATAATGGTGGTAGAGACCACCACTAAAAAATCGCTGCTATAGATTATAGTAGCGGTTTCCGACCGCCGTTGTAAGTCGAGTTTTTTTTTTTTATAGTGTTCTGATAAGCTGTGAGTCTTAATAAGTCCTCCATTCATTCCTCTGTTAGTTTTAACTTGTGCCTCTCTTTCTAAAACTGCTTTGACTTTTTCACATTTTACCTCACTTTTCAGAAAGCTTTCCAGAAGTGACTCTTTGTCGGTTGTTGAGTTTGAGAAGTAGGTTTGAAAAGAAAATTTTTGTAAGATGAGTTTTTATATTGGTTTTTTTACAGAAATTGAAGGTAAGAAGAAAATTTTATTGATAATTGAAATACTTTTTGGGCAAAAATATCATGTTTAGATTGGAAAAGTTTTTAAAATTAAAAAAAAAACCTTTTCATGACCATCAACCAAACCTTTCCATTTCTCATGTTTGGTGACGTTAATGAGAGAGATTCAGCTCAAAGATAAGGTTAGATGTCCGAATCATGTTGATCAATTATTCATTGTCTCCACCACTGTGAGGTGTCTGAATTGGTGATCCAGGCCAAAGATAAGGTTAGATGTCCGAATCATGTTGAATTATTCATTCTCCACCACCGAGAGGTGTCTAGGAGAGAGAGACTTTGTGTGAAGTGTGAACACCCGAAAAAAAAATATAGGAGAGAGCGATGATTGCCTACGAGCTTATCCAAAAACATTTCTCACTAGCACTCAGCTAAAACGATTCCGCACCAAATTTTCACAAATATTTTAAAATTGATATTTTTATTTTTATTTTTAACTTTTTCTTGTATTTTAAAATTTCACCCGGGATCCACGCCCGCACTGTTCATACCCGAACAGTATTAAGAGATAAAAATTGAAATAAAATCCTTAAGAAGAGAGAGAAAAAAAAGAAGAAGAACCAATACGGCAACAGAAATATTAGAAAACGAAAAGAAAATAAAAGAGACCAAAAAGCAAGATGATCTTAAGGAATGATGGTTTTTCCTATTTGTAAAATTTTTCACCCATTTTGTGTAGGTCCAAAAATCACCATCAACGTGTATTCCAATGGAAGTGGCCCCGTGAAAGTCCAAAGTGATGTTCGTGTTAAAGAGTTTTGTAGGATTTGAAAAGTTTTATGAATTTTTAGGTGTTGTTAAAGTTGTATTGGTGTTTGTGTAGAGATTTATGATGTGTAAAAAAATAATGATGATGTTTAAAGTTTTTTTTTCGAATGGATTAAATTTTAATTAATATTTAAATATTTAAAAGTAAAAAAAACAAAAAATATGAAACGAAAGTCAACACAAACAACTACTGACATTCGGTTAAAACAAAAAGAAAAGAAGTATGAAAGCAAAAAAATACAAAACGATAACAAAAAGTCAACAAAAGCAGCTGCAGGCTACTAACATGCAGTTAAAACAAAAAGAAAGAAGGAAGAAATACGGAACAGGCGCTGACATGATCATTTTAGAATTTGAATCCTACGTTAAACCACAAAACGAACACATCCCAAAGTCCCCTACTGTGCCGGACTGGCTTAATATTAAGTAAATTATTAATAGATATTTACTTAAATATGCTCTTTTATATAATAAAAATTAAATGTGGTCTACAGAACTCGTAAGCTTTTATTCCTACATTTGTAATGCATGAGTTTCTCCGTAAATAGCAACCCCTTGTCCATTTTCAATTGAACATGATCTATTGAATAAGTGTAGCTGAAGCTCAATTTAGCTGATGTCGCATTAGAGCTCGCCAAATTTTAGCTGATGTGTGCTAACCAATTCGAAAGGAATTTTTGTTCTGTTTGCCCCTCTTTCCCCCCTGACCACGCCAAAAGTAGAAGATACTGTTTAATTGGTTTGGAAGCACGTGTAGACTAAATTGTTGGGCTCTTAAATTTTTAACTTCTGTTACCTGCTTGAAGGCTAGAAAGTGCACTGAAGGATTACTGTGGGTTCTCCTATATTACTTTTCGGGAGTCCCATCTAGGGCTGCACAATGCCACCGGAAAATTCCGGTGGCACCGGCACTGAGTTTCTGATTTTTGGTCTAATCAGTGCCGGTGTAGGTTTGGTTTTTTGAAAAAACCGGCGGTTCCCGGTTTAACCGGCACCGGGTTTCCTGGTGTAGGTTAAACCATGATTTTTTTTTTGTTTTTTTGTTTTAGTTTTTACTCAATAGTTTAAACTTTAGTTTCACCTCAAGACATAGTATTCTAGAAGCATGACAAGGTTTACTCAATAGTTTAGTTTCACCTCAATATTTGAGATTTGTTGTTGGTTTTGTCTAATCAAATGCTTACATTCAAGTTACCAAGAAGCTTGCTAGGTGAATGAACTAGTTATTTAGAATTTTGGTAGAAAAAATTACAAATTTATTGTATTTAAAAGGGTATATATGATGACATTGAAATCATAATTAAAGAATTTAATGTCAAAGTTTGGTAAGTACATCGCATAATATAAGTCAAGAGGTCGAGATTCTACCACAAAAAATTTTAAATCAATGTATTAGTTTAAGAGTTTTTATGAAATATTAACAAATTGTCTAAATTTCTAAAATTGACAAATCACTATTAAATTTATACCATGCTTGCAAAATCAGTCATTCAATTACATTTTAGTTCAAATTTCTAATACATTTTAGTTCAAAAATTCATATAGAGTCACCACGTTTGACCAGCGTTTGACAAGCGCTCGAGCGCCCTTTGAAAAAATTCAGACAGAGTCATCACGTTTGACTAGCGTTAGACAAGCGCTCGAGCGCTCAGTGCAAATTTAAGACAGAAACATAAGCGCTCGACGAGCGTTTGACCCGCGCTCGAGCGCCTTAAAAATTGCTGAATTTTTTTATTTTCCTTGTGAAACCAAGGGAAACCCTATTAGGTTTTGAACATGTTTTAAAATTGTTATTGATTTGTTAATTAGAAGGAAAACACATATTCTCCCATCTAAGTGTTGTTAGGGTCTAAACTGGATTTTTCAAAAGATAATAGTTTCTATTTACAGTGATGTCTCAATTACTTTGGACTTTAAATTCTCATCTTATCTTTTAAGATGATCTTTAATTTTATTGATTTTGTAATTTGGATTTCATTAGTTTAGATTTTATTGATATGTGAGTAATGGACCAAAAGAAAAAAAAAATAAATTGGGCCAAATGCGTAAAATGCTAAAAAAATGGCTCAATATTAATGTAGGATAACCGGAAACCACCACCACTAAACCGCTATCACTAAGGGCCAGTTTTTGCCCTTAACAGTGTAGGTGTAGGTGACATTTTTTTCAAAACCGGCCTACTCGGTGTAGGTGCCGGTACACCAAAGTTGTGCAGCCCTAGACTCCCATCATGGGCATGGTAAGACAATGGCCAAAGATTAAAATCCCTTTCCTAATGCTGCTTGATGATGTAACGAACATAATAATGAATGATCTTTGCCGAGGCACGCAAAAGGTTTTTTCCGTGCCACTATGCACCATTTGCTTCGGACATGAAGGGCCTTGCTCAAGTTAGAGTGAAGTTTAAAAAGGGTTCTCCCTTCAAACCATTTGATCAACTGTTGGCTGTCCTCACAGGCGGAACCAGCAAGGGGCGGTGGGGGGCCACCACTCCGGTTGGTTCCTTCAAACATCAATTTTTTGTGAATTTGGCTAATGATTTTGTGAATAATTAGGAATTGAATAATAATTGTGAATTTATTAATTTTTAGATTGAATTAGTTGATGAATTTTGTTTTGTTTAGAGAATGTATAAATTTTTGATAAAAAAAATTCAGCCATTATGCAGTTGTCTAATACTCCTAAAGTGTCTACTACTTCTAAAACGAATATTAGTTCGAAAGATCTTGTGTTTTGTTTAGTCCAAATAAAATTATTGAGAACAAAGTC
Source organism: Myrica gale (assembly GCA_963930655.1). Lineage (NCBI taxonomy): Eukaryota > Viridiplantae > Streptophyta > Magnoliopsida > Fagales > Myricaceae > Myrica > Myrica gale. The sequence continues at coordinate 20,133,478 of OZ005607.1, forward strand.
ATTTTGCAAAATTTTCATAAGATATAGACTCGTAGGATTCAATTGTCACCTCCCAATTTCAGCAAATAGTACGGTGCGTGTTTTTCAAAAAAATTAATGCTTTTAGTCCTAAATTTTCGATATTTTAACTCTAAGACACTTTTTGCATTATTTAGGAAAAAAAATTTTCATTTCAACTTAAGAGTTCGCCCCCCTTTGAAATTAGGTTCTGATTTCGCCACTGCCTTCTTCACTCCAATGTTCTTGTTTACCGTAGTGTTTCTTATTCCTATTGTTTTGCAAGTGCCCAAGCAATTTTCAATGGTTTTCAATTATCTAAACAACGGTGTTGACAAGATCATGCCAGAGCTTGCTTAAATGGGAAATCTAAGGGACGATAAACTTATACTAGCTCGTACTTGAACTCTATTATTGAATATTATGTTCTAATTAAATAAAAAAGATAAATACAAAATCAAATTAGTCTTTATAATAACAAAAGCATATCCCACCTTTGTTTGTTGTTTATTTCACTAAATACTGATTTTATACTTTTGTAAAATAAAGACTAATTTTATTTTTTTATTATCACAAATATTAATTTGATTTTTGTTTATACTCTATAAATCTGATTTTATATTTATTTTTAAATAAAATATATCCGACACATAATGAGTGCAACTGTCGTTTCTAAAAAAAGATAAAAAGACGCAGTAATTATTGGACAATTAGTAAACCGAACCGCCCCACTTCACTTCAAGCTAACTGACCCAGTTGCGATCAATATATATGGATTTACTAGTCGGTTTAGGCTGGATGATACAAAAATTCTCCGATCCCACTTTAAATTTCGTCATCAAATACATCCGAACATGAACAGCACTATCCAAAGTTAGGTACTGAGAGACGAGAGGTGACATAATTTAAGAACAAGTGTTATTTTGTTTAAAGAAGAAAACAAAAGTCGGTCGGGTATCTCCATCACTGTCGGTCGGTTTTTTCTTGAAAGCTTCCAAGATAAATAAAAAAATTCCAAAACAAAAATAAAAAGAAAGGAAAAAATATATATACCGTGGTTTTGGGTCCCCCGATTATCTCTCTTCCTTCCTTTCCATATGTCATGATAGCGGCAGCTTTCTTAAAACTGCACATGGAAGCATAGGAGAGAACGGACGGCGCCATATAAACGGATACTGTTTTTCTTCACGAATGAAAGGAAGCTTAATTGCGGGCCTTTTTGGGGGCAATGCACATCAGCCATCCTTGACGCAATGCAAATTGTCAAGACTACCCACTTCACTTTGTAAAATGGAATGGTGCACTCTTAGGTAAGCTTCTTACCAAAATGGGTACCCGCAGAGGCGGATCCAGGGGGTGGCGGCCCTGGCCACCCATTGAATCGCCTGAAAAAAAACTACATGTATTTTTGCTTCTAACTCCAAGTTGCCAGGGCCGCGTGACCGCGTCGCCACCCGTTGCATCGCCTGGGGAAAAAAACTACATGTATTTTTTCTTCTAACTCCAGCGTTGGTTGTGAGGCGCAATCATGTCTGTTTAATATATAGAAAGCCTAACGCTGAGCAGCATCAAAAAATTATCCTACGGAAGCTGAAACATAACTACGTGACGTGACGTGATTTGCCAACTAAGACTTGCCCCTTCGATAAAGTCATTTGGCAGTAGCGGACTGCGTTCAATGTGTAGTACTCTAATTTTCAATTTATTTTTATTGCTACATAAAAAACAATTTCTTTTAAACGGCATTTACGTTTTGGTTTGTTTGGTCTTTCCTAACTCTTGCAAATGCGCTGGTAGCGACTAGTGAGGCAATGTCAACGAATATATAAGCATGTGCAATCACAATTTTCTTCTTACTCTTCCATGTCACTAGATTACTTCTGTGCAATATCCGGTTGTAGATGTCTTACTTAAGGGTGAACCAGCCCCATTTGTGTTGTGTAACCTTGAATGTGCAAGTGGCCATTTTGTCAGGAAACGTACTGCAAATGAGATATTAGGCTTAGCTCTTGTTTAGCAACACTAAAAGTTCTCTCTTTTTAGTGAATGTTTTGAATTTCCAAAACTTTCTCAACTAAATAAAAAAATCTTAAACTTTTGGTCAACAAATTTTTTAGTTTTTCGGTTCTGAAAATCTTCATCAACTCTTCCCATCTACATTTTTTCACAAACCCCATAAAACTTGATATAAAAAACTCTATTAACTAATCTTATATACACTTTTTCACAAACTCCAATAAAACTCAATATCCTACCAAACAACCTTCAAATTTTCCACCAACTATTCACAAACCCCCATAAAAGTCCTAAAAATTTGAAATATGAAATTTTTTGACATGCTAAACAAGACCTATAAGGTATGATAATTTGAATTGGTTTGTGAAATTGTTTTCATATTTTGAATTGATTTGTGAAATTGTTGATTGATTGTGTTCATTTTGTTTTATTTTGTTTAGATAATAGATAAGTATGTGGTAAACCTATTGAAGAATATGATGTTAGGATTAGAGATTAAGTTCTTAGGGAGTACTTGATCAGAGGTCTTTTTCAACCCGTGGCCATAATTCTATTATTTTTAATGTTTTTAGTATTTAATTTTCGATATTGTAACTTTAAGAAAATTGTTTGCATTACGAAGAAAAAAAAATTCTTGTTATTTTGCATGTATAGTTCGACCCCCATGAAAATCGATCATGGATCCGCCACTGGGTACCCGATAGTTTTTGCTTACAAACATTATGCGTTTGTGTACCAAAATTTTACCTCTTCTAAAATTTTAACAGAATTAAATATTTCAATATAATCTTTCTCTCCCCATCAAATCATTACTATTTACTACAAAAAATATAAAAAATTACCTCTCTCTTCACTTTTTCACTAAACTCAATACCTAAAATTTTAACAACACTAAAATTTTACAACACAAACACAACCTTAGTAGTTAAGGTTTGAAATTTGAAAGTTTGTTTCTTTTAAAGTCTCAAATTCTAAACCTCCTATATACTACTGATTCTTTGGAGTTACTCCTAGTGCGATCACACCGAAATTACTTAGTTTGTATAGGATAAGATGACTACACAGACAGAGGCAGAACCAGCGGGGGCCAACCGGGCTCCCTGCAAATGGTTCAAAATCAAAGGTTTAATTACTTATGTTAAGCCTTTATGGTTTAGAGACTGGAGGGGAAAAAATCTATTATCTAACCACTTCGTCTCTCTTAGGAAAATGATGGAAAATTTTAGCATTTTAGGGAAAAAAAAAGCCCCTTAAATTTTGTGACAATATTGTATAGGGTCAGGGAAGTCTTTCCGCTATATTTTTTTAATTGTCTAAAAAAAAATCACATAAAAATTATTTCAAATTTCAATAAAATTTCTATGTAATTATTTGTCTCAATTTTTTTATATAAAAACAACACAAAAATTAGAAAAAAAAATTACGAAGACACATAAAAACTCCTCTAACAAAAATATGGTGGGAAATTAATGGATGAATGATAGTATGATAGTATACATTGAGAGAGAAATTTTTGAAACTATTGAGAACGAAACCATTTTGTAATGTGTTAAGAAGATGTAGACCCGTAAAATCCATTTGTCACCTCTCAGTCTCAGCAAATAGTAAGGTACTTGTATTTCAATATTTTTAATGTTTTTAGTCCTTAATTTTTGATATTTTAGCTCTAAGATATTTTTTTTTGCATTACGTAGTAAAAAATAATTTTCTTTTGTTATTTTCCCTTAGGATCTTGCCCTTCGCCTTCAAATTCATTCCTGGTTTCGCCATTAGCTATTACCATTGCCTCCATTTTTTTTTCTCTGACATGATCGTTTAACCTTCGGTTTTTCAAGTTTTTGTAGGCACTCATTTCTTGTCATGTCAAATATATTAAATAAAACATAACCTGCTCTGTAATCATGTGGGTTTGTGTAATGGCTCCTACCGGTGGGATTTCAAATAGAAATGAAATGTTTTCTGTTGTTTAGAATTTAGAGGGAATCATTGAATTCTTCCGCCAAATTGGAGGTTTGGCTGACCTGTACAAGTTTATTACAGAGCGGTTTCTCGATGCCTCAGCTTGAGAGCAATTGACTTTGACGTAGACTGGGGGATGGAAATTGCGTTAGGTTTCATCTGCATAAAGCTCCTCTAGATATTCCACGCTACACAAGCTGTACATATCACTCGGAACAATTGAAAGGTTTACGTGAGTCTCGAAAAGACAACATGGAAAGCCCGGATACACTCCTAAATGCTTTTGAAGTAAAAGCCCTTGTCAGCCATAGTTGTGTAGGACATTATGCTCGGAGTTGGATTCTACATTTTTGCCACTTGGAAGAGTGGCTTAGTTAACTCAGTGACTTATCTTAATTTGAAGGGTACGTTTCTTAAGAGGTTTTCTCGAGCTAGCTTCTACAAGATCACAAGGCAATATCCTAATTCAAGGTCTATATTGACCCCTATTTGATACCAATCCCAAGTAACTAGTAATTGTTGTCAAAGTTGAACTAAATCTGAACTGTTATATTTTTTGATAAGTACAAGATTATCACTTGAATAAATGGGCCAGATCGGGATCATCCAAGTTCATGTCCAACCACCCATTCAAGCGCATGTATTCCATAAGTGTACACGCTCATCCCATAGCACTGTAGTTAGGGGTGTCCAACAGCCGGTCCGGTCCGGTTCGGTTATATGACCGGAACTTTTTCAAAGTATATAGACCGGACCGGACCGGACCGGTTATATGACCGGACCGGTCCGGTTTCCGGTTTAACCGGTCCGGTCTGGGTCGGTTTGGGTCATACCATTTTGGGCCGGTTTTGGGTTGGGCCATGCCATTTTGGGCCGGTTTTGGGTTGGGCCTTGTCATTTTGGGCCAATTTCCGGTTTGGAGAGGTATACTCCGGTCCGGTCCCGGGTTTTCATGAGGGTAACCCGGAACCGGACCGGAATACACCGGTTTACCGGTCCGGTCAACCCGGTTGACTCAACCGGTTTGGGTCAAAACCGGTCCGGTCCGGGCCGGTTTGGCCGGTCCGGCCGGTTTTTTGGACAGGCCTAACTGTAGTATGCTTTGGGAGTTTGTCTGTCTAAGGTGTTTTAGTGGGCACATGGGGTGCTCTCCGTACTACCCATTAGAGGGTCTTTGGAGTTGCGACGTCGGCGTTCGGTCTTCACCATGCAAATGTGGTCTGCTTCATGTCGGTGGTCGACTGTGACAGCGGCAAGCCGCCCTGACTGGGAGGCGCCGCCAGATGACAGCCCTTGTTGCTTTTGTGGTCTTCTTTCTCGCTCTAGCCTTCTTATCTTTCTGGGTCTCAGTTCACCTCACTCACTCCCATTTTTGCTTTTTTCTCATCCTATCTTTCATTTCGGCTCATGTTTATGGATTCTGGTTGCACTGCACACGATCTGGAGCAGCTTATCGAGAAGACAAAGGCCCGGAGTTGGGGCAGCAAACATCCCGCATCGGGGAGAGGTGCAGTAGGGACGGAGGAAGAGGCGGACATTGTTCTAGTGGGCCGCCTCATCTCCGACATAGAAGTTGCTTTGTATGTAGTTCGGGAGATCCTTTCTCGTGCTGGGTCTTTTGAAAAGTGTCTGGAAATATCGGAGCTCGTAAAGAATCACTTTTTATGCGCGTTCAGTTCACTGAAGATGAGGGGTAGAGTCTTGGATTGCCAGCATTGGTCTGTCAAAGGGGAGATCATTTCTCAGCGTGGTATTTCTTCCCGGGTGGTTTTGCAGCTTGAGGAGTGGAGTTCACGACATCCTTATAGCCTAAGCATTTCTGAGCAAACTTGTTTGTATGGAACTTCACCCATGGAGGACCTCGTTCCGCCGGTGGTCGGAGTGCAGCATGTCGGCACAGGCCAGGCTTCATGGGTTGCCAGAGAGGCAGCAATGGCGGGAACACAGAGGCTAGAGGTCCATGGGACCCAAGCTGGCCCAACTTCCCACAACATACATGTGACTCGTATTACATCCCATCACATAGGGCCTGGTGACTGCAGTACTCATTATACCTCTAAAGTAACTGGTGCAGGTACGGTGAAGACACGACGAGTAAATGAGGGCACTTGGGAGGATCCAGAAACAGCCCCGGACTTCTGTGCGCTGGGTTTGCCGTGCACGGCACTGTCACTGCAGTTGAAAAAGGTCGATGAGGCACGCCGAGAAATAAAAAATGATTTCCCTCTGGATATACGGGAGGAGGTGCTCATTAAAAATGAGGTGCATTTAGAACAGGAGGCTCTGGGTGGATCGGTTTGGGCCACTTTGGACTCCTTTCAGAGCATTACCAGCCCAAAACTAGTGGTGGGCTTACATGTCTTTGTCATGAGCTCTCTCCGACTCTGTAAGCCCATGTTGAAGAAACGCAAAAGGGAGCAGTGTTGGTGGTTCACAATGGGGCCTAGAGGGGTCGGTGACAAACGAAAAGGACCAAGTTTCGAACCCAAGGCCAGCAATGTCTCGAGCCCACTTATTGTGCAAACTTCGGGTTTGACACAGTCACACAAAGGGCATGAGCGAGGCTCTACGAAGGCAAAGTCTAAAGTCAGAAAAGGCAAACAGGTCGGCAATGGTGAGGAGGAAGCGATTGCATCAATGGCTGGGGTGGCGGGCCTTAACTTGCCCCCACCCGAATCATGAAGCTGATCTATTGGAACTGCTGTGGATTTGGTCGTCCCACGACAGTTCGCTACTTACGGGAGGTAATCAGACACAACCTTCCAGACATTGTTTGCTTAGCTGAGACCAAAATTGTGGGTGTTAAAGTAAAGTTCCAGCAATTGGGTTTTGAGAATTTTTTTGAAGTTCCCCCACAGGGCAGGAGAGGGGGTATTGCCGTCACTTGGAAGAGTGCCGTTATTTTGGATGTTTGTGATTTTAGTGCTTATTTTGTGAATGTAGTTATCAATTCTGACCCTCCTTATCAGAACTGGTTGTTATCTTTTGTATACGACCCTTCTCTTTGGAATAAAAAATAATCGTTTTGGCATGCTTTGGATGTGAATGGCAGAGATTTCAATGGACCATGGGTGTGCTTTGGTGATTTTAATGCAGTAGTTCACCAAAATGACAAGTACGGAGGTCGTTCAGTAGCTTCATCCTCGAGCTCTGCGGATATGAACCATTTAATGTGGTCAGTAGAACTAGTGGATCTTGGATTTTCCGACAATCAATTCACCTGGACCAATGGTAGGGAGGATCAGGGGCTTATTATGGAACGACTCGATAGAGGCATTACCAATGGAGAGTGGCGTAGTCTTTTTCCCCGAGCAACAGTTTCTCATTTAACTCGCGCAGCATCGGACCATGCCCCTATTCTCTTGAATACAACAGGGGATCAGGATCGTAATCCTCGACCTTTTCTCTTTGAAGCCTTTTGGACAGAGGATCAAAGATGTCAGGATGTAATTGCCCGGGCTTGGCAACATCACACTCGAGGGTCACCTGCCTACTCATTGTGCCACCGTCTTAAGGCCACCAAGGAGGCCTTAAGACGTTGGAACAAGGAGGAATTCGGGAACATTCAGGAGCATATTCGGCATTTGAAAGCTGAATTGGATGCGGTTCAACAGGCCCCTGTTAGTACTGTCGTGTTGGCAAGGGAACGTGAACTTAGCGCCTTACTACTAGAGGCTCAACGCAAAGAGGAAGAACTTTGGCGTCAAAAGGCCCGCATTACCTGGCTGAAAACTCCAGATCTAAATACACATTTTTTTCACCTATCCACCATTATTCGGAGAAGACGCAATGGAATTGAAGCTTTGCAGGACGATCAGGGTATATGGATGCACAATAGAGCAGATATTGGGTGCCACATTGAAGATTATTTCAAGTCATTTTTGCTGCTCGACCTACTAATTTTCCTCAGAATCTAGAGGACCTGATCCCTTCGGTTACTACTACCGAGGATAATCAACACTTGAGCTGCCTTCCTAATGATATAGAAATATGGGAGGCGGTGCGTTCTCTGGGGAGTACTAAAGCACCCGGGCCGGACGGATGTACAACATTATTCTTTCAGCGTTATTGGCATCAAATTAAATCTGAAGTGACGGGTATGGTCAAGCATTTTTTTGCAACTGGTTTCTTACTTAAACAAATTAGTCATTGCTTTATTATCTTGTTGCCTAAGGAAGAAGCCCCTGCAAAAATTTATCACTTCCATCCGATTAGTTTGTGTAATGTGAGTTATAAGATTATTTCCAAGATTTTAACCTCTAGGCTTAAATATGTGATGAGCAAGTTGATCTCTAATAATCAAGCTGCCTTTATGCCTTCTCGTCATATTCAAGACAATTTGATCATAGTTCACGAGATTATGCAAATGTTGAAGAGGAAGAAAGGGAGAGGAGGTTTGATGGCCCTCAAGGTAGACATGTCCAAAGCCTATGATAGGGTCGGTTGGCAGTTCTTCTCAATGGCAGCCCATATGGGTTTTTTCAGCCGCAAAGAGGTCTACGTCAAGGCGACCCTCTATCTCCATTTTTATTTGTTATGGCGACTGAAGTGTTAACTAGACTTATTAACAGAGAGGAGACTCAAGGAAATATCCATGGCATTCGTATTGCACGACATGCTCCTCCAATTTCTAATATTCTTTTTGCAGATGATTTAATGCTCTTTTGTAGGGCTAATTTCCATGAGGTGGCATATCTCCAGCGTTGTTTACACATGTTTGCAGATTGGTCGGGGCAAGAAATCAATTATTCGAAATCTTTTGTGCATTTTAGCTCCAATATGGAGGTTGAACGAAAGGAGCAGTTATCTCACTTTCTTAGAATGCAACATGCATAAGTTTCGGGTAAGTACCTAGGCCTTCCACTAGAAGTGTCGCCGTCACATCGTCAAGCATGTTCTGAGATTCTAAACAAAGTGGACAGACGCTTGGCAGGCTGGAAAGCTCGATCATTATCCCAAGCGGGTCGTACGGTACTCTTTAAATCAGTGGCAATGGCTCTCCCCTCATATTATATGCCTGTTTTCCTTTTACAAAAACAAGTGTGCAGGAAGCTGGATGCTAAAATGAAAAATTTCTGGTGGGGTTTTGATGGGCTGTCGCGCCGTTTTCATCCCAAAGCTTGGGATAATATTTGTAAGCCCAAAGAATGTGATGGTTTGGGGCTTCGTCGGATGGAAGAAGTCAATCGTGCCTTGGTGGCTAAATTGGGGTGGCAAATAGCATCAAACAGCGACCGGATTTGGGTGTCGGCTCTCAAGGAAAATTATTGCAGGGGATGACATTTTATGGCAACATCTTCTTCTCCAGGGGCATCTTGGATATGGCAGGGAATTATGAAGACAAAGGAGATTGTGCAAGCGGGTCTATGTTGGTGTGTCAAGGATGGCACCGCAATTAATATATGGTGTGATCCATGGGTGCCCGATCTTCCTGTGTTCATTCCTTCATTTCAACAAAATGTCCTGGTGGATCGATCGATCAATTATGTTAAAGATCTTATTGACCCCATCTCACATACATGGAGATCTAGTCTGATTCAATCATTGTTTGAGCCGGGTTCGGTTGAGGAAATATTCAATATCCCACTGCCATCTTCTCCTCAAATCGATACTTTGAAATGGGTTTTGGACCCTAAAGGGGTGCTTACAGTGAGGGCTGCCTATCATTATGATAATATAGCAAATTTTTCTGTCCCGGGAAACCTTCCCCCAGAGGTGTGGAAACAGCTATGGAAGTTAAAGATGCAACACAGACTAAGATTATTGTTATGAAAAGTGGCAGCTCATGCATTACCACTCCGAGGTTGTATTGGGCATGTGAGTAGTTCCCAGGTAATACCGTCCATGTTATGTCCCATGTGTAAACTCTATCCTGAAACTATGGTGCACTTATTTTTGGAGTGTTCTATTAGTTCAATCTTATGGCAGCATAGTCCGTGGCCCATTAATGTGAATCAGTTTGTGCTTTCTTCTATTGAAACGTGGGTTCAGTTTCTTTTCGACCCACAAAACTTGCCAGAAGTTAACAGGGACTCATGGCCACATATGATTTTGGCTGTCACTCTCACACTAGACACTATCTGGACTACTAGAAACAAATGTGTGCATGAAGGGATCGTCCCTCATATAATGGAGCTTATTCGCTCAGTTCATAGGCGATATGTAGCGCATAGAGAGGCCTGGAATGTATCTGTGGAAAGCATTGTTCAATGGCAGCCTCCACCTGAATGGATGGTCAAAATTAATTTTGATGTTGCTATAAGGGGTAATCGTATGTGTGCTGCCGCCGTGGCTTGTGATTCAGAGAGATCAATCCTTAAGGTGCGTATCCATCATCTCCTCGGTATAGATCCAATGAAAGGCGAAGCTAGAGCTGCGCGACTGGCTTGTAATTTAGCTGCAGACTATGATGGGAGAAATATCTTGCTGGAGGGTGATTCCCTTGGAGTAATTACTCAAATTAATGACCTGCAGGCTGCACCGGATTGGAGTATTGAAGGAGAAATAACCATTATTAGACAACTTCTTTTTCAGCATCATTCGTGGCAGATTAACTGGATTTCTCGTAGTGCAAATGTCTTAGCTCATAATGTGGCAAAATGCCTCCTGTCATTAGGGACTCTACGGATTCCTTAAGGGGTAGTCAGTTTGTCTAATTTTAATTCCCGTTATACTTAGAAAAAAAACATGTATTCCTTATAATGTTCCGGCGGCTCTACAGCACGGGGATTTCTTGGAGTAAAGCCATGAATCCTTGCAATATCCCAAGCAAGCCACCTATCGAACATATAAGAAGTTTCGTATAGATTCGATCAGTATGAGAAATCCAAGAACCTAGAGGCAAATTAGAGCAATAAACTTCAGCAAATACTATGAATTTTCAAAGCAAATCTCATTCGTCATTAACCCGAATCCAAATGAAAACAACCTTTTGGTTCTGACTAAACTAAGAAAAATACATTTTGTTTGTAGAAGACTCATCCTTCACTTGCAGAAACATAGGAATTACGTTACCATACCATTCTAGATTTAACTTTCTTTTCTTTCCAACCATTTCTTAGCAGCCAAAAATAAAAGATAATTGGTAACAAGATGAAAAATGAGGACTAAGACCCTATGGCGGAACCAGGACCCAATTTGAAGGGGGTGAACTCCTAAGGAGAAATGAAAAAAAAAATTGTTTCCCTACGTAATGAAAAAAATGTCTTAAGAGTTAAAATATCGAAAATTAAATACTAAAAATATTAAAAATATTGGAGTAATAGCATGATGTCAATCAATGGTCATAGCATGAGTATAGTTTGGAGTAATAATTACGTCTCACAGTTCTTTGTCTCTCATCATTCATACAATGACAGCAAGTGAAGACACTCTTGACACGCAACATGCTATGAATTAAAACAGAAATTATTTTCAGGTGAACGAAAATGTCTCAGAGGTACCAAGTGGTTTTGAAGTTGACGGACTATTGACGTGATGTAAATTGAAAATAACTACAGATAGTTATCCATGCATCTGGTGAAACTAGATTCAAAGTGAATAACTGAAAACGGTTTATCAATTCATCAATATCAAAGATGTAGCTGTGATAAATTGGAAACAAGTTTTATATGCTTAGGAAAAAAAGGAAAAAGAAAACAAGTTTTATATAGTTTTAATTATTAGTAAACAATGAATTACAAATTTGATTCACTAAGATTAATGAGTAAATTACTAAGAGTGGCTAGATGAGTGATCATGGCAGTATATCCAGATTCACCAGAATAAGGAAGCAATCCTAAAGAAATCCAAACAAACTTAAAATACTAGTGTGATAATAATCTTGTTTATAGCAAGATTTCTTCTTCACAGCTTTGCATCTCTTTTTCTGTTACAACTCACTCCGCATATACTTCTAACTATTAAGATTTAGATTTCCTCCATAACAATGCGGGTTTGGTTTTATTCTAAAGACTAATTAAGGTTTACCTTAAATGTGCTAGCAAACTTAAATGTTATAGGGATTTGTTAATTTGCCCCAGTTCGGTCTACCTTAAAATTGTATGAAGGTCCTAAATTTTAAGCATAACTCCCCATTTTACACATCTATTTCAATTAAATATTTCAGTGCTAGGTTTACATATTAAAGACATAGACAACGTAGAAAAAAAATCAAAACTATTATAAATGCTTTTGGAATAGTGTTCACTGACGCCATTGGTGACTAGCAAGCACGTTTGAATCTAAGGTACCTCTTTTCTTTATATATAATCGTCACTACTTGCCCAATGTTCTTTGCTACAAAATCTTAATGTTTTTTAAATTTGAGATGATAATAACCAAATTCTCTAATCACCCATTCTACAAGTTTTTAGCTTCGATTATTATTCATTGGTTCATTGACTAGCATATTGTTTAATTATATAGCAGCATATATGCCAATCGGCCCAACTTACTCACAGACCATTACAAGTCGTAACATTTAAATATCACAGAAACCAATAAACTACTCAAAATTAAGCTCATAGGCGGCATTTGATGAAAAAATTATTGGAGTTTGTAAAAAAAAATTTGGAGTTAGTATAATAGTATTTGTGAAAAAAAAAATTAAAAATTTGTGCCATCCAAACAGGTGCTAAGACTTCAATGCTCTTTAGAAACAGGAACTCTCGCTTAAAAGGTTGAATGGTAAAAGCATAGACTTCGAGTTACGCTAAACTAGGCTACTTTATTTTTCTTTGTAAAAGAGGTTTTTATTTTCCTTGGTAAAAGAGGTGGGAGGGGTGACCAGGGTAATTTACTCTCCTTGTTCGTGACCATATCAACCTCTACCCGTTTCAAAATGTCCGGATTGCACCATGGACATTTGATTTATGGATTTCCAACCTCCACACCCGCACTTAGGTGACCCTTTTCAGACCCCCAAACTAATTGAGCCATAACTCTTGTGGTGCTAAACTAGGCTATTTAATCGGTCAAAAAACAGTCTAAATTAAAGACAGTAATCCAGCGACTCCTAACTCATCAAGATTCCATGCAGCAAAAACAAGAAAACTCATCAAGATTCCTACAAGTCGTGGGAGGATACCCAAAGTAGTTCAACGACTAATAAACAGCGAGTCGAGATGTGGTCCAACCGATGTTCTTACCACTTTACTACACAAAGTAGTGTTTGTGATGAAAAATTGGAAGAAGTTTATCATCAAACATTTAATCAAGTTTGGAGCGTACAAAGTTGAAGCCTATGTAAAGCATGAGAGGAAATAAGGTATTTTCCAACAACAATCATATATAATGCCTTCCTCGAACACTAAAAACTTGAAGACTTTCCTTGACGGGGAAACCAATTACTGTAACATTATTCTCCAGTCCTTATAAGAGGCAACCGGCAGAAATAAATAAATTAACAGCAGGTCAGAACCAATATGCATTCCACATTTAATAATACCAAGTAATTCATTATACTGAAATCTTCACTTTTAACTTCTGAACCATTACTAAAATGTCATTTACATAGCCGAACTATCCCTTTACATCTCAAAATTTCCCAATTTATCAATTTCACCTATCCATCCTCCGTTAAAGAGGATGAAAATATATTCATAAAGACAAAAATACACCCAACAGAAATGTCCTAAGAGACTGACTGAATTGAGGTTATTTTCATCATTCTTGGCTTGTTCCATCATTTTAACGGAAAAAATGGATGGAGGGCTGAAATTGAAAGATTGTGAAACTTTGGGGCCATAATATGATGAAATTGAAAGTTCAGATCGACAAATAACATTGAAGTGTTAGTTTTGGGATTAAATGTAAAGATTTCCCTAAATTATAAAGAATATCCATATATTGTTTTGAAACTCAAATGTAATTGTTTCATATTATTTTTTCCTGGGTTTATTGCTCCTTGTTAAATGTAGCCACAAAGCTTAAGTTAGATGCTGAATCGGATTTTCAAGGGCCAAATGAGAGATTAGTTTCATTCTGACATTCATCCTCACAAAATTGGAAAATTAATTGAAGAAAAAACTGAAAATCAAGACTGCTGTTTATATGAGCAATCTTAACAAATGGGAAAGTGAGCTCTAAAAACCAAAGAAGAAATTGCGTAGCTCTAATTTTACAGATCTGAGATGAAGCAAGAGGGAGAATGACTTATCGGTATTTTGGGGATGGAACAAAATTTTCGTCCCAAAAGACCTTTTGTAATGGGTTTGTTGGGACAGTTGGTGTGATGGATGGAATCCGTCCCAAAAATGTTTTTAGGACGAAATTCGGGTTTTTTGGGACGGATTTATCCATCCCAAAAAATTTTTGTTGTAGTGTATCCTCCTTTCAACACCTAACAACCTAGAGCAACTACATAACAAGGCTATGACCGAAATTCATCATGTAGCCATGGCTAGTCATGATCGATTCTCCCGGTGTTTGACACCTCGAGCTCCCTAGGTTTAGCATTGCTTCCTCGTGCTTCTTAACATGCAAGAGTCATCATCTATGGTTGCCAAAATTACCTAGCTTAGTGACTAAGTTTCTAAGACTTAGTTGCTAAGTTTCGTCACGACTTAGTTGCTAAGTTTAGTAAATTATCCAACGATGTTCATTAATCGTCCTACTAGCTTCCGAAAAATAAAATGTCTCCAGAATTGAAATTTACCTTAATGGATAAACAACCGACCTACTAGTTGACTAAAACTCACATGTTGCAATTTTTGACGAAAACGTCATACTAGCTTCGAAAATAAATTGGCTCAAAACGTGCATCTCAATATCCTGAATAAAAGATTGGTGACTTTTGAACTTCAAATCTCACTAAATTAGTCCCTAATCAAGATTTTGAAAATAATCACCAAGTACTAATTTTATCTCCAAATCACCACGTAATCAATACACTAATAAACTAATTATCCCCTACTGCACTACTAAACCAAAAATTGTTTTTCATAAACAAATACATGTTATGTTAAACGAAAGCTCGGGGTATGATAGAAACAAGGTCCAATAGAATGCAAGACAAACCAAAACAAGGACGAGGAAAAAGATTTCTCATGAAAGAGTTCTTTGAGCCCATAGGCCGAACTCATCCAAGTCACGAGGACTTGTTGATCGATGAGAGAAGTCTGTTTTAAATCCTTTTACTAGCTAAAAATCTGCAAAGCCCATATGCCTAACTATTCTGGAAGGATAATTCAAAAAGTCGAAATTGTGATAAATTGAAGCAATTCAATGATTCTCTGGATACAGTGAGTCTGAAAAATCAAATTATAGCAAGATGCGATCTAATAATTACATCTGTTCAACACCAAAAAGAAGAATGAGAACTCCTTGATGCATACAGATTTAAATATGCATATGTGAAGGTTGAATGGAAAGCAAATAGTTTATAGTAAGCATGCGATCAACTCAATGACTCGTCTTGCCAGTGACACCATTGTTACTACATCTCCAGTCCCTGCAGCTAGGAGGCAATCGGCAAAAGAAAATCAAATTAACAGCAGGGTCTGGATCAACAATATATATTATACATACATTTGACGCGGAACGTTTAAAGAAGTAACAACAAAAACAGCAAACGTTGAAAACGAGGTTCAAGATTTTTAAATAGGATTGAGTAGCTTGATTTGATAAGAAAGTACACAGAATTCCTAGGGAATTATAAAAGGGTGAACAAATTTTCAATGAAGAGTGTTAATGTGAGACAATGTTAAGCTATGGAAAAAATATATGAATTCATCAAATCAAATACACAGAAAGAAGTTAAGTGGGGTCTGAATGCCAAAATATTGGGAGTTTTTAAAATTTTGGTTTATGAGAATTGATGAAAAGTAAAGAGACAGCTTATTTGAGTGAATTTATATTTATTGTGATAAAAAGAGATGATTTAAAGGGGAGAGAGAATGATTATTTTATAATTATTTTCTTAGGCCAAATATTTAGAATGGGCAAATATTTTTCATCCAAAATTTTTCAAAATTGTACACCATATTTCGGGACTAATTGTGGTGAAATTCGCCTCTTATAGGCCGCCCACTTTGATTTAGAACTCAAATTTATTAGGCTCTTGTCAAAATTTGTATTGTTTCCTATTTAATAAACTAACAACAAAAACAATAGTTGAATCTGAGGTCCAAAATTTTTAAGGACCATAGGAGAGATGGAATTAGCTTCATGATTTGAGAAATAAAACATAATTCCTTAAACATATGCATCCTCAAAAAGACTGGAATAATTCTAAAGTTAAAAAAAAAAATTGCAAATGAAGAGTACTGTTAATGTGAGTCAGTGTTAACCGATGGAAAAAAAAAGTATGTGTTCAGCAAAACAAAAATAGAAAGTGTTGTTTTACCTTTCTTGAACACTAAGCTTGAGGTCGATGAAAAGGGAGAGGTATGACACCAAGGGTACCCTTTCCAAAACAATACGAAAGACGGCTATAGAATTCGTGTTCGAAACCAGGAGGAGCAATGCTACTGAAGAACTCTGAGGCGTTATCCTCATATACTAGACGCGCCCCCCACTTTTTTTTATCTCCGGCCTCCCTTTGAGCTCCTCGTCCCCATAGTCTCCTGCTGTAACGTGGCTCGAGATGGAAGTTGTAATGACTCTCAATCGATCCGAATCCATGATCTGTTCCATAAACCACTGAGCTGGTATATAAGCCCAAATTCCCCTTTGTGCATCCGTACGATTCCCGAATTCAGGAGCACAAAAATGAAAAACAATCGGTGGAAGATCAGGTCCACCAATATTACTCCGAAGCATCCACATGAAAATGACTATGTTCGAAAAAGGATCATCATCACCGTACTCCTTATTAAGAGTACGCATCCAATCATAAGCAACTCCTTATTAAGAGTACGCATCCAATCATAAGCAATCCTCGTAATGAATCCGGTCACGCGACAATAGATTATAGGCGGACTCAGATTTAATTGATAATCAATAAACACAGCATACCAATCCACTTCCTATTGTTGTCGAGATCTTGAAGTGTTATATCCGAAGTGCCAGTACTTGTATTGCTGAGCCACTCTGGTATTCCATCACTTCTGAACAAAAAGCCATGCATTACCTTGGTACTAACACTACTTGTTCCCTGCAAAATCAAAATCAAAAGACGAGAGATATTTCCCATTTCAATATTACCATGGCTCGCATGCGCTGGCTGGCAAGAGAAACAGAGAGAGAGACTTTTACCTCGCAGCTTCTGCTTCCCACTTCCACGTGGAGTTTCTGGGATTCATTAGGGGAATAAAAAGCCAGTTCACAACCTTTTCCACCAAGACACCTAAATTCTCGACCACTCATCAGAAATGGATTGGAGGATGATTGGGGATGTTCAGAGAGGCCGCTGATCTTCATCGGATCAAGTATGCCGAGTCGTTTAAGACTAGCGGCGATTGAGAAGACCGTCGGAGGTGGATTGGAGTCCAATGGCTCTTGCAGTCTTTGAGCCCGTGATCAGTTTCTCAGACTTTTGCGGTCTGTGAGCCAATCAGAGATGAATTGAGGGATATTTGTGATCCAGTATGTCTTAGGGCATGTTAGTTTGTAAAAGTATTCTAGGATATAATGTATTCAACAAAATTCACAAAATGAACATTCAAAATCTCAAAAAATTCTACACAAACACCAATAACTTATATACAAACTTTAATAACTTTTCACAAAAACTCCAATAACTTTTCAAAAAAAAAATTCCAACAAATTTTTTCTTTCCATACTTTTTCATCAAACTTCAATACTTTTTTAATTAAAAAATTACATCAAATCATCCCTCTACACCTTTTTACAAATTCTAATAAAAATTAAATATCTATAAAACTTTTCACCAACTTTTACACAAAAACCTATAAAACTCTAATCTACATAAATATTCACAATTTTATCTAAAATCCTACAAATTTTAGAATTCTCTACAAAACGAACATCCTCTTAATGTCTTTATGCTCCTTGGGAATGAATTGGGGGATATTGTGTTATAGTAGTTTCAAGTGCATAAAGCTCCTCTAGACACTCCATGCTACTTAAGTCAGGAAATTTATCGAGTTTGCAACAACCAGAAAATTGTAGAAATCTGAGACTAGACAACCTACACATATCACTTGGAAAGTGATATGAGCAATCTTAACAAATGGGAAAGTGACCTTTAAAAACCAAGGAAGAAATTGCGTAGCTCTAATTTTACAGATCTGAGATGAACCAAGAGAGAGAATGGCTTACCGAAAGTTTCAAAAAGAAGAGCCTCAACCAAAAGCAGTAGTCCAAAAAGCGACCGGGTAGGTAGTTGTTCCACAATTAAGTGACCACAGTTGAGAATGCAGTTGTGCAGTTACTTTTTGCTTGATTCAACTTCTCATAATGCTTGCACTTGTGCATCGTCAAGCTTGGACAATGGTTACCACTTGAAGCGCTTTTGAAAATGCTTTTTAATTGCCTCAACCTTTGTGGTTAAAGGTCGACCCACTTTTTTTCTCCTCTCTTCTTCTCCCTCTACCAACGCTCGAACCTTTGACCGGTCGGGGAATTCACAAACCTCATACTCCCCAGGTACAGAGGACGTCGGTGAGGGTCGACCCAATTGATATTGCAATGGTGCTACAACATCAACACTTTTGTTAACAAGGTCAATGAAAGGGAGAGGTTGCACATCATCACTACACTTTTCCAAATAATAAGAAATATGGCGATAGAATTCGACTCCCGAACTACCACTTGGAGCAATGCTTTCGTAGAACTCTGAAGCATTATGCGGATACACAAGACGTGCCCCACACTCTTTGATCTTCCATTTATAAGAATCAAATGTTGGCGAGATATAAGTTGTAATGTAGCTCAATCCATCCAAATTTGTGAAGTGCTTCAAAAACCATTGAGCTGGTATATAAGCCCAAACTCCCACTGACGTCCCATAGCCAAAGGGTCTAGTACCACGAACATATGCTTTTGGAAGTTGTGGATAATTCGTCAAGAATTCACAATCAAACTGAATACAGACGGAAGAGAAAGGATCAGTGTCCTCCTCACACGTTAAAACCTGAAAAGGTGTTAACGGAGAGTCACCACCGCTACTCTGATAAAGAAAAAACATAGCGTATCCAAGCCATTTCCTGTTCTCATCCCACTCTGAATGCATGGGAAGTGTTACAGAGGAACCACTGCTTTTATTGTTGAACCAGTCAGGTATTCCAAATTGCAAAGAAGAGCCATACATTATCTTGGGACCATAAGTAAACCCCTGTTATAGAAAAACCAAATCAGGTTAGTGATTGATTGGGTTGTTTTAAATAAAAACAAAAAGAAGATTGAGAGAGAGAGAGAGAAGAGACTACTCACTAATAAGCCCCGTCTTGCTACTTCCAAATGTAGTATTTGGACAATACTTACAACATCAGGTATAAACTTGATATGCAAGGTCCCTTCATTGCCTTTTAGACTAAAACACTGCAACAGTAAATATCTTCCTGGAAGTGGCATAGCCTTTAATCCCCCAAGTCTTAAGGTCTTCAAGTTCTTTGGACGTAGATTGAGGGATGGAAATTGTGTTATACGAGTCTTATACCCATAGAGCTCCTCTAGACATTCCATGCTATTCAAGTTTGGAAATTCCTCAAGTTTGCAACCAGATATTTGCATAAATCGAATGGTTGAAAAGCTATGAATAACCCATGGAAGAGTTGAGAGTCCTCTGCAACCCCGTAAAGACAATGTGGAAAGGCCAGATAAACTCTGAAATGACAATGGTAATTCTGTTATAGCAGTGCCATCCAAATAAAGTAAACGCAAAGACGTCATATTTCCCACAACATCTGGAAATTTCTTTAGCCTTGAACAACCAGAAAGATTTAGGTCTTCAAGAGACTCTAAGCTCATCTTTTTTGGAAGTGTTTCAAGACCGTTGCAAGAACTCAGATCCAACAGTTTAAGCCGTTTCAGAACTCCAATTGATGGGTGGACTTTAGACAAACTTTTACAACCTTCAAGGTCTAATATCTCGAGATTTTTCACTTCGGTAAAGTCGGGTGTCTCAATCAAGTTTTGCGAACCACTCAAGTCAAAGCGTTTCAAGCTTCCTAAACTCTGCTAGAAACCATTAAATTGGGTGAGTAATAATGGCCTAAATAAAGTAAAAGAGAAGAAGAAAAATGTACATTCGCCTAACTGAAAATCCTACCTGAATTCCATTCCACATTTGTTTGATATTGCTGCAGCGCATATTGAGTTCGAGAAGTTTGTCTGCTTCAAATTTGGCCGGAAAAGATTTGAAAGGATACTGAAACCATTCCATAAGTCGTAACTCACTGATTGGCAGAGATTTCAAAATTTCGTTTTCCCACTCAAGAGTGTGCCGCATGTTAGAACGTTCAGAAAACCTTTTTGTAATACTCATGCTGCCAATCTTAAGAATTCTGAGTTTTCTCATCTGTGAGAATGCTTCAACACTCAAGGGCTCCTCTATTTGAATAGGTAAGTTTAGAACTATGCCTTCAACCACATCTGTTCCCTGGTAACCAACAATAATATATTACTTGCTGTGGTGCAAATATTTGATAAATACGTAATATAAAAGAATCAGAATGAAAATAAACTTGTCTATTTTATCTAAATTTAACTTACTGTATTGTTCTTCAGCACATAAAGGATATCATTATAATGCCACAATCTGCTCCGTCGGCCAGGTTCTTTAGGGGACTGACGACGAACTATTTCTTGGCCCATTTTTTGTACCAAATCGTGCATATTAAGTAACCCTTGAGATGAAAGAGTGATGAGAGATTTCTCTATGAGAACTTCAATATTGATGCCTGGATAGAAACCAAAACTTTCTAATATCTCAGATATGTCATCTAGCTTCTCTCCTTTGAAGAAACATGCAATATCCAAAAACAATTCTTTTTGCAAATCCTCAAGTCCCTCAAAACCTATTTGCAGTATATCAAAAATTTCTCTTTTAAGATTTTCTTGAAGTTGATTCCAAGCACTTTTCCATTCATTTGTTGTTCTCCCAAACAGGAAGGAACCCAAAACTTTCAGAGCTAAAGGAAGGCCTTGAGCATAAAGCACAAAATCCTTGGACAAATCCACATAACTATTTTCTGGATAGGGCTTCTTGAAGGCTGACAAACTAAAAAGCTGCAACGCTTCATCTTTATTTAGCTCTTCAACCTTATATATAGAATTCATATGTCTTTTCAGCAATTGACGATCTCTACTCGTGACAATGATTCGACTCCCTATACCAAACCAGTCACGGCTCCCTGCCAATGCTTCTAGCTGTTCATCTTTGTCCACGTCATCAAGGACAACAAAAACCTTTCGACTACGTAATCTGCTCCTTATGGCACGGATTCCCTCACGGTCATCCCATATAGTTATTTCCTCTTCCATGATCTTAGAAAGAAGTTGCTTTTGTAAAGAAACTAGACCACGATTTGTAGTTTCTTCTCTAATGCAAGTAATAAAACAGCTACCTTCAAAGTGATAGGAAACTCTGTCATAAATGACTTCTGCCAAACTTGTCTTACCGACTCCCCCCATTCCATTAATTCCTATAAAGCACACTTGATTCAACCCAATATCAAGTAAGTTCATCATTTCCTCAACACGAGAGTCTATCCCGACAAGTTTCTTATAACCACTTGAGAATCTATGATTCAATTCAAGAAATATCCTTCCAGTGATTTCGCCAATAACAATTGATTCATGCCTATAAACAAAAACACACTTTTTGTTAGATACGGAGTATATTGCCTTTGATCTCTAAAATCAGAAAAAAGATACCACATAGACCGAGTATGACACCTGATCATTTTTAGGTTTTCACCTTTTTTCCTAACTCCTCATTTCGGGAACCAATTAATCTATATTAATGTCTCTTTGCAAACACTTAACAGAGAAAAACAACACCAAAGCAGATTAAAACACAAAAGAGAGAACAAAAATCCAAGAAAAAAAAAGAGTGCACTGGAAGGGAGAGGGTTCCCCTCCAACTTTCCCTTCCGTCCACCGAGACAAGGTGCTGTGGAGTGGTTGGAACCCACCACTACTTCGTGCAGCACACCTCCGGGCAAGAAAGGAGATCCTCCCTTAAATAGTGCACCATCTCGTGCGGATGTGGATCCCACCGCTCTGGGCAGGTCACACATCCAACCCGCACCACCCCTTCCTGGCCCCCTGATGGCTCCCCAACCCATTCGATGCGTTGGGGCTCTAACACCTTGGCTAGTGGTGGACTCAGATCCGAGAGAGGCATTGTGGAAAGTGACGACCCCTTCCTTCCACCGCACTTCTTTTATTTATTTTTTTTACTTTCGGGATTTTCATTTGGTTTTTACCATATTTTATCCTTTGTTTTTCTGCTCAGTTTTTGGGTTTTGAAATATGAAATAAATATAAAATTCGTACAGGTGATTTACCATTTTATTTGATTAATTATTCTACTTTAAAATTTAATGAATTAATCTACGACTTTTAAAATCTGTCAAATAAGAATAATGGAAACCAAAGTTTAATGAATCTCAAATCTCAAAACGACTAATTAATTTTAAAATTAATAAAATAAAATTATAGGGACAAAATTGATATTTATCCCTTTAAATATTGATTCAACATGGTTGCGGATGAGGATATATAAAGAAAATGTGAAAAATTAGCGAATATTTTTGGGCAAACAAATGCTACTATTTTTTTTTTCTCCATGCACGATCCAATCATAAAAGTAACTTCAGTCAGCATAGAACTAATAGAAACACAATCTATATATATGTGTGTGTTACCTATCACTTAAATCCCATCCGGAGATATTGCCCACTTCTGATAAAGCAGATCTCCATAGTTGCATTTTATCCTTATCAACTCTGGTGTCTTTTTCATGATTAGTGAAAGCCTCTGCAAATGATCCCGTCTGCTTTCGTACTTCCGATGGATCCACTTGATAGAAAACAGGGAAAATCGTCAACCCCATGTATTTGCTGCATCTGACTATCTCTGCAAGTTCAATCAAACACCATCTAGAGGATGCATAATTTTCCGAGATAACAACAATGGCATACATAGATTCTTCTATTGCCTTCAAGAGACCTTTAGAAATATCTTTTCCTCTCTTGAGTTTCTCGTCGTCCCTGAAGGTTAGAATGCCTTTCCGTTTCAAAGCACCATAAAGATGGTCTGTAAAACTCTTGCGGGTGTCTTCACCGTGAAAACTAAGGAAAACTTCATGGATCCAACGAGGTGTTGCAGAAGAGGAAGAAAAAGATGGCGAGGCTATTGGAGTGATCATGGACGCCATTGGTGACTTGAGAGCTTGTTTAGTCAATGCCAATGCAGAAACCAAAGAGAATATGAGAACAAAGAGGTTAGTGAAATATGTAAGGGAAATGGTCAACGCGATGAAGGTTCTAGGTGGGTGCAAAAGTCAGCCTAACAAGGCGTAATTGGCGGTATTCTAACGGGACTAGTGGCTCCATTAGAATAATCAATTGATTCTCCATTCTCTTGTTTTTCTTTTCTGTGTACCACCTGGAGTCCAACTTCCAGCCATCGACAAAGGACCGTATTCTTCTCTTTGTTTAATTTTCTTACATCTAATCCTCCAGTTCATCAGAACCTATTTGATTGTCGTACTCCCAAAGCAATTGTCGTATTTTAATAATCCTTCATGACCTCTGCGCAAAGTCCTGAAGTGAAGCTGGAAAGCCTATTAATCTGGAACCTTTCAGGTTTGAATCTATTTCTGAATGGATAAAGATCATTCTGTATCCATGTCAGAAGCTGAACGGAGGAATTTGCTCTTTTGGCTGCCATTATTATTATGTATACTGTGGGGCTTGCTAGAAACGAATTTATGCATCAGAGTAAAATTCAAGATACTCTGTAACTGTTGCAAATAGTACAGAGGAGATGGAAGGAGCACATTCTAGCCTGGTGGCAAAAATTCCAGGAGATCAACTTTGTTGCTTATTCCCCCGCGATTTTATATGGACTGGGACATTATGACCCTCCTTATGTCCTCTTTGGTGAAAAGCTTAACAAGCAACGCTCACGCTGTCTTGCCAAGTGTATGTAGGGGTTGGTCCAGACGCCACCTACAAAATGCACCACTGCTCTGTTCCTCACTTTATACTAAGAGACAAGATCGAATAAAACTTAAGACAAACCAAAACAAGGACGAGGAAAAACAATTTAGAAGATCCTCTTTCTCGAGACTCTGCATCTGCAATATTGGCTCGAGATAGCAGGAGAAGATTTCTCAAGAAAGAGTTCTTTGAGCCCAGAGGCCTAACTCATCTAAGTCATGAGAATTTTGTTGATTAATATGAGAGAAGAGTCTGTTTTAAATCCTTTAGTAGCTAAAAAGCGGCTCAAAGCACATATGCCTAACTATTCTGACCATCACGATTAGAACTCATGGAAGGATATTCAAAATGTCGGAACTGTGATAAATTGAAGCAATTCAATTATTCTCTGGATACAGTTGAGTCTGAAAAAGTAAATTCCAGCAAGAATTACATCTGTTCTTGTGGCTTTGTACCCTAAAGCAATAATTGTGACAACTGGGAAGAAGTACCTCTGCAAGATTTTAATTAAAAAAAATTGTGTGGATTCAACAGCAAAAAGAAGAATGAGAACTCCTTGATGCATACAGATATAAATATGCAGATGAGAAGGTTGAATGGAATGCAAATAGTTTTTGCTAAGCAGCAACAATATTGCCTTCCTCGACTGCGATCAACTCAATGACTGTCTTGCCAGTGACACCATTCTTTCTACATCTTCTGTCCCCGCAGCTAGAAGGCAACCAGCAAAATAAAAACTTAACAGCAGGTCTGGATCAATATTGAAAAATCTAGTTTAAACCCTAATAACACTTAGAGGTGGAAAATATGTGTTTTTCCTCTAATTAACAAATCAATAACAATTTTAAAACATGTTGTGAAGCCTAGATATGCATAATAATCTAAACATGTTCTAAAATTGTTCAGCCTAGATATGCATAATAATCAACTCAACCAACAAATGGGCAGCGGAAAATTAAAACAAACTTCAATCACATAAAGAGACAAGAATTTGGTGACGAAGTGAAAAACCTTTGAAATACCATTCAAAGGAAAAATCACTCCGGGCTAGCAGCCACCTAGAATCCACTAAGAAGAAAACCTTACAAACAGTGATTCAGACACAGACAACCCTTGTTGCTTGACTCTGACAACCCTGATGTAATCATCTAAGTCTCTCTGCTTAGACCCGCTCCGTGCGGCATAGCTCCCTGAGATAACAACGATAACATACATGGATTCTTTTATTGCCTTCAAGAGCCCTTCTGGAATATATTCTCCTCGTTTAAATTTTTCATCATCCCGAAAAGTGAGGATGCCTTTTCGTTTTAAAGCCTCATAGAGATGGTCGATAAAACTCTTTCGGGTGTCTTCACCGTGAAAACTCGAGAAGACTTCATGTCTCCATTTAGGTGTGGACGGAGAACAAGAAGGCGAGGTTGTCGGAGTGATCATGGATGCCATCGGTGACCTTCCGACTTGTTCAAGTAAAATGGCAAGAGATTTGAGAGCATGGGAAGAAGGGAACTGTCCAAAGTGAGTGGCCGATGACCCCATTGGTTCTGTCTTTAATATTCTTTTGTTTAATGAAAAATACTACCTACGTATTCCTTTTGAAGAGTTTTGTAGGATTCGAAGAGTTTTGTGAATTTTTATATGTTGTTAAAGTTGTATTGATGTTTATGTAGAGATTGATGATATATAAAAAAGTAATGATGATGTTTAAATTTTTTTTTTAATTTTAATTTATTATTTTTTTAATAAAATTTGAATATTTAAAAAATATTAAACAAAGAACAAAACAAAAAAAAGACCAACAATGCAACGGAAAGTCACCAAAAGTAGAGGACAAGCATGGAACAAGGCAACGAAAAGTCTTTAAAAGATAACAATGCCCTGCTGCCATGCCCAACGAAAAGTCTTTGGAATCCTCAAATTAATCTCACGTTTGCCGAACGTGAGTAACTTAGGAATCTAATCCTAATTTTTTCCAAAAAACGAACATATGAAGTACTACAAATTCTAAACCAGGTACTATGACCCTCCAATCATTGAAAAAAAATATAAAACCACAAAAACTTAAATGAACAACTAAAAATACAAAAGAAAGGATCAAAAAATTGAAATAAAATCTTTATGAAGAAAAAAATGGCAAACTGCACTAGTTTGAACTTGACTGGTTGAACGTGCAATGTTTGTGCCATCCTCTCACCTTCATCCAATTTTTTTCATAATACTTTTATCGAATGTGATCTTCCACCTCTCATACTTATTCTTCATAAATATCATTTTAATTTGATCTAGAAATGATCTCATGCTATTCTAATTTGAATTAGGATCACAACGCCTTTTGAATCACTAAAGTCAGACTCCAAACGGACAAAAATAAGAAAACTAGTCCGAACCGTTTCATAAATCTGGTCCGATTCACGAATCAACTCAATGGTTCAAACACATGGCTCGGGCCGCATACTGGGTCAACATATTGTTCGGTAACTAGATCGGGTCTAAACTCGGGTCGGAAGAGGCATTGGTTGGGGTGAAAACGACGTGTCTTTTGGTACCACAACCGTCACATGTCGTTTCGAGTCGTTCCTACACCGAAGAAACGGGGCGTCGTTTAGATCTTTCGATTATCTAAACAACGTGTCATTTAGTACTCATAGAAACCACTTTCCTCCGTTTTCCTTCGTTTACTTTGCACAGAAACCCAAATTTCATGAACTTGGACACTTTTTCCAAAGGATTTGACCATGCTCTATCCAATTGTGATGGTTTATAACGTTTTGAAGATCCTAACGTTGAGTTTTGGCACAATCTTCGAGAAAAGAAGCGATTAACAATGAAGAACAAATAGAATTTTTCATGTCTCTCCAATCTCTGTTTGTCACTTCAAAACATGATGATTCCTCACAGATTGAGAATCTCTATCTATTGTTTACAATAGTTTCTCACCGAAACAGAAATCAAATAGTGAAAAAACAAACAATAAAAATTAAACAAGGCGACATCCATTTGACAAATCTATAACTTCAAAGATGTGTTGTTCATCGTGCTTTTCACACTCCATGAAATTCTTCTCCTCTATCTTCAATTCTAACCACATATTCGATTTCCTCCAACCTGGCTTCGATACCCTTGTTGGATTTTAAAGAATCGCTTATCAAACTATCACATAGAATGACCAATCTTGAATGCTCCCGTTAGGGTAAGAAATCAAGGAGGTAAATCAACAGCATGTTGTAAAGGAATGAAGAAGATTGAATTAAATGAAATGAATAATTCAACACATATTTATAGTTTCCCTTGGAACACTTCCCGAAGCATTGTGACCTTACAAAACGTCACCTCACTTCGAACTGACGTGTCACTTAGTCGACCCCACCATGGAAGTACATCATCATCCAATGGGTATGTTTAAATATGGACACTTATGGCTCCCCTGATGGCTCCCCAACCCATTCGATGCGTTGGGGCTCTAACACCTTGGCTAGTGGTGGACTCAGATCCGAGAGAGGCATTGTGGAAAGTGACGACCCCTTCCTTCCACCGCACTTCTTTTATTTATTTTTTTTACTTTCGGGATTTTCATTTGGTTTTTACCATATTTTATCCTTTGTTTTTCTGCTCAGTTTTTGGGTTTTGAAATATGAAATAAATATAAAATTCGTACAGGTGATTTACCATTTTATTTGATTAATTATTCTACTTTAAAATTTAATAAATTAATCTACGACTTTTAAAATCTATCAAATAAGAATAATCGAGACCAAAGTTTGATGAATCTCAAATCTCAAAACGACTAATTAATTTTAAAATTAATAAAATAAAATCATAAGGAAAAAATTGATATTTATCCTTTTAAATATTGATTCAACATGGTTGCGGATGAGGATATATAAAGAAAATGTGAAAAATTAGCGAATATTTTTGGGCAAACAAATGCTACTATTTTTTTTTCCTCCATGCACGATCCAATCATAAACGTAACTTCAGTCAGCATAGAACTAATAGAAACACAATCTATATATATATATATATATATATATATATATATATATATATATATATATATATGTGTGTGTGTGTGTGTGTTACCTATCACGTAAATCTCATCCGGAAATATTGCCCACTTCTGATAAAGCAGATCTCCATAGTTGCATTTTATCCTTATCAACTCTGGTGTCTTTTTCATGATTAGTGAAAGCCTCTGCAAATGATCCCGTCTGCTTTCGTACTTCCGATGGATCCACTTGATAGAAAACAGGGAAAATCGTCAACCCCATGTATTTGCTGCATCTGACTATCTCTGCAAGTTCAATCAAACACCATCTAGAGGATGCATAATTTTCCGAGATAACAACAATGGCATACATAGATTCTTCTATTGCCTTCAAGAGACCTTTAGAAATATCTTTTCCTCTCTTGAGTTTCTCGTCGTCCCTGAAGACTAGAATGCCTTTCCGTTTCAAAGCACCATAAAGATGGTCTGTAAAACTCTTGCGGGTGTCTTCACCGTGAAAACTGAGGAAAACTTCATGGCTCCAACGAGGTGTTGAAGAAGAGGAAGAAAAAGATGGCGAGGCTATAGGAGTGATCATGGACGCCATTGGTGACTTGAGAGCTTGTTTAAGTCAATGCCAATGCAGAAACCAAAGAGAATATGAAAACAAAGAGGTTAGTGAAATATGTAAGGGAAATGGTCAACGCGATGAAACTTCTAGGTGGGTGCAAAAGTCAGCCTAACAAGGCGTACTTGGCGGTATTCTAACGGGACTAGTGGCTCCATTAGAATAATCAATTGATTCTCCATTCTCTTGTTTTTCTTTTCTGTGTACTACCTGGAGTCCAACTTCCAGCCATCGACAAAGGACCGTATTCTTCTCTTTGTTTAATTTTCTTACATCTAATCCTCCAGTTCATCAGAACCTATTTGATTGTCGTACTCCCAAAGCAATTGTCGTATTTTAATAATCCTTCATGACCTCTGCGCAAAGTCCTGAAGTGAAGCTGGAGAGCCTATTAATCTGGAACCTTTCAGGTTTGAATCTATTTCTGAATGGATAAAGATCATTCTGTATCCATGTCAGAAGCTGAACGGAGGAATTTGCTCTTTTGGCTGCCATTATTATTATGTATACTGTGGGGCTTGCTAGAAACGAATTTGTGCATCAGAGTAAAATTCAAGATACTCTGTAACTGTTGCAAATAGTACAGAGGAGATGGAAGGAGCACATTCTAGCCTGGTGGCAAAAATTCCAGGAGATCAACTTTGTTGCTTATTCCCCCGCGATTTTATATGGACTGGGACATTATGACCCTCCTTATGTCCTCTTTGGTGAAAAGCTTAACAAGCAACGCTCACGCTGTCTTGCCAAGTGTATGTAGGGGTTGGTCCAGACGCCACCTACAAAATGCACCACTGCTCTGTTCCTCACTTTATACTAAGAGACAAGATCGAATAAAACTTAAGACAAACCAAAACAAGGACGAGGAAAAACAATTTAGAAGATCCTCTTTCTCGAGACTCTACATCTGCAATATTGGCTCGAGATAGCAGGAGAAGATTTCTCAAGAAAGAGTTCTTTGAGCCCAGAGGCCTAACTCATCTAAGTCATGAGAATTTTGTTGATTAATATGAGAGAAGAGTCTGTTTTAAATCCTTTCGTAGCTAAAAAGCTGCTCAAAGCACATATGCCTAACTATTCTGACCATCACGATTAGAACTCATGGAAGGATATTCAAAATGTC
Source organism: Myrica gale (assembly GCA_963930655.1). Taxonomy (NCBI): domain Eukaryota; kingdom Viridiplantae; phylum Streptophyta; class Magnoliopsida; order Fagales; family Myricaceae; genus Myrica; species Myrica gale. Next base: position 20,163,234 of record OZ005607.1, read on the forward strand.
GGAACTGTGATAAATTGAAGCAATTCAATTATTCTCTGGATACAGTTGAGTCTGAAAAAGTAAATTCCAGCAAGAATTACATCTGTTCTTGTGGCTTTGTACCCTAAAGCATAATTGTGACAACTGGGAAGAAGTACCTCTGCAAGATTTTAATTAAAAAAAATTGTGTGGATTCAACAGCAAAAAGAAGAATGAGAACTCCTTGATGCATACAGATATAAATATGCAGATGAGAAGGTTGAATGGAAAGCAAATAGTTTTTGCTAAGCAGCAACAATATTGCCTTCCTCGACTGCGATCAACTCAATGACTCTGTCTTGCCAGTGACACCATTCTTTCTACATCTTCAGTCCCCGCAGCTAGAAGGCAACCAGCAAAATAAAAACTTAACAGCAGGTCTGGATCAATATTGAAAAATCTAGTTTAGACCCTAATAACACTTAGAGGTGGAAAATATGTGTTTTTCCTCTAATTAACAAATCAATAACAATTTAAAAATATGTTGTTAAGCCTAGATATGCATAATAATCTAAACATGTTCTAAAATTGTTCAGCCTAGATATGCATAATAATCAACTCAGTCAATAAATAGGCAGCGGAAAATTAAAACAAACTTCAATCACATAAAGAGACAAGAATTTGGTGACGAAGTGAAAAACCTTTGAAATACCATTCAAAGGAAAAACCACTCCGGGCTAACAGCCACCTAGAATCCACTAAGAAGAAAACCTTACAAACAGTGATTCAGACACGGGCAACCCTTGTTGCTTGACTCTGACAACCCTGATGTAATCATCTAAGCTTCTCTGCTTAGACCCGCTCCGTGCGGCATAGCTCCCTGAGATAACAACGATAACATACATGGATTCTTTTATTGCCTTCAAGAGCCCTTCTGGAATATATTCTCCTCCTTTAAATTTTTCATCATCTCGAAAAGTGAGGATGCCTTTTCGTTTTAAAGCCTCATAGAGATGGTCAATAAAACTCTTTCGGGTGTCTTCACCGTGAAAACTCGAGAAGACTTCATGTCTCCATTTAGGTGTGGACGGAGAACAAGAAGGCGAGGTTGTCGGAGTGATCATGGATGCCATCGGTGACCTTCCGGCTTGTTCAAGTAAAATGGCAAGAGATTTGAGAGCATGGGAAGAAGGGAACTGTCCAAAGTGAGTGGCCGGTGGCCCCATTGGTTCTGTCTTTAATATTCTTTTGTTTAATGAAAAATACTACCTACGTATTCATTTTGAAGAGTTTCGTAGAATTCGAAGAGTTTTGTGAATTTTTATATGTTGTTAAAGTTATATTGTGTGTTATGTAGAGATTGATGATATATAAAAAAGTAATGATGATGTTTAATTTTTTTTTAATTTTAATTTATTATTTTTCTAATAAAATTTGAATATCTAAAAAATATTAAATAAAGAATAAAACAAAAAAAAAAGACCAACAATGCAACGGAAAGTCACCAAAAGCAGGGGACAAGCATGGAACAAGGCAACGAAAAGTCTTTAAAAGATAACAATGCCCTGCTGCCATGCCCAACGAAAAGTCTTTGGAATCCTCAAATTAATCTCACGTTTGCCGAACGTGAGTAACTTAGGAATCTAATCCTAATTTTTGCCAAAAAACAAACATATGAAGTTACTACAAATTCTAAACCAGGTACTATGACCCTCCAATCATTGAAAAAAAAATATAAAACCACAAAAAATTAAATGAACAACTAAAAATACAAAAGAAAGGATCAAAAATTGAAATAAAATCTTTAAGAAGAAAAAAATGGCAAACTGTACTAGTTTGAACTTGACTGGTTGAACGTGCAATGTTTGTGCCATCCTCTCACCTTTATCCAATTTTTTTCATAATACTTTTACCGAATGTGATCTTCCACCTCTCATACTTATTCTTCATAAATATCATTTTAATTTGATCTAGAAATGATCTCATGCTATTCTAATTTGAATTAGGATCACAACGCCTTTTGAATCACTAAAGTCAGACTCCAAACGGGCAAAAATAAGAAAACTAGTCCGAATCGTTTCATAAATCTGGTCCAGTTCACGAATCAGCTCAATGGTTCAAACACATGGCTCGGCCCGCATACCGGGTCAACATATCGTTCGGTAACTAGATCGGGTCTAAACTCGGGTCGGAAGAGGCATTGGTTCGGGTGAAACGACCTGTCTTTTGGTACCACAATCGTCACATGTCATTTTGAGTCGTTCCTACACCGAAGAAACGGGGCGTCGTTTAGATCTTTCGATTATCTAAACAACGTGTCATTTAGTACTCATAGAAACCACTTTCCTCCGTTTACTTTGCACAGAAACCCAAATTTCATGAACTTGGACACTTTTCCAAAGGATTTGACCATGCTCTATCCAATTGTGATGATTTATAACGTTTTGAAGATCCTAACGTTGAGTTTTGGCACAATCTTCGAGAAAAGAAGCGATTAACAATGAAGAACAAATGAAATTTTTCATGTCTCTCCAATCTCTGTTCGTCACTTCAAAACATGATGATTCCTCACAGATTGAGAATCTCTATCTATTGTTTGCAATAGTTTCTCACTGAAACAGAAATAAAATAGTGAAAAAACAAACAGTAAAAATTAAACAAGGCGACATCCATTTGACAAACCTATAACTTGAAAAATGTGTTGTTCATCATTCTTTCACACTCCATGAAATTCTTCTCCTCTATCTTCAAGTTCTCCTCTTCTAACCACATATTCGATTTCCTCCAACCTGGCTCTGATACCCTTGTTGGATTTTAAAGAATCGCTTATCAAACTATCACATAGAATGACCAATCTTGAATGCTCCCGTTAGGGTAAGAAATCAAGGAGGTAAATCAACAACATGTTGTAAAGGAATGAAGAAGATTGGATTAAATGAAATGAATCATTCAACACATATTTATAGTTTCCCTTGGAACACTTCTCGAAGCATTGTGACCTTACAAAACGTCACCTCACTTCGAACTGACGTGTCACTTAGTTGACCCCACCATGGAAGTACATCACCATCCAATGAGTATGTTTAAATATGGATACCAATGTTATGGTTGATCATTCAACTTGTCTATTTGGTTTTACACGTAGAGTTTCCGTCCTTTTTCTATCAAAGACCATATGTCAATAAGTCCACTATTCATTCCTTGGTTAGTTTCAACTTGTACCTCTCTTCCTGGGCCCGCCCTTGAGCCCAATGCTCGATGGGACATAGGTCAGGGTCGGAGTTTTTATGAACAACCATACTAAAGAGGCACATTACGTGACAATAGGCCTCAAGGCTTAAGCACTTTAAACAAAAGTCGTGCCATATACTCGAACCAGTGGCGGACCGAAGGGGTGGCAAGGGGGGGGCGCTTGCCACCCCTTAGATCTGTAATTTTGTTTTTATTATTATCATTTTTTAACGTATTTGTCCCCAGGCCTGCCCGCCCCCCCTTGATTTTTTTTAACGTAATTGTTGAATGTTGACTGTTGTTGTCTAAAAGTGTAAACGTGTTGGTTTCAACTTTCAATTGATGTAAATAATTAATTTTTTTTGTGTCTAACAGTCTAAGGGCTTGTATCAAAAATAAAACAATATTTGGACTCTGAGTATTGTTTAATTGATCTTGATTTTGCTTGGTGGTGGGCTTATTCAGGTACTTTGTATCCTAAAACTCTATTAGAACTTTTAAAAACGATCTAGTGGATTGTTGGTTGGAGGTCAGGACTTATGTTGGTTTTTGAGAAGTTGTTAAAATTGAAATTAAATTTGTAAATTGTTTATTTTCGTTTTGTTTTGTTTAGATAACGGATAAATTTTTTGATAAACAATTACTTATTTGCATCATTTTAGTGTGGAAGTGCTGAGCTTTATCCAGAATATTTCTCAGCAACTGATCGTATGATTCTTAGACATCAACTTCAGACCTATATTGATAATGTGAGAAATACTGATGATTTTTCTAGGTTTCAAGATATTATAGATCTTGCTATGAAGATGGTTGAGAGAAGAAATCATACTCTATATCTATTAGTTTATCTGCTTAAGGAGAGAAAGTTATCTGCAATGAAGATTATCAAGACTGAGTTGCGTAATATGATGATAGATGAATGGATGAATAATAGCATGATAGTATACATCGAGAGGGAAATCTTTGAAACTATTGAGAACGAAACTATTTTGCAACGTTTTCAGAATATGAAGAACCGTAGGATCCAATTTCCACCTTGCAGTCTCAGTAAATAGTACGATACGTGTATTTCAATATTTTTAATGCTTTTAATCCTTAATTTACGATATTTTAATTCTAAGACATATTTTGCATTACGTAGGAAAAAATTTTGAGATGTAATTTCGCCTTAGGAGTTTGCCCCCTCCACTTGAGTCCTGGTTCCGCAACTGACTCGAACCCATAAAAAGTTAGAAAAAAGAAGAAGATGAAATATATGAATTGGCACAAATCACATGACAAATCCCCAATACACTTCGCTAAAACGGATTATCTACCGACTATCTGTTAAGACAAATAAAAGAAATTATACATTTAGACGAGACTTAATTAATATCACCCTTCTGGCATTGCAACGAGATTGTACATTGGCTTGTGACTAATTGCAACTAGCCTGAGAGGTTCTAGGCCTAATTGGAAAAGCTATGATATGTTGGCCCACCGACAGTGGCGGAACCAGGATCCAGTTTGAAGGGGGCGAACTCCTAAGGTGAAATGACAAATTTGTTTTTTCCTACGTAATGCAAAAAAGTGTTTTAGAGTTAAAATATCAAAAATTAAGGATTAAAAGCATTAAAAATATTGAAATATACCATACAAAACAAAATTCATAAAAAAAAAGATATATGCCAATGATGTAGTTGATAATATATGCCAAGTAACATCAGCAATGTGTCAATCTGTGATTCAAGCTGATGCGAAATAACTTGAGGAATAAAAAATAGCTAGCTAGCCTATATAATCAATTTTCTTGTTATAAAAATAAACGACTATTCTAAGATACGGTAGATACTTTTTTTCTTCGTGCATATAACACGAAAGAAAGGGAGGAGGAAGAGTCTTAGCAAAAAATCGGGTACAACTCAGCCTCATTTTAAAAAAAAAAAACAGAGAAAAATTTAAGACAAGTAAGAACATATCATACAAGGGAGGTTGCACAAGACCTAGATCAAACCACAAGTCTCCCCAAGTTAGCATGGGCCTATGGGTATCGGGCCAGCCGGCCAGGCCATCTTCTATTAAAAAAAATTACATGCAAATTTTTATGGTCGTATAAGGGGGCCCGGTCACGTAAAAACCAAGCCTGGTCAGACTACTGGTGCAGTAAACGAGCTTGGGCCTTGGGTACACAGATCGTCCCCATTACTTCAGAGTAGATGGGCTCCTTCGGCTGTATTTGCATACACAGTCTAGCCTTCAACTTTGAGCAAGGTTTGGGCTAGTTACATCTGGCCCAAAGATCCAGCTCAGCCTTCGGACCTTTTCCCGCTTTACTTATGCCTCTGCTTCCGCTGCTATATCACGTACTAAGTGTTTGGACTACAGATGTCATAGCAAAGGAGATTAGTTCAATAAAAGGAGAATAGCAATTCAATCCCGCACAAAAAGACCACCTGTTTGTTTATATTTTTTCTTGGGGCCTGGGCCTGCAAAACCTTTGGGTCCTGAGGCACCCCGAGTTGTCAATTGTTCACCAAATATATTAGGTACGACTTACGACTTACCAGTTTGGACACAAACTTTAATGGTGGTCGTCTGTTTTGAACTGCAAAATGACAACATCTGATTTATTGTTCTTCCGACGTTTAGGTTGGGTACAATCATTCATAAATAAGAATGTTGTATAACAAGGCGCCCTGTGATATTTGGTTGCCAGCGTTCTCTTTTTAGCAGCATAGAAGAGCTGGTGAAGCTCATGAACCCAGAGATTGAGGGCCGAGGAATACAATACTATAAGATAAGGAAAGCTCCAAGTTTCTAATTTCCCGAGTAATGTTTTCGTGGCCTCTGCTTCCGATCGATGTTTCCATGTCAGCCCGGTACATCAGCTGGATCACTTGCGCATATGAATTTGCTCAATCGAAGCTCTAGCCTATATCAAGAGGTAGACATACATACATTAATTAGATTTATATATATTGTTAGAAATAAAAATTTTAGATTAAAGAGAAATTATTTATACTGATATGTGAGATATCCAATTGGATTTATTGGTTTTCTCACTTATATTGATATAATTACATAAGACTTTATTTATAAGCCTTTAGAAACAATACTCCACATTTGCTTTAGCAATGTGAGATTCAAACTTTAATACCCCGCAAACTCAAGGTGGACAAACCTTGAGTTTGGATTTATAAAAATAATTCAAAGGAGAAAAATAATACTGGAAGAATGTCTGAAGGTCGCCGGACTGACGCCGAGAGGTCACCGGTCTGAAGCCAGATAGTTGTCGTTCTGATGCCGGGAGATTGCTGGTCTGATACCGGGAGGTCGCTGGACTGAAGCCGGGGAGGTTGCCGAACTTATGCCGGATGGTCGCAGGACTAATGCCGGTAAGTCGCCGAAATGATGGCCGGAAGGTTGCCAGTCTAATGCCGATAAACCTTGCTCTGTTACCATGTTAGAAATACAAATTTTAGACTAAAGAAAAATTATTTATACTTATAAGTGAGATATCCAATATGGGAATACCCAATTGGATTTATTGATTTTCTCACTTATATTGATAAAATTACATAAGACTTTATTTTATAAACCTTTGAAAACAATACGTCACATTATTTTAGCAACGTGAGACTCAAACTTTAAGTACTTTAATATATATGTTTCAAACTAGAAAACGGCCTGTAATGGGACAAAGGGATGCACCATTTGTGGAAGTATTAAATCTGCAGGATTGAGATATTGCAGATTAATGTATTTTTTCACTTGAATCTTGAAAATTTATATATATTTAATTGTAGATTCAAATTTTTTGAATAAATATTTTTTTGTGATAATACATTTAATAAAACTCATAATGTGTGATGTGTGATTTTTAAACCTTCAAACACTCACTCGTATTCATCCATTTTCTTTTTATTCGAGAGCAACCAATGAGGCTCCGGAGCTCTCGATCTTGGCACAGACATTCCACAGACTTGTGTCCAAAATCTTTTTGCGAGGTCTAAAAACCATGTATTAATAATGCTATCTTCAAATGTACGTACTGCACGTACGTACATGATACATATAATTACCCAATAATCTGACCTTTAGGTATCGAAGTTATACTTGGACCGATGGTTGTACCATAATTCATTGGAAAGAGACCCTCGATCCAACAACATTGATTACATTTGTTACGAAATGATACCCACCTGATCACATTAGACAACGATAACGAATTGGAAAATAAAGGAGAAAGTGACTGTAACAGAACCGTCTGGGCCTGTTCTAACATTCATAATCCCGAAACTAATGGTCAAACCTGGCAATTGGGATCTGGATTAAATTGCCCTTATGGTACTTGGGTGTCGGGTGCTGGACCAATCGGAGTAGAAGATCAATTAATTATATTCGCGTTTGTTCTTCTCTGTCTCTCTGTCATCTCTTTGGGTCAGAGATTGATTGATTCCATGTATGAGAATGGGGACAGGACAGCACAAGTCAAACACGCATGCATGCAGTAACCAATTTTCATCGCTTCTTTTTTTTGGTTGGAGCAGCAACCAATCTTCATCACTCAAAAGAGGAGAATGTTAAGTAATATGATTCTGATACCAGATTCCAGCTCCCTTTGTGTTACTCGAAATTCGCGAAAGACGTCTCCGTTCACTTTCCCATGATGATGATCACGCGACTTGGGTTTCTTTATCCATTAATTTTCCTTGAAAGTATGTCGCAAGAATGATAGTTATAACAAGCCAGGATCATCATATTATCCTTTCAGTATTAATTCAAGGATATATATATAACTTGAATTGACCTAGTGATGATAGACCATTAATTAATAGTCCATTTTGCCTGTTACGTACGTACTTCCCATGGTAGGAAGTGTGATCACTTGGTTCTCTCTTTCCAGCTTAGGTGTCTTCTGCATTTCAAAGTCAAGCGGAGTACCCAAAACACAAACAGGTACGGAGATTAGTGGAAAGGGAAGTACTTCACTCACATTATCTACCAGCTACGTCCTGACTGATCAATATCGATCATGACTGATTTGAGTCTCTAACCGAAGTTTCAAATTTCAAGTTACAGAATTTAGCTACCTAATGGTCATATTTCTTTCCTACAAAATCTCAAACTTGGAGCATTTCTATATATCCGCGCGCGCTGTATATATATATGTGCAGGCATCCTCCTCTTTCCCCCCAAATCCAATACCACAGAATTAGCCACTTATTTCACGGATCGACCACAATCTTAAGCCACTATATATCTCTCTCTTCGTTTCTAACTAGCTTAATTAGCCAGTAGAGGAAGAATGGGATCTGAAGCTCTAGTTCATGTTCTTCTGGTATCTTTCCCAGGCCAAGGCCATGTTAACCCTCTTCTCAGACTTGGCAAGCGCCTTGCTTCAAAGGGTTTGCTTGTAACTTTCTCGACCCCAGAAAGCATTGGGAAACAGATGCGAAAAGCCAGCAACATCACCGATGAGCCTACCCCGGTTGGTGAGGGCTTCATCCGCTTCGAATTCTTCGAAGATGGCTGGGACGAGGACGAGCCAAGGCGCCAAGACTTGGACCAGTACTTACCCCAACTCGAGCTCGTAGGCAAAGAGGTCTTCCCTCAGATGATCAAGAGGAACGCAGAGCAGGGGCGGCCCGTGTCGTGCCTAATCAACAACCCATTTATTCCTTGGGTTTCGGACGTGGCTGAGAGTCTTGGCCTCCCTTCTGCCATGCTTTGGGTCCAGTCTTGCGCGTGCTTCTCCTCGTACTACCACTACTCCCACGGCTTAGTTCCATTCCCTTCTGAAGCTGAACCGTTTATTGATATTGAATTGCCATGTATGCCACTTCTGAAGTACGACGAAGTTCCTAGTTTCTTGTACCCTACCACCCCGTACCCCTTCTTGAGAAGGGCCATTTTGGGCCAATACAGGAACTTGGATAAACCTTTCTGTATATTGATGGATACGTTCCAGGAACTCGAGCACGATATCATCGAGTTCATGTCCAAGATTTGCCCAATCAAAACTGTCGGGCCTCTCTTCAAGAACCCCACAGCACAGAACGCTAATGTCCGCGGTGACTTCATGAAGGCCGATGACTGCATGGAGTGGCTAGACTCAAAGCCACCCCAGTCCGTGGTGTACATCTCCTTCGGCAGCGTGGTCTACTTGACTCAAGCCCAAGTGGACGAGATCGCTTACGGGATCTTGAACTCTGGGGTCTCGTTCTTGTGGGTCATGAAGCCACCTCACAAAGACTCTGGCTACGAACTGCTTGTTCTTCCAGATGGATTCTTGGAGAAAGCTGAGGACAAAGGCAGAGTTGTCCAATGGAGCCCTCAGGAGCAAGTATTGGCCCACCCCGCCGTTGCATGCTTTGTCACACACTGCGGGTGGAACTCAACCATGGAGTCTCTCACCTCAGGCATGCCGGTGGTGGCCTTCCCGCAATGGGGAGACCAAGTCACGGACGCAGTGTTCTTGGTGGACGTCTTCAAGACCGGGGTAAGAATGTGCCGCGGCGAGGCTGAGAACAGGGTGATTCCCAGGGATGAGGTGCAGAAATGCTTGCTGGAAGCCACAGTGGGACCTAAGGCGACGGAGATGAAGAGCAACGCTTTGAAGTGGAAAGCCACGGCTGAGGCTGCGGTGGCGGAGGGTGGCTCCTCCGACCGGAATATCGAAGCCTTTGTGGACGAGGTGAGGAAGAGAAGCATCGCCCTCACCAGTAAGTCAACTGCTAATGGGGTTCACGACTTGGCCAACAAATCGGCCACAAATGGGCTTGCAGATTTAGTCGAGTCAAAGACCAACGGGAAGGTAGAATTGGTTAACGTCGAGTCCTAAATCTCGCGTGCTTTGGTAGTCAAGTCCAAAAAAAAAAAAAAGGACATGGAACTCGGATGGGCACGTGTTAGGTAATGATTGGAAGGTGGACCTGTGTGGAATAACTGGGATGCCTGAGCTGATTTCGGGAATTCCTAACCTTTGTTTTTGTTTTCAAAAAAAGTTATTCTTTGCTATATAAATAGGCGCCTTTCAAAAAAAGTTATTCTTTGCTATATAAATAGGCGCCTTCTGTGTTCTGTCTGGGCGCTATCCTTGTTTTGCTTCTGCACTGATAATTTTAGCATATATTGGGGGATGTTTGTTTGCCAATATTTTGGAGAGTATTCTTAAAATTTTGAAAATCTTTACTTTATTGAGATTTATTGGAGTTTGTGAAAAGTGAAGTGTGTAGGTGTAAAAGTTAAAAATTTTGGAATTTGTTTGGTTTGTCCGATTTGTTGAGACCCCAAATATTTGTGGTCTCAAACATGCATTATGTAACCTCTCCTATTTTGTTCTTCTAAATTCCAAGTGTCTTTAGAATATGTTGTTTTAGACATTATTATCTGGTTTTGTGCTCTTATGAAAAAAGTTTATATCCTAAACCTTCCGTTTCTAATAGAGTATTCTAATGTTGTCAATATATTAATGAATGTCATATGGTCCAAATAGTACAATAAAAAAAATTGAGCCATGAATTCTTAATATGTTGGCAGCATGCAGAAGGTTTCGGTACTAAAATTTTAGTTCTAAAAGATTTGGGTCCATATTTAATGACTCTTTTCTTCATCTTTTTCCTCCTCCTCCTTAATTTTTAATTTTATTATTTTTACAGGAAACATTACTCATGGCCTATAAACTTATTTTGCAAACTACCAAAATAGTCACATTTAATCTCAAAACTGTTAAAATGTATTAACGTTTGTCCAGCCATAAGATCCGACGTTAAAATAAGTATTAAAGCTAAATATATAGAGAGCGACTTTGTAGTTTGAATGTAAGAGGATGTTCGGTTGGTTAGTATTTTGAGAATTTTTTGTGTTTTGAAAATTTTTAGGTGATGTTAACTTTATAGGTATGCGTGCTGTAGTTATTTTTAGGTGAGGTTAAAAAACATGTTCGGTTTGTATATTCTCAGGATTCAAAAAATCCTGAGAATACTAAAATACCGAATAGTCCCTAAGTTTATGGACTAAAAGTAAAATCTGCTATGTTTATTCCAACTTTTTTTTTTTTTTTCTGATTCTCAACGACATGGACTAGAAGCCCAATTTACTGTCCGTTAGATCTGGGCTTAATTATTGGCCCGTGCACCAGGGAGTCTTTAATCTTTATGCAATGAAACTGTTGAGCTGACATAAGAAGGCAAGTAGTGCATGCGAAGGTTAGCGAATTAGGCTGCAGTTAATTTGTCCTCCAAATAACTATTGGTGTTGGAGGATGATTTTGGAACTAAAGCGCTTCTTTAATCGTCTCTTTAAATTTCATATGGGCAGTAAGGAGTCCAATCTCTTTGTGTCGAAACCAGTGGCCTTTGGTTTTGTTGAAATTAAGTTAAACTTGATTTAGACCCCAGAATAAGAAAATGAGCTCCAATCTTATGTGTTGGACGATGAAAATTTTCTAGAGTTAAGGGTAGAGAAGTTAACAACCATTTTATAGGAAAGAGCAACCACTCTCTAGAACCTCCTATTTTAACTGGGCCATATGTGGGCCACTTGTACGAGTACTTGGGCTTTGGGCTTAAGAGTCCTGATATGAAAGTTGAGATTTAATGGGCTTAAAAGAATTGTTATTTATATAAGTCCTTAATGAGAGAAGACACATGTCTTTAATTAGTTTATAATGATGCATGAAGAGTTGTGACTGTAGGTCTCTAGAGAAAAGAGTATAAAAAACATTTAACGTTTGAGAGACCACATCTCATTATTCACTCATAAACAATACTTTCCCTAAAATGATTATTTCTATCAATTCTTCAAATTAAAGTTTTCCACTGCAAGTTTAAATATCAATGGATGTCATGACTCAAGGTTCGTATCGATCAATCTTTCTTCTTATAATAAGTCTATAGAAAGAGTTGAAGTTCCACTAAAAAAATTAAAGTTCGAGAAATCAAAATGGGTTCCTCCATTTTCTTCCTATCTCTTCCACATTTTGTTCTATCCAAAAGCAAAAGCCTTGCTCTCTGTGTTTTAAATTCTTCTTCCAATTAAAGAGGTTATATGACCGGTTATCTTGTTAAATTATAATTTGCAGACTTGGAGAATGGACAGAAGGGAATAAGAACACCGAAAGGGGTTAGTCAAGCGATTCCCCCTGCTTAAGTTCCGCGTAGTGGAAAAGTGGGCAATGAACTTTCCAGGTGGCCGGATGGAATCTCGCAAGTGTGAAATGGAAGGTGTTTGTCTCAGATTCGCACCTATAGCCCTTAATTTTCTATCCGGTTAACTTTGTGCTTTTGTTTTTTTTTTTTCTGAGCAAAATTTTTATTTGAACCTACGGGGTGTTTGTTTCAGATTCACACTTTGTCTGATTATTCGACTGTTTGTTCAAAGAATAATAAAGAGAAAAAAAAGATAGAATCTTCTTTTTATTTCACTTTCGGCTTGCCTTATTTTCTTCTTCTTTTTCTAATAGGTGTAGGCTTGGCCATGTTTAGTAAAAAAAGAAAGGTTGGGTTGAGTTTAGTGGAAGGCATATTTGGTTTTATTATTTATATTTTGTGCATGTTTGTTTTGGTGAGATTTTTAGAATTTGAAGTGTGTTGAGAATATTTAGCTGATGTTTGAGTTTTATTGGTATTTGTTTAGAAGGTGTTAACTTGTATTGATATTTGTAAAAAAAGTAATATTAAATTGTACTGATATTCGTGTAAAAGTAATATTGAGATTGTAATGTTAGAAAGTTGGATGCAATTTCTTAAAATTTTTAGGAAACAAAGTGTTTTCATCCACATCAATCCTACACCTACTCACCACATAACCCAATTTAAAAGCCTTAATTTTACGTCCAAATGATTATTCATCTAATTGTCTGAAATAATAATAACCCGACTCCCTGATCATCTCCATTCAACGAGTCTGTTTATTAGTGTGAGAAGTCTTTCTCTAATGTTGTCTTCTCGGGCCTCTTTATTTCTATTTTCCTGCTAAATGTTTTATTCAGAATAGAACTGCAAACATCATGAAAAACCCCTCATAATCTAAAAGCAAAACAGACAAAAAGAGGACTTTCCCTCCTCTGAAATTCACGCCTCATAAGTGAAACTAACAACTTTTTGAACATTTTCACCTTCTTATCGAATAATAAATTACAACTTGGACTTTAGTTGGGCAAATAATTTTGCCAACACAAAAACGTTAAAAATCTTTCCCTTCGAAAATTCGTTGACAAAAGTTACATTCACATAACAAAAATGATAGAGATCATTGCCAATCATTAAAGCAAAAACTCGTTTATATTATAATTCAATCCTATGACCTGATTTAAGTGTTCAAGAGTCTTTGAATTAAATATGTTTCCTGAAAAACAATCTCATAGACCAAGTGAAAGCGAGGGAAACATAAATAATGCATTGAGATAGAGATAATATTGAAAGCAAAATATCTACATATCCAATAAACCAACATATTAAAAACAACTAAAAACAGATAGTATTTATTCCCCCTTAAACTATTCTCCCCCTGATCTAGTTATTAATAACATTGTCTTCTCCCCCTTTCTGTTACTAATGGACAAAGGGCAATCATGAGGTCAGAACACTCAACAACAAGACTGCGATAGCCAAAAAAAATTATGATAATATGGACTCCCCTTAGGTGACCATAGAAATGCCAAAAATGAGTGAATGAAATGACATGCAGACAATTAAACAAACATTGATGATAGATGCACAAATTTTTAAAGGGAAATTTACAAATAACACACTAGGTTTTAGACCCTTTTTAAAAAATTCACTGAGTTTTAAACAATTTTAAAAAGCCTATTGAGTTTGTAATTTTTGTACCGAAGCTCATTGGACCCAACGTTGTTACACTTGTTTAATGGAAAATTCATCACGACTAATTGAAATGTGACACGTGTCATTAAAATAAATATAAATATTTTTGAAAAATAAAAAAATAAATCTAAAATAAAAAACATGATTAATTTAATATATATAGATCGGGGACCTCCCTCAGACCACTGCTAGGGGTGGAGGAGGGATTCCTCCTTCCTCCGCTGGCCGCCCAGTTCTAGGCGGCCATGGGTGGACCCCCTCCACCTATCGGCGTTTGGGGTTGCGGGATGGGGGGAGATCCCCCAACCCCCACCCAGGCCACCACCCGGGAAGGAGGAACTGGGCGGCCAGAGGTTGAGGGGGGATTCACCATGAAAGGATCGGGGGTCCCAATCATTTTTTTTTTAAAAATAATTACATATTTTTATTTATTTTAGATTTATTTTTTAAAAAAATATTTATGACACGTCACATTTCAATTGAGCGAGATGAATTGAGTAAGTGACACGTCACATTTTTTGTACAAAAATGACAAATCCAGTGAGTTTTTTAAAAAAAGCCTAAAACATAGTGTGTTATTTATAAATTTCTCATTCTTAAAAAGAGCAAATGAAATAAATTTGACCCATTCGTATCAAATCTTAATATTAACTCAACTCACATTCTTAGAAGAAAATGATCATTTTTTTCATATCACAAGTCTCATAAAAGTTTTATAATCAAGGATCAAGGAATGAAAAGGTTGCACGTGTGTGAAAGACCAAGCACAATCAAAGAGACTTAAGATCTTAAATTTGTGAGTGAGGTCAAAGTTAGCCAAATGAAACCACTAGTGAATAAAGACATATAATCAAATAACTGAAAGTCAAACCTAATGCCTCTAGGACCTGAAGATGCAACTTTGTTACCTGTTTTTCTCCCATGAATTAAATTTTCCAAGTTTTTTTTTTTGTGGGGATTGAATCAACTCCTTTTGGAGTATGAATATTCTTTTTGACCTTTTCATTCTTGAGGTGGTATTAATGAATAAGGTCAACTAGTCAAAGGTCAAGCAATCTTAAGGACATGTTCCCTATCACTTGTGATTGCCTAACCCGAGTCTCACACATACAGTCAAGCCTCATTCGATCATACTTGTATGCTTCTTACATGCTTTCTTCAACATTCTCTTTTTCCTTCAAGGTCTCAGACTAATTGTAAAGATCATGCAAATCAATATTATCATCAGTCGTAGAAATGAACGCCATAAAATTGACCTGTTTCTTTGAATAGTAATTTTGATTATCGCTGCTTGAACTTGATTCAATATCACTTTGTGATGAATTCATAACTTTCCCTTTGACTGGAGGTATATAGGTTAATCGGATATGGAAAGGCCAAAATGTTGACATTCATAGCACTGAGTTTTATTGGTCTTGGAATCGTTCCAATCATGCTTGTCTCTTCTCTCCTTTTTGTGACTGTTTGAGCTCCCTTGAGTTTTTTCAGCACCCGTGTTAAATTTTCTTTGACCACCACTCAGCTTGAGCAGTTTTTTGAAGTATTTGACAAATGGGGTGAACTACTCATCGTCCATTTCATCATCAGGCTCTGAGACTTCTTTCTCTTGACTGAATTTTAGAGCAATTGACTTGTTCTTTCTAGGTCGAGACAAAGTCAATTCATAGGTATGTGGGGAACCAATGAACTCTTAAATCTTCATCTTATCCAGGACTTTTCTTTCTTCAATTGTAGTGACTTTAGGTCTGAATTTTTCTAAAAATTCGATTCTCTAGATTTTTCCCTCCTAAATTGAAGTTTGAATTGATAATGTTATTTAGCTTAGCATAAAACTATTCGAATGTTACATCTTCCTTCATGCTAGTCTTTTCAAATTTGGTGGTCAACATATGAAGTTTTGAATTGTTCACCAAACCTTCATGAGTAGTTTCAAGACTACACCAGGCATCCATTGATGTCTCACAAATTGAAACACAATTCAATTCCATACGAGAAATAATCATAAAAAATAGCGTTGAGTCCTTTACTATTAAAGTTACTCTCATTGATCTCTTCTTTAGAATAAGTACTTAGGTCTTTAAGCGTAGCAACGCCATTGACATTAGTCAAAGTACCGGCCGACCCTTACCATAAGATCCCTAGACACATTCATCTAGATTTCAAAAAGGCTTTCATGCCTGATATTCCTAGTTTACAGGATTAAGGCAACCCAAGAGGGGGGATATATTGGTTTTTCTAAACTTTTCAATATTAATCCCCCAAAACCGTGTTTGCAAAGTAAATACTAATTTAGCACAAATATAATGATATAACAAGTATGTAAGTGCTAAATGTAAAGAGTAGGGATAGAAGAAGCAAACACGTGATTTTTAGGTGGTTCGGCAAACCCGCCTACATCCACCCCTCAAGCTCCTTCACTGAGCCTTGAGGTTTTCCACTATCTTCAACCGATAGCTTACACACTAGCTTCCGGGTGCTAGTGAAACGCATAAGTGTTTTCCCAGGATCAACACTCCAAACTACACAAGTGGTTTTTCTGGCTCACCACTCCCAACCTCACCAAGCTTGAGATATACACTCTCAAAGCTTATTCTTTAGTGAACAACTTCACCAAAGGAAACAACTCTCTAGATAGGAAGATTGAAGAAAAAAAATCTCTTGATAGAGTAGATATGAAAATGGAAGACTCTATCTCTTTATTCACACAAAGACAAGGATATGAAAGTGTATTTTGTGTGAATACTATGAGAAATATAGAATATGAAGGAATATTTCTCAAGTAGTATAAATGATATGTGGTCGTTGGTTGTTCATTTTAGAAGAAATGAAGGTGTATTTATAGGCCACATATGAAAATTAGCCGTTTATAGCCGTTGAGAGTTTTTGCTAAAACGAGTCGGTCGACCGTTACATGAACCGGTCGACTGCTTCAAGTTACCGTTACTCCAACGGTCATATTGTCAGAAGCTCAACGGTTCTTTTATAAAAGCAACCGGTCGACCGCTACACGAGGCGGTCGAAGTACCGGTCGACCGCTTGAACAACCGGTCGACCTCCTCAACTTAAGCATGATTCGGTTCTTTTAAAAAGAAGATTTTTGACCACTTTTAAACACCCAATTTTGAAGACATACTTCCCATAAGTATATGAAGGTTTAGAGGTTTGATTGAGATGTTTTGAAACTTATAAAAACATTTAATCTTTCAAACAAAACTTAAAACGGTTTATGTATGTTTTGAAAGATATGCAAGTGCGTGATTCAAATCCTTGTCAAATGTGAAGTAAAGAGTTACAAGGATTATACCCTAATGTCTTGAATTTTCACTTTAAGCTCCTTGCATCTTCTTGTTCTTCTTTCTTTAAGGTTTGACTCTTTTCGTCAAGTTGTCTTTGTCTTTGAAGATGTTCATTTTGTAAACTTATCCATTTATTGAAATCTTCAAAATCACGATTATGCACAAAAGCCAACAATGCCCACTTTTCATTATGCATAATTATTCCATCAAAATATGGAGGCGGAGATAATGACTGAAAATAAGACATCTAGACGTAGGGTTAATGACTGAGATCAGGGTCTGATACCAAATAAAAAATTTGAGTTAGACCCAAACAACACCTAGAGGGTGAAGGTGTAACTAGGTGTTTTCCTCTCTAATTAAAAACTACAACACTTTTAGAATAAGTCCTACAACGGTCCTGTCTAGATCCGAACAATAAAAAATTTAATTAAAAAAATGCACAGCGATATTAAATCAAATACCAATCATAGAGAAAGACGAGATTTTGATGACGAAGTGAAAAACATTTGAAGCACCCTTTAAAATAAAAATCACTCGTGGCTATTTGTGCCACTCGAAATCTTACTAAAAAGTAAAACCTTACAAATGGTGATTCAGGCACTGACAACTCCATTGCTGACTCTGAAAATCATAATGTAATAATCCGAGTAATCCAACCCGAACCTGCTCTCTGTGGTTAACCATTAGACCATTGAGGTTCTTCTTATAGATACTTGTGAATGATCTCGTTCTTCAATGTCGAGACTCCAGCAACCAAACCCTTTCAGCACATTGAAGGCGTCATAGTAGAAGATTGATGACAATGGTGATTGGTTGAGAGAAAATTCGGTCGGTATTCTGTTCGGAGGCTCAAGGAATTTCTCTTTCTCAACAATGGCTCAATAAAACAAAAGAACGATCTCTCTAAGGTTTTTGGATGTTATCTCATAGTATTTTTAGGGTACCTTGAAATTCAAGTAGAATAGAATTCTGAAAAGCTGAATTTTGTTAGCTTTTCTGTGAAGGCTTCGCTTGAGCCAGAGATCGAGTCTTAGACGAAAGAGACTAATCTTTTTAAAGATTATCAAGTTCGCTCAAGCCAAGATTGAGCCAACATCAAGCCAAACTCTCTAATCTTATGAATTCACTTCGAGCCTTAGAAGGAAGCAAGCGTAGAGATTCGCTTGATCGGATGGTGACGGCTGTCAATTGCAGCAGTATTAGTATTTATAAAGGATGATAGGGATTCTTTGACTATCCAAACTTATCGGATAATAAATTACAACTCAATCTGTAATTTAGTTTGGCATATAATTTTGCCCACGCTAAAAGACTAACATGTTTTAATCAAGCTTACGTGTTTTTTTATACTGATTAGTACTTGAAATATTTGGGAGCTAAAAGTTTGGCCCCAATAAAATAACTACACAAAATTATCTTTCCCTTATTAAATAATCATTTTTCACTCCAAATAAATATAAAAAATTTATTCAAATGCAACTCACGATAACCTTGCCTTGACCCAGGACTCAAGCGCTTGATTGCCACGGTCGTGTTACCCTTGTCAATGAGACCCCTATATATGTTGCCGAAGCCACCGCTGCCGACAATTAAGTTTTTCGTGTAAGTTAGAAGTTGCTCTTTTGATTTCATCCACTAAGAAGCGGTGGCATAGGTAATCAAACGGAGAGATGATCACTTTTGGCATGGTTAACATTCCTTTGCGAGTGTCAGAAGCATGGCGCCCAGTCTTTCTCAGTTTCCTAAGATTCATGAGAAACACCAGAGTCAGTGAGACCAACAAGGTCACACCACTTCCAATGGCAATGATTACTTTTTTTTCTCTATCTTGTACTTAGGAAGCAATCAAGCAATAGTAAAGAAATGATAGGTAGAAGCAGCGCTTGACAGATGACTAATTCATATTTTAAACAAAATATGTACATTTATTTCTGAGGATCATCCGTAATGATGGAGTAGTATTTTTGGTAACAAAATCTAGATGAAACACGCTGGATGTAACCATTCTATAGAGCAAAAACAACAGAGTACCTGCTCCTCGACGTTAAAGGCGAGTTGAGCCAGAGCAACATCACCGTGTCAAGTAATGATGAATCCTGCAACTGAAAAACTGGATTTTTAGCTCTTTAAGAAAAAAGCACAAAGAATGGAAAAGAAAAGCAATAATGTAACTAGGAGACTAGAATGGTTGACCTTCAACTGGGGCCTTTCAGATCGTATAAAGAATGTCAGCAGTACATAGCTCCACTTCTTTTGCTTTCGTTTTCTTCTAATAAAGAAACATGCAACTTTTGTTCGTGATAGTGAGCTCGTGTGTTTCCCAGTGCTTGTCACGTCGGCTGGAGAACATAGACGAAAGGGCTCCAACGAGTTGGCTGCCAGTATCTTGTTATCTACCTGAAACTTTGACAGAGTCAATGGAGTTTCTTGCAAGATCGTGGAGTCAATATCGTTGTACCTGAGGACACTGGACAACAACTGAAGGAGATGAGGGCAAAACGGGAAAATAAATTTTTAAGTTACTACGTGTATGGCACGTGGTTGATTTGCCGTGAGAAATAACGGTAATTTGAGTTCAGGGTGCAAATCAACATAAACATAAATTTTGAGGTACTAATCTAACGAAATCGATAAAAATGGGTGCAACTTAGAAATGACCCCAAAGTTCAGGGGTGCAAAGTAAATTTTTCCCTAATTTTTTTCTATGATATTTCAATTGTCTGGCATAATGGCATATTTATATCCAAAATAATTTAAACGCATGTCCTATTGCCGTTGTTTGGATCCCTAACAACATCAAAAGTCACAGAAAATGAACTTGTATGCATTACATGAGAAAAAGTTAACTGGTACGTACTCACACTGTTAGGGTTATCCAAAAACAAACATTGAAGCGTCAATGATAATTTCCGAGCGGTGAAATCGTGCGCAACGTAAAGGTTGACTGCTTGACTTTGAAGGTCTTCCCATGTTGGCCAGCGAGAGCAGATAAAAGAGAAAAGTAGAAAGTAGTCTGCCAAAAATTGTCCCACTGTCCCTTTCCCTGGAGCTTCTACTAGACCCGGTGTCCAATTTTTCTCCTTTTGCGCATGATTTGCTTGACTTGGGGCAATCAATTCCCAGTCTCCAGGGGACAGACCTTACTCTCCCTCCCTCCAAAAATCACCTATTTGTTATTATCTTTTCTGTTGCTGTCAATGACCCATATAAGAGAAAAAAAAGTAAAAAATTTGAACCCTTTAACCCCTAACCAGCACCCCAGGTTTGCTTTAAGTATCTACGTGGCATTAAGATTATTGACTGAACATTTGGGATATCTTCCTGGCCGAAAGTTTTGTTTTTGAATTCAACCGAGATTCGATTTGTGTCCAAATAAAATTTTAGAGCTAACGGGAATTAATGAGGAAACCAAAAGGATGGAGGTTGGTACGGACCAGTCAGATGCCTTTATTGCAGAAGGAATGCACAATAAAAAGTGGTAGATGGAGAAGTAGGGGCAAAGGTCGAAATAGAGGTAGATCCCAAAATCCAAGTAGTAATCAAAAGGACAAGGTGAAATGTATCTTTTGTGGTATCGAGGGCCACATGAAGAAGAACTGCTGGAAGTTACATCGGGAGTAAGGTTAGTCCAGCAACATGGAAGATGAAGAAGCTTTAGTTTCTCTTTTCTAGAGATTGTGCATGGAGCTGCAGTAGATGGTACGATGTTGAGTAGGGAGTGCATCACCTCCTCCACTAGACATTGCAGTAGATGCAAATATTGACATATTTCAGCCATTTCGAAGCAATATTTCCTCCATTTCGCACTGTGATTTTTATCTATAAATACAAACTCTTGTATGTGAGTTCGGCGTGCCTCTTTAAAGAGCACCCATCATGGGTTGAGAGAGATTGTGAGGAAGGTGCGGTGATGAGAGTTGAGAGTTTGTAAAGTTTTGGTTTTTTTAGTGAAATTAAAATATTCTCCACCGTCGACGTAGTCAGTTGCCGAACCACATAAATATTGGTCTCTGTCTGTTTGGTATTACATTATGTGCTCAACACACACAATGTGTACCTATCCCTCTCCAATTGGACTCTCCAATTCAAAAGACAAATTGGAGAGGGTCCTCATCCTTAGTAGTGTTGGGGTTAGTTCTATATGGATTGTGGAAGGGCTGGTGGGTCAATTTATAAGTGTGCCTTATCTCTGAGCTAATTTTTGGGGCTGAGAAATCTCAAGACCACTCAACACTGGTATTAGAAGCCTCAAGATATCTTTTGGTCTTGACAATGCCCAAGACCACCTTACAATTATTATAGTTCTAGGCAATTGATCTTTAAATCTTCTTGTTTTTTTTTCATCTTTTTATGAGCAAGATGAAGACGCTCATTGTCTTCTTTCTCCTTTTATAATGTCAAAGAAGACAATGATAAACTAATCTTGAGAAGAAAATTTGAATATTGGTAAGCATATCAAAACGAAACTTTATTGTATCTTGCTATTCAACTCGATAGACATTTGAGATATCTTTGGTGATACAAAGAGTTCAATGTTAAAAGTTATAAACTTCCACGTTATAAACACACGGTATAGTGGCATCTAAAAATATATCTGAGTACAAATCAAAAGGAGAGAAAGCGGCAGAGAAAAATAGAAAGTACGTACGTGCACAGAGAGAGAGTGTGGAGAGAATCGTGCCAGAAGGAGAGATTGGAAAAATTGGTGGGCAATCATACATGGAAAGAGAGAAAGTGGGAAGAGGTAAAATGGGGATATTGAAACAATTACTTCCAAATTATCTCTTCAAGCAATCTGAGCCGTCCTTTTAACTTCCGTTTATGAAATTTGGTGGACTGCGAGTCACGTCCCCATTATATATTGACAAATCCGGTATAGATTCGAGGGAAAAGATTAGTTCAAAGAGCATTGATTTAAAGAGCTTGAAAGGACGGTCTAGATTTGAAGAATGAAATCTAACGTTCAAGTTTCTATTACATTGTTTAATGACAAGAGGCAGAAATGACTTGACTTTTGGTTCCAGCTTTGCTTACAACTCATTGTTTTACAATCCATTTTTGAGCCGTCTTCACTGAGAAGCTGCCCACCTTTTCATCTTCCCCTATTTCTTCTGGAAGTTTGAGGCTCTTTGAAGCAATGAACAGAGTCTTTTCCCTATATTCCATTCCCATTTGCATTGTTTTTCTCTCCTTTTTGTTCTTAAAAGTGATTTCCATTCATTTCAATTCAGCAAAGAAGATTGACGGGGTTGGTACGGGAGAGAGAGAGAGAGAGAGATCGATCATAGTACAATGGCGGACCTGGACGACATAAAGCCACTGAGAGATTTATCAGAGGCTTTCAAGGAGCTCGCTGCCACTCTTGATTCCCCAACTGCAGACGTGGAGCTCGTGCCATTCGTCCGCGCGTGCTCACTCATCTTGCCTCTCATTCGCAGCTTGGGCATCGCCTTCAAGTTCGGTGAGGTGTCCTACGCCGGCACGGTACACCTTGCCCATCTTGGCTAGTAATTGTATGAGAATGAAACAAAAACTGCCATGTCAAATACAAGGATTTCCTTCTTTTTTTCTTTCTTTCTTTTTCCTCTAAGCTACAAGGACTTCCTTTTGTTTGTTCATTACGTGTGAGTCAAAATGATAAGAACGGCCTTTATGGCAAGTAGTGAAGTCTAAATGACGCCCCGATTTTTTTTCTCTGTCATCTTCGCAATCAAATGAAGTGCCAGCCCGTTGATTGTCATGTTGGCTATTAATTCCATGCCCCCACAAAAGTCAAGATTTTCAATTTCCAGCCATTCTTAAAGAATGGAGAAACTTGGCACCGCCAAAGTTTGGCATGCCACTTTTTTCGACAGGTTTTTCCTTCGTTCCACATCTCTCTTCTCCCTTATAAATATGACTCTTGTAAGTGGATTGAGTGTGCCTCGTTGAAGAGCACCGTGCGGCAAGCAAAGAGTGGTTTGAGAGAAAGAGAGGTATGAAGGTGCGGTGAATTGTTAGAGTAGAGAGAAAATTTGTAATCGTTGAGTTCTTCATTGAAATTCGAGTTCTCTCCTATATGGATGTAGGCACTTTCGGAATCACCTTAAATCTGAGGATATTTGTAATCGTTGAGTTCTTCATTGAAATTAGAGAGGCATGTGTTTGGTTCGCGTTGCTGTGCTCAACAGATTGTCATGACCACTGGTCTTTTTTATTGCTGAGGATATTCAATGAAAAATAAAGTGAAATTTTAATGACAATCGCATTTTTTCTGAATGTCAATGCCATTCGAATATGAAATTATTTGAAATTAATTTGTGTATCACTCTGACTCTTGTGGTATTAATTGATTGGCTGCTTGATGAGTGCAGGTTAATGATCTTGCAAAGGCGTCAAAGTCTGTTGGGACCTTGCAGGCTTTGGTTGACGGAGACATAGAAGCGACCACGGCCAGGAAAGATACCAGTAATACGAAAAACCTCTTGGGAGTGAAACGCACGCTTGACGTTGTCCGGGCAATGTTTGAGCAGATACTAGCGACAGAGTATGTATATCACTTACTTCTTCGTTTAACTTTTTGCACTATATAGCCAAGTAAGTATATATTGATGGAAGAACTGGAAAATTAAGAAGTCAAGTGATAAAATCCTTTGTGGAGAAGGTGCATGCTGTGCATTTAGCGATCAAACTCTTTTTGTTTGGATAAGGATCAATTCTTTGGTGCTGTCTTGATTAATCATGCATGCCCAAAATCACATAGCCAATTTTATACATTGAAAAATTTGTCGATTAAATGAATCGTTATCTCAGAATTCAACCCCCAAAGCACAAAAAAATAAAATATTAAAGTACCATTTTGCACCTTAACATTTCAATTTTACGTTAATGATTATAGACATTTTGCACCTTTTATATTTGATTTCAGTTAAATTAGACAAAAAAAAAAACAAAAGATGAACTACGGGTTGTAGCTACTCTTTTTAGGTTGCGTTTGCAACCCAAAATTTTACACCTACTAAAATTTTAACACAATAAAAAATTACAATATAATCTCTCTTCTCATCACAACATTACTTTTCACTATAATAAATATTAAAACTCATCTCTCTTTTCACTTTTTCACTAAATCTAATACATTAAAATTTTAACCTCCCCAAAATTTTAACACCCAAACACACCCTTAGACTTAGAAGTTACAAAATTAAATTTTTGGATTATGAGAAAATACCAACAAGTGAACAAAAAATTAAATTAAAACAATAAAAATAAAACACTAGAGAACATAAACAGAGAGAAATAAAGTAATTCCAATATTTTATGTTTGAAAGAAGACGCACATATACAACGCAAGAGTTATTTTTCGGTCCAATTTTGTGTTCAATTTAATTAAAATCATACGCGGAAGTGTAAAATATTAATAACTGATAGTTGAGGGTGAAATGTCTCAAAGTTGGTAGTTTAACGTTCAAAGTGTTAATGATGTCATAATTTATGGGCGAAAATTAAATAAATTTTTTTACACCTGTTCTCTAGGAATAAAAGGAAAGAAAAAAAGAAAAACAATTTACAAAGTGTGAAAATCGTGAAGGTTATATTAGTCCGTTTAGGCAACTCAGGAAGGAGAATTGGGATTTATAATACGTACAGGAGTACCTTTTCAGTGGATTAATTTGTCAGTTGTTCTTACAGGAGGGCATGATGAGGTCAGGAAATAGAAACGCTTTCCTCTTCAAGATTCAAGCTAGTTTGCCCCAATTAATAGAGATTGGACTCTTAAAAGTGAACTTGTTTTTTATTCCAGAGCTGCAAGGAAAGCAATTAATACTACTTTAATGCTATATTTCTAAAGCGGTAGTGCTTGAAAATATATTCTGCCAATCCAGTAGGCTAGCCTATTCGATACAAAATATTAATCGTTCCAAGAAATTCATAATAGATATATTCTTTTTCTGAGTAGAAATATTTGAGCACTTTATATCTAGATTAATATTAGCATGATTGGCTTTGATTTTGAGATCATGATGTTATGTGCTTGATTCAATAAGTTTGAACAGTTCCTGACATTAATAATATATCGCAGTGGGGATTCCTTAAGGGGTCCAGCCAACAAGGCCTATACACAGGTCTTTGCGCCCTATCACGGGACGGCTGTCAAGAAAGCCGTATCTGCAGGGACGTATGCCCTTCCTACAAGGGCACAGATGTTGAAGAAGCTCAATGAAACTGACGGTGAGTTCATGAAACGATTCGCAAACCAAATTGTACTTTTCTAGTTTTTCATCTGTTTATATTGAAGGCTGCATGCACTAATGACATATAATGTTGCTTTCAGAGGCATCGGCAGCGGCTCATATGCAGAGTTATGTTGCTGCATCAGCTCCTGTAATACAGTACATTGAAAGACTCTTCCTTTCAAGAGATATTTTTAATGTGATCAGCTACGGGTAGAACAAAGAGTTGTAACCTAACTACTCCGACTTGATGGGGTTTCTATCTTTTGTGATGCTCTTTCTGAGACTGTATTGTCTTAATAATTGGACATACTTAATATTGATCAAGCACCGAGCATAATGTACAGTTTCAAGAAACAATTACTTTGCACTCTCAAAATTTGAGGTCAATTCCCCAAAGAACTGTCTAATATTGTTGGGCCTAGCCCAGATTACAAGAGAAAAAACTCTGCTCTCGCATGTGGACACCCAGCAAAGTGAACCACTCTCCTCCAGCAGAACAGATCCCGTGTGATGCCACATCTGTCCAACAACAATGTCCATACACGGAGAGAAAAAGAACACTGGAAAAATAAGTGGTCTTCATCTTCCAGACCTTCTCCACACAACACGCCTCAAATCAGTACAAATTCCCTTGTTTCTCAACACTGTCCGAGTAGATAGTTTGCCTTTAATCACTAGCTAGGTGATAAATGAGAACCGCGGCCCATGGCTGTCTCCCCAAAGTGTTCGGTACCAGACCACCTTCGGATGGGATTGAGCAAGAGAAAAAACTGTAGAGGATACAGAGAACATACCATTTGGATTTTAAGTCCATATTAACCAATCCTTTTTGTTTGGCCAGGGGTGAGGAGTGGCAGGAGTTTGACAAGCCAAAAGCCTCCAAAGATCACCATTTGGCGAGTTTCAAATGTTGGGAAGACTGTCATTAGTAGAGATGGGGAATTCGCTAAGGAAGGTTTGTAGGATTGGAGCGATTCATCAAGAAAAGGAAAGATATTATTTCCTCCCATTACTTGAAGATCAAGATCAAGAAAATGATAAACAAAAGTTCACAACACTTCCTCGATCACCAGCAATTCATAGTACTCATTCATCATCTTTTAATGAAGTTCTAGTGAAAGGTCATCCCGAATGAGAAGTCTCCAAGACCTTTATAATAATTTAAGTGATGATAGGGTACAGTGCTCTTACCCAGTTTGAGCCCTCCTCTCCCCCCTTCTTGGGCGGCACGTTCCGCGCGTCGCCTTTCCCTCAGGGGTTGGAGGCCTTCCGAACTCTAACCCCCCTTTGTGTTCTTCCCTTTATATCCCTCTTTCCTTCTACTTTCTTCTCCTTATGCTGCTTTTTGTCGACGTTTCGTCGCTTCCCCCTTTTCGATGGAGCTCGCCTCTACTAAATCCTCTTCTTCAGTTGGCCTTCAGCGAACTACTTTGAGTTTCCAACACTCTGCTCTAGTCTCTGCAGTGGGGCTTCCGAGACATATTTTAAGGATGAGGGTCCCTGAAACCATTCCATCGGATATGGGTATTGCCCAGAGTGATGGAGCTGAGTTGGCCATTGTCCCCTTGGAGGATGTTGCAGCTAGTTTCTTGGGTGCCAACCACACAGCTGACCATTTAATTGGTGGTGAATCTCTAAAAGTGCCGGAGGTTGAAAAACGCAAAATATCAAGATCCTGAAGTATAACCGATAATGGAGACCGATCTGAGAGAGGACGGGATCGAAACGACAAGCACACCCTGGGTCGGAAAACCCCAAATCTGGCTCTGTCAGGTAACTCTATCAAGGCACCCAATATCTCTTACGCTAATATTGTGAGTGGCCCACAACAAAGCTTAGTTAATCAGCGTAGTAGAGCCCTGAATTTGGAGTTTTTTTAGCCGAGTATTGAGGACGGTCGGGTTGTGGTTAGACCACCTACGGATGTTGTGAGGGATGGTTGCAAGGAATGGGAGACAACCATTGTTGGTCACTTTGTGGGGGCTTCCATGAAATTTCACGCTATGAAAGGGATTGCTCAGCGTAATAACAACTTTAGGAAGAATAAGGAGAGATGACCAAAAAGATTGGATAGAAAATAAAACTGCTTTAGCGAGCTGGACCCTACCCGAGTAGGAGGTACTTACCAGTCCAATGCTTCACATGGGCAGTCATGTTGTCAACAAGGGCACGCCAATCTTGTTTCTTTAACCTGGAGAAAATCAAAGGAATGTCAAGATATCTTACTGGTAACGTACCTTCTGAGAAGCCAAGCAGGCCCAAGATATCTGATTTAACTTGCTGCGAGGTGTCGCTCATGAATACACTACTTTTACTAGGGTTCGGGTGCAGGCCTGATTGATTAGCAAAAGATAGAAGACACTCTATAATAACCTTGACAGATTCTATATTCCCCTTGCAGAAAACCAGCACATCATCCGCAAAGCATAGGTGGTGCTAAGGTCTCTTGGATGGATGTTTGACTTCCTAAGAGAGAAGGAGGCTTGGGGATGATTGATGTTGCTCGATGGAATTCGGCAGCTATGCTAAAGCATGTTTGACACCTTTTCACTGCTGATGATCAATCTGTTTGGGTGAATTGGATTAGAACATACCTCATTCGGGAACGATGTTTGGACTTTAAAATGCCCTAGTGTTTGCTCTTGGAATTGGCAAAATATTCTTAGCCTTAGGATTGTGGCGAGACAATATATGTGCCATGTGGTTGGTAATGGTAACTTTACCTTCCTTTGGGAGGATAACTATCACCCTATGGGAATCCTCAGTAATAGTTTCACCAAAGAGCAAATCATGAATTCTGGGACGTATCCTAATGCGCGTGTGAGCAATGTGGTTATGGGAGGGGATTGGCTATGGCCTCACAATGGTTGCATTTGGCGGGATATCTCTAATGTCAATCTTGTTCATTTTAGACTCAACATTTCTAGGGTGGATCGGGTACATTGGAAATTGTGTAGGAATGAGAAGTTTTCTACTCGGGATACTTTTGACAGCCTGAGACTCCATGTTCCAGCTCCTATTTGGCATGGACTTGTATGGAGTAAAGCTAATCTGCCACACCATTCTTTCATTCTTTGGCTTGCGGTGAAGGATCGACTTCCCACACAGTGCAGACTGATGCGGATGGGTATAATTCAGCAGGTGTTGTGTCAATTTTGTGGCGCACACTAGGAGGATGTGGATCATCTCTTCATTGCATGTCCTTTCTCCCGCAGACTGTGCTTCATTTTGGGTGACAGAAGTAGCATGCGGAGAACTGCTTTTACTTGGAATGCGACTATTTACTATGTGGCAAGGACTTACAAGAGTAATTCTTTGAGCAATTTGTTGCGGAGGTCTGTTATTGCCGCGCTGGTATACCATTTGTGGAAGGAAAGGAATCATCGAATACACGGTGGAGAGCCCAAGCGGTCAATCCAAGTCCTTGACGAAATCTCCTTGGATGTGAGGAGTCTTATGAATCTCTGCAAGGGACAACCTGCAACTCCAGCTAATCTGGTTGTAGTAGATAGGTGGAAGCTAGCAGATACTGTCATTGGGTTTGCTACAACCTGATTTGATGTTTGTTGTTTTTCTTTTTGTGGGTTTTCGGAGGTCTGTGCTCTTTGTTGACCTTGGCTAGTTTGCTTTCCGCTTGGTTTAGTTGGTTTGGGGTGTTTGTTGTGTTCTGTGGCCTGGGGTCCTTGTATTTGAACCTGCTGGTTCTTGCATGGGGTTTTTTTCCCCGTTATGAATCTTTCTAACTTACCCAAAAAATAATTATTTAAGTGATGATCGAACTATTTTTTGTCACTTTGCTGATTATGAACCAATAGGTTTTGAAGAAGTTGTGTAAGAGAAAGGTGGAGAATTGCCATGTATGAGGAGATAAAATCTATTACCCAAGGGATCTGCGCTTTACTTCAAAATGACTACTTCAACCAGTAAGGTCTCAATGTGAGACTTGACCCTTATACAACTCATTTCTTCTCTTCACCCACTCTATGTGGAATTTGAGGTATCACAACAACTTTATCGGACGGACAAAAGCCCATTGGTTGCAAACAATTGAGTGTTGAGCCTCTTATATTTTCATTTCTTCTCTTCTTCCATTCTATGAGGGATTTGAGGTATCACAACAACTTTATAGGAGGGACAAAAGCTCATTGGTTGCAAACAATTGAGTGTGGAGCCCTCCTAATATTTTCTTTATGTGATATTAAAATCATGCCCCAGCAACTACTATAATATTTGGTTGAAGAGATATCGTATATCTATATTTGTCATATTCCGCACCTACCACATGCACTAACCTAGCTATATCAACTTCGACACTTTCAGAAGTCCCTAAACCATCAAATCATGTCTAAATGAAGCTATTGTTAATTGAAACATTCGCAACCAATATAGCCGAAAAACCAAAATCAAGTTCATCTTTAGCAAATGATCCATAATAATATTTGAATATAAACCGTCACAATTAATCTTCGTTGGTTTGAGGCCACTCTAACAAAAAAGAACAAGAAATTTAATCATTATATCACTACTTTTACATATGTAGAGAACAACAAATTTATTCTAGGCAGTAGTAATACCCGCAAAAAGAAAACAGGGGAGAGGGAATGCAAATAACATTTAACCGTCCCAAGTCTGAAACAAAAGAACAAAAAAAATTGAAATCCATTCATTGGTACGAAAAGTAATTTAATGGCTTAATCAATCCCATGCGAATACAATCCATGTGCATTTGGAAGTGCCTGCAGGACTCGATAGGATTCTAATGCAAGTGCCCATCACAACTCACAAGATTGAAGTTTGGAGCCCTGGCTGAGAAACAGGTATCTAATGCATGGTATCCATGTCTTCTTCAGAATAAAGCCATACACAGATACTACCCATTGGCCCTGAGAAAAATGGGGCAATGAAATGCAACTCCCATCAGTAACACCGAGCAACAGCCAACAAAATCTACAGAAAAATCATTTCTCTGAAACCCTTATGCTTCCACCCAACCCCAGGAGTTGAACAGAAACCACTAGATGATGTCTGTTGAAAGCATAAACACACGATCTCATCCCTGGAAAAAATCTGTGTCAAGCTTTTAGAAGCAAAAGAAACTTATTATTATTTTTTTGTAATAGGATGTTCGGATCAACTTAAGCAGGATTAACTAATCTCGAGGTCTATGTAGTCCCCTTTATCTCTGTGGATGAAGAATGTAAAAGATAAAATTTTATACTTAATTACAAGCAATTAAAAGAATACAAATGATCAAGAAATCAAGTGAACTCAGACACTTTGATTTCGACAGCAGGAAACCAAACAGTTTAATCCAAATTTCAACGTTCTCTTTGGTGCCCAATTGTGTGGAGCACTTTGTTTCAGCTTCAAATGTCACGAAGCTTGAGCTAGCTTTAATTTCTCAGTTGGACACAAAAAGTTGGTATATCCAAATAAATTTATAAAGGAAAAGAAAATTGACGACAGAAACCAAAATAACCTGAT
This sequence comes from Myrica gale, assembly GCA_963930655.1. NCBI lineage: Eukaryota > Viridiplantae > Streptophyta > Magnoliopsida > Fagales > Myricaceae > Myrica > Myrica gale. The sequence goes on from OZ005607.1 coordinate 20,194,230, forward strand.
CACCATCAATATAAAGCATTGGGCATGCAGTCGATAACATGAATTGATCACCGAACGGCTCATGTGGGAATAATAAACCAAGTGAATCGACCATTACGTTCCCTCAGTAGCCATACGATCAATGGAAGGGAGAGGTAACACACCACCTTTTCCGAAATCATGACCAGAAAGAAAACGAAAATATTCCCGATGCCAACCATGCGTAATAGCATTAGAGAACTCTAAAGCATCGCCCTCGTATAACAGACGTGCCCCACACTCTTTCACCTCCACGATTGAGCTGTCTGTAGATGGATCGAGGGAGTCCGCTGCAATGGAGGCCCTTATGAAGCTCCATTCATCCGAATTGTTTGAGTGTTCCAAAAACCACTCAACTGGAATAAACGCCCAGAATCCGATTGGCCCAACAGAAGCGACTTCAGGGGTTTGAAATAGTAAGAAATTTGCTAGACGACCTTCGTCCGTCACAATATCACAAGCAAACGATTGATAGATGGGATCACCAGAATATTTACGAATCCAGGAATTCTCATCCTCCTGCTTTTGGGATTCATAAACAACGAACAAAGCACAACCAATCCAATTCCTATTACCACCCAAATTTTGATGTATCTCAAGTGTAACAGAGGAACCACTGCGCCTTGTGTTGAACCAGTCGGGCATTCCATGTGCCACAGCAGAGCCAAGTATTCGTTCGTCACCCCTACTTTTTCCCTGTACCAAAAAAAAAACAAAGAAAATTTAGTTTTGTGTTAGAGAGCGAGAGATCAGAGAGAGAGAGAAGGAGAGAGACTCACTTCAAAGCCTTCATGCTCCTCTATAAAACGTTCTACCTCGAAGTACACCATACCACCTCGTCGTTTGTTGTCACAGTAATTGATACAACAGGCGTCTAAAACATATGCCCGCGACAAAAAGTGGAAATATGATGCATCGATGGGCTCTGAGCTTCTTTTTGACAAGGAGAAGTCGGAGAAGCCCAAATCCCCTGAATCTGGTGACAAATCCTTATATCCCCTAACTATTATTCTTCTGATGTTCTTCGGAAATAGACTGGGGGACGGTAATTGCGTTATAGCAGTTTCCTCTGCCTCAAAATCCTGCAGACATTCCAAATGACTGAGGTCTGGAAATTTGTCAAGTCTTTTGCAATGGGATACATACAGAATACGAAGAGATGACAGGCCACAAATAACACTAGGAACAACCGAGAGGTTCTTGCAGTGTTTTAAAGTCAACTCGGAAAGCCGAGATAAACTCTTTAATGAAGATGGTAGTTCTGTTATTGCTGTCCCGTCTAACAAAAGATGCTCCAAAGATGTCATGTTTCCCACGATATTGGGAAACTTCTTCAATCGGGAACAGTAACGAAGATTAATCACTTTAACAGATTCCAAGTTTATCTCCTCTGGAAGGCTTTCAAGACTTTTGCAATCACTTAGAATCAATTCTTTAAGCCTTTTGTGAACTCCAATATCCGGATGGACCGTAGACAAATTTTTGCAACCTTCAAGGTTTAGTTTCTCGAGATTTGGAGCTCCAGTTAAGTCTGGTATCTCTATCAAGTGTTCTGACCATCTCAAATCAATGCCTTTCAAATTGCTTAAACTCTGTTACATACAAATAAATAATCAACCATTGTTCAGAACAAAGGAACTAATCAAGTAGAAACATGAAGAAGAGGAAGAGAAGAAGAAAGCTTACCTTAGTTCCCTCCCACATTTTTCTGATGCGGCTGTATTGCATGCTGAGTTTAATAAGATTATCTAGCTGAAGATTGGTCGGCAAGTTTCCCAAAGGATATCCACACAATTCCATGATGCGTAATTCATTCGTTGACAAGGATTTTAAAGGATCTCCTAACCAGTCCATTGTCCTTAACATGTCATAAACTTCAGAAAAGTTTCTTACTACACTTATACTTCCAATCTTAAGAACTCTTAATTTTGTCATCCTTGAGAAGGCTTCAGCACTCAATCCTTCTTTTTTCGAAAGAGGTACGTTTAAGACTATACCTTCAACAGCTTCTGTTCCCTGGTAACCAAGAACAATAATAAAGCTTGAGTGATGCAGTGGAAATATCTGACATATATTTAATCAAAATAATTAATATGAAAATATACTTATCACACTAATCCACTTACAGTGTTATTTTTCAAAATGTGAAGGACATCCTCCCAATACCATAATCGGCTACGTAAGCCGGGTTCTATAGGGGATTCACGACGAACTATTTCCTGACCCATTTTTCGTAGCAAGTCGTGCATCATCAATCTTCCACGTGAGATGGATACAAGAGATTTCTCCTCGAGAACACTAATGTTGATGCCTGGAAAGTAGCCAAAACTTTCTAGTACATCATATAATATGTTATTCAGAATCTCTCCATGGAAGAAACATGCAATATCCAAAAACAATTTTTTTTGAGAGTCCTTTAGCCCATCAAAACTTATTTGTAGAATATCTAAAATTCTCTTATTAGGATTTGCTTGAAGTTCATCCCAGGTACTTTTCCATGCATCTTTTGTTCTACCATATAAAAAGGAACCCATAATTTTAAGGGCTAAAGGAAGACCCTGAGCATAATCCACAAAGCCCTTAGACATATCCACGTAGTTTTCTTCAGGATGAGGTTGTTTGAAGGCTGATAAGCTAAAAAGTTGCAAAGCTTCATTATCATTCAGCCCTTTAACCTCATATAGATATGTATCTTTCCCTCCATGACTCTTCAACAAATGACTATCTCTGCTGGTAAAAATAATTCTACTTCCTGGACCAAACCAATCATGGGCCCCTGCTAATGCTTCTAGCTGGTCTTCACTATCCACATCATCAAGGACAATAAACACCCTTCTATTACGTAGTCTATTTGAGATCATTTTGATTCCTTGATGAACATTCCATATCTGTATTTCAGTCCCCTCCAGAATTTGAGAAAGAAGTTGTTTTTGCAAAGAAACTAGACCTGAATTTCCAATTGCTTCTCTAACAGACGCAATAAAGCATCTAGCTTCAAAATGGTTAGAAACTCTATCATAAATAACTTCTGACAGAGTTGTCTTGCCAACTCCACCCATCCCATGAATTCCAAGAAAGCGGACATCATTCAATCCAACCCCAAATAAATTCATCGTTTCCTCTACACGAGAGTCTATTCCGGCAAGTTTCCCATAAGCGACTGAAAATCTATGATTCAACTGATTAAATATAGTCTCACTGATTTTTTCAATCACCCGTGATTCGTAGCTGCAAAAAAAGATACAAGGACCAATTTTGATGAGATTGTATAGTCATATAGAGATAAAATTATGGTTAACAGTAAACGATCGATGTTTAGCTTTGTCCAGTAGAGATCAAAGGAAAACTGTTTAATTAATTCATTGCACTAAACCTAATTGAGGTTTCTATAGAGATATATCTATGTACGCGGGAATTGGAAATTTCCCATTGGCTTTGACTAGTACTAGGCTAGCAGACTATCCACGCGGAACGGTTATACAACCAAAGCCCAAATCATGCATGTTTATTCGGTTCAATTCGATTGGCAAAGTAATAAACTTTTGTTTTTTTTTTTTTTTGCGTTTTTTCAAGGCGCAAATTATCAATTTTATCGTGTTAATCGATCCATGAATGAGTCGGCCAAGTTTTAGGTTAGCAGATGATGATCTATGATAATAATGTAAACAAAAGTAATTGTTTGAAAAAAAATTCCAGTCAATTTTGTTTTTTGAAAATCCTTCTAGTTTCTCATCACTTTAGGCACCAAACAAGATTTTTATGCACTCATACAAGAAAAAAAAGAGACCAAGATGTTACCAATCTTGTACATGCCATCCGGAGATATTGGCCACTTGAGTCAAGGCATCCCTCCAAGTTTGTATATGGTCCTTGTCAGCCTCTGGGTCTTTTTCATGCTTATGAAAAGCTTGTGCAAATGTATCCGTTTGTTTTCTTACTGCTGAGGGATGCACGCGATAGAAAACAGGCAAAATTTTTTCCTTCTCTCTCATGCATTTGACGATCTCGACAAGTTCGATCATGCACCATTTGGAAGAAGCATAGTTCTGCGAGATAACAACGATTGCGTATATGGATTCTTGTATTGCTCTCAAGAGTCCTAGATCAATACATTTTCCTCGCTGAAGTTTTTCGTCGTCCCTAAAGGTGAGGATGTCTTTCCGTTGCAAAGCAGCATATAAATGGTCCGTAAAACCCTTGCGGGTGTCTTCGCCGTAGAAACTGAGGAAAACTTCATGCTGCCATCGATCTGTTGAAGGGGAAGAAGATAACGAAGTCTTTTTTCTTCTTTTCCCCTCTTTCGAACAAGATGGACAGGCAATTCGTCTTCCTTTTCCCCCATTTCCTATACAAGAAGAAGATGCTCTTTGAGTTTCCATGGATTCTATCGGAGACTTAATTACAAGCCTGATTAAGGCCGCAAGTATAGTTTGCAGAGTTGGAGAAAAGGAAGAAGGGAAGGACACCAAAAAGGGTTAGTTATACAAATATGCAAGCAATTCCCCCCTGCTTAGTATCCGCGTAGTAGAAAGGTTATTGGCAAGGAACTTCCAGGTGGCCGGATGGAAGCATCAACCGGCCTCGACAAGGAATCTCGTCTGAAACGGATGGTGTTTGTTTCAGATTCGCAGCTATAGCTCTTACAATGATCTGTTACTATAACTTTGAGAATATTTGGTAATCTGAACCCAACCATTCAGTCTAATAATGTAACTGGGGCTTTATTCTGATAATCCAACTGTTTGTTCAAAGAAGAAAAAGAAAGAATTAAAAAAGATAGCATTTTCTTTTTATTCAACTTTCGGCCTGGCTTTATTTTCTTTTTCTTTTTCTAATTAAGTGTCGGCTTGGCTTTTTTATTTTTTGTTTTGTTTCTTTTTCTAATGGAAGGTTGGGTGGCGTTTAGAAGTGATCTTTTATTTTGCTTTAGCGGTCAACTTTCAAGTCATTCTTTTTACTTAATCAGTCATCTTTTAATTATTTATTAATGCAGCGTGTAGAAAGATTGTTGTAGTTCTGGGCCTGCATTTCCTCTGATTAGGTCAGGTTTCTAGGAGGCCTAACTTTATCTTCAAGGAACCAATTTCTGTTTTTATTTTTTTCTTGGATAAATTGTGAAAGGGAGAATAACCACACATCAAGCGGGCACGAACATGCCTTCTGTGGCTTATCTGCTCCTTGTAGGACTTTGTAGGACCTTTTGATCCGTCTGCTCGTTGACCCGCCAACTCTTCGGAATGTCTGGTACGCCCTTTAGAACATCATTGATCCTATTATCAATACATATGTTATTTATGGCAAAAAAAAAGTGGGGACGAACATGTAAGCTTATACCTGCTCACATTTCAATCATCAAAAGGGTTTATCCTTTGATGGGAGAAGGCAAGCTTATATGTCATAGTCAAACTCAATTTAAAAGTCTTAATTTCCTAATCTAATAACGGAGCATATTGGGTTCGTTTGTTTAGTATTTTTATTTATCTAGCGGTTTCATCCTTATTATACACCCCAACTCATCAGAGAACCCAAATTAAAACCTTAAATTTTAATCCAAAAGAAATTATTCATCTAATTATTGGCTGAAGTGGTAATAACGTCCCAACTCCCTGATCGTCCATTCAACAAGTACGTTTAGTATTTACTAGAAGTCTTTCTCTAATGTTTTCTTCTCCCCTCTTCCTTTTCTAATTTCCAGCCAACTATTTTATTTAAATTAAATGGCGAAACCAATCTCTTAGCAATTACTCATAATGCGGTGCGGAGGAGGCCCCCTAAAAGAGAAGTAGAAACCGCACAACAAGAATGGATTCTCTCAAGGAAAAGGCCATTGGAGACGCGTACGTTAAACGCTCTCTTTAGATTTTGGACCGAGCCTTCGCATTTGACATGAAAAACGGAAAGAACGGAGAAACGGAATTCAAAGGAAAGAACAGAGAAACAAGTCAATTGGGATGGTGATGAGGAGAGGAACAGACCACATGGGAAATATTTAAGATTCTGTTATAGTATTATTATTTTTTGTAACGAAAAAAATACAAATTCGGAAATTAATGGAGGAATTTTCAAATCTTCTATTTGTCTAGAAAGAGTTTTTTTATTTTAAAAAAGATTTATAAAACTGTTTTTCCAATTCTGTTCTCAAAATTATGGAAAGTCACCCATGTACAAGAGAAGGAGAGATATTTTTTATGTTCTGTTCATAGGGGCGGCTCAACATTTTTGGGATCTTAAGCAAGTCATAAAAATGAGGTCAGTTAATTTAAAAAACTAAAATAAACTTTTTAAAATTAAGTCATAAATTTGCTTCTTATCTTTTTAGATGCAAAATTACTAATTAAACTATTGCATTCAAGTTTAGCAAATAAATCATTTTCGATAAATAAAATTGTTAAACCATACATAGTTGTTAGTAAATAATTTTTTATAATCTTTCATTTTGAAAAACTTCTTTATTCAAATGCAACATATATGGTAAGTACTATTTTATGTGCAGTAAAACAATTTGAAAAACAATCAAGTTTTTTTAATAGATGAAGTCATTCAATTGGAGTATTAATTTATGTTTTTGCTAATTTATAAAAAACTTTTAATTCTGAAAAATAAATCAAAACTATCAATATAAGAATTCTTGTCATGTTTAAGAAAATTTTCAATACGGAGACATCTTTTTAAAGGTTAATTACACTTTGCACTCATGTGGTTTGGAAGTCTTGATATTTTGCACCCCGTTCTTTAAATTTTGACACTTTGCACCCCGTCCTTTCAATTTTGACACATTTTCACCCATGTGGTTTTGGCTTATTTCAATTTGCACCCACGACAATTTATCTGTTATTTTGAACAGTAAAATTAACCACGTGCAAAACAGGTGGGTGCAAAGTGTTTAAAAAATAAAAAAGAACGGAGTATAAAGTGTCAGACTCCTCAAACCACGTGAATGCAAAGTGTAATTAATCATTTTTTAATATTGGGGGTAAAATTGGCAAGTGAGCCACGTGTAGAACATGTGATTGATATTTCTGTTTGTTTTAACAGATAAAAATATGGCGGGGTGCAAATCGAAGAAATCCGAACCACGTGGGTGAAATGTGTCAAAATTGAAAGAATGAGGTGTAAAGTGTCAAAGCCCCCAAATTAAATCATGTGGATGTAAAGTGTAATTAACCTTTTTTTATTAGCAAAATAATCATAAGATCTTAATCTTTTTAGACCAAACAAAAAACTAAATATGTAATCGTACTTTGAAAATAGTTCACATCTATTTCAATTATAGAACTTGAGTTAATTATCAATAAATAGGCAGTTGCAGTGCTAGGTTTTAGAAAAACAATTTGTGCAGTGGTGCTATTATTTTGCAAAAGAGACTGTAAAAGCTAAAAGAGTTAATTAGACTGTTATTATTGCAAGTGCTAGTTTTTAGGATGTTCTTATTTTTTATTTTCATTTTCCATTTTGTAAAACTAATTTTTAGGATATTCCTATTATCTAGGCCTTCCATTAAGTTATATTCTCATAGTTTTAGGCTTTTTTCAACTTAAATTTATAAAAATGCTTCATATGTTTAAGTTTATAATATGATACCTTCTTAATTAGGATATCTTAGACGGTTGCCTCACCCACCTACCTATTTTAGCCGCCCTTGACTGTTCGTTAACTTCCGTGGGAGTCATGCATAGTTGATTTATTGTAGGGAGCATATGTTAATAGCTTTTGGAATATTAGTGTATTTTGAGTATTGGAGTAATTCTATGTTAAACTAAGTCCAAATTGAGTTGTAATTCTTGATTAAATAAGTTTGGTTTAAGTGTTCAAGAGGATAAATATGATCTTTTCGAATTCTGATTTGATTTCATCGCTAGATAAATATAAGCACTTGGAGTCGTCAAGGGACCTAGACCAAACATATCTCAAGACCTAAACCAAACATAGCCGACAAGTCTTTGCGCTTTCCAACCTCCATGTCCCAGAAGTCAGTCTTCTTTTTGGTTTTTCCACAAGAAAAATGACGAGGATTTGCACTTTCCAAGTTTCTTCCTAGAATGAGAAGCCGAAACAAAATGCTAATTTATATTCTGCTTTATTAGTAGAAAATTTTCTCTGCCAACTATATATGATGTTCACTTAGATGTAAAAGTAATTTGGACAATAAAAAATAAAACAAACAATTAGTATAATAAACTGTCCTTTTATTACGTCTAATTATATGTATAATACTAAAAACTATTTCTAATGCAACTTCCAAAAAAAATGATCCACTATCACTTGCTAGATGTGAGAACATGGATAGGAAAAAATAAAATAAAATAAAATGATGAATACACTTTTTATACACGAAGAGGTGCTTTGACAGTGAAAAATCAATAATTTAGAACCAAACAACACTTAAGAGGGAAATAAATAAGTGTTTTTTGTGAGTACTCTAATTTGTTTCTGTGTGTCATGTTTGAACTTGGTCGAATAAGTTTGAAATATTACTCAAACCAAATCGAACTTGATCGAACAGAGAGCACATAAAATAACCATTCTAATATTTTACATTGAATCTTCATAAACAATTTAAATAAGATGAACAACTCATATTGCAAGTTTTCCTATGATGTAAAAATGATGCAATATTTTTCAACTGTTTTGTGTCCAAGTGCTGAGCTGTTCTCGTGTTTTGCATTATGTTTGTCCAACAGTTTTTCAAACAAGTTGGAACTCATTGTCCCGTGTTCTAACAAAGTTTAAAGTAGTTCGAACCGTACGCAGCAGAATTCCCTCTTCTTAACATCTTATACGTTGTATGTTTTTTATAAATATATTTTTTAATTGTGTTGAATTTTGCATAAAAGAAGAGCAAAATAAATCGTTGGAATCATGATGCGAATTTGACTACCACCTACACTAGATTGTCTACTTTAGAAGCTATATTTTCAATTTATTGCACAATCAATTTCTTTTTGTGTCATCAAATAATGTCTCTCCTATTTTTTTTAAAGCATAGTGTATAAGTTTCTTTTGAATTTTGGCTTCCTGTGGGGCCTAGAAATTTAGACTAGTCAATGGTGATGCGAATCTGAGCAAGGCAATAACGTGGTTCACATCAAATGGTCCGATCTAGAAATTTAAAAATATTAAAAATATCAATGGAGCCACTCCTATTAGAATAATCGTGGACTACGCGTCGATGGTTAACTTTAATTTGCACCCACCTAGATGTTTCCTCACGCTGTCTGTTTCGCTTGCATATGACACTCGCCTCCTGCCTCTTAGTTCTTCAGATTCTCTTAAGACTCTGTATTGGCATTGACTTAAACAAGCTCGCATGTCACCAATGGCGTCCATGATCAGTACTCCGATCGCCTCCCCACCTTTTCTTCTTTTTCTCCAACACCTCGATGGATCCATGAAGTCCAATTTGAGTTGTAATTCTTGATTAAATAAGTTTGGTTTAAGTGTTCATGAAGATAAATATGATCTTTTCAAATTCTGATCTTTTCAAATTCTGATCTTTTCAAATTCTGATTTGATTTCATCGCTAGATAAATATAAGCACTTGGAGTCGTCAAGGGACTATATCACTTGAAGATTTTTAAATACTTGAGATCTACTATCGAGGCATTATAATATTTCATATCTGAGCTGATCTCGAATCTTTTTGGAATAGACTCATTTGGCATAACAGACAATAGCAACAACCCATTTGGAGAAAGCTGGATCGGGTACTTGTTAATCTTGAGTGGAAAGTAATTGCGTCTTTCGGAGGTGCATGATTGGAATCTTGCTGCTATGGCTGGTCATATTTGGCATATCTTCACCAACTCGAAGCACTCAATGTGCAGTAATTCGGTTCGTGCTCACCCAATTACACATTTGCAAATCTTAAAATTTTGAAATATTTAGGCAATGTTATGAAAATCGAGGAGAATTGAGTTTTATTGTGAGAAAGTAGAGAAAAAGTAAAATTTTATGGGAGTTAGTGAAAAAGTGAAGAGAGATGATTTAATTAAATATTTTTATGTTTATAGTAATAAATAAAAAATTATATTATTGTGGGCCCCGTGATTGGTATCTATAAATTTTTAGAAGTTCCAAAATTTTGACAAATTTAACTTTGCCTATACGAAAGACCTCAACTTTAGACCCTCAAACCTTGTGTTGATTGTGCTTGGGGATGGAGGAAAATTTCGAGTCTAGGGAAACTCAAGTGGAAGGCGGTCAAGCGTCGCATTGGGAACAACATGGACACGTACATACCTCTGCCCTCTGGTGGGACAACTGGGATCCCAAGGGGCCCTAAAAGTAGGTGTGTTCACGGAACGGTGTAACCCGACTCGACCCGGCCTTCCGAACCGACCAGGGTAAATTCGGGTCAACCTTCCGATGGTTCGGGTCGGGTGTCTAAACAATTAAAATTTTTCCGTGAATTACGGGTCGGGTGTCGGAATAGAAGAAAAAATTCTGTCTGTTCCGACCCAACCCGGAATATAAAACCAAAATGATATATACATATGTATGAGCATCAAAACTGCGTCGTTTTGATGCTCATACTAAACTTTATTTTGCCCTAGCCCGTATCCTTACCCAGTTACTCCTAGTCTCCCTTAGCGCCTCCCGAGTCCCAAAGACTTCTCCGTCTCTCTCTCTTGATCCTCCCCGCCTCCCAACATCTTCTCCCCGCCCCCTTGCCTGGCTGCCCCCCTCTCCGGTGAGCTACTGTCTCTCTACGGCGCCGCACGTCTGACGCCTTTGGTCTCCAGGCTTCACGGGAAAACTCCACTTGCCGCGCACCTCTTCAAGATCTCAAAGCTTCAGTCTTCGACTCTTCATTCATTAGGTACACAACTGATGAGCTTCTTTCATTTTGCTTTATAAAAACTGCTATTGAAAGTGTAATCCACAAAGATATGTGTAGATCCACTATGTTGTTCATCTGATTTAACAATAGACCATGTGTAGATCCATGACTCTTCTGTCAGAAATTGAGGTTTGTTGCAATGAACAAGGGGACTTGGTTGCTTAAATTTAGGTTTGTAGATCCACTATGTTGCTTATAAAAAATGCTACTGAAAATCCACAATTTAGGTTTGTACATCTGCTGCCGACTTTTCTGTTTTTAGTACGTGTATTTTTCTCTTAACATTGTTGCTCTTGAAATTTATGTGTTTATGTGTTGAAGCTTGCTGACATTGTTTATGATCCACGCTGATATTGATCTTTTGTGTTAGAAATTACAACTTCTGAACCCTATGTCTGTAATATTACATCACTTAGAAGATGTAGGTTTGACATGAAATCCTATGAGGGAGATTGCCATCATGGTTGTTCCTCTGTTGCCAGGCAACTCTGTTTACCAAAATGATATTTGAAGAAAAATAAAAATACTATGGCCTGGGATTACATGGTGAAGGGTAAAGCTTCCATCTTCTCAAACGTGGGTTCAACTAAGATCTTTTCTTTCTGAGATACATAGATGCAAACATGGGTAAACTAAGATCAAATTAGCTATCAGATTCAGTAATTAAGGTTCGCACTTGTCCTTAACTATTTATTTGACGGTCGGGGACTTGGGATCAGGCATTATATGATCTGCTAAGTACACTCTTCAAAGTAGAAGGCAAACCCCAAGATTGTGAAAACTGGAAATTACAATATGAATTAGCCATGACCACAAGAACGTTTTTGTGTGGGAAGATTTCCATCCCTTAACCAGATTTTGACATGGGTGTATTGTGACAATATATTGTGACATTGTGAGTTCTTGAATATTTTGAGGTGCTTGAAGAATGTGACTAAGTAACTTAGTACGTGTATTTTTCTCTATTATTTGTTGTCTTATCTATGAAGTTGCATGATTATAAATATATAAGTATCTCACTTTCTTGTATTTGGTGCATGTATGTTTTGGGTGATGGAAAGATGGGGAGATGATTATATATTTTGTAATTTGTTGGTGTTGTTATCACTTGTTTATTTGAATTTCTAGTTGTGTTCATTTCATATTTTTCTTTGTTGTTGGAACTTGTTTATTTTTCTATATGTTAGATCTGCATTTGTGATAGGTGCTAGCTTCTGATGTGGACTTATAGATGTAGATACTTTCTTGTTTTGGAGTTGGTTTGCTTGCTTATAAACATGTTATTATTTTGGAATATTGGATTGTTACTGGTGGATACCGTAGAACCTGATGAAACCGTAGAACCTGATGATATTTTAACTTTTGATTACTGGTTTTTGGGCTGAGTTGAGATCCTGCTGTATATTCATGATTATTGGCGAGACAACTGCTTTGGTTGCATAAAGATTAGGCCTGCAAAATGTGTACTACCCAGCACAACCAGGCCTTGAAGGGTAATGTTCACTTTGTTCACCTAATTTCTGGGATGTATACCTTATACCAATGTCTCTTATGATATCAGTTCCTGCTTAAAGACCCTTTATGCTATGATTGTTGTTAAACTAGCTTGAATCATGATTCCAATATGTGAACTTGAAGAGGGTCAGTTCAGCATATGTTACTGGTTTCTAACTTTTTGCTTCGCTTTTGTAGTATTTATAAGTTATAACATGCTTAATTTGAACTATTTAGATAGAAAGTTTATTTCACAAAGATAAACTACTGGTTTTAGGTTAAAACTTTTTTCATGCAACACTCTGATATTTTGACTTAAATATCTTCGTACCTAAATGTTTTCAGCGAGAACATTTTTGGGAAAGTACTGCTTTTCTGTTTTTGGGTCAACACTTGCAGAACATTTGTACACTAACTCCATAAATTAATTATTACTTTTAAATCAGTAGCAAATCAATATAATAATTTGGGTAGGACTGTATACGCAGTAACACATGAATTTGTTGATGAAAACATGAAATAATTTGAGGGGTATGTCGAGTCGTAGACGTAGGAAGGAATTGGTTGGATGAAATGAAAACATGAAATGGTTTTGGGCCTTTGGGCTTCAATATTAAAAATTGGGCTTGAAAATCATGGGTCAAGCAATTTCGGAATTGGGCGGTAAATCGGTAAAGTTGGGCTGCTTTTGGGCTTTCGGCCCATCCGAATTTCGACCCGTATTCCGAACCAATTTCGGAATACAAGTCAGCTCGGAATACACACCAATTTCGGCTCGGCTCGGAAGAATTATAACCATTCCGATATTCGTGGGTCGGGTGTCGGAAAAATTTTTTCCCGACCCGTAGGGTCGGGTGTACAGCCCTACCTAATAGGGTTGCAAATGACTATGATTTTTTCACTTCCTTGGTCCCTCCCTATGCCAAGGTTTCAGATGTCATCACAGGTGGTCATAGAGACTGGCGTACAGATCAGCCTAAACAATGGGATGTTGTAGTCGCTGCTGTTTCACTTTCTTCTATACCTTCTCCTTTCCAAACGGACAGCTTGTATTGGGGCCTTACACCTAGTGGCGGATCCAGGGGTGGCGGTCGCCACCCATTGCACCACTCAAAAAATATGTAATTTTTTTTCACAAGTTGGCTTGGGCCTGTGGGAGCTTGATGCTTATAGGCCCAGGCCAACCCTGATTTTGTAGCCTGCAGGGCCTGGACCTGTAAAGGAGCCCATCGCCCCCACCACCGCCACAACCTCGCAGACCCACAAAGCAGCACTCCAGGGGCTTGTAAAACGATCGCAGCACCATCTTCGTCCCCTCTGTACGTCTCTGTTTCTATGCTTATTTGTCCCAAAGAAAGGAGTTTTCAGGTGTGTTAGTCGTTTGCTTTGGGTTCGCGAGAATGGAATGGGAATTCTAATAGAGAGAGGGAGAGAAGGAGCAGAGAGTGGGGTATGGAGAAAGGAAAGTCAAAGGGAGTGCCGCGTCAAGAGGTGGTGGAAACAAGCAGACAATATGTCGTTGTCATTGCAACTATGCAGGATCGGTCCTCCTCTCCTCCGTGGGCCCTGGAGACTCTTCTTCTCAACGTGCGAACTGCTGCTGCTCAGCTTCATTTTTTTCGTTGGCAGCATGTTCCTCGCTGTGCGAATTTGCTTCCGCACCGTTTAGCTCAATGGCGGCATCCTTGAATTTCACGGGTGTCATTCCCTTTCTAGTTTCTTCCTGAGCTTTCTTGTTCTTATCTTTGGGTTTTTGAGGGCTTTGACCCCCCTTGACGCTCTTTGTTTTGTGTTAACTTTGTTCTCCCTTTTATAATATATGTTCGCATTTGCTAAAAAAAAAGCAGACTGATATGACTGAAGGGTTTCATACTCTACGTGTGATTTAAAAGTGCGTTTTTCACTTCTCACTTTTCCGTTCCTTTCTTTTTTTGTTTTTTATTTTTTTTCTTTTGTATATAAAACATAGTTGTAGAGAGGTTTCGGTTTTGGCGACTTCTTTTGATAAATTCAAGTTTGGCTTTCAGTCAGTCACTGCCGTGAACAAATGCCAACGATATGCCTGAGACTACTTCTAGACTAAGGTGGTGGTTAATTTAGATTAGGAAAAATATAAGGTGAAGATTCCTCATAGGCCCAGGTCAACCCTGGTTTTGTGAAATTGAAAATTTTTTAGTAGTATCATTTTTAATTAATTTGATTGTAATGTCAATTGAATGCAACATAATTAGATTGGAATTTGGATTTGAATTAATTAGATTGAAATTTGGATTTTTGAGTTGTGATCCAATTGATTGATTGTCTTCACTTTATTTTATTTTGTTTAGATAATAGATAAGTTTGTGATAAGAAAGTCACACAGTGTGGATTCGTTTGATACTCCTAGCGTGGAGTCGTCTCCGTCGTAGTACTTAGTATAGTATGTGTATTCTAATAATTTTAATAGTTTTTAGTCTTTAATTAATTTTTGATATTGTAACTCTAAGACAATTGTTTGCATTACGAAGGAAAAAAAAATTCTTGTCATTTCGCGTTTAAAGTTCAACCCTGATGAATTTTGATCCTGAATCCACCACTGCTTACACCCAACTCCAAGTTTTCTATTGCCAGCCTGCTCCCTAACCCCCCTAGCTAAATCTCCTTGGCACCCGGTTGTTTGATCCAAATGTGGGACACCTAGACATGCCTTTGTGTTATGGCTTGCTGCCAAGAGGAAGCTTCTAACTCAAGATAGGCTCTAGAGTATGGGAGTGTTCATGGCAATAAGATGTGAGCTCAATAGAAGGAATGAGGAATCCCTCAACCATCTTTTCTTTAATTGTCCATTTGCTTAGAGAATTTGGTTTCTTCTCCAGGACAAGTGCTTAATCAAGAGAGTTGACAGAGGCTGGAATGAGATTATTACTTGGGCTATACCGGAGCTTTCTGCTGACTCCTAGCTGACATGGTGTATTTTCTCTAGAAGGAAAGAAACACCTACTCTCACGGTCGAGCAGCGCATCGGCTTGTATTGGTTTGGTGATTTTGGAAATTCAAAACTTTGTGCGAGAAAAGATGAATCTCTCCAGTAATGTTCCCCCTTCTGTTATTAATCTTTTTACTATTCAACAATGGAGAATCTCGGAGTTTGTACAAGCGTAAGGGATGATATTCCTATAAAAGCACTTTGGCACATCCCCCATTAATAAAGTTCAGGTTATCACTACCAACAGCAGTCGGACCGGACCAGACCGGTTTTGACCAAAACCGGTTGACTTTTTCGAAACCGGGTTGACCGGACCGGTAAACCGGTGTATTCCGGTCCAGTTCCGGTTTACCCTCATGAAAACCAGGGACCGGACCGGAGTATACCTCTCCAAACCGGCCCAAACCGAAAATTGGCCCAAAATGACAAGGCCCAACCCTAAAACCGGCCCAAAATGTCATGACCCAACCCAAAACCGGCCCAAAATGGCATGACCCAAACCGGCCCAGATCGGACCAGCTAAACCGGGGACCATACCGGTGCGGTCTATATGCTTTAAAAATTTTCCGGTTTAGCTGGCCAAACCGGACCGAACCGGCCCGGACCGAATCTTGGACAGCCCCACACGAAAGTATCTTCGGGGAATTTCTTAAGGGAGGGGCAGAAACGTCCAGGAGAAGCTCTGCCCGATTCTACAGAAAAGATAGGAGAGGAGACCCTTCATGCTACGGAGCCCTATATCTTAGGGTGCGTTTGCATATACAATTTTACCCAAAATATTATCTCTCTCCTAATAAAATACTACAATATAATCTCTCTCTCCCATAAAAATATAAAAAATTACATCTCTCTTTACTTTTTCTCTAAGCTCAATACCAACACAAAACCCAATACCAAAAATATTTCAACACAAACACAACCTTAGTCAACCGACTCATCTTCCCAGGCCATAATCCCTCGAGTTTTGGACCCTGCCCGCAGTATTACAGAATGAAGACAGAGCTCACGGAGAAGAAGGTGCTGGCGTGTAAACTAGATTGTGCCATTATGTAAATATTGATGTGTACATAGAGAAAAGACCTTTTAGGACATAGTTTCTCCAGAAGATTCTTTCAAATTGTACAAATAACAACGATATTGTACAAAACATTTTTCATAACAGAATACACAGAATTTTTCCCAGCGTCTCTTCTTTTCATTCTTCTTCTTCCTTCATCTTCCCCGTTTTCATTTCTTACATGCTATCAGAGCCAGTATAACGTTAAAAGACGAAACCGAATCACCCAAACCAGAGACCAAGTTCACCAATCTCATGGATTCATCCAATCCGTATAAATTGGAGACTTCTGATTACCCAGGCATCGCACTAGTAACCGAGTTACTTACCACCGAGAATTACGCCACTTGGTCCCGATCTATGTTGAGACCTCTTTGAGCTAAGAATAAGCTGGGATTTATTAATGGTGCTCTTCAGAGACAGGCTGTTGCTACTGACCCATTGCTGGATTCATGGGAACGATGCAACGATATGGTAGTTTCGTGGATACAGAATGCAATTAGCTTGCCACTCAGACCCAGTGTGGCCTTTGTCGATAATGCTTATGAAGTATGGACAGAATTGCAAGAAAGGTTCTCTCAACAAAACGGACCTCGCATTTACGAGCTTAAGAAAGCACTATCGAATTTGCACCAAGAAGAAGATTCTGTAAGTGTGTACTATGGCAAACTTAAAACACTTTGGGATGAATTGTCCGTTTATGACCCATTACCTACTTGCACTTGTGGACAATTAAAAGTGTTAACAGAGAGGTATCAGCGTGATTGTGTTATTCACTTTCTCATGGGTCTAAATGATTCGTTTAGCAATGTTAGGGATCATATAATGTTGATAGATCCTTTACCTCCGGTGAACAAAGTATTTTCCTATATCCAACAGCAGGAGAGACAACGTCAAATTGTCTCAAATGCACCAGGACTTGACTCTGTTGCTTTAGCTAACCGCAGGTCATTTGGGAATTTTCGAATTTCTAACATATCATCTGTTACTGGAAGGAGAGATAAACCTTATTGTACCTATTGCAAGATTGCTGGTCACATGTTTGAAAACTGTTTTAAGGCAGGGAATGCAGAGGCACCAATCTGTTCACATTGCAAGATGACCGGTCACACAGCAGAAAAATGCTATAAGCTACATGGCTATCCACCAGGGCATAAGCTCTACAACAAAGCAAGAAGCAATGCAGTGTCTTACAATTCAATCGGGTCACAAGAAGAAGCAGAACCAGAAGATAACACAGAGGACAAGGTTTCTTTGACTCAGGGGCAGTATCATGAACTTTTGTCCTTGCTCAGAACAAAGGATTCTTCAATGGCTTCATCATCTGCTAACCAGATCCAATCTCTCATTCCCTTACACTCCAAAATACAAAATTCCTCATCTATGTCTGGTAGTTCATTTTGTCTCTCAGCAGCACACACAAACAGATCTCTCTTAACTAAGACACATTGGATTATTGACACAGGTGCTACAGACCATATGGTCTGTAGCACATATTTTCTTCAGTCTAGTACTGCACAATTAAACTATTCTGTTAAATTACCCAATGGGGAAGTAACACCTGTCACTCATATAGGTGTAGTACAAGTCACTAAAACCATTATTTTGCATAATGTATTATGTGTTCCAGCCTTTGCCTTCAATTTAATCTCCGCAATAAAACTTAAAAAAAAAACGACATTGTTGTCTCATTTTTTTATTTGAACTGTGTTTTGTGCAGGGCCTTTCTCCTTGGATAACGATTGGGAAGGGTGAAGTGCACAATGGCTTGTACCATCTACAACTAGACACTCCTTCTCCAGATTAGGGGTGGGTATTTCTACCTCCGGTACCGGCACCGGTTCCAGGTACCGGCGACCGTGTACCGTCCGGAACCGGACCCGGAACCGGTAGATCATTTTTCAAAATAGCGGAACCGGTACCGATAATTCCACCGGTACAGGCCGGAATACCGGTTCCGCTTTTTTTAAAAAACAAAAAACAAAACGCACAGCTTTGGGCTAGGCCAAAACTGCGCCTTTTGGTCTAGACCAAAGCTGTGCGTTTTGGACTAGACCAAAACGCATGTTTTGGACTAGACCAAAACACATATTTTGGTCTCTAGGGTTTTCAAAACCCACGGGTGAATTTCGAACTTCTTCGAGCCTCCCCCTCTGCCTCTCTTCGTCTCTCATTTCTCCTCCTCTGAGTCCTCTTCGACCTCCTCTCACGGGTGAATTTCTCTCTCTCTCTCTCTGCTCATCCACTCTCTGCTGACTGCTCATCCTCTCACGGTGGTCGCCGACTCGCCGTTTGCTTCGAAGTTTGAAGGCTGCCGACAACCACTCATCTCTCTCTCTCTCATCTCACAGATCCGGACCATAATCAGTGAATCACACTGATTATCTCACAGATCCGGACCATAATCAGTGAATCACACTTATTATCTCAGATCTGCCGACTGCCAGTGCCGTTTGTTGTTTATTTTTTTTTAATTTCATTTTCGTTCATATCATTATCTCAGATCTGTTAATAATAGAAAATTTTTAATTTATTTGTTAATCTCATATCATTATCATTTTCATATCATTTTCGTTCATATCATTTTTCAGATCTGTTAATAATAGAAAACTTTTTGTGCAGGTGCGAAGTTTAGATTGTGATTGTGAATTTGTGCTCACTACCGTGTGATTAGTGCACTGTCATTGAGGTGAATTTAATTTTTTGATTTATTGAGTAACTGAGTTAATTATTTATAGTAGATTAGTAGTTAGTTGGTTAATTTAGAATTTTAGAATTTAGATTGTAGATTAGGTTGTGCAACTGTGGAGGATGGGCTTGAATGATTGGAGGATTTGGTTGTTAGTTGTTTGTAATTTGTTTGTGAATTTGTGCAATCTGTTTGTGATGAATTTAAGTTCGGGTATTAGTAAACATTTATGAAGCTGTTGTTTTAATAGAAGATAATAGTTTCATGTTTAATTGGGAAGCACGTGGTTGAATGACAATTTAATCTATCACGGTGGTATGACTCAAATGTACTTAGAACAGAATAGTTTCATGTTTAACTGGGAAGCATGTGGTTGAATGACAATTTAATCTATCATGGTGGTATGACTCAAATGTACTTGACATTTTTTTGTTTTCATTTCTTGACTATATTTTATTTTTGAAGTTCTTTGGTGATGAATTTTACATTTTAATGAAGTATTGATTGTTGGATTGGGATTCTGAAGAACAGGAGATGATAATAGATGAGACATTGGACCATATTGTAAGTTCTTTAGTGTGGGCAGTTAGAAGAAGCATTCCTGTGTGAAAAAAATATAAAACGAATTTAATAGAGAGATGATCTCTTCATTTATCAGTTTTTGCTAGAATCATTTTCTGGACCACGTTTTGGTTAAAACTCTTTAAACTACCACCTTTAAATATACCAATGTGACCTATATATATTTTGTGGTGAATCTATATATATTTTATTGCTATATTATTACCTTAAATAATGTATGAGATTTTTAGCATCGTTTGTTAGAGTATGGGTATTTAATAATTAAAAGATTGTAATCGTATGATTTTTTTTCAAAACTTTTTGTTTTCTCAGATGGATCCCTTTACTTCTTCTTCAACTCCTTTGGTTGACTCATCGACACCACGCCTCCAAGTAAGAGTCGATGCTTCCTCTCCTATTATTGGTGAGGAGCCGGCTCCTCAACTTGGGGGTAGTGTTGATGTGTCAGCGCCACCTCTCCCAATCCCAAAGAGGAGGAAAATTGCTCAACCATCTCTGATGTAGAATCATTTTACAAGGGACGAAAAAATAACTGATCCAGAGAAGCTGATGGCAAAGTGTAATTATTGTAATCACGCGGTTGGGGTTCACCACACCAGTCAAGGGACCTCCGGTATGAGGTCTCACTTGAAGGGTTGTTTAGCCTATCAACGGAAGCAAAGTAAGTTGGACTTCTCTCAATCGAAGTTCACTCACGACGCTTCTTCAAAATTGGCGAAGGGGAATGTCGTGGGGGAGATGAAGATTGATACGTATGACGAGAAAAAGGTTAGAAGGGCCATCGCTCGATTTATAATCGTCGATGAGTTGCCATTTAGGGTGGTGAGCAAGGATGGGTTCAAAGATATGATTCATGAACTTGAGCCCCGATTTAGGATGCCCTCTCGATACACAGTGATGAAGGATTGTATGGGTTTTTATCTTGATAAGAAGAATAAGTTAAGGAATATCATTTTAGGAACGCGACCTAGGATTTGTTATACAACCGACACGTGGACTTCGGTTCAGAATATGAACTATATGTCTGTAACTGGACATTTTATTGATTCTAAGTTTGTGTTGCACAAAAGGATTCTTGGATTTCGTAGAGTCGCGGATCATAGAGGGGTTACAATTGCAACTGAATTGGAGGAATGCGGGCATGAGTGGGGAATTGATAAGGTTCTTGCAATCACAGTGGATAATGCATCATCTAATAATGTTGCAGTAGATCATTTTAAAAGGAGACAAGTGGCACTTGCTGGTGGTAGGGTGGGAGTTGTTGTTTGTGGGCATGAATTTATTCACATGAGATGTAGTGCACATATCTTAAACTTGATTGTGCAAGATGGTTTGAAAGAATGGGATGATTCGGTGGTTAAGGTTAGAAATTGTGTGAAGTATGTTAAGTCATCCCCTCAACGGTTAGATTATTTTAGAAGTTGTGTGAGAAAGAGGTCGCTTCCTACTGATGGATTCTTGCAACTTGATGTACCTACGAGATGGAATTCGACGTATATTATGTTGGAGTCTGCAATGAAGTATGAAGATGTTTTTAGTGATATGTTGGCTTTCGATGATAGAATGAGTTTTTTGGATTTCTTAACTGATGATGGACATGGGAAGAAGGGGTTAGGGCCGCCAACTAAAGAGGATTGGGTGCGTGTGAAACATTTTGTAAACTTCTTGAAATTGTTTTATAATGTCACGCTAAGGATATCTGCGTCGAAAACTGTTACTGCAAACTTGTTTTGTACGCAATTGGCTTTGATTCACAACCAGTTGAAGGATTTCGCTCAAAGTGAGGATGATTCATTAGTGGATATGGCGAAGAGGATGCAAGTAAAGTATGATAAATATTGGGGTGATCTAAAAGATGTGAATAGACTATTGTTTGTGGCAGCAGCACTTGATCCCCAATTAAAGTTGGGTTGGTTGCGTTTTTGGTTCTCTAAGACATTGGGGAAGGAGGAGGGTCGGGCGATGACTGCTTTGGTTAGAAGCACATTGGATCGATTGTTTGTGGAATACAATGTTGCTTTTGGTAATGATAATACTTCAAGACGACAAGGGACAGTAAGTGAAGCTGGTGGTTCTAGTTCGACTGCAAGTGGTACAGAAGACCGCATGTGGAGTGAGTATATGTCTTTTATGGAGGAAGATGATGTCGTAGAAACTACATCTGAAGTGGATAGATATCTAATGGAGCTACCTCAACCTAGGATTGAGGATTTTGATATTCTGGCTTGGTGAAAAGTGAATCAGTTTAAGTTCCCTATACTTGCTCGGATTGCTCGAGATGTACTTGCCATCCCCATTACAACCGTGCCATCTGAGTCGGTCTTTAGCACAGGAGGACGTGTATTAGATGCTTTTCGAAGCTCTCTGGCTCCTAGAACAGTGGAGGGTCTTATATGTGCTCAGAATTGGTTGCAATCTGCTTCTATTCATGAAGATGCTGAAGGTGAACTTGAAATTGGTGATGGACCTGATGGTGACGGAACATAATATTTAGCCAGTTATAATGTGGAAAAAGGTAATGATTTTGTTGTTTAATTTTTTTCAATTGTTACATGTTTTTTAAAAATGCTCTTTCTAAGTGCTCTTTGACTCTTTGTTTCTAGACATGGCTAATAACCCCACACAACTTATGTCTATTATCTCGGTCTCCAACACGGATAGCATGACACTTGACGTGGACGATTAGAGGGAGGTATAATGGTATTTTATTTCATTTTTATTGTTACAAAATACAATTATACAATTTGAGTATTACGGTATATTTGTATAGCATTATAAGTTTAGATTTAAGTGTTAGAAAGTTTTATTTTTTTTTAAGGAAAATGCCCATAATATTAGATTAATAAATGTTAGAATTATAATTTCAGATAATTAGATAATAAGATTGACTGACTGGTAATTAGAAACTTGGATTTTGGGTTGTGTTGTGTTATATTTTGTTCTTTTTTAATTATGAATATGCAATAAACATAAATAATTTTGTTTTAGATTTGGAATTTTTTTTTCATGATGAACATTGAACAATGGACATTAGACATGGTGATGTGCATATATTCATAATTTTCTTTATTTTGTGATGGTATCAATTTGATATTGTGATGTTTCATTGTTTTGGAAAATAGGAAGTAATCAATTACGTGTTAGTGAGTTAGTGACCAATCTTTTGTTGTTAGTCATTAAATATTATGGGCATAAATAAACAGGCCATACAAAACTAACACTATCATAACAATATGATAGTGATGTTTTGATTAAATGGCCAACATTTTATTCCATCAATTCAACTATTTAATTTGTAATATTTGTAGTTTATTTTAGGGGATGTAAATTTGTATTATTTGTAGACTTTACTTTATCTATAAGTTTATTTGTAATTTGTAATTTGTAAATTTATTTGTTTGGTTTTATTGTATTTAGTATTTGGTTTTATGTGTAAATTTGTAATTTATAAATTTATTTGTATGATTGAATCATTCTTCTTGAGTTCTTTCATTAAGTATATGATTTATTAAGTTAATTAAATTGAAATAACTATTATGTAATTTGTAACATGTAAATTAGAATCTAGATAAACCAAATATTGGATCCAACATCCATGATCCAACTATATAATTATATACCAAATAAATAGATTATTATTTTGGATCCAACATCCAAATCTATCTTTAATTTGTAATAATAACATAAGCTCAAATAATATGCAAGATAAAAATATGCAATTATAACTGAAGCCGAAATTAAAAGCCCAAAAATTTAAGATTTTGGGCCCAAATTTCAGCCCATTTAGATTGCCGGAATTCCGGCCACCGATTCTGGGATTGCCGGAATTCCTACAGTTACCGGACCGGAACCGGATGCCAAAAATGGCATCCGGCAACTACCGGTACCCTCCCCTACTCCAGATGCCTTAGAGACCAGTTTTCCTTATTTTTCCAGCAAGAACCATGTTGTTCCCTCATTTTCGGCTTCTGTATTGAACAATTCTGTTAACTTCAATTTGTGGCACTATCATCTAGGTCACCTTTCAGACTCTAGATTTCAGCTTATTGATGATACTGATGTAACTTGCCACAAGAAATCACAACATCAATTTCCTTGTCCCATCTGTCCACTTGCAAAACAACATAGATTTCCTTTTGCCCATAGCATCCATAAGACAACTGCTTTATTTGAATTGATGCATTGTGATTTATAGGGCCTTGCTCTGTAGAAGCTTATGATGGATCTAAGTATTTTTTTAACCATTGTTGATGATCTATCCAGAATCACTTGGGTATATTTGCTTAAAAGAAAGTCAGATGCAAAATCCCGCATTCGATCCTTTTTGCAGTTTGGTAGAAACACAGTTTAATACTAAGGTGAAGATATTGAGAAGTTTTAATGGGTTAGAGTTTCACTTACCTGAATTTTATTCTGACAAGGGTATTGTGCATCAACGGAGTTACGTGGAGACCCCTCAACAGAATGGTTTAGTGGAAAGAAAACATAAACATGTGCTTCAAGTGGCACGGGCTCTAAGATTTCAATCTGGTTTGCCGATGAAATACTGGTCAGACTGCATCCTCACTGCAACCTATTTAGTCAATCGGGTACCCACTCCTCTCCTTCAAAACAGAACACCTTATGAGCTTCTTTTTAACACCAAACCTTCTTACCTACATTTAAAGGTTTTTGGATGCTTAACATATGCAACCACCTTAGCACAAGGCAGGAGAAAATTCGATCCTAGGAGCAGAAGGTGTGTGTTCTTAGGTTATCCTTTTGGAGTTAAGGGCTATAAACTGCTTGATTTGGCAACTAACTCCAGTTTCATTAGCCGAGATGTTGTTTTCTATGAACACATTTTTCCTTTTCTTCATCCTACCACACCACCAGATCAGACCACCACCATTCCTTCACCTATGCATTTTTCCTCTGCACCAGACCATATTCTTTCTCCATCACCACCACACCAGATTTTTCCTTCATCACAATCAGACCAGTTTTCTCCTCCTTTATCACCAGATACAGTATCTCCACTATTTCCCTCTTCTACAACTGATGCTACTCCTTCATCAGCACCCTATCCATCACATCAACCTTTTCCTTCTACATCTTCTACTCCTGTTACAGCAGCACCTCGCAGATCCACAAGAATTAAACATGCTCCCAAATACCTTCAAGATTACCACTGTTCTCAACATCCACTTCCATTTCTCCTCTACAAGCTGTTTGCACTTCTCCACCTCAACAATTATCTAAGGAATTGGTCAACCATTTAGGTACTTGCTTTCCTCTCTCTGCCACTTTATCTTATCATAAATTGTCTACTTCTTTTCGTGCCTTCACTACTTCCATTTCTTCCCACACTGAACCTACTAGCTTTGGTGAAGCAATTAAAGAATCCCACTAGTGTAAGGCAATGCAACATGAGCTTGCTGCCCTGGAAATCAACCAAACCTGGACTCTTACTGATCTTCCTCATGGTAAGGTTCCAATTGGATGCAAATGGGTTTTCAAAATTAAGTACAACTCTGATGGCAGCATTGAGAGACACAAGGCTCGCTTAGTTGCGAAAGGATACACTCAACAAGAAGGTATCGATTACCATGAAACTTTTTCACCCGTTGCAAAGTTGGTTACTGTTCGATCTTTATTGGCTATTGCATCTATTAAAGGATGACATTTACGGCAATTTGATGTAAGTAATGCATTTTTACATGGAGATTTGCATGAAGAAGTATACATGCACAAACCACCCGGGTATACCAAAGGGAATCCAACTCAAGTGTGCAGACTTCTTAAAAGCCTTTATGGTTTAAAACAGGCCTCACGCCAATGGTATGCCAAATTTTCCAACTCTTTGATTGAATTCGGTTTTGAACAATCGCGAGCTGATTACAGTTTGTTCACTAAGCATGAGGATGGATGTTTTATGGCCCTACTAGTGTATGTGGATGACATTATAGTGGCCAGCTCTCATATGGCTCCCATCAGTTCTCTTCAATCCTTCCTCAGTGACAAGTTTAAAATCAAGTCCTTAGGAGATCTTAGATATTTCCTTGGCATTGAACTTGCTAGATCCACCAAAGGAATTCACATATGTCAGAGGAAATATGCTCTCGATGTCTTGGCAGATGCAGGTGCACTTGGAGTTAAGCCTCTTAAGTTGCCAATGGAGCAGAATTTAAAACTCAGCAAGCATTCAGGCTTTGCTCTTTCTGATCCTTCTGTTTACAGGAGACTTATAGGTCGCTTATTGTATCTTACCATCACACGACCAGAGCTCTGCTATTCAGTACATGTCTTGATTCAGTTTATGGATTCCCCTACTGCCACTCATCTCCATGTTGCTCAGAAGGTGCTTAGATATCTCAAGGGAGCCCCGGGTCAGGGTCTTTTTTTTTTCTTCTTCCTCCTCTCTGAATCTTCGAGCATTTTGTGATTCAGATTGAGCCTCGTGTGTGGACTCTCGCAGATCAGTTACAGGATACTGCATCTTTCTTGGTCAGTCATTAATTTCATGGCGTTCCAAGAAGCAATATGTTGTTTCTTGATCTTCTGCTGAAGCAGAATATCGATCAATGGCCAGTACAAGTAGTGAGCTCACATGGCTCACTTTTATCCTTGCTGCTCTCCAAGTGTGGCATGCTCCATTCTCGGGAGAGCTATGAGGTCATTGAAATACTTTTGGGGGAGGTCTAGAAGACCGTGATTGGCCTGGAGGAGAAGAAATCAAAGCTAGCTAGGGAACAGGGGATTTAGAAGCACCAGGACCGACTCAATAAAAAATAGGCCTAAGGCCATACTAAAAATTAGGTCTTTTTATATAAATTTTTTAAAAAATATTTAAAAATAAATTTTCAGATATAAAATTACTAATCAAGTGGGCCTAAATCTCATTTGTTTTTAATTTATTTGTTCATCATGCATTTAAGGGCCTCTTGCTCAAAGTGGGGCCTTAGGCAACTGCCTAAGTGCCTAAGGGTTGAGCCGGCCCTGAGAAGCACAAGGCGGAGACACTACGGTCCAAGGAGGAGAAGGAGAAATTTAATACGGAGACCATGAGGCTCGGCCACTATGTTCGCAACCTAGTCAAGGCGAGGTGAGAGGTGCTAGAGCAGGTTGATGCGTTGAAGGGGAGGTGGGGCACCTAAACCGAAATTTTTTAATGTGGAGGGACCAATGCTTGTGACAGTTAAGTATATTGTAGATATTGTAATCCCAAATGGGATAGGAACCACCACCAACAATTATGAGAGTTGGTTGGAAGTTCCAAGAATAATTTTTGCATGATTTTTTTTTTTGTGTTTTTTTTTTTATAGTAGGAAGTAGAATTACAGCGATTGGGTATTGCATAGGAAAAAATTTCCAACCATGTATAGTCTGGTAGCGGACACAAATACACAAGACAATTAGTGAAGAGTCTAAATGGGACATAAACGAGGACATTAGTGAAATGTTGGACGACTTTGAGGTAAGGGTCGTGGTGGAACAAAATGTTGGAAAAAGTAGTCATGGACCCATTTAGAACACGACGGTTTCTTGGGAAGGCTTTTCCGCCTGTTTCAAATTATGGGAGGATGCTGAGCGTTAACTCTATCCTGGATACAAAAAGTATTCGAAGTTGTCATTTGTAGTTATAACTCGAGTGTAAAGGCATTTGATACGGTATTAGGATTGATAAACTATGCGTTGTCCGAGAGGGAGATATTGCCAAAGTCTTGCTACAAGGCAAAACAATTTAGGAAAAATTTGAGATTTAGTTATGCGGTCATGTACTTATTTGGTCCCTGAGTTTTACTCATTTTAATAAAATAGTCATTGGATTTTCAAATTGATCGTAATGATCCTTGAATTTACAATTTTTATCAAACAAGTCCTTTCATTAAAATATAAAGTTAACGATTCACACGTTAGTTCCGATCGTTAGTTGACATGTCTCACCAACAAATTTTTAAAAAAATGAAGAATTAGGAAGAAATTTTTTTAAAAAAATTATAAGTCATATGATTTTACTTTTCCGTGGCATTTGTCAATTTAGTTATGAGACCATCCATGCTTGTTGTAAATAGAATGTTCCAATACTACAATTATTTTGTACCAAAGAAGATGTGTTAGTACCCCCGTGCCCTGACACTAACATAGAAGAATGGGCTCGCATATGCGAGTTATTTGGTAGCAAAGAATTTCAGCGTTCTAAGAAACACAACAGCAGCAAGAACTAAGACTACAACAAATACAATTACAGATGTAGGAATAGATTATGGAACACCTAAGGCTCCTCACAACCCATTTGATGCCCCGATAGAAATTTTAGTTAAGTTGTGTATTTCAAACATAATTTTATATCAATGTATTATATTTTTCTTATGACAACTAATTATTTGTTGAAATTTTTTAATTTTGTACCTAATTATTGTTATGACAACGTTCCCTCCGCCAAATAGGAAAAGAAAAGAGCACGTCACTTTGTAATTGTGTTTCACTTCAATACATGGTTAGTTAATTGGTATTGACAACCAAACCTCCGTTTCATATTAATATCTTAAAAAAAACACCTACGACTGATTAATATTTTATATCAAAAAAAGTAGACTACTTTATTCACCCCCAAATGGATTCGATGGATCAAGTTTAAACCTGACAGAGGACTGCATTAAAGGGGTCCATTACCCTTTTTCTACTCGTACTCAGGATAGAGCCATTTACTCAACTAATCATTGGAGACGCAATTGGATTCATCCACAGCATCCATCTCTTGAGAAATAAGTTCTGAGAAAATTCTTTCCCTGTACAGGAAATATAGGAGATTGTTGGAAGTAAAAGAGTGGTTCTATAAGGGTTAAGACTCACATTGAAATTTCATTAGATAGAACTTATAATGATTCAAACGAGTTTTTAAATCAACTTTGACGACTAGTCATATTGAAATCAAAATACAAATGTGGTTAGCTATTTCCTTATATTATTATATATACGACACCTGACAAAGTGATTACTTGAGTAAAGGCATTGCTCTAGAGAATTTTCAATTTTCTACAGACGCCAACTACAAATTTTACGCATTGAAAAAGGTTGACTTGATTTTTCCCATGAAACAGGGGCATGCAGTTGGAAGTAGAAGCCCCAACTACCCACTTGACTTGTTTTAGCAAATCATGGGCCTTTTAGTAGGTTCTAAAATTAATCATCGATGACTCACTATGTAAAGCTAATTCTTGCAGTATGTGATCATTTAGCTACTGCTAGCTATTGCCACATTGCCCCTTTAAGCAACCAAGGTCACAAATTAGAAGGGATATCTGTGGAAGATGTTGATGCGAACAACATAATTAGTATCCATTAATTCAACAGCAGAAAGAAGAAGTGAAACTAACAATCACTACAAGAAATATGACTTATAGCGACGAGCCTGAACGTTGCTAAAAGAAGAAAAATCGTCGAGACAAGAAATCAGCGTCGAGAAAAAATCGTCGAAGCTCTGTCGTAAATACCGCGTCACTAGAAGTATGGGCGACACTTTTTCCTCTCGCCGCTATTCATTCTGGAATTAGCGACGGATGTTTGTGTCGTGAGAGATTATCTTAAAGTTGTCGCCCATGCGCCCCTTTGTAGGTACCCATTTTGCCGGTAACTGGTTACCAATTTTGCAACGTCTTCTTCATCGTCGCCTGGAAGATTTTATTTGCTGCGAAATTGTTGTTGCCGATTAATGTCATTAAAGCGACAATGGAAGAAACGTTGATATAATTCATTGATGAAGGGGCAGATTCTTCTTGTCGTTGTAACCATATTTTTGTCGCTAGTCATTTCATTTTTTTGTTCTTTTGTTGTTGTTTGCAAAAAAAGTGTATCTTAATTTCTGATCAACAAAAATTACTCATACTCATGCCCTATTTTCATTACAGAAATAGTAATAAATTTGTACATGAGATAGATATGAGAAAATCAGGATGATATTCCATTAGCTTATAAGTTGTGTACTTACACTTCGATGGTGAGCAACAAAAAAGTTTTGCTCAGTCTACATGTTTGATTTGATAGGCACAAAAGCCATGATTTGTAAACATACCTGTGCAAGATTTACAGTGATAATAGCTGATCTACAAAAAATGCCTCGACAAAAGGATTGGGTTGTTTTACTTCACTCATCTCCACCAGTAGCATGCCAAGGTTGGTGTTCATCCAATTACCTCTAACAACTTCAAAAATCCAGCAAGTCTCATCCCCTCCAATAAGCACAAAACACACACCACCGATGTCTTAAAAAATAAAAGACCTTCCTGTTCATATACATTCACAACTATCAGTTTACCTTCCAACTAAAATTACTTTGGTATGGCCAGAGTTTTTATGCAATGAAGGATATAACGATTTGAAGTAATGAGAAAAATTAGCAACTAATTCAATTGACAAAAGTACCTAGCATTCATGTCCTCAAACCCTCATCTAAGGGAGGGTTTCATCATCACTATTTTCATTAGAGCTTCTTTCTGGATAGAGGTGGTCCATTTTGTCACCGAATGAGGCTAATTGGACCATCATTGCATTCATCTGGTTTTGCAATGTGTCATACTTATTCTTGTATGTCTCTTGCTCTGACTTGTATGTCTCTTGCTCTGACTTGTATGTCTCAACTTCTTGGGTAAGTTGAGTGACATGATAAGAACATGTAGATGGGGAAGGGACAGGAATGATAGAGTTTCTCAATCCTCTCATGTATCCAGATTTTGAACCCAATACATCGCGAAAAACTTGTTCTGCAATTTCACGAGATGATTCTGTAGGATCTCGCTCAGCATACAATAGTTTGATTCGATCCTGCACAATGAATACAATAAGTTTTACTGCAATGGTTTTTTCTTCTAACAATAATTTACCTGTACATGTAAGAAAACAATGTAACTGTAAAGAGACATCTCAAAAGCTGTTTTACAACTCAATGACATGGATGTTAGAGATTACTAGTGATTATGGGGTGTTGAAACAATTTCACAATGACATCTCACTTATCTTTCATATAATTCATTGCACGTAGGTGTGACCCAAATGGTCCCATTTTTCTGAGTTCGAGTCCGCTTGTAGAATTCTATGACATTCTTTTGCTCATCAATCTGCATAGCCAATGTTTCAATAGATTATCTAAAAAAGGGGTAGAGAATGGAGGTGGGCAAGGGTGGGGAACTCCTGGACAATACCTTTTCCATACGGGAACAAAGAAGTGATTTGGATCTAGACGTGTGGTTGACCAACATTTGCCTTCTATTAATAGCATTTTTTTGGCAAACACTCTACAATTGTCATTCTTACAATATCAGTTAGCAGATAAAGGTCTAGAATAATATTATCAAAGTCAATGTGCAATTTTAAAATTATGTTCTTACCACATAGGCTTCACTAGCCCAAAGCTCACAACATTTCACCCAAGAAGAGAAAGCCACCTCCTCTGGTGGGTGAGCCAATGCCTCCTCCTTTGTGGCCCAAGGTCATATTTGGTCTTCGTGACGACTCCAGTCGAGCTCAAAATCTCCCTAATACCCAGATGTAGGTAATAAATTAATTCAAAAACCTAACCGACTTTTTAGGATACTCTGTTTTCACCAAGTGACCACTATCCTTTTATACGTATTGATCATTTACTACTAAAATGGGTTTAAGGATTTCACCAATATTCTTGTGTACAACTCCTCTTTGTCCTGTTTTGGGACTTGACTCCAACGCATATGTTAGACATCGACAAAGTTTCGAACTAGATAGGTCACCCTTTCTTGGAATAGCCTTTCATTGTCACCTATTGGTCCCCTTGCACCAGTAGGAACTTCCACAGCAATGCGTCCTCTCTTTCGAAGCTTTTGGAATACGGTTCCCTTTCCTGTGCCACGACCCCTCTTCTTAGTTGACGTTGCTACCCACATGCCCATACAAAAAGGTTTTAAAAGTCAGCAATAGAGGCAAACAACGCAGTGATTCAAGTATAATTTGTGATGAAAACTCGGGTACCATTCACTTCCCCACCATTCTTATAACTGTCACCTGTAATCTACACAGGTGTGTCCTATCCCCCTGAGTGGACGAGAAAGAATGGATTTCTTGGAGCAACCCAGGAGTCAACTTTCCCTTATGAGCATTTGGTACATGTATCAGTCGGCGGAAGTGTGAAAGGATCACAACTACTGCGGATCTCCTCCCTAATCTTAGACAGGTCAATTGTGGTTTCACCGCAATTCATTGCTGTGCTTACACACTAGGCTACCCTTCTCCGAAAGCTCTACTGGACCACCTACCACTAGTCTTCGGCCAGAGGGGTTTATTTCACAAAAACGCTGGGAAACCGGCTCCTGAAGAGGGAAGCCCTACGCAATAAATATCAGATGCAAAACCCCACACCTTATTAAGATCATATTGAAGACGAGAGTGAGGTACTAAGTCGTCATAAAAGCTTAAACAACGTCCGGACATACCTGCAATAATTGTCCAAATGCTAGTGCCAATGAAATGTGTAACAATTATTACTGTTCGGACCCCAGATAAACGTGCAAGCACATTTTTGATGGCAATAGCGTTTGTCACCGTTCTATCACGCATCCTAAATCGTCACTAAATACTGAAACCGTTGGGACATCCCTGCAAGTGTCGTCCAAACTGTCTGCACAATCCTCGCATGAAGGACATGTGTGTACCTATAACCATCGTGAGAAATAGTTGTTCCAGTCTGTACGACATACTATTTTTCCGAACACAGTTGCTTGTTTTCTAAACGAATGTTAGACCTCCACATTGCTTGGTGTCGAGTAGAGAAAGTTCGCACGTCCTATAGCCGTTCGAACAATGCGTGATTTCTGGTATTTTCGAACGATTAGATTCATGGAATTTATTGCACGTCCCATCAGTGTTCGGACAAGTCACATTGGGGTTCAGATGATATCGATGATTTTTAAATTCGAAGAGAAACCATCTCATTGCACCCCATTTCTCTTCGTTTCTCTCAAAGATTCGACGTTTTACCACACAAATTCACCACTTTACATCTATTTCCTCTAGTAATTCGTAATAAGGTATGTTTTTAATTGGATTTTTTTGGTTAAAAATGTTATTTCTATACGTTATTTACATAGAAATTTTGAAATCAAATTTTAGGCCATGAAATCTTATTAAGCTTAGGATTGTAGGATTGTTTAGACCATAATGTGGTTAAATTTAGCGTTTGAAAGTTTTTGTGCATTTGGACGGTTACTGTTAAGTTTTATTATTTTTTATATCTTCCAGACGTTTTGTGTTGGTTTTGCACACGTATAGGGCTATATGTCATTGTTTTGTTAATACGATATTCGTTAAACTTAGTTTTTCATCGGCCAAAACGAACGACATTACTAACCATGCCCACGTATGGGTCTTAGACGTCATCGTTTTACTCATATAATATTTGTTTGTGTGTCATGTCTTCGCACAGTTATTTATGTGCGGACAGTTACTGTTTTTGAAGTGACTATTTTATACATTTCCAGACTTTGTTTTGAGACCGTGCACTTGGTTATGTGTTTAAACGATGTTGTTTGATTTTATAAAATAATTTTTTTTTCGCCGTCCGAACATATAATTTTATGTCCGAACGTTTTGTTGTTTTTTTAAAACAACACCATTATGACTTAATACTAATGTTTTTTTCAACAGATTAAGAAATGTCGAAGTGACAGGGTTCAGCTACTTCTAGTTCTGGCCCCTCGACTTTTACCCATGCAGCTGGAACCGAATGTTGACAATTCTCTTTCTAAACTTTCAATTTTTTGTAATGTTGCTAGTGTAAGTGTGGCGGATTGGCATACGAGGTTAGTTCATCAAAAGCCACAAGTCTTTCAATAGTTGTTAAATTCTGGTCTTATATTTAAGAAAAATTTAGTTCCTTTTGAAAAATTGAATTTTGATAGTGATTCTTGCAAACTTGCTAAAGAAAAGTTTTGCTTTTTCCTACTCAAGTTTCACGAGCTAGTCATTCTTTTGAGATAATCCACAACGATGTCTAGGGAATTTCTCCAGTTGTGTTAGTTGAACCGTACAAATACTTTGTCACGTTTATTAATGATTGTACTCGATGCACGTGGATTTATTTTTTTACATCATTAAAATGAAGTCTTTTTATTTTTAAATCTTTTGTGGCTTTCACTCAAAATTTATTTTCTTCTTCTATTAAGATTTTTCACTCAGATTCATGAGGGAATATATGTTTAACAATTTGCAAACTTTTCTTCAAGAAAAAAGAATTATCTCTCAATGTTATTGTCCATATAGTCCACAACAAAATAGAGTAGGTAAACATAAAAATCGTCACTTGCATGATTTAGTCTGGTCACTTCATATTGAATCACGTGTGCCTCCTCGTTTTTGGTGTGAAACGTTATCTACAACGGTTTATTTAATAAATCGGTTACCAACTCCAGTTTTAGATAATGTTTCTCCTTTTTATTCACTGTTTGGGCATCATCCAAATTATTTGAATTTATATGCTTTCAGTTGTGTTTTTTTGTTAATCTTCCATCTAAGGAGAGGACTAAACTTTCGGCCCAATCAGTAAAACGTGCGTTTCTTAGTTATAACTGATTTAAAAAAAATGTTTGTTATGAGTCGAATTCAAATCGGATTAGAATTTCTCGTAATGTTATATTTTTTGAAAAGCAAAATTTTTTTCACGCTCATATGGAGTAGTTTTCTCCTAGTTTTTTTCTTCCTATTTTTTCTGATGTGTATTTAGATTCTCCGTAAATTTCTCCTGCATCAGATTTAGCCGTGATTCCCTCTCCTCCTACTCATCAACTCAATCCACTTAAGTTGCCACCAGACATACCAAGTAAGTCCACTCCTCACTTTTATAGATCCCATGAGAGGTACGGTTTTTCTTCTCTTACTTCTATGAGTGCTACTTTGTCTTCTATTTCGATTCCTAATTCATCTAAATAGGTGATGGAACATGATTGTCGAAATAAGCGATTGGATGTTGAATTTCAAGCACTTGAGACTAACCACAAGTGGGAGGTTGTGCCTTACCCTCATTCTGTAAAAGCTGATTTGAAGCCACAGGGTTTATTCAGTTAAACTCTAATCTGATGGGTCTATCGAGAGGTATAAGCTGGCTCGTTTAGATTTTTTGGGCAATCGTCAGTAGTACGGTATTGACTATGAAGAGACGTTAGTGCCCGTGGCTAAAATGACGACTGTTCGACTAGTACTTGCCCTAGCTGCCTCTAAAGCATGGCCTTTACATTAGATGGATATAAATAACACATTTTTAGATGATGATCTTAAGGAGTAAATTTATATGACATTGCTGACGGGTATGCCTTCTTCCTCCTCTAATTGAGTTTGTGGATTGAAATGTTCTCTTTATGTCTCAGTAGGCTCCTAGGGCGTGGTTTGAAAAGTTTCGCAACACACTTCTACAATTTCAGTTTACTCAGAGTCAATATGATGCCTCTTTATTTATTCACAAAGGTTCAAGCAAAATTGTATTCTTGTTAGGCTATGTGGACGACATTATTATTTTTGGCTTAGATTCAGATATTATATTCAGATTTAATTCATCGTCTTCAACAACACCTTCACATAGTTTTCCATATGAAAGATCTTGGTCTTATGACATATTTTCTATGGTTGGAAGTTCACACTCAACTGCATGGACTTTTTGTAAATCAGTACAAGTATCTTAGGATCTCATCCATAAGATCGGGCTAGATAATTCTACAGCTATTGATACTCTTTTGGAAATAAACATAAAGTATCAGAAGGACGAGGGGGGCTTGCTTGAGGATCCTACCCTTTACTGCCAGCTTGTAGGGAGCCTAATCTATCTCACAATTACACGAATTGATATTTCCTTTGTTGTCCGTACTATGAGCTGCTACGTGGATTCTCAAGACATCTACATTTGGTCGCTATCCAGCGAATTATTCGCTACTTAATGGGCCCTCCTAACTGTGGCTGATTTTTTCCTACTGGTTCTTATCATCAACTCAAGGCTTATTGTGATGCGAACTGGGCTAGATGTCCAGATACACGTTGATCTATGACTGGTTTGTGTGTTTTTTTGGGTGATGCACTTATCTCCTAGAAATGTAAGAAACAAGATTGTGTTTCAACATCATCCACTGAAACCGAATATTGGGCCATGTCAGTTGCATGCTTGAAGGTTATTTGGTTGCATGGAATCCTAGATGAGCTAGGATTTTCACAAGTTATCCCACCCTTTTATATGGTGACACTACAAGCATCATTCAAATTGTGCCTAATCCAGTGTACAGAGCACATTGAAACAGATTGCCATTATATTCGTCAAGCTTATGATTCTATGGAGATAACTCTACCTCGAAGGCTATGACATGGCAAAAACACCAACTCCTTGCTAGCAAATTCTTGCTAGTTAATTCACCAGCATCAATTTGAAGGGGGTATTAAAATAAGGTTCAACAACCCTAAATCCTAACTAGGGTTCAGTAAAACATTTTCTAGAGTTCTAGGGGCTCTAGGATATTATCTTATGCCTGGTTTGTAATTTTGCTATGTAATTGAATAGTTTTTGATCAATTGTATATATTGGATAGGATAAGCTTATCTTATCTAGTAGTTTATCATCTTATCTTAGGAAATTCAAATTTCAAATTGAATATCCTATCTTATCATGTAATCAGGTTGTTACACAATTTGTGCGTAAATTCAAATGACCCATCTCAAAGAGATAATTCAATCAAATTATTGTTACTAATCATGTAGAAACAAAAAGAAGTGGAAGAAAGAACCATACCTTAGTTCCCTCTCACAATTTTCTAATGCGGTTGTACTGCATACTAAGTTTTAATAAGATTATCTAGTTGGAGATTGGTCGGCAAGTTACCCAATGGATATCCACACAATTCCATGATGCATAATTTATTCGTGGACAATGATTTTAAAGGATCTCCTAACCATTCCGTTGTCCTTACCATGTCGTACACTTCAGAAAAGTTTCTTACCACACTAATACTTCCAATTTTAAGAACTCTCAATTCTGTCATCCTTGAGAAGGCTTCAACACTCAATCGTTCCTCTTTCAAAAGAGGTAAGTTTAAGACTATACCTTCAAGAGAGTTTGTTCCCCGGTAAACAAGAGCAATAATGTAGCTTGAGTGATGTAGTGGAAATATCTGCCATATATTTAATCAAAATACTTATTATGAAAATATACTTTTCACGCTAATGCACTTACAATGTTATTTTTTAAAATCTGAAGGACAGCATCCCAATATCTATAAGGGATTCATGACGAACTATTTCCTGACCCATTTTTCGTACCAAGTCATGCATCATCAATTTTCCACATGAGATTGATGCAAGAGATTTCTAGTACATCATACATTATGTTATCCAAAACCTCCCCATGGAAGAAACATGCAATATCCAAAAACAATTTTTTTTACAAGTCCTTTAGCCCATGAATACTTATTTGAAGAATATCTAAAATCCTCTTATTAGGATTTGCTTTGTAGTTTATCCCAGGCACTTTTCCATGCATCTGTCGTTCTACCAAATAAAAGGAACCCAAAATTTTAAGAGCTAAAGGAAGACCCTGAGCATAATCCACAAAGCCCGTAGACATATCCACATAATTTTCTTCAGGATAAGGTTGTTTGAAGGCTGATAAGCTAAAAAGTTATAAAGCTTCATTATCATTCAGCCCTTTAACCTGATAAAGATATGTATCTTTCACTCCATGACTCTTCAACATGTGACTATCTTTGCTGGTAAAAATAATTCTACTTCCTGGACCAAACCAATCGTGGCCCCCTGCTAATGCTTCATGCTGGTCTTCACTAACACATCATCGAGGACAATAAATACCCTTCTATTAAATAGTCTATTTGAGATCATTTTGATTCCTTGATGGACATTCCATATCTGTATTTCAGTCTTGATCTCTAGAATTCGAGAAACACTACAAAAAAATTGACTTTTAGTGATGAAATTCTCGGTGACGAAATGAATTTCGTCACAAAAAGTCTATTTTTAGTGACGAAATGTTATTTTCGAGACTAAAAAAGGGTTTTTTGTGACGAAACTTTTGTTCGTCACGAATTTCGTCACTAAAAGTCGTTTATGTGACGAGAAGCTCCGTCACAAAATGTGAAATCTTTTAGGTACTACTTAAGTCATCACGCTTAACAATTAATTAATGATTATGCCACGATCGATCGGTGACGAGTCGACACCTGGTGAAAATTGACGATCGATCATTGCCTCCTAACGTTGGAAAATGCTAATCGTCGATCGATTGTGGAAGCGTAACCGTCATTTTTTCGAACCCATGGTTGATCATTATAATGAGCGGTCGATCGAGCCTGCCAGCGAATGAGAGTTCGCCACGTGTAAAACAATAAGCAATTGATCTTCTAAATCAATAACGATCAATCGGAGAAAATGATGAACGATTATATGAAACCAGCTAATCATTTTCACCGGTTATTTCTCACGAATTTTCTCGAATCCTCTCAAACTTAACGGAACCATTTAGTGTGGCATTGTCTTCCAAAGTGCACGGAATCATTTCCTGTTCTCATCTACATCAAAGGTACGTAGTTATATTAATTTATAGAGATATTAAGCTGTTTTAAATGAGGTTTTAGTTTACATTTTTTTAATTTGCTATATCCTTCATTTAGGTCCGTAAATTGTATTTATTTTTGTGTTAATGTATATTTTTGGCGTTTAGGATTGTTTAGCGATCATTTGGGGCCGATTTTGAGCGTCTTTTGGGTTTTTTTTGTAATCTGTGCATTTTCGTATAAACACTGATTGATCACATTTAACAGCGATCGATCATTTTAGTTACCGATCGATCGGTAATTGATATTGTACTTTTAAAACCCCAAAAGTACAGCCTAACGGTAATTGATATTATACTTTTGTGGCGATGGATCACCATTTTGTTGTATCTTTTTAATATTTTAATTACTTTATTGTGGTTATTTATTAACGCATATTTATATACAATTTTTGCAGCGTTCATAAATTGTCTTGAGCTAAGTGTGCACGCACAACGAGGGCTGGGACTGGATCGTCGTCTGACGATCAGGAGCCCGCTGATTCGATGATGACTGTAGAGAGGCGGATGGAGTGCTTGAGGGGGAGGCCGGTGGCCAAAGAGCGTCCAGTGACGCTATCTAATTTGACAATTTGTTGTACGAGGAGCACACCCTCTTCCAGTTATTTGAGTTCCAAGGATTCCTTCACCTGCTAATTTGACAATTTGTGTGCTTATCTCAGTAGCCAGACATCATTGCCGATTTCCTTTGAAGGATGAGCAGAGGACATCAGAGCAGAACTTATGGACACTGATGACGGGGAAGACCTTTGCAGTGGTTGGCAGCATCATCAAGCAGAATGAGTTCAGTGTGTTTTGGCGAATTTTGCACCTTATCTGGACGACGAATGTCGATGGCAGAAGTAATTCTACCGAGTGCATGTTCGCGAGAGCTTAGTGCATGCTCTTATTGCGTCAGCAGACATTGATAGATTTTCCACTGTACATGTTCGAGCTGATTATGGATGAGGCTTGGGGAATTAAGCAATATAGTCCCCCATACGGCGTGTTTCTAACTCAGTTCCTCATTGCTCGGGGTGTTATGATCACAGCTGAGGATACACGTAAGGGGGTTAAGAGCGCGTTGAACAAGTTCACTCTGTCCAGTTGCAGGGGGCAGGAGGGGGCATTAACTCGACGATTTTCTCGTAGAGTAGCAGCGGCCGCAGAGGTGGCAACATGACCTTCTACATCAGTGTCAGAGGTACATCATGAGTCGAGAGCGCCTGCAGTACCCCCTCCCTGGGTGACCCAGCTATTTTCAGACTTCGATAGCCATGTCAGGGCGACTATGAAGGCCACTCTACAACCTCTTGAGAGGCAGGTGCAGTCGTTGGAGGAGGAGGTGAAAGCGCTCCGGACCGCCTTCGATGGAGAGTCCACTTTGACAATGCTACGCAACAAGTCGGTCGTGGCTCATATGTCAGACATCAGTGAGTAGCTGGAAGAAACCTTGACACTTTTTGTGATGCTGTTGCACGTTGATGTATTTTTATTTTTACTTTTTATCTAATTGGGACATACATATAGATTTCTGGTTTTAGTTATGTATTTGAGACATTTGTGTTTATCTGTGAAAATGTAGTAACTTTGATTACATTTTAATTGTTTTTTATTTGTATTTCACGACATATACACTTATATACTTAAAATGACCAATATACCCTTTTGTCGGCGAAAGTAACGAAATAAGTAGTCGATCAAATAAGTAATATAAGAATTTAATAATGTGACCACTATTACTATTTATTATATAATGTGAGTATAAATGATTAGAAATATAAAAATATATAAGTTGTGACCAATATTATTATTTATGTATTAAGATGACATTAGTAGTAATTTAATTTTAATAATTAAGTCATTGTTAGGGTAAATTCTGTTTTTTTTATAATTAGAAGACCGATCGATCGCGTATAAAGGATATCGATGGATCGTTAGTATGTAATGTAGACGTCATCGTTTTATACAGACCGGACGATCGATCGGGCATTTGGAAACAATCCATTGGCGCAGCACGTCACGTATGGGGTCACTTACCGATCGATCGTGTGGTAACGGTGTCGTTTAATATTTTGCTATCGATAGATCGTTTGTATGTCATGCATGCGTTATCGTTTTATACAGCTGTAATGATCGATCGCTAATGTGTAGCGATCCGTCGTCGTTTTGGTCTTATATACGATCGATCGATCATTACAGTAGTTCTGCCTCAAATCTTCATTTTATTAAATAATTTGAGTTTAAATGATTAAAAATATAAAAATATATATTAACAAAGTGTGTTATAATGTATTTAGATTACATAACAATATATCGCAGACATATAATTCATATTTAAGAAAACATGTATAAGTTGTACATGTTGCATTATAGATGCATTATGTTATTGTTAGTATGAGTGAAATATTAAGATGTTAAAACCTAGTGACATAACGCTTATTTAACACATGATTACAAGTCGTAAGTATGAGGTATGTATTAAGATGACATTATTAGTAATTTAATTTTAATAATTAAGTTATTTGTTAGGGGAAATTCTGTTTTTTTATAATTCGGGTACCGATCGATCGCTTACGAAGGCGATCAATCGGTGTATAATGGTGTCGTTTAATATTTTGCTACTGATGGATCGTTAGTATGTAATGCTTGCGTCGTCGTTTTGTACAGACAGGCTGATCGATCGCCCATTTTACACGATCCATCGGTGAAATATGAGCGGGATTTTCATGCTGACGAGGTGATCGATCAATGTATAATGGTGTCGTTTAATATTTTGCTACTGATGGATCATTAGTATTTAATGCATGCGTCGTTGTTTTGTACAGACAGGCTGATTGATTGTGCATTTTACACAATCCATCGGTGAAATATGAGTGGAATTTTCATGCTGACGAGGCGATCGATCGGTGTATAACGGTGTCGTTTAATATTTTGCAACTGATGGATTGTTAGTATGTAATGCATGCATCGTTGTTTTCTACAGGAAGGACGATCGATCGCTCTATTTTACACTATCCATCGGTGAAATTTGAGCTGGATTTTTCATGCTGACGAGGCTATCGATCGTAAAAACTGCGATTGATCGACGTATATCAAGCTTGAAATGTGAGAATGCGCAAGGGTCGTAGGTGAAAGGGAAAAATACACCCACGGCAAGAAGAAGAGGAGAGTCGTAGAATGAGTTATTTTTCCCGAAAAATTTGTTAAAACACCTTCCTTTTAGTTGTGAGCGTTTTTGAAGTGCTTAAGGATAAGCTCAAGTTCAAATTCATTGGTCTTTTAACCGGGTGAATATTAGAAAATTAGGGCGACATTTGTGAGATTTTGGTGTGAAATTGGTTCGTTTTGGTCTACATTTCATGCAAGAGGTAATGAAATCAATTTACACTACGATTTATGAATGATTTGGTTGGTTATTTGATGTTTTTAATATTTGTCCATTTGTGGGTATTGTGGAATGCATTAGTTATGATTAAAGTTTGTTAGAGTACGATTAATATGTATATTAGAATTAGAATTGCATGAGGATGATTTGTGAGTGTTTTGGGCTTGCATTTGAGTGTGGGGAGGCCTGAAAAGTTATGATTTAGATCTGGGTTTGGCACGATCAATCGCCTGTTTGTGACGATGGATCATTTGTTAGATAATGGTTATCCGATTGATCGTGTATATGATGACGATGGATCGTTTGTTAGTTGGACGTTCGGCGATCGATCGTCTATTTTATGATGACGAATTGGTATTGAACACCAATCGATCGTCTATAGTAACGATCGATCGCTGCATTATGATTTTTTGAGTGTTTATTTTTATTATTGACACGTGTAGGATTTGAGCTATATATTGAATGTTTGATTATTGAAGTGCTTGAGTTCTGAAAATAAATCATGGAGGGTGAATATTGGAGTGTTTTTGACTTGTTACGTTTGAGTTTATTTTAGGGATGTGCTTAATTCTTGTGTGGGTGTTTACGAATTACTTAATTGATGATTTTTTTAGATTGGTGGCAATGGATAAGAGTTGGATTTACTAGAAAAATAGGTTTGGTGAAAAGTATGCGGAGGGGGTCCGTAGGTTTATCGGTATGACTACTTATTGTGTAGACTCTCAGGGCCAAATCAGATGTCCGTGTTGGAAGTGCAGAAATGTAGTGTTTCAAGTCTTGGATAAAATGAAAGATCATATTTACATTAATGGGTTTGATGTTAGCTATAAGTCATAGCTGTTTCACGGGGAAGGTATTCAACTCACTTCTAATTTGAGTCAAGAGTTCGGTGCGGGTTTACCATATAGTGATGATGATTTAGAGGGAGATAACTCTGATAGAATGACGGAAATGTTAACCGATGTTCGTGCCGGATTAGATGGTGGGCCGATAAGGGTTGAAACGGAGAACCCTAATAATAAGGAAACCCTCAGTTGGCAACCGAATGGTTCAACACCACTTAATAAGTTATGGGAAGAGGTCGAACATGAATTGTATCCTGGATGTACCAAGTTTAGTAAGTGCAAACGAAGATTTGTTCGAAGGTGATGGCAAATCTACTGAGAACGAGGCATCAGACGATAACTTGCAAGAACCAGATTCTGATTAATAAATTCCTTCAAGTATATTTTCTTTTTAATGTTCATGTTTGCTTAACAGTTTTTACTGTTACTATTTCTTTTACAATATATTTATCATTTATTTTGTTATGTCACAGCTTGTACAGAGAAATGAAGCCT
The DNA here is from genome assembly GCA_963930655.1 of Myrica gale. Lineage (NCBI taxonomy): Eukaryota > Viridiplantae > Streptophyta > Magnoliopsida > Fagales > Myricaceae > Myrica > Myrica gale. The sequence continues at coordinate 20,237,186 of OZ005607.1, forward strand.
GGAAGAGAACTTTCTTCAGTTACTTCTGGAGGGTTGCATAGTCCAGTTAGTCCGATTAGTATGAGTCTGATCCCATGTCCTACCCTAAGCGCTCCAACACCGAGAGCGAATGAAGCCATGAGTTGAAGCACGTCAGCTTGTCCTAGTAGTTGTGCATGTAAGAAATTATTCTAATGAATATTTCAATTTTTTAAGTTAACTAACCGACTAACTTTGTTAATTTAATTTTATGTAGCGACATCAGCTTCTAAGCGTGGCCGAGGTAGGACACGTGGGGTCGGTTTGGAAAAGAGTCTTAGGTATGGGTCCAGTTCCGGGAAACTATCGGTCCATATCCCGGATAGAGAGTGTGGAGGAGTGTCTTCCACTGCTGCCATTCTATCGACGAAGATTGGAATTTTGGTCCAAGTTGGTCCGAGGGCTGATTCCAATCTCCGTTAACAAGTGGGTCGACGTTCCTTAAAAAGTGAAGGAGTACATTATGGATCGGGTATTGGTATGATTAAATTCGTAAAGATAGAACTTTTGTATAAGCAGATCGTTACACTTGTAATATTGTATTTTTCGTACTTATATAGGACCACTTTGACCTTGACTACAACCGTCAAGAGGACATGAGGACGGCGGTCGAGACTATGATGACCGCATGTCGAACACACCGCAACCGGATGCATGCGTATTTCAACAAGTTCCCGAGTAAAGAGGCTGCGTTGCTGAAGCCGCACCCTGATACCACGGAAGAACAGTGGAAGAAGTTATGCGATTTGTTCACCAGTGAACCATTTTTGGTACTTGATTAAAGAAACCCGTTGCCTAAATTGATTTGATATTTAATTTCTTAAAATGTTACAGAAATGACGCGAGCAAAATAAGAAGAATAAATCAAAGTTGACTGTGAACCACGCTGCTGGTTCGCGTTGCTTTCAGCGCACACGAGCTTGCATGGTTAGTTAAAAACTAAATTTTAGACTTTATTAATATTTTTCGTCAATAACTTTATGCTATTGCCATGTAAAAAACTCAAGAAAGTGGCGATATCAATCCTGCAGTGCTGTATAAAAAGAATTATACAAACAAAGATTGGATTTGGACCTTAGAAGGAGCTAGAGAAATTTATGTAAGTCGTTTTTATTTTAATTTACTTTATGTAATTTATGTATATTTATCTACTTTAATGTTTATGGTAATTATTACCAATTTTTCAGGAATGGATGGATGCCTTCCAGCACTAGTGTGATTTAGAAGGGAAGTCTTACACCGAAATTGAAGTATATTCCGAGATATTAGGCAAAAAGTCGAGATATGTTCGGGGATTAGGACGCGCGGTTAAGCCTCCGCCTTCATCAACTTTGACTACACAGACTTCTGATCTACAACACCAGCTAGCAAAGGCAAGGGATGAGATAGAAGCGATGAGAGCTGCTAGAGAAAAAGATTTGCAAGAATTTATGAAGAAAGAAGCTGACATGGAGGCCACAGTGAGGAGCAGCGGGTGGAGCAAGAGAGCATCCGGTTGGAGCAGGAGGAGCGCATGAAAATGGAGCAAGAGCGCAAGCGAGTGGAGCACGAGGAGCACATGCAAAAGGAACAAGAGCGCATACGAAAGGAGCAAGAGTGCTTATGAACATAAATATCGAAGGAGCTAGAGAAGAAAATGTCATCTGTAAAGGAGAAGAAAATGAACGACATGTCAAAGCGATTATTCAGCCAGGTTGGAGGTTCAAAAAGGTAGATGCATCTATGTTGTAATAGTTTTGTGATTATGTATTATTACGATGTTATTATCGATTTAATTGCAGATTACAATTTGTTAGCATTAATGTGCATTAATATGAGTATTGTATTTTTTTTATAGTACTATATGTTATATAATATTTTTTATTATTATTGTTTTTCAAAAATCCAAATTATGTTTCCACCATTTGATCGGTAGTTAAACGCCCATCTATTAATAGATCGATAGGTTGTTAATCAACTGATCGATCGTTACACACCACCTTTCGATCGTCGACCGATCGGTATTGAAGTAAACGATCGATCACTAAAAAGAAAGAATCGATCGTCACAATTCTACCGAGCGATTAGTGACGTAGTCAATGATCAATCGCTTTACCCACTGAACGATTGGCTTTTGTTAAGACAATCGATCACTAAATTTAAAGTGATCGATCACTTATAAATAACAACCGATCGTCATTACTATAGCGATCGATCGTTTATTTCTTACTCCTCAATCGGTAAAAATGGCCGATCAATCCCCAATAATTCGCCGATCGATCGTATATGCTTATCGTTCAATCGTTGCGAAACATACCGATCAATCGCTCGTTTAACCGATCCATCACTAAGTCATTTACGAAAAATATCCGTCACTAAAAACTTTTTGTGACGAAATTCGGGTTTTGTCACGAAAGAAGTTGTTTTTGCAAAGAAATTAGACCTAGATTTCCAATTGGTTCTCTAACAGAAGTGATAAAGCATCTAGATTAAAAATTGTTAGAAACTCTCTCATAAATAACATCTGACAGAGTTGTCTTACCAACCCCACCAATCCCATAAATTCCAAGGAAGCGGACATCATTCGATCCAACCACAAATAAGTTCATCGTCTCCTCCACATGGGAGTCTATTCCTGCAAGTTTCCCATAAGCAACTGAAAATCTATGATTCAACTGATTAAATATAGTTTCACTGATTTTTTTCAGTCACTCTTGATTCGTAGATGCAAAAGAAGATACAAGGACCAATTTTTATGAGATTGTGATAGTCATATGGAGATAAAATGGTTAACGGTAAACGGTGTCACTACAAAAATTTTGATCTTCAGCGACTTTTCAACGGCGAAATGGATCTTTAGCGACGAAATCATCGGTTCGCCCTAAAGATAACATTTAGCGACGAATATCAATTTCGTCGCTAAACAGGTATTTTTCATAAACGACTTTTTCAGCGACGAAATACTTTTTGTCCCTAAAGGTAGTTTTAGCGACGAAAATACATGTTTGTCGCTAAATTATCAAAATAATGTGTTTTAGTGACGAAAATCATTGTTGTCGCTAAAAGTATCTTCTGCAACGATTCTAATTCATCGTTAACACTACTATTAGCAACAAAACTATCGATTCGTCGCTAAAAAGTGAAACTAATGTGTTTTTAGCGACGAAAATCAATTTCGTCACTAAAAATTTCTTCTGCGATTATTTTGTTTGGTCACTAAAACTACTTTTAGCAAAGAATTTAGGAGTTCTTCGCTAACTAGTAATTCATCTCGTTCGAACCAGTTCAATGTCGTTCGAATGAGTATTAATGACGAAAATTGTTAAATCGTCCCTAAATAAGTATTTAGCGACGACACAATTGAGCCTTGACCAATCATATAAATACTAAATAACTCGATAACCAAAAGGAAAAAAAGGATATAACATATAAGCAGCGTCACATATTGAGCCTTGACCAATCCTATAAATACTAAATTGTAATAAAAGAAATAATACAAGTATGTCAATCGAATTGAATAATATCTAAGTGTGTATGACTAAAATTTTATTGTATATATATCAATTTAAGTATTATATACTAAAACATCTAAGTATGCATGATTGAAATTTTATTGTATAATACATGTTTAGATATTATACACTACAATAGATCATATGTTATACACTGCTACAGGTCATATGTTATTTTTTATTTTAATTGGGAGGCCTAACAAGTACAATATTTAATGAAAATTGAATAGAGTGTGGAGTCAGGTCTCGAACTTAGGACCTTAGCTCTGATACCATATGAATCTATCACTCATCTCAAAAGCTGAAGCATATAGGAAGAGTTTTATTGTGTGTGTGTGTATATATATATATATATATATATTAATTTCGGTATTATACACATAAACATCTAAGTATGTATAATTGGAATTTTATCGTATAATACATGTTTAGTAATTGTACACTAAAACAGGTCATATGTTATACATTACTATATATAGGTCATATGTTATTTTCTCTTTTAATTGGGTGGAAGATCTTCGGATTTGAATTATATTCTTTAACATTATATGTATAATCAAAATAGTTTAGTGCATACTAAGAGTCTTAGTAATTTAGTTAGTTAACAAATTCTTAATCAGAGAGCTTGTTATGTAGATTCGCCAGTGTAATATCAACATTAGCATAAAATAATGATGTCACTAAGTATAATATTGTATAGTATGTCACTCAAGTATAATATTGGTATAGCATGATATATTATATTATATTATGGCATATTATGACATCATATATGATATATTGATATAGGACTAGTATTATATTATAATTATTATATATTAATACTACTAATTTATTTTAATTAAGATTATTATTACTAGTACCAAGTATTATTTATTTTAATTAAGATTATAATTTTAATTAAAGTTACTATTAATCAGTTGTAAATACACATTGCCCATCTAAATTGACGGATAATTTGGGTACGGGATCCGAATTGAAAAAATGTGTAACTTTATGTGTCTAATGTGTCAAAAATAATATATCGGAGTGTAAAGTGTAAATGACTCAAAGATAAGAGTTAAAGTATATTTAACCCTTTAATTTATTTAAAATAGGTAACTACAAAATATAACTTATTATTAAAGTTTTTGAAAAACTACCAATTAGAAAAGATCGCCGGGAGAGGGTTCTCACGACGCCCTTTTTTTCTTCCCGCCCCGCCCCAAATCCCCCGTTTCTCGTCTGTCATCTCCCCCCTCCCAAATTGCAAAAACCAGCGAGTTCAGCAAAAGTGGGTCATCTTCCACCGCGATGAGAAGGCCAAGAAGCAAGAAGAGTCATCTTCCAGTACGAGACCTGGGGGCATGCATGGTGGCTTTCCAGGAGGTATGGTTGGAGGTTTCCCTGGCAGAATTCCAGGAGGTGTGCCTGAAAATGTTGATTTTGGCAAAATATTGAATGTAAGTTTGACGGACTCTGTAAATCAAATCATTTTTCTTCGTTCTTTTTTTTCCCTCCTTTGGAAAGGACCCTGAACTGATGGCAGCATTTGGTGATCCAGAAGTCATGTCTGCTCTGCAAGAATCAAGATGGTACTTTTTCTGTTCTTCTGTTCTCTGATTTTGGTTATAATTATTTCAGGTTTTCCTACTTATGTATTTTCCTCGTCTTTCATATTATTTTTATCTTGGATTGAATAGATCCTAGTGTTAAGACAAAGTAGTTGGACTAAATAGATTTAAATCGTAGTCTAGAGGTACAATGCGACTAAGGGCCGTTGTGGGGATATAATAGTTGGAAGTATTGATTCAAAATTCTCTGCGAAAATCTATCATGGGTGGGCCTTTTTTATTTCAAGGTTTTTGCGGAGTTTCTCAGGAGGACTACTTGGTATTTGAAGTAAAATAGCAGTAGTTGTATCCAAGTTTGATGGTGGAGTTTTATAGTACAATTCATGTTGTTTACAATCCATTTTGACCCTTGAAAGTATTTTGAAGCCGAGTTTTGATGAAATGTGCAAACCAGAATTGCATCATCTAAAATTTTGGGAAGATGGATATGGTCTAAGTTGATATTTATTAAGATAAAACTCGTAGAATCTGTATCAATTGTAGTGGCCATTCGTCAAAAATGGAGAAACATTCTGCAAGTTAAAGTTTGATCGTTTCAAGGTATGCAAATTGTGTAATATTTTTGGATGATGTCAAAATGGATCTTAAATTGAATCTTCATATCATTTGCTGAATTGAGTGCCTATCATTTGCTGGGACCTTTGCCAATGCTTGTCTCAATCATTGATATTAGATAGAAATTTCCGTCAGAATGATTTTTACCTTCCTGCGTGTCGTTTACAGTTTTACCTTGTCTGATGTCATGTCCCGTTCTTGGCTAATGATTTTGCAGTAATGAAGAACCCTTGCTAATCTCGCTAAGCATCAAGGAAACCCCAAGGTGGCTCCTATAATTGCAAAGATGATGAGCAAATTCGGAGGGCCGAAGTAAACTGGTTTAATATTTGCATTTTGCTTGTGGGGGATAAACTTTCTGTAAGTTCAGGCAGCAGGGTCTTTCATGTAACCTAGAGGTTGTATTATTGATGCCATCTTATACTTGTGTGAGTTATATGTAACCTTGAGGTTGCATTTTCGATTTTATAAATGGTTTAATATAATGTTTTTTTTAATCATCTATCTTACTGGTACTGGAAGATGACTCTTCATGATTAATTTAACAGTGCTTCACCTATGCTAAATATAATTTTTTAATTGTATCTAATTGATTAATCTGCTTGTTCAAGTAAGTGCTTGTATGTCTTGTTTATGCATGCAATTGTTTATTGTTTACCTACCTCTCTATTTGCATTGGCTTGGAGTTTTATTCCACTCCATTACTTTTACTGGTTAGTGGTTTTGTTCCCTTATGTTGCAGGAAGGTCTGCTCCTCGTGCAGCCCCTCATCATGCTGCTTCAACTATTGTGAATGATGCTTCAACTATTTTTTAGAACAGGCTTAATGATGGTTCAACTTAATGCATGCTAGAGCAACTTCAGTATATCTCGGCGTAGGTTTCACAAAAAGATTCTTCGGGATTTATTGCTAGTTGTGAGGTTTCTTTGTTTTAATTTTGTTAGTGGGTTTGGACTTACATAGGCTTTTGTACATTCTTTATGTTTTGGATTTGTGTAGAATATTGATATTTTTTCTACCTTTTGGATTGGTGTAAAACTTGCTATTTTGCATTGCACTTGTGTATTTGAGAAATTTTTCATATTTAAAGAGCCAAAATGTGTTGGTATTGCGACATTCTTATGTGTAAATTGTGCTATAATTTGAATATTTGTAAATATGAATCAATGTAAAAATGCGTTCGAACAAGATGTTCAAAAATTTAGTTCGAACGAAATATCTGGTTTGAACAAGGATGTCAATAAATTTGGTTCGAATGAAAAATATGTTTTGAACAAGATGTCAAAAAAATCTGGTTCGAACGGGAGTTTAGGGACGAAACTTTTCGTCGCTAAAATCTATACATTTTTTTATATTCGACGACTTTCAGCGACGAAAATAATGATTTAGTGGCGAAAATCTTACTCATCAGCGGCAAAATTTTTTCGTCGCTCAAAGTCAAATTTTCAGCGACGAAATGAATTTTGCCACTAAAGATGACTTTTAGAGACGACATGAAAATTTCGCCGCTGATGACTTTGAGCGACGGGCTTTCAGCGACGAAATGGCGACGAAAAAATTTAGCCAATGATACCTTTTAGCGACGAAATTCCTATCTTCGAAAATTTTCGCCACTGGAAGTGAAAATTGTTGTAGTGTGTTTAGAAGAAGCATAGTTCTGTGATATAACGACGATTACATATATGGATTATTGTATTGCTCTGAAGAGTTCTGGATCAGTACACTTTCCTTGTTTAAGTTTTTCGTCGTCCCTAAAGGTGACGATGCCTTTCTGTTGCAAAGTAGAATATAGATGGTCTGTAAAACTCTTGCGGGTGTCTTCGCCATAGAAATTGAGGAAAACTTCATGCTGCCATCGATCTGTTGAAGGGGAAGAAGATAATAGTCTTTTTTTCTATTTTTTCCCCGTTTCGAACAAGATGGAGAGGCAATACGTATTCCTTTTCCCTCATTTCCTAAACAAGATGAAGATCCTCTTTGAGTTTCCATGGATTCCATCGGAGATTACAAGCCTGATTAAGGCGGCAAGTATAATTTGCAGACTTGGAGAATGGGAAGAAGGGAAGAACACCAAAGGGGGTTAGTTATAAAAATATGCAAAAACTGCACCCCTGCTTAATTTCTGTATAGTAGAAAGGTTGGCGAGGAACTTCCAGGGTGGCCCGATGGTTAAGCACCATCAACGTCCCTGGAGAAGGAATCTCGTCTAGAAATGATGGTGTTTGTTTCAGATTCGCCCTTTTAATAATCTGTTACTATAACTTTGAGATTTGGGAATCTGAACCTACCATTCAGTCTAATAATTTAACTGGAGCTTTTTTTATCGTCAAGATAAAAGAAAGAAATAAAAAAGAAGGAAATATCTTTTTTTCTTTGTAAAAAAGATGGAAAGATCACCCCAAGGGCGCTAGCTCAGTGGTTGGGAGGGACATCATTCTTTGGACTCAACGTACCAAGTTCGAGTCTCAAGGGTTTGAGGTGGATTCTCCTACTACTAGGCGAGCTCTTGAATTACCTGCTCCTTGAGTTGTGGAATCGGTCCAGGAGGTCAGAATTTGTACTTCACGATTGGGAGATCAAATATTGTTGTAGTTCTACTTTCTAGGACAGTATGGCTCCGTATATCACCGAGCACAATAAAGTAGCATGTGGGTTCGTTTGTTTAGTACTTGTCTTTATGGGTTCTAATCCAATAATGGAGCGTGTTCATCCTTATCCTACACCTACACGTCAGCTAACCCAAATTAAAAGGCTTTACTTTTTTAGAAAAAATAAGATTTTAGTCTTTGAGTTTTATTCATTTTATTTTTTAGTCCTTTGATTTAATTAATTTTTTCAAATTTTCATTCTTTAGTTTACATTTTTTACGAAAGAGTGTTTCTCTAATGGAAAGGCGCGCCAAACCAGCATTAGGCCATGTATATTCCAGGTCACACTGCCATGTAGGCCTGTCCAAAAAACCGGCCGGACCGGACCGAACCGGCCAAACCGGACCGGCCCGAACCGGTTTTGACCCAAACCGGTTGACTTTTAGTCAACCGGGTTGACCGGACCGGTAAATCGGTGTATTCCGGTCCGGTTCCGGGTTACCCTCATGAAAACTCGGGACCGGACCGGAGTATACCTCTCCAAACCGGCCCAAACCGGAAATTAGCCCAAAATGGCAAGGCCCAACCCAAAAATCGGCCCAAAATGGCATGGCCCAACCCAAAACCGGCCCAAAATGGCATGGCCCAAACCGACCCAGACCGGACCGGTTAAACCGGAAACCGGACCGGACCGGTCCGGTCATATAACCGGTCCGGTCCGGTCCGGTCTATATACTTTGAAAAAGTTCCGGTTTGGCCGGCCAAACCGGACCGGACCGGCTGTTGGACACCCCTACTGCCATGTAATTCATAAACCTAAAAATGATAAACAACTTGGTTCTAGATTTTAGAAGGGTTCAGATAAACGTCGTCGTCCCCTTGTACATTTGAAGCCAAATCCTTTTGCTTTCTCGACTAAGTGTTTCGTTCCATCCATTCACCCACAGACTCCCGAGTCCTTTTGCTTACTCAGCCAATCAACGTCTTCAACTACTGCGTAAGGTTTGCTGATTCGGAGAAATATATCACAAAGAGCCAAAACAATTTTGAGGCAGAGACACGGCAGTGAAGAGGGTTTCGAAGTTGAGTTGGTGGATATGAGTGTTTTGTGTGCTATATGAACTGGTTTCAAGGAAAGTGACAATTTTGGGAGGTAGGGGCTATCTTTTGACTATTTTCCTACAACAATAAGACAAAAAATATAAGATTTTGTTTAAGAAGAAAATTTTGGCGAATTTGTGGTGTTTTGAGAGTGAATGAAATGGGGTATGACGATTGATTCTGTGGTATTTTGAGAGTGAGTGAAATGAGAAAAAAAAGTTGTGAAGGTAGAGTGCTAAGGAAGTGTTGACACATGACATTAAAAACAATACTTTCTTGATGATTTAATGGAATAAATGTATGAAATCAAGGAATTATGACAACTAAGCAATTATCAAGACAATGTAGCATAATCAAGGCAATCAAATCAACCCCAAGAGATTAATCAAGCAATTATCAATAAAATCATTCCGAAGGATATCTCAAACTGATCTCTTGACGGATGAAGCAGAATCTATCTTTTTTGAGAGGTATTGTGAAATTATCTGCCAATTGAAGGTCGATGTTTACAAACTCGAGAACAATATCCCCTTTTTAGAATGGTCGGGAATGAAGTGATGCTTAATCTTCATATGATTTGTCCTAGAGTGTTGAATAGGATTTTTAGTATTGTCAAATTTTATTGGGATGAGAGACAATGAAGATTAAAATATTCTAAATATTTATATATCCATAATATTTATGCACAAAAATTGCCAATAGTATTATATTGGGCTTCTGTAGTTGATAAAGCTACGAAGTTTTGTTTCTTATAAAACTAAGAGACTAGTGAAGGTCCAAGAAATAGACATGCACCACAAGTAATCTTTCTATCAATTTTATAACCAGCATAATCCGTATTCGAGTATCCTTGCAAAATAAACTCAACACACTTAGGATAAAATAAACCAAGATTGCGAGTGTCAACAAGATATCTGAATATTCTCTTGACCGCAAGGAGATAAGACTCCTTATAAGCAAGATTGAAATCTATCACACATGCAAACACTAAACATTATATTCGATCGATTAGCTGTAAGATAGAGTAAGGAACCAATCATACTTCGATATTTAGTTTTGTCTACGTCCTTGCCGTTCTCATCTTATGAGTCTAGGTGACAACCCAAGAGGGGGGTGAACTGAGTTTTAATAAAAATTCAAACTTTTTTGTAGCCAACTCAAAAATAAATCACAGAACAATAAATAATAAAGAGTAACAGTAGAGAGATAACACTGATATTTTTAGGTGGTTCGGCCAAGACTTGCCTACGTCCACCCCAAGGTTATTGCCTTCCTTGGGTTTCTCCACGATTATCCAATAGTAATCACACCTTAGCTTCTGGGTACTAAGTAACCGTTACAAGCTTTCTACCACGGTCACGCTCCAAGTGTTATCCACACTTTAATGTTTTCTAGAGGGTTGATGAAAGAAGTAATAAAGAATAGCTCTTAAAGTTTGATGTGCAAATAAAAGGCATAATAACGAGCAAGAAGACAGAGATCAAATAATAAAAACTGTAGTAATTGTAGGTATCAGCAGTAGCTTTCTTGGGATTTGTGTAAACTTTCTTCTTCAAGCTTTTTTTCTCTCTTTGTAGGCTCGGTCAAGATTGATGATGCAACTGATTTTTTTCTCTCTCTCTCCATGTTGTTCTATTTTGAAGCCTTTGGTCTTGAGTCCCAAGGGTTTTATTGTAATGGTGAAGAGGTTCTATTTTTTCTCTCTCCACATTGTTCTTATGTGTCGACACCATCTTTAAGTCTAGAATAAGGCTCTCTGGTGTTAGTGGCATGTGTCGATACCATCAACATGGCTCTCGGGTTGCAGTGCGAAGTGTGGACACTTTCATTCCATGTGCCGACACCACCAAAGAGGCTTTCGGGTGTCAATTCAATGTGTCGACACCATATCAACTATTTGTCAACACCATCTTTGTTGGAGGAGTTTTTCAGTGCATGGATGTTATAATTTCCTTTCCACATTTTCTTGAAAGTCCTACAATAGATAATGTGAATGTTTAAGTGCAAGCATTGGAGTTTGATTCAAATACAAGGCTATATAAAAGCTAGAGAGACTAAATCCTTTTGAAATGATTCGACGGGATTGTGGATTGACCACCCCGTGTTCTAAAATACTATAAAACGTATGTTATCATCAAAATTGAATTAGATTGCTCAAAAAGCAGCCTTAAGCTAACAATTTCCCCTTTTTGATGATGACAAACCAACGAGAAAATTCTTTTGCGTAGAAATAGAAAGGCACCCCCTAATAACAAGCCAACAACAAAATGTTCTCCTACTCTTTCTCCCCATTTGACTTTATAAAAAAGAGAGGGATAGAGTAAAGGATCAACTAGGAGGAGAGCCAGGGTCATGGTTGTACCGTCCAAGGAATGTACCCTAAGAGGTGTTGAACCACTAAACCCATGCAATGATGTGGGGACGAAGATTTTGATCGGTGTCAATGAAGATCTCGGTGGTCTGATTGATGTCGACCACAGTTTGACAGATACTTCCACCCAATGTTTCCATAGCTCTGACCATTTCATCCACGTTGGTCATCACAGTGTCTCAGAATTTCCCGAGCAATCGTAATGTTGGTGTTGTAAGAATGATGAGTAGAACGTACCTAATGCTACAAGGTCTCAAACTTCATTATGTGAGTTGATAGAAGAGTTGTAATCTCCTCAAAACCTTTCTCCATAATCTCAGCCAAGGAGTCTAGTTTCTAACCCATCCTCTGCTGCTTTTCCTTCAAATCATGAAGAGAAGCTTCAAGAGTGTTCAGTCGAGGCCCAAGACGAATAATTTGCAAGGCTCAAGAGGAGGATGCATGACCAGAAGGTGGAGTACACAGAGATTCTTCACCTTCAACTCCCCCATCGAATTCTTCGTCCTCTTCATCTTCATCTTCATAATCTTCAGGAGCACTTTTCTGAGGAGTTGCCACTCCTTTCTTAACCCGTTCTCCTTCTTCCTTCTGAATAAAAAATGATATTGCAAACCATATAATAAAGCAACCATCTATGGATGTTAAGGTGACTAGCCTCAAGTTTAACAAGCTCATCTAAACTAGGCTCATCCAAAACAACCCTAAGTATCTCTCTGGGTTCCACATTAGATAAACCACTCCATCCTTAAGAATCGAAGAACTTCCTTCCCGGATTATGAGAGGAGGCCAAAGTATTCAAGGAATTCACAGATAAGTACAAATCTTTCCCTTTTAGTGGTCAAACATCTCCTTAAAATTAAATCCATTGGCAGTAAACCAAAAAAACGACGCCAAACTTCCAGAAATTACCTTGTAGTGTCGAAAATCTCTTGCTACTTATCTTGATGTATCCCAGTGTGGAAGAACCGAATCACAAAAGCCTCATTGGGTACTTCTACCATTCTTGTCCTCTTCCGTGCCCTAAAGGATTTGGCTTGGCGAGTGGCCCTCTTGGAACATCCACTCGACATGATGGAGAGAAGTTTTAGGGTTTTCTAGTGAGAGGTAGGGGATTTTCGGTGGAAAGGAGAAATTTTTAGTGGAAATGAGAGGTTTGGGTAATTAGAGAGTTTTGAGAGTGTTAAAGAGGATGAGACGAGGGTTCTGGGAGTTAAGTATTGAGAGTGTCGACTCATATGCCTTTAAAGGTATTAACATGAGCAAATGAATCGTCGTGTAAAAAACTGATCATTCGAAACATATGTCGACACATGGTTGAGTATGTGTCGACACATTACATACGCACTTGACTGCAATGTCGACACATGGATTCAAAGTGTCAACACTGCTAAACAACCTCTCAGGTTGATGACCAATGTGTCGACATATACATCTCCAGAGAAAACATGTAAAGCAAAGTCCACAAGAGTCAACACTTGGTGACACATGACATACAAATGTGTAAAATAAGATGTTTTCATGAGAAAAATGTATGAGCACAAGCAATTTAAGCACGAGAAGCATAGTATTGACATGAAAGAGTGCGACAATGATATGGTAATCAATATGAAAGGAACTGCATACCAATCCCTTGATGTCTGAAGTAAAATGGATCATCATTGCGAGATTTTGTGAAGATATCAAAAAGTTGTAGATTGGTTCTTACAAACTCAAGAACAATATCACCTTTTTGAGCATGACACGAATAAAATGATGCTGAATCTCAAAATATTTTCTCCTACTGTGTTGAATGAGATTTATAGAAAGATTTATTAAACTTGTGTTTTCGCATTTTATTGGATGAGAGAATAGTGAAGATTAAAATCTTTCAATTCTTGTTTCATCCACAATATTTGTGCACAACAGTTCCCAATGGCAATATACTCGGTTTCCATGATTGATAGAGCGATGAAGATTTTTTTTCTTACAAAACCAAGAGACTAGGAACTGGCTAAGAAATTGACATGCACTACTAGTGCTTTTTATATCACTTTTGTAACTGACATAATCAGTATTCGAGTATCCTTACAAATTAAATTCAACACTCTTAGGGTAAAACATGCCAACTTTTTGAGTTCCAAAAAGATATCTAAATATTTTCTTGACCGCAAGAAAGTGAGACTCTTTAGGGCAAGATTAAAATCTAGCACACATGCAAACACTAAATATAATATCCAGTTTACTAGCAGTAAGATAATGTAAGGACTCAATCATACCTCGATATTCTATTTGGTCTACATCCTTACATTTTTGTCGATGGATTCATAGCTGTACCTATAGGTTTTGAGTCATCCATTCTGAATCGTTTGAGTAGATCTCGTGTATTTTACTTGGTTTAAGAAGATGCCCTCATTATTTTGATTAATTTGAAGTTTGAGAAAATAATTCAACTCTCCCATGAGGCTCATCTAGAAATTTACTCTGTATAACTTTAGAAAATCCTTCACAAAGAGATTCATTAGTATATCCAAAAATAATATCATTAAGATAAATTTGAACAATCAACAATTGGATCATTTTGAAAACATCATAAAACCCAGGGACTATGTGTGATAAACGCGAAAACCTAAAGACGAATTTCAAAAGTGATGAAAACCCAGATACAAAAATGATCATTAAGCCTTTTATTTATGCATAAGAGTAGTTATTCTAAGGTTATTTTATTTTGAAAATGGTGGTGGATCGTTCAAATTTTTCAAAATGTAAATATAAATAACTATTATTTTGGGAATGATAATTTTTTATGGAAAGTATTTATTGGGAGACTCTCATATGGGAAATTCTACAAGGTGAGAAGGCATTTATTAATGGAGAACTTCCACATGCATTTGTTTTTTTTCCTAGGCTCCACAAGCATTTGTTAAAGTGCAATGTGTGAAGGCTAAGGTGCACCACACGCACGCGCACGTGGTGTGGGCTGTAGGGCATTACTAGCATTTTTGTAAAGCACTTAGAACGAAGCATCGGAGCTTGGATCGTTGTTGTAGATCTTTGATCATTTGAAATGACATTTTACACATAAATCTTATCTAGTAATTGCAAAGTAAACACATTCGAACGACAACATTCAAGCTTCCGAACGGTACTTCGATGAACACAAACAAAACAGTGTTATTATCCAACAAAAAATAAAAAATTCAAAAGCATGAAATTGAAAAGCAATGTGAGGAAGAAAGTTTTACCTAAAGTTGTTTGAGTGATCTCGAAATAAATCACAAAATAGTGAAAGTTTGAGAGAAGGGAGAGTGAAAGTGTGATTTTGACAAGTCTGGTAGGTTTAATGTGACAAGTTGGGCGTCCACACAGGTTCCATAGGGGTTTGGACGGTTTTCAATGGTTAGATTCACATGTGGCCCAATCAAATTCAACATCATTGAATATCCAGATTCGAAAATCTTCTAGAACTTACATTCGTTCGGACTATATGTATTGGTTCGGAGGGTTGCGACATCACGTGTGTGAAGTTTTGCAACATGGAACCACACGAACGCAGAAGAAGCATTCATACGTGTGTAGACTTGTTTTCCATGTTCGAACGGGTTTCTTTTTTGGCGTTGGAACAATTAAGTATACGTCCGGACAGAATTAAGTGTTCATGACCATTTTTAATTTGTCAACATATGCTTATGATTATTATTCGTTAGGTAATGTCTGTGCGAACGGTTGTAAAATAACGTCCGGAGGACTTGGAAAATTTGTGAGGATTATAATCGTCAATCAGTTACGACAATTTGGATTTTTTCACCTAGATAAGAGTTCGAACATATTGTTTATGGGTCCGGACGGATATTAAGTAAAGTACTTTTAATTGAAATCACATTTTACACAGAAATCTTATCTAGTAAAGCACTTTTAATTGCAAAGGTAATGCAGATCTTGGCATTGGCGGAATATTTTACAGCTTTGAGAGATCCCACAGACTAGATTTAAAGTTTTACACAGAAAGCTTATCAAGTAAAGCAGTGCTTCTAAATGTTAGGTAATGCATATCGTGGCATTGGCTGAATATTTTACAGCTTCGAGAGATCCCACAGACTAGATTAGACTAGATTTAAAGTGGTGGTGGGGATGGTGGAAGCAATTTTTTGTGGTTTGATAATGGGAATCCTTTGGGTCCGCTGTTTAAGAGGGTCCTTCTTGAATTTATTGTAGCAGCGGAACATGGTGATTTGGATGCCTAGGCCCCGTGTTCGCTGTTCAGTCCCCAATGAGGTGATCGCTCACTTCGGACACAGGTAAGCTCCAATGGTATCTGTTAGACCTTACTCAAACGGAGTAGGTATTCGAAATACCTTGTGCGGAATCTCCAGTTTACTAGAATAATGGTCTCTAGTCTTATAGCCCCACGATCAACGGACCACGGATCACGAACACTGCTCTCAAGTCGTTCAGGAGGCTACCAGAGTCTCCTTGTGAAATTCCACCCTTCAGATCCAAGGCTAAAAGATGGAAGTCTGATGCCTTGAGATAAAGTTCTTCTCTGTGAGTGTTTAGAAAATACGTCGATCGATTTTTCTCACCAAGTTTATTTTCTTAAATAAATACATAGGAATCTCACATAGAGAATCCCAAGGAGAGAAATCAGCTAAGTTTGAATTCAAATAGAGATCTACATAAGATCTTAAGTTTGACTATAATTCAAACTCTAGCTTTTAAATTTAAACTCACAGGTGGATGCTCCCATGTGTCATGCGATTTTCCAACATCTCCCACTCATGCACATTAGTGTCATCTCTAGAAATTGTCTCCATTTGAACTCTTATCTCGTCATCCATACAAACTGGAAATCAAGCATGCGACCTGATGAGAAAGTATAGGGTGGAAGGGCTATATCAAGTTACCATCTTACCAACATAGCACCTCATTCAAAAATATCTTTTCCATGCCCCAGACTATTTGATCACACTAGATCGAGTCCCTTTAATCCCTTATAAGCATCAAAGCTTAAAGCAACACTCGATCTCACATTGTATAATATGCTCATGACTGTGTGAACACAAAATGACATAATCGTCAGGACAATGAGCCACAAAATAAAGGTGTGTGTCCAAAATAATCTTCCCTAGACACTCAAGCCAATTCGTTTCTACTTGACCGCTTTCCTAGACATGCTCCGCGAGACCGTATAAATCGTGGTCCTAAGAAAACATCCTAAAGTAGCGTCGTCGAGTATCCATTTTATGACATAGTTCCAGGTTCGAAGGGCACAAAGTAGACCATCTATAGGTGTATAAGGGCTCACATAGTGACGGAACAGAGATTCATCCATCACTCCCTCAATTGGTCGGCAATAGCACATACAATATGAAATGTATGCTACAGCGGAGCTCCCACTCAAATGGGCTTGTCACACTCTAACTCTGTACGAATCTTATCTAGTCGTCATGAAGCCGCACTAATCTGAGTTTCTTACTACAGTTGCTCTTCAAGCGCCTGTATAAGATCTCACATTCAACTTTATTTAGGTTTCATGAAGTTTCGTGCGCGACTTTGATAAGTCTCATCTTAGCCCAGCTAAGGCGACATTCTTTAAAATAATCTTGCACGTTACTGAAATGTCAAGACAATTACTTTCTCGCTTTCTAAGCGCCAAAGTTAACTTTGTCTCGTGCCACTCGCTATCCAAGCGCTTGGGTGATCATCCATGTGAGTGGATCGATCATAACCTAGTGACACATCAACAATGTGTGCTACAAAGTGTATGGAAAAATGAACAATATCATTAATGCAAAAGATACCTCTTATTACAAAATGTGAAATGAGATATTTATAAACAACATATATCAAATCCTACGAAGTCCCAGACTCCTAACATGAGTCTAAAAAATATCTCTAGCAATAGCCTTCGTAAGCGGGTCGGCTATCATCTTACTAGTGGAAATATGTTATAGGATCGCTTCTCCACGCACAACAATGTCACGAATGTAGTGATAACGAATGTCAATGTGTTTGGTCTTTTCATGGTATTTGGGATCCTTAGTATATGCGAAAGCCGCCATACTATCACAATATATCTTGACGGCTTCATTTACAAGAGCCGTAACAGATAGGCGCTGAAAGAATCTCCTCAACCAAACAGCCTCTTGTACTGCTGCTGAGCAAGCAACATACTCAGACTCCATCGTGGACAAAGATATACATGATTGTTTCTTGCTGCACCAAGAGATGGTTTCTGCACTAAGTAGAAATGCGTAACCCGTAGTGGATTTAAGTCCATCTCTGTCGCTATCCCAATCAGCATCTCAAATCTCCACCCTAATAGCAAAAAACAAGATCCGAAGTCCCACGCAAATATCGAAAGACCCTCTTAACTGCTTGCCAATGAACAGGTCCAGGGTTACTTTGATAACGACTTACGATACCTACTGAAAAACAAATGCCCGGTCATGTACACATCATAGCGTACATCAGACTTCCAACTACATTCGCATATGGAACCCTAGCCATTTTAATATTTTCCTCATCACTCTTAGGACAATTATCAAGGCTCAATGTATATCCCTTCTCGATTGGAGTGTCTACGGGTTTTGAATTATGCATATGGAAATGTTATAGAATCCTCCTTACATATGTCTTTTGAGACAATCCAAGAAGCTTCCTAGATCGATCTATAAAGATCTTGACTCCAAGCACAAAATTTGCCTCACTCATGTCCTTCATCTCAAAAGTAGAGGACAACCACCCTTTGGTGGCGACAATCATGTCTAAATCATTTCAAGCTAACAAAATGTCATCTACACACAACAACAAGAGCACAAAGCTCTTTCCTGTATGCTTGACATACACACAATGGTCTTCTTCCAACATTTCAAAGCCAAACAAAGTGATGACCTCATGAAATTTGAAGTACCACTGTCTAGACAACAATTTAAGAACATATATGGAACATTTGAGCCGGCATACTTTGCGCTCTTTTCCCTGGGCCTCAAAGCCAACAGGTTGATCCATGTAGATCTCTTCGTCTAGTTCTCCATTGAGAAATGTTGTTTTCACACTCATTTGGAAAAGTTCCAAATCTAAGGATGTAACAATAGCTAGAATGAGGCGAATAGAACCTTTCGTATAATTCTCACCACTGGGGAGAATGTCTCTTCATAGTCTATACCTTCTTTCTGGGTATAACCTTTCGCCATGAGACGGGCCCTATACTTATCAATCAATCCATCTGCCTTGCGCTCTTTGCCATTGAACTTATCTCGTCCCTCATATCATCCAACCATTCATTTGAGACAGGTGAAGCTAATGCTTCCTTATACGAAGCAGGTTCATCAGGGTCATACGGAGCACACATGAAAGATTCCCCTTCAATCTCAAATCGACGACGCGGAATAGTTCCACGTTCGCTTCTTCGTATCTGAGACCCTTGTGAGTCATTCATTAGTGCTACACTCCCACTGACTGGTACACTCCCACTAGGAGCTAAGTCACTACAAATCTTTTTGGTGATTTCAAGCTGAGATACAAAATCTCCACCTGCACTAGAAGATGATGTGACCCCTTCCAACTCTTGTAACTCAAAGAATTCAAGACATTTCTTTGCTTCACCGATATCTGGAAAATCACACTCAATGAATGTGACATCACGCGACTCTATCTCAGTCATTCCTCCATTGGGATGTTCACCAAACATCATGTATCCCTTCGAGCTTTCAGAGTATCTTATAAAGATATGTTTCTTAGCTCTAGGGCCTAGTTTCCCGAACTTATGGGAAGTGTTGTGAACAAATCCCGCAGAACCCCAAGGCCGCAAATGCTCCAAAATAGGTTTTGCGTCAATCCAGGATTCATATGGGGTGTTAGGAACTGACTTCGAAGGCACTCGGTTGAGGATGTAGCAGCAGTCAGAAGAGCATCCCCCAGAAAGATATTAGGAGGTTAGCCTACGCCAACATCGATCTAACCATTTCTAATAAAGTACAATTCCTTCTTTATGCAACACCAATTTGTTGCGGAGTTCCAGGAATCGTTAATTGCCTGCGTATATGTTTTTCCTCACACAGTTGCTGAAACTGAGTGGATAGATATTCCCGAACCCGATTAGTGCGAAGAATTTTTAGTTCCTCTCTTTTTGATTCTCAACCTCTGTGAAAAAATGTTTGAAGCAATCCAATGCCTCATAGCGATGGGAAGATCAGATAAACGTAACTGAAACAAGAATAATCATCTATCAAGGTGAGGAAATAAGATGTGCCATGGCGTGCCTTTACGTTCGTAGGTCCGCAAATGTCTGAATGGATTAATTCTAGAGAATGAGATGCCCTAGGTGCCTTACCAAAAGGTTTCCTACATGTTTTACCGGCTAAACATTGCTCACGCACAGGTGGGCTTACATTAGCGAGAGGCCCCAATAGGCCTTCTCTAGCTAGTCGAGCCATTCTATCTTTTCCTATGTGTCCTAGTCTAGTATACCATTTCACAGAGTTAGAAATAACATCATCATTATCAGCAATGTAAGAAATAGAGGAACGTTCTAAATCCAACATAAAAAAACTATTATTTAAAAAACTTTGTCTATACAAAGCCTTATTCAAATAAAAATCTATCTATGGCCCATCAAAATGAAAACTGAAACCAAGGTCTTACATAGAAATAACTGAAAATAGATTACATTTAACACCAGGTGCATAGAGCACATAATGAAGAAGTAATGTACGTCCGAGACGCATCTTGAGTTGAAAAATTCCAACTCTTAATACTTCTTCTCTCGTTCCGTTACCCAAAATAACGTACTGGTTGCCTGCTGATAGTTTTCTGTAATCTACAAATCCAACTCGATCTCTCGCTACATGGTTGGTTACTCCTGTATCTACAATCCATTCAGGGATCGAGTGAGCAACGTATACATGTGAACAAAAAAAAGTAAGGAAAGAGTTGGGTTCAGATGGTACCTTATTCAGCTCAGTGCACTAACGAGCGAAGTAACCCTTCTTACCACAGTTATAACATTTCATCTTGGTCTTATCTTTCTTGCCAGCGCGCTTGTCTCTGCGGCGCTTTGCAGTCTTTTCATTCTTTGGATCAAGACCCTTTGTTGTACCAGTTAATTTCTTAGCCGCTTTGCACTTAGGCCTAAATGTCTTGCGTTGCCCACCTTGGGCAACAATCGCGGTTGGATGGTGCTCTCCCAAGCGCTCCGCCTCCAGCTCTAAATGGCGAGAAATATCAAAAAATGTCTTGATATTCTCACTATGAGTCGACATAAGTGTATTTTGCCCCCATTCGGACTCTGGCAGTGAACGTATCGCAGCTTGAACTTGCTACTCATCGGTGAGATTAACACCTACAGCCTTCAGATCATGGACCCAGTTAGCCCAAGCAAGCGACCCGGGGATCTTATCCTAGGGCGCCGCTTGAGGCTCCGAGAAGGAGTTGCGGCCAGCAGTGTTGGCCACCGTCAACCGTCGGCTGGAAATGATAGGCCGGACGCTGGCCGACCGTTCCAGCGGGGACCACCGCGCAGCCTACCGGCGCACTGGTGGCCGCCAAATAGGGTGTGACACTTCTGGAGGTGTCTTCACCTCCTAGGCCGAGACCTCCTCAGATGTGCTGCTGGGAGGAGCAGTGCCAGTTATACCAGGCGCGCTCCGGCCTCCTAGCACTGGTCGGTGGTAGGCGGCAACCCACCATGCCGCCGACCACCTTTTCCTTTTCTTTTATAGTGCATAGTTTCTAACTTGTGCCGATTTCACGAAGAAAACAAGGTTCAAAGTGTATTTCGAACATATATGAAACAACAAATTTTCATAAAGCTTGTATATCTAAACACTCCATGAAAACCAATTTCAAAGATATAGAATAGAGAACAAATGTAATCCACAAACGTAAAGCCAGAGAAATAAAAAAAATCTCACTTTCAGGTGATTTTTCCAAAAACAAATCCACGTATGGGAAAAACAAATTGTTCAGCTTTAAACTAGAATACTATTCTTAGCATATTCATAGCAGAGTCCGATCCACTTCATTCATAATTTAAAAACATATTTTAAATCATCTATAACATATTTTTAACATGCTCACCAAAATTCAACATCAAACAAATTAACACCGAATTAAAACACATGTTATTCAAACATCATAGATTAAATAAAAAACATGTTTTACAGGGCGAAAACAAGGTAACCTGGCTCCGATACAGATGTTAGATCTTACTCAAACGGAGTGGGAGGCTACCAGAGTCTCCTTGTGAATTTCACCCTTCAGATCCAAGGCTAAAAGATGGAAGCCTGATGCCTTGAGATAAAGTTCTTCTCACCAAGTTTATTTTCTTAAATAAACACATAGGAATCTCACATAGAGAATCCCTAGGAGAGAAATCAGCTAAGTTTGAATTGAAATAGAGATCTACATAAGATCTTCAGTTTAACTATAATTCAAACTCCAGCTTTTAAATTTAAACTAACAGGTGGATGCTTCCATGTGTCATGGGATTTTCCAACAGTATCAAACCTGGTGGGCAGTAAGTCATGTTCCACGTTTTTCTTTCATAGGATGGTTAGGGATAAAGGAAAGGATTGCCATCGAGGTATTTTTGAGAGCCAGAGGAATTGGTAATTAATGAGACCAAGTGTGTCCTGTTTGGTGACGGGGTTGAGGATGTGAATAACTTATCTATCCAATGTCATTTCTTCAAGAGGCCAGCGGGTATGGGTTCCAATGCTGGATAAGTGTGGAGTGCCAAGGCATTTGTATAATTGTCGTGATATTGTGGGTTGGATGTTCAGAAGAGGAAGAGGTAAGTGGTAAGAACCTTGTATGTTCGAGTGCGTACAGTCATCTCAACAGACGTTATAGGCAGAATAGGCGCTCAGAAATATGAGAGCAACAGCGGTTAACCAGCAACTTGCTAGGAGATGGAACTGTTATAAGAACTATAAAAATAGTTTATTTTCCCTAGAAAACCTGCATAGATCTTTTCTAACGTGGTTCCCTCAATCTATTCAGAATAGGTAATTGTCCTTAATTACAAAGTTGTTTACTCTTGCTATTATTTGATGGATAGAATAGTGAGAGTCCAAAGATTGTAGGAATAACAAACAAGGGTCCATAGTCTTTTTTTATATAAAGAGACTTGTGTTTTCCATTAAAACCACCCAACAAAAGTTTTAAGGCTAAAACTAGAAGTCCAAGAGAAAAAAATATATTTTTTGTTGGTTTTTCAGTATGTTCGAGCACAAATGTATGGAGATAAAAGATCCAATTCTATCACATATTATTCACTTCTTACATGAACTTCTCGTAGACAATATTTGCCACTGGAAATTGAAATATTAGTCCTTAAAGTTATATATATGTTCTTGTAGTTGTTTGCTGTGGTCATTCGAGACACCCCTCTACATGAGGGACTGAATTTTTTCCTTATTTACGAGCTAGGCCAAAACTCTTGTACAGCTTTTTTTCCTTATTTACTGTCAAGAAAGCCGTATAGCTGCAGGGACGTATGCCCTTCCTACAAAGGCACAGATGTTAAAGAAGCTCAATGAAGCTGACGGTGAGTTCATGAAGCGATTCGTCCAATTTTTGTATCTTTAAAGTTTCAATAAATTGTAATTACAGTGCATTGGAAAAGTTATGCGTTGTTTGGCATTACTCCGAGACTTCGCTAGTGGCAATGGGTGTTTCCTGAGACTAAGGATGTGGGCCTATTTGCAAAGCGGATTTTTTTTCAACACCAATTCAGAATTAAAAACAATATTTTTACTCAGAAAGCATCATATATAAGTAAAATATTGATAGTGTAATATTATAATGCAAAAAAAAAAAAGTACAAAATATACAATCAATATCCAACCGTACTCAGATATACTGCGAATCTTAGAAAAATTCAAAACAATTTAGGCTCTGCTTGTGTTGTAAAATTTTACACCCTAAATAATCTTAACACAATAAAATATTATAATATAATCTCTCTCTCCTATCATATCATTACTTTTCACGACAAAAAATATAAAAAATTACTTATTTCTTCATTTTTTGACTAAACCTAATACCTAAAATTTTAACAACACTAAAATTTTACAAAACAAATTCACCCTTAATTTCTCAATCCGACACAAAAAGGAAAATCACACTGTTAATGATGACTTACAATCGTACGTACGTAGAGCTTGGCTTTGCCCCTTCCTTTATGGACAGATCATCTACCTTGCGGACCTAAACCAATTAATGTTAATCAGAGCAGAAGATGGTGATTAAAATCCCCTAAGAAAAAAATAACAAACGAAAAGAATCACCACCAAAATTTAAAAAGGAAATGAAAATTGAGGACAGAAACCAAATTAACGAACCTCATCAATATGAAGCTTTGGGCATGCAGTGGATAGCAATTGACCGAAGCGCTCAGGTGGGAGTAAACCATGTGAATCGACGACCATTACGTTTCCTTAATAGCCATAGGGCCAATGAAAGGAAGAGGGCGTGACACATCATCTTTTCCCAAATCATGACCAGAAAGAAAACGAAGATATTCCCAATGCCAATCAAGTGTAAGAGCATTAGAGAACTCTAGAGCATCGTACTCATATAACAGACGTGCCCCACACTCTTTCACCTCCACGGTTGAGTTGTCTGTGGATGGATCCAGGGACTCCGCTGCAACAGTGGCCCTAATTTAGCTCCATCCATCCAAATTGTTCGAGTGTTCCAAAAACCACTCAATCGGAATAAATGCCCAGAATCCGATTGGCCCAACATAAGCAACATCAGGGGTTTGAAATAGTAAGAAATTTGCTAGATGTCCTTCGTCAGTCTCAATATCACAAGCAAACGATTGATAGATGGGATCGCCCGAATATTCAACGTTCCAGGAATTCCCATCCTCCTGCTTATGGGATTCATAAACAACGAACAAAGCGCAGCCAATCCATTTCCTATTACCATCCAAATTTTGATGCATCTCAAGTGTTACAGACGAGCCACTGCTCCTAGCTTTGAACCAGTCGGGCATTCCATATGCCATAGGAGAGCCAAGTATTTGTTCATCACCCCTACTTTTTCCCTGTACAAAAGATAAAAAAAACAAAGAAAATGTAATTGTGTGTTAGAAAGAGAGAGACTCACTTCAAAGCCTTCATCCTCGTCTATAAAACCTTCTAGCTCTATGTACACCATACCACCGCGTCGTTTCTTGTCACAGTAATTGATATAACAGACGTCTAAAGGGTAAACTCATAGTTAGCCCCATATCTTTGGGGAAAAATCAAGTTACGACTTATTTTTCAAACCAAGAATTTGAGACCACTATGTTTCAAAACCAACAATTTGAGACCCATATGTTTTAAAATCACTCAATCATCGCCCTCCCATTTAGTTTCACTGTCAAATGAGACGGTTTTTCATGAAACGACTGTAATGCCCTTGATAAATGATTGGTAGATGACCAGGCTGCCCTATCATTGAACATATTTGATTGTTAACAGAATTTGGTGGCATATGAGGTGGTAGGAAAATTTGGGCCCATCTGACCAATCAGAGCTTGCCAAACGGTAAGACTGATTTCTGGGATCTTGTCAAGGAGGGTCAACACTTCCAGCTCTGGATTGAGTCTCAAGGGAAATCCTTGCATTCAGTTCTGGAAAAAGCACATGAGACTCTCGGAAGACAGAACATAGGTGTTGTGGGACTTGAAGCTGCCAAAATGCAACTCTCTGAATTGGTGTCAAAAGTATCAAATCGATGCTTGAATTCTGCATTTTCAGAGCTGAAAGAGTTACAGGGATCTCAAAAGGATCAAGAAATACATAAGAAGGGGATGGGGATGAGGCCATATTCTGAAAATGCATTCTTCGAGCGTAAAGAGATTTCAGAGGACCACATGCTACAGAAAACAGAACTTACGTTGACTTTGAACTTGAATGACAGAAGAGCGAGTGCAGCATGCAGTAGTGATAAGTTGAGAGAAGATGAAGTACGGGTAAGCAAAAGCCTAGAAGAAGCAACTAAGGTGCAAAGTGACAGCAAAAGAGAGGAAAGTGAAGAAGCAACTAAGGTGCAAACAAGCATAGTTCAGAAGGTTGCCTTCTCCTCAGCAACTAAGGTGCAAACAAGCATAGTTCAGAAGGCTGCCATCGATGGAAAGTGAAGAACCCTCTAACCCTCTCTCTCTATCTCCCTTCAAAAGCTAGTAAAGTGTTTTCCCATGTTTTGATGCGTCATTAGCTGCGGCCAGCGGGGTTAGGCTTTAAACGATGAAGAGGGAAGAGGCATGCGAGAGTGGGCAAGCAGTACGTGAAAAAATATGTAAGAGTGGGCAAGCAGTACATGACAAAATATGCAAGAGTGGGCAAGCAGGGGATACAATTATCTTCATCCAGTCCGTTCATTTAATTTGAACGGTTAAGTAAGGAAGCAACTCACGGGCTCAACGTCGTTCTTGGTCTCTCAATCTCTTTCTTTCTTTCTTTTTTCATTTTCCCATCTCTTTCATTTTGCTGAGCGGCATCACCACCTCTTCTCCTTCCTCCTCCTAACTTCTACATTTATTTTCTTATCATTTACCCTTTTTTGAGTTTTTTTCCTTCCGCTTTCGTTTTTCTGAACACATTGTTCTCGTTTCCCTCTTCCCCATGTTTGTTTCCCTGTAAAGTAGTTCTTCTTCAACAAAACTTCTTGCTTTCCTTTTTATTTTTCTGCCTTTCCCTCACATCTTTCAAAGTTGGAGACCGATTGACGAGGAAAAAAAACGATAGGTGTATTTTGCTCTATGATTTATTCGTTGCCCTGAGATATGCTTGTATGACGATGGGTTTTACATGACAGTGCCGCTATTCTAGAAGATACGAAAGGTGCCTCAATGAAGAGTGTGTTACAATCAGTCGTTTTGCCACATCAGCCATAATGGTCTTAGTCGGTTGTTTACATTCTGTTATTTTTTGATTCTTTAGCCTCTGTACGCATTTGTTGAGCTGTTATAATGCTCAGTCCATGCTCTACCCTTGTAGGCCGTTTCTTTAGTAGGCTAGCCTTTTAGCATCTTTTTCATTCTTTGATTCTTTTGTCCAAATGTATATAAGGCAGCTACCGTTTATTATTCAATATACAAGAGAAACTTTTCTCATCTCCTCGTTTTCTTCTTCTCTGCTTTACTTTATCAAACCTTTTATTGTATCAAAGCCTTGGTTAAAGCAACCATGGCAGACGAAGAAGTAGTCGTACCTAACACCCAAAACCCAAACCTGAACGATTAGCGTGGAAACCAAAACCATTTCCTCAACTTTAACAACCTGAACAACCCCTATCGCCTTGATAATGGTGACAACCCAGCTATTGCATTTGTCACAGACCTCTTAACCAGTGAGAACTATATCTCCTGGTCTCGATCCATGAGAAGGACGCTAAGAATGAAGAATAAAATTGGTTTCGTTGATGGAGAGTTCAAGAAACCAGATACAGCCGATGATCCTCTGTTTCATGCTTGGGGAAGATGTAATGATCTAGTTGTGTCCTGGATTCACAACTCAGTATGTGCTTATGTCAAATCCAGTCTAATTTTTGTCGATGATGCAAGAGATATGTGGAATGAGTTGAAGGATCGGTACTCTTAACAAAACGGTCCAAGAATTTTCCAACTTTAGAAAGCTATAGCAAGATTGACACAGGAGCAAGATTCGTTGAGTGTGTACTATGGCAAGTTGAAAGTACTATGAGATGAGCTCTCCAACTATGATCCAATGCCAGATTGCAGTTGTGACATGCTTAAAGTTCTTTCGGACAGGCTGTTGGCTTTTAGTCACAATCAATTTTTTGATGATAACAATAGAAGTAATTGAGATGTGAAGCAAAGCGGATCCAAAATTAGCACGGAGCGATCAAGCAACATCACCTTCAATGGAAGTGCTCTTAAAGTGAAGACTCAAGATGCTAGGGTAATCTTTGTAACTCTAAGACTTCATCTTTAACAAGGATTTTAATCACACACATGCATAAGTCTTCAAAACTTGCATAAACCGTTTTAACGTTTGTTGAAAGATTAAAACGTTTTTAAAGGCTTTAAAATATCCCAAATATACTCTCAAACCTTTTTGTACACTTATAAGAAGTTAGAGTTTAAAATTTGGTATTTTAAGTTGGTCAAAATCGAGTTTTTAAATCAACCGGATGATGTTTAAGTTGAGGAGGTCGACTGGTTCAATTAAGCAGTCGTCCGGATCTACGACCGCTTGGTGTAGCGGTCGACCGATAGCATTTAATACAGAGACGTTAAGCTTCTGAAAAAATGATCGTTATGTAACGGTAACTTGAAGAGGTTGACCGGTTCATGTAGCGGTCGACTAGTAGCATTTATTAAAGACCCGTTACGCTTCTGAAAATATGGCCGTTGTGCAACGGTAACTTAAAGCGATCGACTGGCTATTTTTCTCATGAGGCCTATATAAAGCCATTCACACGCCTTTGTAACAATAACTCAATCGTTCAAAATCATTTTACAAAGGCTAAGAGTGATCAAAAACCTTCCAATCCTTATTCAAGCATCATTCACACATAATCTTCATTTTTACATCCTTGTTATTGTGTGAAGCCTAAGAGGTAGTTATTTCTCATTGTAATATTACTCCATCAAGGGAGTTTTAGAGGGAAATGTCGTTCAACCATACACATTACTAAGAGAGTGATTCTCTTGTATCCTTTCGGTGAGGTTTGTTCATGGAAAGAACGAGTTTGGAAAAGTTTGTTCTCAAACTCTTTCTTGAGGCTTGAAGAGGGTTTTCTCAAGCTCAAGTGTAAGGAAACTTTTCCCTTGGATGAAGGGAGAATAGTGGAGAAACCTCAAGGCTTGGTAAAGGAGCTTGAGGGGTGGACGTAGGCGGGCTTGCCGAACCACCTAAAATATTGCGTTTGCTTCTCTTCCCTCAACTCCTTAATTTGTGCTACTTGTTTATTGCTTTAAAAATTTCTCTTGTGCATTTATTTTACAATACATTATGTTGTTTTTAATTCTTTATTGCAATCAATCTTATTTGTGAGACTTGTAGCTAGCAAACACATTCTTTGGAGTAATTTTCGAAAAAGTTTTGAAACTCAATTCACCCCCCTCTTGGGTTGCCTTAATCCTAGGAATATCAATTGGTATCAGAGTTTGGTGCTCACTTTAACAAGATTTAAAAATCTTGAGTTAGAATGACAACTTCAAGCAACAACTCATATGTTGAATGACTCTCAACATCTAGACTTCTTTCCTTCAATGGAAGTGATTACACCTATTGGAAAGCAAGGATGAAATTTTATTTTCAATCCATTGATTATGATCTATGGCTTTGTGTTCTAAATCGACCACATTATCCTATGAAATGCGTAGATGGGAAAATTGTCTCTAAGTCTGTCAATGAGTATACCGATGATGACAAAAATAAAATTACCATAAATGCTAAAGCTATGAACATTTTTTTATTGTGCATTAGATAGAAATGAATTCAATAGAATATCTACTTGTGATAGTGCAAAGGAAATTTGGCATACTCTAGAAATCACGCATGAAGGTATAAACCAAGTAAAAGAATCTAAGATAAGCATGCTAGTTCATAACTATGAATTGTTTAAAATAAAACCGGCGGAAAACATTAGTGACATGCTTACTAGATTTACGAATATCATAAATGGTTTAAATGCTCTTGTAAAAGTGTACACTAACTCCGATTTGGTGAGGAAAATTCTTAGGTCACTACCAAACACTTGGGAAGCCAAAGTCACCGATATTGAAGAAGCAAAGGACCTCACCAAATTGCCATTGGAAGAGCTTGTTGTATCTCTCATGACTCACGAAATCACCATGAAGGGTCATGAAGAAGAAAGTCCAAAAAGGAGAAGTATAGCTTTGAAATCCTCCGTTGTTGAGGTTGAAGAAGATGATGATGAGAGTGAAGACGAGGATATAGCACTCATAACTAGGAATTTTAGAAACTTTCTCAAGAGAAAGCAAGCAAGGACAACTTCAAATATTTCAAGAGAGAAGAGCCAAAGAAGGAATACTCCAAGGTGGACAACAAGAAGGACCACATCATTTGCTACAAGTGCAAGAAACCCGGTCACATTAAGGTTGATTGCCCCTACTCAAATACAAAAAGAAAGCTATGAAAGCTACTTGGGAAGATAGCGATTCAATCTCATCCTCCGAAGAAGATGAGGGAGAAATCGCAAACATGTGCTTCATGGCACTAGAAGAGGATCAGGTTTATCTCTCGGATCTTGAAGATTCAAAACCTTCATATGATGAATTAGAAAATGTTTTTGATGAGTTATACATTACATTTGAAAAGCTCAAACTCAAATATAATATTTTGAAAAAGAAGCATTCACTAGCTACAAGTGACCTTGATTCCTTAAAGGATGAACAAGGAAATTTGAAACTAGAGAATGAGGAATTGAAGCTAAAAGTTTCAACCCTGGATATTGAGAACAAAGCTTTCAAAGATAAGGTTACTCGTCAAAACACCATTATTGAAAAGTTCACTCAAAGAAGCAAAGCTTTGGAAAACATTTTAAATAGTCAAAGGTGTGTTTTTGACAAAAGTGGATTAGGGTACAAGGCTTATCAAAATGAAAAGTATTTCAAAAAGTTCTTTGTCAAAGCTAAATCTTCAAATGAATCTTTTCATATTTGCAACTTTTGCAACAAGAATGAACATCTAATATTTGATTGTCCACTTAATAAATTTGAGTGCAAAGCTCTTAGAAAGGCATGGGTTCCAAAGGGAAACATAGCTAAACCAAAAGGATGCAAAAAGGTTTGGATACCAAAAGCTTCATCTTGAATTTGTTTTGTAGAATTCAAGAAAGAAGAAATGCAATAGTTGGTTCTTGGATAGTGGATGTTCAAGACACATGACCGGTGATCCATCAAGATTCTCAAGTCTATCAACCATCAAAGGTGGAAAAATTAACATTTGGTGACAACTCCAAAGGGAAAATAATTGGTATAGGCAATATTGGCGGTAATACCCTTCCTCTTATTGAAAATGTGCTATTAGTTGATAAATTGAAGCATAACTTGTTTAGTATTAGTCAACTTTGTGATAAAGGTCATAGAGTTGTGTTTGAATCTTCTCGATGTCTTATTGAAAATGTCATTGATGGTAAATTATTGTTCATTGGCCATAGGAATTCAAATGTACATAAGATTGACATTGATCAAAATGCTTATGTGGAAAATTGTCTTGTGGTCAATGTAAATGATAGTTGGTTTTGGCATAGAAGATTAGGTAATGCTAGCATGTATCAAATTTTGAAAATTTTCAAGCATGATATTGTGAATGGACTACCCGAGTTAAATTTTGAAAAAGACCAAGTTTGTGAAGCTTGTCAAATGGGAAAACAAGTGAAAACCTCTTTTAAATCCAAAAACTTCATTTCAACTAGTAGACCTCTACAATTACTTCACTTGGATTTATTTGGTCCATCAAGAACTGAAAGTGTTGGTGGAAAGACCTATGCTTTTGTAATTGTGGATGACTACTCTAGGTTTACTTGGATTTTGTTTTTAGCTCCTAAAGATGAGGTCATTCATGAATTCATCAAATTTTCAAAAAGGGTGCAAAACGCAAAAAGATGAGGTCATTCTGACAAAATGACCGTCGTGTAACGGTAACTTAAAGAGGTCGACCAGTTTAAGTAGCGGTCGACCTGTATCATTGATTAAAGACCTGTTACGCTTCTGACAATATGATCATTATGTAACTGTAACTTGAAGCGATCGACAAGTCATGTAGCGGTCGACTGGCTCGTTTTAACAGATCACTCCCAACGGCTATTTTTCTCATGAGGCCTATATAAAGTCATTCTCAAACCTTTGAAAGAATAACTCAATCGTCCAAAATTATTTTACAAAGGCTAAGAGTGATCAAAAACCTTCCAATCCTTATTCAAGCATCATTCACACATAATCTTCATTTTCACATCCTTGTTATTGTGTGAAGCCTAAGAGGTAGTTATTTCTCATTGTAATATCTACTGCATCAAGGGAGTTTTAGAGGGAAATTTCGTTCAACCATACACATTACTAAGAGAGTGATTCTCTTGTATCCTTTCGGTGAGGTTTGTTCATCGAAAGAAGGAGTTTGGAAAGGTTTGTTCTCAAACTCTTTCTTGAGGTTTGTTCTCAAAAGTTTTCTCAAGCTCAAGTATAAGGAAACCTTTCCCTTGGTTGAAGGGAGAATAGCGGAGAAACCTCAAGGCTCGATAAAGGAGCTTGAGGGGTTGACGTAGGCGGGCTTGCCGAACCACCTAAAATATTGTGTTTGCTTCTATTCCCTTAACTCCTTAATTTTGCTACTAGTTTATTACTTTAAGATTTTCTCTTGTGCATTTAGATTGCAATACATTCCGTTGTGTTTAATTATTTATTGCAATCAATCTTATTTGTGAGACTTGTAGCTAGCAAATACATTCTTTGGGGTAATTTTGGAAAAAGTTTTGAAACTCAATTCACCCCCCCTCTTGGGTTGCCTTAATCCTAGGAATATCAGAGGCAATAGAGAGACTATGTCATTCAATTTTTAATTGGTCTTAATGAGACATATGCTAACATTAGAGATCAGGTGGTGCTTCTAGACCCTATACCTTATGTGAATCGAATTTTCTTTGTGGTTCAGCAACAAGAAATACACCACAGAATGGTTATTACTGAGCCCTCTGTTGAAACTCTTACTCTTGCAATCCGAAAGGCATTCATCGACTTCAAGTCTGGAAATAAACACTCTTCCACTTCAGAAACAAACAAACTC
This sequence comes from Myrica gale, assembly GCA_963930655.1. Lineage (NCBI taxonomy): Eukaryota > Viridiplantae > Streptophyta > Magnoliopsida > Fagales > Myricaceae > Myrica > Myrica gale. Next base: position 20,269,674 of record OZ005607.1, read on the forward strand.
TTCTACACTCATTGCCGCATCACAGGACACCTTCTTGAGACTTGTTTTAAAGCTGGTAACGCTGAACCTCCTATTTGCTCCCACTGTCACATGACCGGGCATATAGCAGAAAAATGCTATAAACTCCATGAGTTTCCCCCTGGACATAGGATTTAAAGCAAGAACAAATTCTCTACAGCTAATGTCTTTTTCGTTAACTTAGAGCCCGAGCATGGTCTTGATGATAAGTTTGCTTTCACTAAAGAACAATACCATCAATTGATGAATCTGATTCAACAGCAGAATGGGACCGGCAGTTCCCCCTCTGTCAACCAAGTTCAGGCAGTAGGCAGTTCTCCTACATCTAAAGCATCAATGATGTCTGGTATTATTTCTTGTTCTTCCATACACAATAAGACCACAACCTCTTCTTCCAAACCACCATGGATCATTGACTCAGGAGCAACAGATCACATGATCTACTCCACACGTTTTTTTACCACCACTCCAACTGCAGTATGTTATTCTGTGAAATTACCGAATGGTAATGAGATCCCTGTCACTCATTTTGGGACTATCCAACTCACTGAAACCTTATTGTTTAAGGATGTCATTTGTGTACCATCTTTTTCTTTTAATTTGATTTCAGCCAAGAAATTAACCGAAACACTTATGTGTTGTCTGATGGGTCTTTACCATTTTTCGACACACTGAAGTTGCTCTTACAGCCTTGACAGCAAAAATTTAATCCTTTAGCAAACCTGATATTTTTTCTGCTAATGTTTCACAACCTGTCACTAGTTCTAATTTGTCGCACTGTCACCTAGGACACCTATCCCAATCTCGGTTACGTTTAATTACAGATCCTATTGTAACTCATTCCTCCTCTAATATTGATGGTGATATTTGCTCTATATGTCCTATATCCAAACAACATAGGCTTCCTTTTCATATCAGTACACACAAATCCACCTCCCATTTTGCTTTAATTCATTGTGATATATGGGGCCCCTTTTCTACCACAGCTTATGATGGGTCACGTTTCTTCTTGACCATAGTAGATGATTTTTCTAGATCAACATGGGTGTATTTACTCAAATCAAAAGGAGAAGTTCGACAATGTCTTCAGGCCTTTTACCATTTAGTTGAAACCCAATTTGATACTAAAATTAAAGTGTTGAGAAGTGACAATGGAGCTGACTTTAACTTGGTCGAATTTTTCAATGCCAAAAGAATTATCCACCAACGGACATGTGTAGAAACCCCACAACAGAATGAGATTGTTGAGAGAAAACATCAGCATCTATTAAATTTGGCCCGTTCCATTCGCTTTCAAGCAAACATTCATTTGACATACTGGTCTGGTTGTATCATGACAGCGGTATATTTGATTAACCGCACACCTACTCCTTTACTAGAAAACAAAACCCCCTTTGAAATACTTTTCAAAGTTCCACCTAAATATTCTCATCTTAGGACCTTCGGATGCTTGTGTTTGCTACAACATTATCTCATGGTCGTCACAAGTTTGACCCACGGGGTAGAAAATGTGTGTTTTTGGGTTATCTGTTTGGGGTAAAAGGTTACAAACTACTGGACCTTGAATCTCACGCAGTATTTTTGTCTCGTGATGTTAGTTTTCATGAGCACGTTTTCCCATTCCACCACTCTTTGTCCACTCCTGTACAGCCTGTTCCTACTACCTTGCCTAGTTCTTCAATTTATTTTCAACCTTCTTTTTCCACTTCTTTACCTGACTCGTCTCATGTTACATCCACAGACTCATCACCTCAACGTCCTCCCTCTCCACTTGCTACTACACTCCCTTCAGTCTCCATTTCTCCTAGATCTCCATCTGTTTCACCTACCTTTGAGTCTACTTCTCCATCACCATTACCTTCCTCACCTGATGATCCTCCTCCTCCACCTTTACCTCTTCGTCGTACAGTTCGAAGTAGACAGCCATCACGGTACCTTCATGACTATCATTGCCATCATACCCTGCTCTCTCACTCGGCTCCTGGACTAGACAAGGTGCTGGTTCATGATGCAGGTACTCCCTATCCTCTTTCTGCCTCTCTTTCATACCATCGTTTATCTCCTTCTTCTTTGGCTTTTTCTACTTCTATTTCACAATATACCGAGCCTTCTTCCTATAAGCAAGCATCTACTGATCCAAATTGGTGTAAGGCCATTGATTCTGAATTATCAGCTTTGGAGGCTAATCAGACTTGGGTCCTCACTGATGTTCCCCCAGGAAAAGAGGCTATTGGGTGTAGATACGTCTTCAAATTTAAATATAATTCTGATGGTACATTGGAGTGCTATAAAGCACGTTTGGTAGCCAAGGGCTACATGCAACAGGAAGGGATTGATTACCATGAGACCTTTTCTCCTGTTGCCCAGATGGTGAATGTTAAATGTCTTCATTCTCTTGCTGCCATTAAGGGTTGGATTTTGCATCAATTTGACATCAATAATGCTTGTCTACATGGAGATTTACAGGAAGAGATTTATATGTTTAAACCTCCAGGGTATAAAAGGGGAGGTCCACACCAAGTATGTCGGCTGTTGAAGAGTCTTTATGGCCTAAAGTAGCCCTCTCGCCAGTGGTATGCCAATTTTTCCTCTTCTCTGATCAGTTATGGTTTTGTTCAAAGTAAAGCTCATTACAGCCTCTTCACACTTACCACCAACTCCTCCTTCACTGCCCTGCTTGTTTATGTCGATGATGTCATTGTAGCAAGTGATTCTTTTCCTACTGTTACAGCTATCAAATCTTTTCTTCACTCTCAATTTCAGATTAAAGATTTGGGAACTTTACGGTATTTTCTTGGTATAGAGGTATCTCGCTCTCCCTCTGGTATTCATTTATGCCAACAAAAATATGCACTTGATATTTTGATTGATACGAGCACTATTGGTTCAAAGCCTCTTCGGGTGGCTATGGAACAAAACACTTCTTTAAGTAAGGAGGCTGGTATTGTTTTGTCTGGTCCTACTCCTTATAGGCGGTTGGTTGGATGTTTTTTATATCTAACCATCACCCGGTCAGACCTGAGCTTTAGCATTCAAATCTTAAGTCAATTTACATATGGCAGCTGCTACTCGTGTACTTCGGTATTTGCATTATGTTGTCTTCTTTCTCTTCCTGTCACCTCCGAGCTTATTGTGACTCGGATTGGGGTGCTTGTCCGGATACCCGTCGATCAGTTACTGGTTTTTGCATCTTCTTGGGCTCTTCCTTGATATCCTGCAAATCTAAAAAGCAAACAGTTGTTTCTCGCTCTTCAGATGAGGCGGAGTACTGCGCTATGGACACCACGTGCTCTGAGCTTACTTGGCTTCGATATCTTCTCACTGATCTTCATGTCTCTCACCCTCAGGTTGTCGTTTTGCATTGTGATAATCAGGCCACACTACACATTGCAGCCAACCCCATTTTTTATGAACGTACAAAACATATTGACTTGGACTGCCACTTGGTTCGTGATCTCTTGCAGCAGGGTCAGATTTCCACGGTTTACATTGCTTCTCATTCGCAGCTTGCTGACAAATTCACGAAAGCACTTCCTTCCTATTTTCTTCGTACTCTCCTCTCCAAGATGGGAATAATTGATCTTTATTCTCCGTCTTGTGGGGGGTTTTACATGACAGTGCTGCTATTCCAGAAGATACGAAAGGTGCCTCAATGAAGAGTTTGTTACAAGCAGCCGTTTTGCCACATCAGTCACAGAGGTCTTAGTCGGTTGTTTACATTTTGTTATGTTTTGATTCTTTAGCCTCTGTACGTATTTGTTGAGCTGTTATAATGCTCGGTCCTTGCTCTACCCTTGTAGGCTGTTTCTTTAGTAGGTTAGCCTTTTAGCATCTTTTTCATTCTTTGATTCTTTTGTCCAAATGTATATAAGGCAGCTAGCTTATTTTATTCAATACACAAGAGAAACTTTTCTCATGTCCTCGTTTTCTTCTTCTCTGCTTTACTTTATCAAACCTTTAAATGGCCAGTCTCGTCGTGATCCTATCGGCGTTACCCATGGTGTGAAGAAGATGATACCCACAAATGAGAGAAAATAAAACAAACGAGAGAGAGGGAAGGAGTGTACCAACAAAATAACAGAGGAGGGCGTGAAAGAGGGAGGAAGAGAAGAAGCCGAGAGTGAAGAAGACGAAAGAACAGTTCTCAAACGTGGTTTTGGTCTTTGAACATCCACTTTTAAACATTATTTTTTATGTTCATTTGGAGAAAGGAAAGCCATTCTATCTAGTGCATTTGGAGAGAAGTGCTCCATTCTAACCTTTCTAATTTCTATCTCCACTTTCCTACAAACACCAAACCCCTCTTTCTAATCATAACAATTGGTATTAGAGCTTAGTTGATCTACGACATGCGTTATGGCTACATCTAAACTCTCTGATTCTGTCCCAAAATTCAATGGCGAAAGCTATGACTATTGGAGTATTAGGATGAAGACATATTTTGAGTCCCTAGATTTGTGGGATGTTATTGAAGAAGGTGTCACAATTCCTAAAGAAGAAACCAGTGAGCTTCCTACAGCTGAAGTTGCCAAGATAAATGTCATGTCCCGTGCACATACTTGCCCCCTAGGCTCACCTATAGTAATGGTTTGCACATAGGCGGGGATTATGGCACTTATTTCGTTATGAGTCTTAGTCGATTTATCAAGGAACTTAGCAGAAAGCATATAAATCATAATGGGAAGTTGAAAAAAAAGGTCATAAGGTAAAAACTCTACGTTTTACAAAAGGTTAGAGAGATAATAAAATCCGAATAAGTCAGAAGTGTCGGATCATAAGCTTATGAGTAGAACTAAGAATCTTGAGATAAAAGATGAGAAAAACATCACAAAGGAGATTGAAAACCTGACATAATAAGAGCAACTTTAAAAGTTAAGCTACATCCTCCCGTGACAACAAAAAGAACAACAAGTTCAGAAACTTCCTGATACACAGGAAAAAAACTCTGGAGAAAACATTCTAACAAGCCTAAGAGGGATGTTAAGCCTCCTCGTCCAAGTCCGATGTACTATTATCTCCTGTCAGTGGGGAAGGAACATAATCGAGCATCAGCAACTCAGACAGTACATCTGGTAACCCAAAGTCCTCAAATCGGGGCAACGGGGATGATGGAGATAGTGGGGGTACAGGGAATGGTAGGGACACAGGGGATTAGGGTACATGGGGTGGGGGTACATGAGGTGGAGTTTGGGCCTCCCTGAAGAACTAGTGGGCCTCGTGCTCCACTGATACTCCAAGGAAATCTGAGACCCATGTCCGAATTTTGAGCACCAGAACATAGGGGTGGAAATCATAGGTCAAATCTTCCTCGAATAGCTTCATTCGTCAAAACCCAAGTCGCCAAGTATTGCAAAAACAACATAATAGAAAAGGGTGAGTCCTATTGACTCAGTAAGGTGGGGGTGGAGAAAGCATGATCAAACAAGTATAAGCACAGAAAATCTGAAGTATGCAATGCATCACACCATCATTGGTTCCTGAGGAGTTCCCGGTGTCAGCTCTGTTCACCCCCAGAGTCAGTTTGTGCTTCCCCTCCCTTCTATGGGACTGTCTCGTGCTTCCAGCACCAAAACCCTTACATAACATTACGTCTTAGCGTTCATAGGCACATCTCCTAAGTGCCCGGTACCATCACTACCATTCAGGGAACCCTCACAGGCTAGGGGGTTCCTCACTTTTGTTTTCCCTATTATGAATGCAATAACATATCCAAACATTACAGTACATAAGTAACAATGCACATTTTGAGGGAATAAAAAATAGCATAACTTGTTCGGAAAATAATCATTGAAAATTGAAACAACCATGATAATAACTAGAGGATTTCAGAACATTAAACTTCAATTCAAGGCCTATTGGGCCTCTTTAGACCATACTGGGCCCTTTCTCAAAGTATTAGTGGACATAGTGTTCTTTTAGGGGTAATTGGCCTAAAATCCATTTAGGCTCCTATACGGGCTTTGTGATTTGAGTCTTTATTCCAACTCGAATTGAGCTCAAATTTGGGTCACCCCATCATTTTTTCGTTCTCTATCCAACAATGTAATCATTTCCTCACTTTTGACCCTTTTACCCTAACGAATTTGGTAAAATGTTGAATCTGCCCTCAGAGACCTCGGGGGAATTTTCGACCTTTTCCCTCATCATTTTGGGCTGAAAGTTTTACAGTCATCCTAATATTAGTTAAGAATACTATCTGGAAATTTTCATGTAAAAATACAACCTATAGCTTAGGGTCGATTTGGACAATGTCTATATTGACTAAAGACCCTAGCTAAGTGTTCATGCATTTGATCAATTATCGCATTTATAACTTTAGGCTAATGATACATCTAATCTACCAATACATATGAACTTACAGAGCACATAACATAAGGATTCTTCAAGAAAATTAAAGGCAAACAATGATCATTTGTAACATCATCATAGAATATGCACAAGGCATCATTTTCATGCTTTCATCTTTCATAACCTCTTTCATCTTTCATAACTTCTTTCTTGAGCTCCAGGCTTTTTTTTTGGTCGCATTTGGCCTATTCTTGATCAGGGATACTTTCATGCCTCTTTGGTCATCATCATACTCATTATTGCATCATCATTTTATATCACATATTCATAACATTATATCATAGAACCATGGAATGCAACATGCAACATGCAACATCATTTTCATTGAACAACCCGTGGTCTATAAGACTTATCCCCACTGTCATAGCTCATGGACTATATCAAGAATGCTTTGAATCATCAAACCAACTCAACAAGCATATTATAAGAAATATTCATCAAGTTTTATCATGCAAGGGGGTCTAGATTAGGTTTTACTTCATGGCATCCTTGTACCTTTCTTTTTGCAAAATCTTGAACCCAACCTGACCTTAACATACTCCAATGAAGACTCCATCCTTATCTCCAGCATCCTCCGTGAGATCAAGAACTCCAAGAGAAGAAGTCTCTTTTCCTGAAACTCCACCACTAAGGGTAAGAGCCTTGAGTGATATTTATTAAACTTGTAACTTTACTACTTTGGAATCACAAAATTTTGCAAAAGCATCAAAAGAAGAAGCTTGGGTCAAAGCCATGGAGGAGGAGATTAAAATGATCAAGAAAAATAATACTTGGGAGTTGGTTGATTTCCAACCAACGAGCATGCTAGGAGTCTCCAAATAAAATGCATCAAGGAGGAGTATTAAAGGTGATGCATTTCTAGAATGTTGATTCATGTTCTAGATTATTCTAGTACATATATCTTCTAGAATGTCCGTGCATGTTCTAGAATGATCTAGAACATATATCTTCTAGAATGTTCTAGAATGATCATACATGTTCTACAATGTTCTAGTACTTGTACCTTGTATAATATTCTAGAGTATTCATGAAGTTAATCTACCTAGGAAGATGAAAGGACAATCTAGAAAGAATAAGATAGAATGTTCTAAGATTAATGGGTGGTTCTAGAAATGTCTTCCACCAACTGATAAATACCCTTCAAGGGGTAAAGTTTGTAAATGAAGCCAAAAAAAAAAAGGAAAGACATTCTATCTAATGCATTTGGAGAGAAGTGCTACAAACACCAAACCCCTCTTTCTAGTCCTAACAGTAGCAGATGATGATTTATTGACAACAACGTAAACAAAAGTAATTCTTCTATAGTTTCTCATGATTTTAGGCAATAAAGTACCAAGAGATGTTACCAATCTTGTACATGCCATCCAGAGATATTGGCCACTTGAGTCAAAGCATCCCTCCATGTTTGTATATGCTCCATGTCAACCTCTGGATCTTTTTGGCGCTTTTCAAAAGCTTGTGCAAATGCCTTGATTTATTTTCTTACTGTGGAGGGATGAATGTGGTAGAAAACAGGAAAAAAAATATCCTTCTCTCTCATGCATTTGACAATTTAGACAAGTTCGTTCATGCACCATTTAGAAGAAGCATAGTTCTCTGAGATAACAACGATTGCATATATTGATTCTTGTATTGCTCTCAAGAGTCCTAGATCAATACACTTTCCTCGCTAAAGCTTTTCGCCGTCCCTAAAGGTGAGGATGACTTTCCGTTGCAAAGTAGGATATAGATGGTCCGTAAAACCCTTGCGGGTGTCTCCGCCATATAAACTGAGGAAAACTTTATGCTGCCATCGATCTGTTGAAGGGGAAGAAGATAACAAAGTCTTTTTCTTTGTTTTTTCTCGTTTCGAACAAGATAGAGATGCAATACGTCTTCCTTTTCCCTCATTTCCTAAACAAGATGAAAATCCTCTTTGAGTTTCCATGGATTCCATCTGAGACTTACAAGCCTGATTAAGGCGGGAAGTATAGTTTGCAGACTTCAATACAAAAAAAAACAGGCTACAACAGCGGTCGGAAAACCGCTCGCAAAAGCCAAAAAAATGCCGATAGACTTTTACCTGCGGTTTTTTACCGACGTTTTTCAACCGCTGCCTTTTCTCCGTCGGGAATGCCTTCAACAACGTTTTTCAAAAACGCTGGTGATTCTCTACCTTTTAAAAGCGGTTTTTTAGCTGCGTTTTAAAAAAGCGCCGGTGATTCCCTCGCTTATAGCAGCGGTATTTTGGTTGCGTTTTAAAAAAACACTGGCATTTCCCCGTTTATAGTAGCGGTTTTTTAGCGGCGTTTTAAAAAGCGTTGGCGTTTTCCCGCTTACAGCAGCAGTTTTTTAGAAGCATTTTTAAAAACGTTCGCATTTCCCCACTTTTAGCAGCGTTTTAAAAAAGCACTGGCGTTTCCCTGTTTACAGCAACGGTGAAACGCCAGCGTTTTTTAAAACCACTGCTAAAAGTGGAGAAACACCAGAGTTTTTAAAAATGCTTCTAAAAAACTGCTGCTGTAAGCGGGAAAACGCCAACGCTTTTTAAAACGCCGCTAAAAAACCGCTACTATAAACGGGGAAATTCCAGTGCTTTTTTAAAACGCAACCAAAATACCACTGCTATAAGCGAGGGAATCACCAGCGCTTTTTAAAAACGCCGCTAAACAACCGCTGTTGAAAATCTGGAGCAACGCCAGCATTTTTTAAAAACGTTAGCGCTTTTTTAAAACGCCGCTAAAAAACCGCTGGGAAAACCTTTTTTACTTTTAACAGTGATCTTTTTAACGGCGGTCATAGGAAGCACCACTAACAGCAATTTTTTAACAGCGTTTTTTTAACGGGGGTCAATAAAAGCGTCGCCGAAAGTCATCTGTAACGACGTTTTTTCTGACCGCTGTTAAGAGTCAAAAGAGTTGTCTCAGCAATTTTTTAGCGGTGGTTAGAAAAAATGCCGCTATAGGTGACTTTCAACGGCGTTTTTCGAGACCGCCGTTAAAAAGACTGTTGTTAAAAGACGGTTTTTTTTGTAGTGGTTGGAGAATTGGAACAAGGGAAGAACACCAAATGGGGTTAGTTATACAAATATGCAAAAACTGCCCCTGCTTAATTTCTGCAGAGTAGAAAGGTTGGCAAGGAACTTCCAGGGTGCCGGATGGTTTAGCATCAACGGCCCTCGACAAGGAATCTCGTCTAGAAATGATGGTGTTTGTTTCAGAGTCGCAGCTATACCCCTTTTAATCTGTTACGTCTAGAACTTTGAGATTTGGGAATCTAAACCTACCATTCAGTCTGATAATGTAACTGGGGCTTTTTTTCTCTTCAACGAAGAAAAATAAAGAATTAAAAAAGATAACATTTTCTTTTTATTCGACTTTCGGCGTGGCTTTATTTTCTTTTTCTTTTTCTAATTAAGTGTCGGCTTTGCTTTTTGTTTTTTATTTGTTTCTTTTTGGCTAAATAATCCATTTGGTATTTAGGGTTTAACCTTTTTTCTCAATTTAGTTCACGGGGTTTAATTCATTTTACACTAGTCTCTGAACTCTTTCACGCTTTGCATCCGATCCATCCGTCAAGTCAGGTCTAGAACCTTAACTAAAAACTCTACATGACAGACAGATACCACCTCAAGTGCGACAAAATAGCGACACGTGTCTTCTAATTTTTTCCATTTTTCCACGAAATATTAAAAAAAGTCATTGCGTTAAAATTACAAGGCACGTTGGTGAAATTGATGTGCAAAGTCGTAAATCTTTACTGCTGCTCAGACCCACGAACACAAAAATCCTCAAAACCTAACCCAATCCCCAAATCTTAAGAAATTACCAGAGTTTTTCTCAACATTGAACAAAAAAACGAAAAGAGGATCAACACCAATGATCAGAAACAGTTTCAACTAGAGAGAGAGCGAGAGACAGAAGGGGCGTGATATGGCCGTCCTTTCCATGCTTTGAACAGAAATATATTGCTTATTGTCAAAAGAGAGCCCCTCCAAGCTCCTCAGCTGACCACACCGAAACAATGTCCACTTTCTGTTGGTTTTTCGGGTTTTCTCATCATAATCAAGCCAACAGATACCGCTTATTACTAATGTTCATCCACATAAAGAAAAGAAGTGGGTTAGAGTTAAAAAGTTTCTGATTCTGAATTATTGTCAAACTAGATCATCCAATTTCCCAAACTGTTTCAGCAACAAGGTTATAATTTTGATCGATTGTTAAGACAGAGAGTTGGGTCAGAGCTGAATTCCTATTCCCAGTGGCAGACCCAGAAATCATTTTTTTACGAATTCTATACTCGTCGTAAGATGGAAGGGCTCGGTGACCAGAACATGAAAAAAAAACATATTTTGTGTGTGGGTCTCATGTAAATAAGATAGCTAGAGAGAGAACGAATGGATTTGAAGTAAAGAGGAGGAGGGAGAAGTAGGAACCGACTAGTAACCGGGTGGCGACTTTCTTCCTATAAACCCCAACAGAAAGAAATGTGTCATGGGTTACACCACTAGAAGAGGAGGAATCACTGCCTGAACTGTTGGAGCTGCTAGAACTACTACTCGCATGACCCCTAACATCTTTTTCAATCTCTACGGGTGGGAAATTGCCCATCGGCATATCTTCTCCAATATCCACATCTTCATCCCCAGCCTCCCCTCTTTTGACCAACAGCAAGAACTAGGGGCATGTTCGTTTTGGGACAAAACTCAGGATTTGAGTTCAAAACTCAATCTTGTTCGGCAAAAGCCGAAAGAAAATCCGAATTCCCATGCATGCAGCTCCCTGCCCCTATGCCCCTACACTTCGTCTTTTGCAGTCTTTTGCTTAGTTTTGCAGTTTTTTGTTTTTTTGTTTTTTTTAAAGATGTCCCCTTAAAAAGTTGGGCGACAAACTGCTGCCATGCGTACGTACTGTAGCATGGCAGCAGTTTGTCTTCAACGACTTTTTAACCTTTTTTGCTTTTTTTTTCTTATCTTCAAAAAATCAAATTTTAATAAAAATATAATAAGTTCGAAATAAATAAAAAAACAGTTTTAAACATCATCATCACTTTTTACACATCATCAATCTCTACACAAATACCAATACAACTTTAACAACACCTAAAAATTCACAAAATCTTCAAATCCTACAAAATTTTCAACACAAACATCACCTAGGTTTACCAAAGCAGGGATTACAATTTGGAGATTACGTTAGGTTTTGGGGATTTTTGTGTTTGCGGGTCCGAGCGTGTTCGCGGAAAATGGGAAAAAATTGGGGGACATGTGTCGCTATTTTATCTCAACTGAGATGGCCTCCGTCTGTCAGGTTGAAATTTCTCATTAAGGCTTTGGCCCGACTTGATCGATGGACTGGATGCAAAACATGGAATGGCCCAGGGACTAGTGTTAAACGATTGAACCCTGAGTACTAAATTGGGAATATATTAAATCTCAGGGGCCAAAAGGAATATTAAGCTATTCTTTTTCTAATGAAAGGTTGGGTTTGCGTTTAGAAGTGATCTTATTTTGCTTTAGCTGTCAACTTTCAAGTCAAGTTTTTGCTTAATTATTTATTAATGCAGCGGCCCGCTAGAAAGATCAAAGATTGTCGCAGTTCTACTTTCTATGACTCATGATATCACCGAAGTACCCAATTAATAAAGGAGCACGTGGGTTCGTTTGTTTAGTACTTGTCGTTATGGGTTCCTAATCCAATAATGGATCGTGTTCATCCTTATCTTACACCTACACGTCAGCTAACCCAAATTAAAAGCCTTAAATTTTTTAAATCCAAAACAAATTATTCATCTAATTGGCTGAGCGTCCATGCAACAAGTACGTTTAGTATTTATGATGTTTTTCTCTAATGTTTTCTTCTCTCCTTCCCCTTTCTAATTTCCTGCCAACTATTTTATTTAAATGAAATCGTGAAACCAATCTTTTAACAATTACTCATAATGCGATGCAGAGCCCTCCACAAGCGAAGTAGAAACCGCACAAAAAGATTGTATTCGTCACAAAAGTTAACAACAACGTCCACACAGGTAAAATCACATCCGCACACACTTTTGATTACAAAATATCTCGTCACACATATACGGCAACAACCATATCGTCACAAAAGCTTAAATAGTGTCCGAACATACATGCAATAATCTTCCAAACTGAACTTAGTGTTTTAGACACAATACAGTACACCCGAACCTAGAGGGAGGGTGAATACGTTCTTTTAGATTCTTTTTCGATATTTCACTTTGCTGCACACTTAACAAAGATATCAGCTCGTTCAAGAACCTATAATCTTTATCAAGATTAAATGTATATGCGGAATCAACTAAATCTTTGAAGCTAATAAACTTTTTATCAAAGCTTCAAGATATTCAAGAAAACTGTCTTTTAACTTCAAACAATAATGGGCAGTTTAATATCCAATCAACAATCAACATATTAACTATGTAAATCAACAACAACCACATCACACTTGACACATGGATTGGTTACGAAGAGAAACCTCTTGAAGACACACTTCAAGAAGAAAAACTCTACGGGCCTTGTGGCTAGGAAATGTTTCTACTATAATGAGAACTCGGAATTACAAAGTAATCCGTTAGTAGTACACAAAACCCTTGCTACTCTAACACACTTTACCCTTGTTATTCTGATCTTTGAAATTACTGCACACTTTACAAGAAATATCAGCAAGTTTAGGAACCCAAAATCTTAACCAAGATTTTATATATGCGGATAACAAAAAAAACTATGAAGTAATAAATCTTTTTATCAAAGCTTCAAGATATTCAATAAAACTATCTTTTAACTAAAAATAATATTGGACAGATTTATATTCAATCTAAATTTAACAATTCAACAACGAAAATCAATTCAATCACACACACATAACACACAGAATGGTTACGAAGAGAAACTTGTTTAAGACAAACTTCAAGAAGAAAAACTCTACGAGCCTTGTGGCCAAGAAAGGTTTCCGCTAGTATGAGAACTCGAAGTTACACGGTGATCCGTTAGACACACACAAATCCCCTTGTTACTCTAACCCACCAAACTTCTTACCCAAAATATGAATCTCGATCAGCACTCTTTGAAGGGAATGAGAGTTGGTCTCCTCTGTTTAAACACGCTAGAACCTTCACCACTCATCTTGTATGCAGTCTGCCCAGTGAACCTTCATTATCACTGCTACCAGACCAGAGCCACACAATCCATCTCAAGAACCAGCACTTTTGGTAAACCATAACACCTAAGTGGGTAAAGTTTGTGTGATCAAAAACCCTGATGGAAACTAAAGAATAGGTACTGTATCTTTTCTGGTACACTTTAGTTCGCACAGACTAAACTTAAGAAACAATAACAGAGAGTCTTGGAGAAGATGACTTTGGAGGCTTAATCTCTGGAAATACAAAAGGAACGTTTTTTGTTCTAAATGACAAAATGAGAGGGAATTATTTTTATATACTAGGCTTCTGAGGTGGGAATCACGAAGGCAGTTAACTTAGGGATGTTCCTCAAGTAGTTAGAAACGTTCAGGCTAGCTTACGTAATTCTTGGTAAACCTTAAGCAAACTCTGACCAGACTTTGCCAACATCAAATTAGTCAGCACTCCAACTTCGCATTGTCAAATTGTACGAAGACTTCCATCAAACTACAGATGCTCTAGACACTTTGAAGCACTAAATGGTTCTTGAGAAGCTCGAACCATGCAGTGCTTAAAAGTATTGAATCTCTAGGAATAAACAAGACACAATTACAACCATGAAATTATAAGCTAACTAAATACATTTACAGAGGAGATGCTAGAAGGACCGCCATAGCTGTGATGACACAGTTAAGGAGATAGCTAACTGCAGATCAAATGGGAGTAGTACGCTTCACCATTGGAGACGGGCAGTAGCATGATGGGGAAAGACTAGAATACACCGATATAAGTTGAAAGAATGAATGGAGTGTCCGAGAGATGAGACCTGCTGCATCCTTGAAGAAGAGACCGGGCTAAATCCTTTGAAGATTAGTACATTCTCTATAGAAACCATTTCTACAATGTGTGTTACGCGAACAAAGAATTTGCTTATTGTGATTTATTCTTAGGTTTCAGAAGAGAAGAAATAGTGTGGACGATTCCTCCCTGGACTGATGTATGATCATCTAGTAAATAAATTTAGTTCTTTAATCTTAGCCTTGATCCATATAAGTATATATATATATATAGATGTTTGTATATATATATACGTATATGGATACTGCCACTGATTGGCTTATTGAATAGGAAGTTGATACCATTAGGAAGTTGCTACGGGATCGGGCCAACTAGAAGCTGCTTTGGACGCCAAGGGAGGGAAATTACTTGGCACACCTCTTAGCAAAATGGGGTATGGAATTTGTATTATAGGAAGGATTCCAGTGGGGGAAAGATTGGGTGCAAAGAGGCTTGGTTCAAATTTGTGCAAACCAAGGGTTATTTAAAGAGAGGCATCTAATGGTCTCAAAAGCTCCACATCATCAAATGAGACCATTAGACTAATTCGGTGGCTTGGCTCCCCTTGCCTGAAGCGGAGCCATTTTTTCTACTTTTTCCTGAGATCTTCTCCCGCACGTCTTCTTTTCCCACGTTTTTTCTTTTTTGAATCTCTCCTTTTTTCCTTTGATTTGCTCTTCCCGATTCTCTCCTCTAATTTCTTGTTTTATTAGGCTTCTTCTCCAACACGACTTGTCTTCCCCACGTCTCCCGCATTTTTTCTTTACGATCAAGAGCGCGCTAGAGAAGGAGAGCAAAACTGTGAAATCAGAACCTAATCAAGAACCCGATTCGATTTCCATGAGTACCAAAGGTGGTATTTTGTCTTTCACGATTCCCTCTCCTTCTCCTATAATTTCTTCTTCTTGATTCCCTCTTCATCTCATTTCTCTAAATTTTTGTATCATTATTTGTTCTTCCATTTTTCCTTTTGCAGATTATTTCCATGGTTTTTCTGACGGCAACATGTTTTTTATGTTCCCCAACACAACTTCTCTTCCCCAACGCGATGTGTCCCCATTTGTTCTTTCCTGAATCCCTCTTCTTCTCCTCTAATTTCTTCTTCTCGATTCCCTCTCCGTCTCATTTCTCTAAAAAAATTTATCACTGTTTGTTCTTCTGATTTCCCCTTTGCAAATTAATTTCATTGTTTTTCTGAATGCAACATGTTTTTGATGGTTTATAGTTTGCTTCCTATGAATTCACTACCTTAACAGGCATCCCAGGTGTGATTATGTATCGAGGAGCAAAAATTCAGGCAATATCATCCTACTCAGTTAGTTTTGTTGACTGGAAGACTTTATATCTTTTGAAATGTAGCAATTTGTCATTTCTAAGGAACTTATGATAGACTAAAATTCATTCACGCTATGATTCAGATTTACTCCTCCCAGTTCATCGTAAGATGAGCAGGAAGGTTCGGTAATTCAGAAGGGTTTTAGAATTAGAAGTAAATGATTCCTCCAGTCCCCAATTTTGAATGGTAATCGTCCATTATATTTTGAGATGTTGAAAGATATTGATCACTTTGAAATGTCAATTAACAAATAGTACTCCTGAATGGAGCATCATTTAGCAGGTATCATGGGGTCATGTAGTCGATACTTGTTTTAAATGCATAATCTTACCATTATCTTGCTAATTTGTTCTAATGTTGCTTTTTTATCTCTGTCTGGTTCAAAGACAACTCTTCACGATTGTTTATGTCAATTTCTTGTCACTTTTGTCACGAATAGCATTTATATCGGGCCATATTCATTACTGTCTTCAAGTACCTACTCAAAGTTGAGTTAAAACATTCACTCAGCTGTGTACTCCTCTTACCTGCGTAGAAAACACTTTGTATGTGTGTTAGGGCCCACTTCTCGCGTTTCTCATAGATCTTTTGCAACCACTCATTGCCTTGAAGGTGATGATCTTTCATCATCTTAGATCATGCAATATCAAAATCATCTACATCATTATCAAATAGGAGCCTATTCCAGTCTTTTTTGAAGTCCTTATTGCCAAACAGGGAACCATGATTTTTCAATGCATTTTGGTTAATATGCCATACACAAAGAAAGTGATGCGTGTTTGGCAAGGCGGTAGGGATTGCAGCAAGCATAACAGCATCTTGGTCAGTGAAAAAGGATTGGGGAGCCTTTCCTTCCATACACTCAACGAATGTCTCGAATAGCCACTTGAATGATTGAGTTGTCTCATCAAACAATAAGCATGCCCAAACACTACCCGCTCCCTGTGATGATTCACTCCTGTGGCTTGTGATGTGCACGTAGTTTGTCCTATATGTGGTAAGGACACAATGTCCCTAAAAAGTACGTAGTTATTCGGCATGTCATGGTCAGACCAAAATATATTAGTTATGTTCTCCTCGTCATCAAACATAACACTAAAGAAGATGTGTGAATTTTTTCGTTGCTGATCACCAAACCAATTAATAAGTACACTCGCTACTCCATCCTTCATAGATTTACTTCTATTACTACTCAAATAATTTTTCAGGTCCATTTGAATGAATCCCAAGTGCTCTCTATCCCCATCCTGGGCCGCCATCAAATCATGTACTAGCTTTGGGTGGATGCCTTATTTGTCTGCATGGCTGCACTCGAGACGTTGCAATTCGTTAATTCATTTATGTGAACGGAGTAAGTGGACTTTCGATGGTGTAGCCAATTCGTGACTATGTTGTGCACACCAATCAAATGTGTAATACTACCCACTCGGTTGCAGCTAAATGGCGAAACTTGCAAGACACCCACACCTAGTATAATGTTGTTCCGTTTTTAAAGGCACAACTCGTTCTTTATCTTTTATCAACCCTTCTTTGCTACACACAAATGTTCTGACTATATAGTATCATTTTTCTTTATTCTTGAACCCACCTTGTCTACGAATTCTAAATCCAATGCTAATCGCATAACTGTTGTACCAATCGTAAGCATGTTTGTCATCTTTAAAATCTAAGGGACAAATATTTATGATTTTTCCATTGTCGACCTGAACAATTTCACATGCATAATCCACCCATACAAATGAAATAAATGAAGATATAAATTGAAGAACCTTCCGGATTTGAGGTACTACTAGACCCTCACCTATCTATATATGGATTAATGCCCTATAGCTCCGTCATTTATCAATCTATATAAATTTAATAGCCCTAGTTAGCAAAGGACACAAATATCGCTACAAACAAAAATCAATAAAGAAAATATCCGGCTACAAGAGAATACATGCATCATTTTAAGGTAAAAAAAATTATGCAAAGCTTGTTCTGCTAGTCGAAGAAGATTCTAAAGTTTTTATATAAAATTTTCTTGGTCCTGGTATGTATATTTAGGTGATGTATCTTTTTATAATTTTATTTTATAAAAGTTCAGAGTTGATAAAATCTTTTTTACTTTGATTAAATATCTTTAACAAGTAATTTTATTTTTGTTTAATCTTATTTTATTACTTTTTGAAGGTCATCTTTTGGGGGTGGGTCTTTAAGAACATTATGCAATTTTTTCCATCAAACGCACTCATGGAATTATTCTTGGGTATAAAATTGATTGTTACTTATCTACCTCAAGTCGCTAGCAACATGCTGAAGTTTCTTTAGCCCAACAGTGCAGTAACGGGATGAAGTTTCAACGAACATGGCAAGGAAAGATTTCATTGATAAAAGTCTCTAGCCGAAAGAGAAAGAAACTAACAAGAAATAATGGTTTACCTTTTCTTTACTTTCATAATTGGCCGAGAGAGAGAAAGAGGACTTTGTATATACAGTCCTTCTTTGAACTTTTGTGGACGGCGACTCACGTGATCTCCATTATATTGACAAAGCAGGTATATTTTCTATCCCCATTCGTATTCTTTTTCTCTCCTTTTGTGCTTAAAAGCTATTTCCATTCATTTCAAGGCAAAGAAGATTCAGATTTCCCGAGACCAAAAGTCGAGGGGTAGGTATAGGGAGAGAGAGAGAGAGTCGACCCTCTCGTACAATGGCGGACTTGGAAGACATGAAGCCACTGAGGAATTTATCGGAGGCTTTCAAGGAGCTCGCGAACACTCTTGATTCCCCAACTGCACACGTGGAGCTCGCGCCATTCGCCCGCGCGTGCTCACTCATCTTGCCTCTCATTCGCAGTTTGGGCATCGCCTTCAAGTTCGCTGAGTTGTCCTACGCCGGCTCGGTACACCTTGCCTATCTTGTAGTGTCAAAATTTTAAGAACTGCCTTTATGGCAAGTATTGAAGTCAAATAACGCCTTGATTTTTTTTTCCTGTCATCTTGGCAATCAAATAAAGTGCGTTTATGGCATTTATTGATGTCAAATAACGCCGACTTGGTACCGCCAATTTCAAATAATATCATATATATGGTCTTACTTATTGCAGAGGATATTCAGAGGAAAATAAAGTGAAATTTTAAGTGACTTTCGTATTTTTTCTGAATGTTCTCGACGACCCAGAATGTCAAATACAGTGTTGTGTTCATGCCATTTGAGTATAATATTATTTGAAACTTGTGTATCACTTTGACTCTTTAGGTAATTAATTCATAATTGGCTGCTTGATGAGTGCAGGTTAATGATCTTGCAAAGGCGTCAAAGTCTTTTGGGAACTTGCAGGCTTTGGTTGACGAAGACATAGAAGCGAACACTGCAAGAAAAGATACTAGTAATACGAAAAACCTCTTGGGAGTGAAACGCACACTTGAAGTGGTCAGGGCCATGTTTGAGGAGACACTAGCTACAGAGTATGTATATCACTAACTTCTTCTTTTTTCTTTTTTTAAGTCAAAACAGCTCACTCTCATTAAAAAGGAGGATTGAAAATCTCCAGTATATGCTCTAAGTGTGTCGAGGAACACAAGTTAACAGGCAAGAACCCCAAAAGATAGGATCTTCGGAATGAGATCGAAACTAATTTTGGTAGAGGAAGAATATGATTTCTGAGTCTTGAAAGACTAGTGGTAGGGCTTGAGAGATAGCTAGGATCTTCTCTTGTTGGAACTCAAGAGAAAGAGCAGTATTTAAAGACAAAATTAGGATTTTTCGGAATTATTTAGGGTGGTAGCTAATAAGGGCTCAAAAACGTGCTAGGCTTTGGTTTTACTTGAATTTTAATAGGCTAACTTGGTATAATAAGCAATCAAACAATTGAATTGCAGAACTTGGTGATTGTTGGTGTCGTTGATATATATCAATTGTTTGTGTGGAACTGCTGCTGGTACGGATATGAATTTAGTTCATTACTTTAGAATGCATACTGTTGAAGAGCAAACATTGTTTGAAATTTAGATATTAGTAATTTTCTGTTTTGTGATTGGGACTGATCCCTGTATACAAATTCAATATCTTCGAAAGAGATTAATTTTCATGATTCAACTACTTGACGCGGTCTAAATAAGAACTTAATTATATGTAATACAGGAATACCACGAGAGAAATAGGAACCCTTCGCTCTTCAAGATTCCAGTTTGCTACAATAGAAAATGAATTCTTAAAACCGAATACTACTTTAATGCTTGATTGCTAATGCGGTTGTTATTGAAAATATATCCTGCCAATCCAATAGGCTATTAGATACAAAATATTAACGTACCAAGAAACTCATAATACATATATTCTTTGGCTGACTAGAAATTCATGCACTTTATATCTAGAATTTAACATGATTGGCTTTGATGTTGAGATGATGTTATGTGCTTTATTCAATAAGTTTGAACAGTTCCTGACAATAATATGGCAGAGGGAATTCCTTAAGGGGTCCGGCCAATAAGGCCTATACACAGGTCTTTGGTCCCCATCACGGGACGGCCGTCAAGAAGCTCGTAGCTGCAGGGACGTATGCCCTTCCCACAAGGGCACAGCTGTTGCAGAAGCTAAATGAAGCTGACGGTGAGTTCATGAAGCGATTCATACAGTTTTTTATGTTTAAAGTCTCAATAAAGTATACAGTTCATGAAGCGATTCATACAGTTATTTATCCATTGCATTGGAGAAGTGATGCGTTGCTTGTTTTTAACTCCTACCCACTTGGCTTTTTGGCAATACTCCGAAACCTTAGCTAGGGGCAATGGGTGTTTCCCTCTTTGCCAATCAGAGAGTAAGAATGTGAGCTTATTAGAAAACCGAATTGTACTTTCTAGTTTTTCATTTGCACGAACTAATTACATAATGTTGCTTTCAGAGGCATCCGCAGCGGCTCATATGCAGAGTTATGTTGCTGCATCTGCTCCTGTAATACAGTACATTGAAAAACTCTTCCTTTCAAGAGATTTTTTCCATGTGATCAGCTACGGGTAAAACATAGAGTTGTAACCTAACTACTCCGACTTGATGGGGCTTGTATCTTTTGGGATGCTTTCTCTGAGATTGTACTGTGATCAATATTCTTCTTAATATTTGGACATACTTAATGTTGATAAAGCACAGAACATTATGTACAATTTCAAGAAACAATTACTTTTCGCACCCAAAATTTGAGGTCAATGCCCCAAAGAACTGTACAATATTCTTGGGCATAGCCCAGATAACAAGAGAAAAAACTCTGCCCTAGAAAAGGGGTTCAACTCAGTATTCAATCGTCAGAAACTAGTTACTAAATTCTAACATGTATATTGTGTATTTCTCAGTTCGCCGTAAAAATATCTTCCTCTATCCCCATGTCCCGCTTAGTCGAATATCTGTCCTCTTCATGCCTCGAACAGTATTAATTCTTGCTGAAACTACGTTTAGACCCTAGAATACACCTAGAGGGGGGGTGAATAGGTATTTAAAAACTAATACTCATCTCTTTAAGAGACCACAGAAAATAAAGTTCAAAAAGTAATACACTTGCACTATTAAAACCTATTCAAACAATATGATTTAAGCACTTAACAGCAACCTCAATCAATCAAGTTAAGAATGATACAACTTGACCAAATAACCAATAGAGTAACAATTACAGCATCAATCACTACTTAATACAGCAAATACTCAACACAGAAAATTCAAGATTAACTTGTCACTTTGACAACTATCAATTAACAACAATGAGATATAGTCAGCAACAATATAACCAACTTAATAATGATTTTTCAGCAAGATAA
Source organism: Myrica gale (assembly GCA_963930655.1). NCBI lineage: Eukaryota > Viridiplantae > Streptophyta > Magnoliopsida > Fagales > Myricaceae > Myrica > Myrica gale. Next base: position 20,291,118 of record OZ005607.1, read on the forward strand.
TATCTGCACCTCAAGAAGTAATATCACAACAACAGCCTAAGCAAATTTCAGCAAGCAACACTCAATGTAAAAAGATTTTCCTGAACCTATTTAACAATAGAATTACTCACAGAATCAACAATACAAATTCTAACTCTTTAGCAACAATATTCAACAATTCTAAGACTAATAACCAACAAGGATTCAGACACAAATCCAACAACCACTAAGCTTGACAATTTCAAGTTACCAAATCTTTCAGATCTGCAAAATGATCAACAAGAAAATGGTTAGTTGCAAAAATATCAAGAAAGAGGAGAATAGAATCAACACAGAAATTTTTGGTAACAAAGTGAAAAATTTCTCAAGAAGAATGTCTTCTGAGAAATAAAAAACACTCCGGGTGTTTCCACCAAATCTTTACACTAGAACGTCGGGATTTTACAATGGTGATCTAGCCAAAAACCTTTTGGCCTCAAGACCCCTTTTCCTATGTAAAATCACCCAATCCACCGAATTGGGTTGATGCCCAGCACCCACACGAAGACCAGCAACTCTGGTGCTCGTTCTACAGCAGATCCCACGAACTCGTAGGCTAGAAGCTCCTCTGAAAACTTTCAGCAACAGCTGTTCTTGAGAACCCACTCAAGAACCTCAACACTTGGTGATTCCAATCTTCAACAGCAAAGAAGTAAGAACATCCAGCCTTCAATCGACGATAAGGCTCACTGATCTTCCACCAGAGGGAAGCTTACACACTCTCACAATCAGATATGGTTAGAACCGAATCTTGCACAAGAGAGAAATTGGGGAAAATCGAATACAGAGAGAATTCTGGAGTTTTCGAGAATAGACGATGAGTAAAAAATACGTCAAAGTCATTTGGGAAAGTGGTATATGACTTTAGTGAGGTTAAATAAGTCAAAACGAAAAAGTTATGATGACTGGGCAACTTTCTAGAAGGTTAATACGTTATCTGCAGAATTCCCGCTAGGCTGACCCAAGGCTAACCCAGCCAACCGAAAATCTGTCTAACAGCTCAGTAACTGTCTCCTAACCATTCTAGATGCACCCAACACGTTCCAGAAACTTTCTCCTTAGCTCCACATCCTTCCAGACTTAATCAAGTTGCTTTTACAAATCTACAAATGGAAAATTACATTTAATTAAAGGATTGTTTTGACCATGGAAAATATGCCAAACTTACAAACGCTTTCAATCTCCCCCTTTGACAATTTCCATGACAAAACCTTAAGCTAAGCCTAAACCTACCCCAAGATCTGTTATCACCAAAACATAACTTGATTTGCAGTTTAGTAAGCAGCCTAGAAAAATTCTAACAATATCCCTAAGCAACATGATTAATGGTTTGAGTACCTGAAAAGAAAACACTCAAACTCAACCGTGATCAATATACTCAAGATAATCAAATCTGAAAACAGATGATCACTAAAAACAAGACTTAGTTATTTAAACAAGTCTTAACACAACACAAAAGTGTTCAAGCTCCCCCTAACAATAATAACCAAGCTATCCAAGCATAACTGAACTTTAACATATCATAGCAGCAGCACAAGTTCACAAGTTCATAACAGTAGCTTATAGCAAAACATAACATAGCATAATAGTAGCAAAACAGAACATAGCAAAGTAGTAGATAGCAAAAACTCCCCCTCAAGTTCATAACAGCAGCTCCCCAATCCACATTACTCCCCCTTTTTGTTATGAAAGAGACAAAGGAGTCAATCCACGTCACTCAACCCCTCGATATTGTCCTCATCAAAGGAGAAATATTCAGTTGCAGAGGGCTAAGGCTGAGATGAGGAAGGAATGGCAGATGACGGGGCAGCAGCAGCATCCTCAGCCTCCTCTTGACCAAGATACTGACGCATCCATTGAATATCAGCTCGATTCTTCGAAGACTCAGCTTGAAGAACAGTGTTAGCAGCAGTCAAGATATTATTATCATTGATCAACCGACCCATGGCTTGAAAAAGCTGAGCTTGAGAGCATTGCATCTGAAGCACTTCAGTACGAGTAAGCTGAAAGTCAGCTTTGAGAAGAGACATGTCAGTTACCATAGAAGAGGTTTGCTCAAGGTTACTCTCCATCAAATATTTGTTATCAGCCACAGAGGCAGTAACAGGAGCAGGCATAGTAGAGGAAGAGGCAGATTGAGCTTTCTTCTTGTGAGAGATAATTTGAGTCAAAGAACTAAGCCCAATCTTGGTTGGTATTTCCATTTTAGGAAAAGAAGAGGGATAAGGAACTTCTAACATGATGATAAGCTTTTGAATAGCACATGCATATGGCAAATAAATACCAGTCTTGCGAGAATTAAAACTTTTGATGATATGAGCACACATTACAGAGCCTAAGTCTATAGAATCATTGTGCATGAAGGCATAAAGAAACTTGGCTCGGTCAAGGGATAAAGCTGAAAGCTTTTGAGCAGGAAGTTTATTAGTGCCCAAAATTCTGCTCACCAACATAACTTCAGCTGTGAAAGCTACAGCTGAGAACCCTTTACCATCAAATGGAAGAGGTCTTTTGGCTAAGAAGCTTGTCATTGCGTCCAGGGAAGGGCAAGTGGTAGCTGAGTAGGGGTAATCAGGGTGCTCTACCCTAGGAAATGCCAACACACTAGATAGAAGATCAGGTGTGATTTGGAAGTATTGACCGCGAATAAACACAGAAAACACATGAGAATCAGAGATATCATGGATATTAGAATTAAATTCTCTCAATAGTTGGGCAGATGGTGAAACTAAATTAGCTAGAAGAGAGTTTCATTTACGAGAGAGAAAAAGTTGAGGAACTAAAGTATGAGAAAACTCTTCCAGTGCAACTTTCCTTTCTACTAGTGGAGTCAAAGTAGAGAACTTGTCATTATAGAGATCCTCTGCTTCAGCATCTACAAACCGAGTAGTGTCAACTTCTCTAATTCTTTTCCCTTTCTTGGCAGCTCTTTTATATGTCATCTGTGACACATAAAAGTGCAGAAGTAAGCTTGAAGAAGAAATAATAAAATCTGTAAAAGAATACAATATTCATCAAGAAAACAAATAAACCATGTGACAAGGTAGCAGATGGACGAAATAGAGAGAAAAAAAATGAAAACAGCAAGATGAGAAATCAAAATGCAGTCAAATCATAGCATTAATATATTCGACCAAAATAATGACAAAATAATCAGGACCCATTCATTTAAACACACTAAGATTTCAGTTTTTCCAAACACAAACAGCAGACCCCAAAAATGAAGATGTTCACCGAAGATACCCAAAGAGAAATCAAGTAGATATGAACAGATCTTAGTGAAATCATCTACTAAATAACCTCTGGAACAAAACCCATATGATATTATAGAATATTAATCAAGAAAACATGAGAGATCTAAGAGATTTTCACCTAAACCATGAAAGTGTCAAAGGAACTCGAAAATAACAAGAAAAGATAACCTAAATCAGACAAGGATTTAGATTCATACCTTCGAAAGTGTAGAGACAATATCAGGAACCAAAACCCAGCAGAGATTTCGTTATATGAGCAAGAGGTGCTCAAGATTTTGAGAGAAGAAGAGTTTCGGCTTTGGGTTTCACGGTTAGCAGGAAAAAGAGAGAGAGAGAGAGAGAGAGAGGTATACACCGTAAAAAGTAAAAAGCAAAAAAAATAAGAGGTACAAGTCTTTATACCGAAAAAGAACATGTCCCTTACTCAAAAACGTATAACCGACCATTGGATAAAAGCATGTGTTTGTCATATAAGCATACCGAAAGATAAAACAAAAACTTAAACAATGACAATATTTCCAGAATATAAAAAACACAGCAGAATACAAAAAAAATAGGAACAGTTACTATATAGAACAAATTCCAATAGATTTTCTTAAAAATTCAAACTTACACCATCTAAAGGTTTGGTAAATAAATCTGCTAATTGGTTTTCAGTAGGAACATATTCAAGTGTTATAGTTTTGTTTTCTACAAGATCTCTAATATAATGATGTCGTATGTCTATGTGTTTGGTTCTTGAATGTTGAACGGGATTTTTGGATATATTAATGGCACTAGTGTTATCACAAAAAATAGTCATGGATTCTTGAATAACACCATAATCAACAAGCATTTGTTTCATCCAAAGTAATTGAGTGCAACAACTACCCATTGCTATATATTCAGCTTCTGCTGTAGATAAAGAAATGGAATTTTGTTTTTTACTCAACCAGGCTACAAGATTCATTCCCATGTAGAAGCAGCCACCAGATGTGCTCTTCCTATCGTTTGAATCTCCAGCCCAATCAGCAGCCGTATATCCAACTAGACTCACATTTGAGTCTTTTGAATACCAAATACCATAAGGAATAGTCTCATTTACATATCTTATAATTCTTTTTACATCATTTAAATGAGATTCCTTAGGATTAGCTTGATATCTTGCACACACACCAACACTAAACGATAAATCAGGTCTGCTGGCTGTAAGATATAACAAGCTACCTATCATGCTTCTATACATAGTTTGATCAACTGATTTTCCAGAAATATCAATATCTAACTTTACACTAGTACCCATAGGAGTTCTAGTAAATTTAGAATTTTCAAGACCAAACTTTTTAACAAGGTCCTTGGCATATTTGGATTGAGAGATAAATAAGCCTTTTTCACATTGTTTAATTTGTAATCCAAGAAAATAGTTCAACTCACCAGCCATGCTCATTTCAAATTCTTTTTGCATAGCTTCTGCAAAATTTAAAGCATACTCATCAGTAGGTGAACCAAAAACAATGTCATCCACATATATTTGGGCTATTATAATGCTATCATTTATTTTCTTAATAAAGAGTGTGCGATCAGCACCTCTTCTAGAGAAACCATCCTCTAGTAAATATGTAGATAATCTCTCATACCAAGCTCGTGGAGCTTGTTTTAATCCATAAAGGGCCTTTTTCAATTTACAAACATGATTAGGAAATTTAGGATCAATAAACCCTTTTGGTTGTTCTACAAATGCTTCTTCGATCAATATACCATTCAAAAATGCACTTTTAACATCCATTTGATATAATTTGAATCCCATATAACAAGAAAAAGCTAGTAAAATTCGGATAGATTCTAATCTTGCCACCGGGGCAAATGTCTCATCAAAATCTTCTCCTTCTACTTGTGTGTAGCCTTGAGCTACCAATCTAGCTTTATTCCGTATAACAACTCCATCCTCATTGGATTTATTCTTAAAAATCCACTTTGTACCAATCACATTAACATTAGAAGGTCTTGGAACCAAAGTCCAAACATCATTTCTTTTAAATCGATTAAGTTCCTCATGCATTGCATTAACCCAAAAATCATCATTCAAAGCATCTTCTGCTTTCTTGGGTTCAATCATAGACACATATGAAGACAAGGACAAATGACTTAAAATTCTCTTTCTAAGTCTCAGCCCTTCATTTACATTACCAATAATGTTGTCTTTAGGATGATTAGCTTTAACCCGAGTAGAAGGTTCTTTGCTAGATGTTACTATAGATTTTTCTTTATCAGAAGATTGTTGACTTTCAAAGATATCATTTTCAGATTCATGCTCATTTTCATTTTCAGCAAAAATAGAATCTATAGTCTCAATATTAATAGAATCATTTACATCATCATCAACTACTACATTTATAGATTCAATGACAGTTTGAGTACGTAAATTAAAGACTCTATAGGCTCGGCTAGTTGCTGAATATCCAAGAAATATTCCTTCATCACTTCTAGAGTCAAACTTTGCTAAGTTTTCTCTATCCCTAAGTATAAAACACTTGCTGCCAAATACTTTAAAGTACTTAACAGTAGGTTTCCAGAGTCAAACTTTGCTAAGTTTTCTCTATCCCTAAGTATAAAACACTTGCTGCCAAATACTTTAAAGTACTTAACAGTAGGTTTCTTTCCTTTCCAAATCTCATAGGGAGTCATTTTTGTGTTAGGTCTAAGATAAACTCTATTACTGATATGGCAAGAGGTACTTACAGCTTCTCCCCAAAAATGTTGCGGGAGATTTTTACCTTGCATCATCACTCTAGCCATCTCTTGAAGCACGCGATTTTTTCTTTCCACAACACCGTTTTGCTGTGGTGTAATAGGTGCTGAAAATTCCTTATGAATACCTTCCTCAACACAAAAATTGTCAAATGATGAATTCTCAAACTCCTTACCATGATCACTTCTAATCCTTACAATAGAGTTTGATTTTTCATTTTGAAGTTTCTTACACAGATTTGAATTGGTTTTGAAAAAGTGTTTTTACTAGCATGCAATTTAAAACATTTAGATCTAAATCTCTTTATAAACAAGGCTATGTCCTCATCGTCCATAGACTCATCTGAACATTCAGATTCATCTTCAGCCAAATACTTTAAAGCTATAGACTTAGATTTTTTGGCTTGAGGCAAAGATAATTCATAAGTCTATAATGAACCTACAAGCTCTTCAATTCTAATTTTTTCTAGGTCTTTGCTTTCTTCTATGGCCGTAATTTTACCTCTGAATTTTTCAGTGAGAGATCGTAAGACTTTTCTCACAACTCTCGATTCAGGAATTTTTTATCCTAGGTTAAAAGTTGAGTTAACAATATCGTTGAGTTTAGCATAAAACTCATCGAATGTCTCATCTTCATTCGTTCTAATTTCTTCAAACCTAGTCGCAAGCATTTGAAGTTTAGAATTTTTTTACTATCTTAGTGCCTTCGTGTGTGGTTTCTAAAATCTCCCAGGCATCTTTACCCATTTCACACATGGAGATACGTTTGAACTCATCAGCAGAAATGCCCATGAAAATAGCATGCAAAGCACGACTATTATAGGTGCATTCATTCATTTCGTCTTTAGTTCACAAACTAATATCTTTAGGCTCAGCAGGGATTGTACCAGTTTCAGTAACTTTTGCCGCAGTCATGGGTGTCGACCAACCTATTACTACCAAGTGCCATACTCGTTCATCAAGGGACTTCAAGAAGGCCCTCATCCTTACTTTCCAATAGGCATAATTATTGCCATCGAAGTAAGGAGGAACGGACAGCGATTGACTCCTTTCCATCTAGGTAACAAAGGATCAAGGATCTATTATAAGGCTCTGATACCAATTGAAACTACGTTTAGACCCTAGAATATACCTAGAGGGGGGGTGAATAGGTATTTAAAAACTAATACTCCTCTCTTTAAGAGACCACAGAAAATCAAGTTCAAAAACTAATACATTTACACTATTAAAACCTATTCAAACAATATGATTTAAGCACTTAACAGCAACCTCAATCAATCAAGTTAAGAATGATACAACTTGACCAAATAACCAATAGAGTAACAATTACAGCAGCAATCACTACTTAATACAGCAAATACTCAACACAGAAAATTCAAGATTAACTTGTAACTTTGACAACTATCAATTAACAACAATGAGATATAGTCAGCAACAATATAACCAACTTAATAATGATTTTTCAGCAAGATAATATCTGCACCTCAAGAAGTAATATCACAACAACAGCCTAAGCAAATTTCAGCAAGCAACACTCAATGTAAAAAGATTTTCCTGAACCAATTTAACAATAGAATTACTCACAGAATCAACAATACAAATTCTAACTCTTTAGCAACAATATTCAACAATTCTAAGACTAATAACCAACAAGGATTCGGACACAAATCCAACAACCACTAAGCTTGACAATTTCAAGTTACCAAATCTTTCAGATCTGCAAAATGATCAACAAGAAAATGGTTAGTTGCAAAAATATCAAGAAAGAGGAGAATAGAATCAACACATAAATTTTTGGTAACGAAGTGAAAAATTTCTCAAGAATAACGTCTTCTGAGAAATAAAAAACACTCCGGGTGTTTCCACCAAGTCTTTACACTAGAACGTCGGGATTTTACAATGGTGATCTAGCCAAAAACCTTTTGGCCTCAAGACCCCTTTTCCTATGTAAAATCACCCAATCCACCGAATTGGGTTGATGCCCAGCACCCACACGAAGACCAGCAACTCTGGTGCTCGTTCTACAGCAGATCCCACGAACTCGTAGGTTTGAATCTCCTCTGAAAACTTTCAGCAACAGCTGTTCTTGAGAACCCACTCAAGAACCTCAACACTTGGTGATTCCAATCTTCAACATCAAAGAAGTAAGAACATTCAGCCTTCAATCGACGATAAGGCTCACTGATCTTCCACCAGAGGGAAGCTTACACACTCTCACAATCAGATCTAGTTAGAACCGAATCTTGCACAAGAGAGAAATTTGGGAAAATCGAATACAGAGAGAATTCTGGAGTTTTCGAGAATAGACGATGAGTAAAAAATACGTCAAAGTCATTTGGGAAAGTGGTATATGACTTTAGTGAGGGTAAATAAGTCAAAACGAAAAAGTTATGATGACTGGGCAACTTTCTAGAAGGTTAATTTGTTATCTGCAGAATTCCCGCTATGCTGACCCAAGGCTAACCCAGCCAACAGAAAATCCGTCTAACAGCTAAGTAACTGTTTCCCAACCATTCTAGATGCACCCAGCACCTTCCAGAAACTTTCTCCTTAGCTCGACATCCTTCCAGACTTAATCAAGTTGCTTTTACGAATCTACAAATGGAAAATTACATTTAATCAAAGGATTGTTTTGACCATGGAAAATATGCCAAACTTACAAACACTTTCACTTGCTATGACCCCCGTGCAAATGTCATTCAAATTATGTACGAGTCTTCTTGATTTCCCTCCATAAGTAGTAAATGGCCGCTGCTAGCATAAGTCTCAAAATTATTTCCAGTAGCGTCTTGCCTCGCATGTGGACACCCAGCCAGTGAACCACTCTTCGCCCGCAGAACAGATCTCATGTGATGCCACATGTGTTCAACAACAATCCATACAGGGAGAGAAAAAAGAACACTGAAAAAATAAATGGTCTTCATCTTCTGGACCTTCTCCACACAACACACCCCAAATCAGTACAAATTCCCTGTTTCTTAACACTGTCCGAGTAGTTACTTTGCCCTTAATCACTAGCTAGGTGATAAATGAGAACCGGTAGCTGCTCACACTACAAAAAAATCATCTTTTAACAGCGGTCATTTTAACAGCGGTCGAGCAAAACGCCGCTGAAAGTCACATATAGCGGCGCTTTTTATGACCGCCGCTAAAAAACCGCTGTCAAAACTCTTTTGACTTTTAACAGCGGTCTTTTTAACGGCGGTCAGCAAAAGCGCCGCTATATGTGACTTTCAGCGGCGTTTTGCGCGACCGCTGTTAAATGACCGCTGTTAAAAATTTGTTGTCTCTTAACAGCGGTTTTTTAGCGGCGGTCAATAAAAGCGCTGCTGAAAGTCACATATAGCGGCGCTTTTGCTGACTGCCGTTAAATGACCGCTGTTAAAAGTCAAAATAGTTTTTACAGCGATTTTTTAGCGGCGGTCATAAAAAGCGCCGCTATATGTGTCTTTCAACAGCGCTTTTTATGACCGCCGCTAAAAAACCGTTGTTAAAAACTTCGTTGAATTTTAACAGCGGTCTTTTTAACGGCGGTCGCGCAAAACGCCGCTAAAAGTCACATATAGCGACGCTTTTGTTAACCGCCGTTAAAAAGATCGGTGTTAAAATTCAACGAAGTTTTTAACAGCGGTTTTTTAGCGGCGGTCATAAAAAGCGTTGGCGTTTCCCAACTTACAGCAGCGGTTTTGTAGCAGCGTTTTGAAAAACGCTGGTGTTTCTCCTAATTTTCAACATCGGTTTTTTAGCGGCGTTTTTAAAAACGCTGGCGTTTCTCCGCCTATAGCAGTGGTTTGTTTAGCAGCGTTTTTAAAAGTATTGGCGTTTCTCCCATCGTTTTTCAACAACGGTTTTTTAGCGGCGTTTTTACAAACGCTGGCGTTTCCCAACTTATAGCAGCGGTTTGTTAGCAGCGTTTTAAAAAAGCGCTGGCGTTTCCCAACTTATAGCAGCGGTTTGTTAGCGGCGTTTTTAAAAACGCTGGCGTTTCTCCGCTTATAGCAGCGGTTTGTTTACCAGCGTTTTTAAAAGTGACGGTGTTTCTCCCATCATTTTCAACAGTGGTTTTTTAGCGGCGTTTTTACAAACGCTGGCGTTTCTTAACTTATAGCCGCGGTTTTTTAGCGGCGTTTTTAAAAACGCTGACGTTTCTCCACTTATAATAGCGGTTTTTTAGCAGCGGTTTTTAAAAGCGCTGACGTTTCTCCCATCATTTTTCAACATCGGTTTTTTAGCGGCGTTTTTAAAAACGCTTGTGTTTCTCCTAATTTTCAACGAAGTTTTTAACTAGTATATACTTATATATTATATGTCAGTATATATACAAAGTATGTAAAGAATGAATAAACATTCTATAAAAGCACAACCTAAAAAAAATACTTGGTTAATTCAATACCAATGAACTCATTATTGTGTAGTTTAGAAAACATCTATTATCATACTTATAATGAGCATATATATTTTGAATAATTAGTAATATAATACTATTTAACTATTACATATTATATTTAATTTCAACCAAAAATATATTATGAGATTAGCTTATGAAATTAAAGTACATAACTTAATATATGGTCTTAGAGGCTATGATTTAGTCATTAAGTAGGTACATATATATAAAGTACTTAGGTTAATTAGCACATATATACCATGTATATGTATATATAGTATAATATATATAATGTATTGTGACAACAATATTATATGGAACTTATTTTTTACTACAATGTAATATGTATAAGTATATAAGTGTATCCACGTGTATTGTGACTCAATTTATTATATAATAAAACAAGACTTTTAAAAAATGGATTATAAGTATATGCATATTTATATAAGCAATAAGTATGTAGGTAATTAAAGTGAGATTAAAGTTGTTAATAAAATATGGAATTAGAAGGAGTGTTATGATAATTGAAGTTGTAATATGATATATTTTAAAGCACATAATTTAATATACGGTCTTAGAGGCTATGATTTAGTCATTAGGTATATAGGTACATACATATAAAGTATTTGTACATATTAAGATTAAATATTTTATATAGTATAGTATGTCACTCATGTATGATATATTGTGTATGATACTTTTGCATAATTTATAGTATAATATTTCACATTTCACTCATGTATTTGAAAAAATTTATTTTAAAGGAGCATATATCATTTATTGACTAAATCTAAGTAGTTTAGATTTATGTCACTCATATGTCATTAACACAATCCTATAAATTGAACATAAAGTGATATTAGCTTATGCAATTAACATAATCAATTAAATTGAACATAAAGTGATATCATACTTATAATGAGCATATATATTTTGAATAATTAGTAATATAATACTATTTAAGTATGACATATTATTTAATTTCAAACAAAAAGATATTGTGAGATTAGCTTATGTCATTAAAATACATGACTTAATATATGGTCTTAGAGGCTATGCTTTAGTCATTAGATATATAGGTACATAAAGTATTTAGGTTAATTAGCACATATCATGTATATGATAAACATATATAACAAATCATACAATGTTATATAGAAATGATTATACTTTTAAATTGTAAGTATTATATATTATTACATTTAATTAAAATTATTATACTAGTTATGAAAAATAGTAGAAAATAATATTGTGTACATCTTTATACACAATACTTAGTCAATATAATAGAATAATTAAAATAATCAATTTTGTTAATGATGGCTAAAAAGTTTCAGTATATAGTGTAATAACAAAATGAATTTAATATTATGATATAATATTGATTCACAACTAAAGAAAAAAAATAAAAGTTCAGGGCGACGCCCAACCTCTCAATCGTCTCTGAATTATCTCGGCTCGCCGAACACTGCCTCTTTCTCTCACTTGATCTGTCGTAGCTGCAGCCGACAGCCACCTCTCTTTATATCTAATCTACCCATTAATGCCATATTGGATTAATCTCTCCCTCCCTCTTCCTCTTCGATTCTCCGCTCGAAATCTCTCTTCCTCTTCATCTTCATCAAACGCTCTTCCTCTTCGTCAAAATCTCTTTTAGTACATAACTTAATATATAGTCTTAGACGCAATGATTTAGTCATTATGTATATAGGTACATATATATAAAGTATTTAGGTTAATTAGCACATACCATATATATGATAAACACATAAAACAAATTATGCAATGTTTAAATACTATTACAATTGATCTTAATTTACTAAAAATATGTATATAACTTATTATTAAAAAAATTGAAAACAGTGAGTTTAAATACGACTTAGGCGTTTGTTTCCCAAAATTTCCAACTCTCAATATTTCCAAACAATCATAAAATAATCTCTCACCTCATTAAATTATAAAATAATATTATACTATTCAATTAAATCTTCTCTCTCCTCACTTTTCCATAAAATACTATACTTTTTTCACAAACTCCAATACCCAAAATTTCTAAAACCCCAATATTTCCACAAATAAACACCACTTTTAAAATATAATAACGAAATACGAGAGGAAAATTTTCCTTTAGTCAAAACCTTTAGCGCCAAAGTTTTCTGCCAAATTTTCATCAAAACCTTTAGGGCCAAAGTTTTCCGCCAAATTTTCCTTCAGCGCCAAAGTTTATCCGAATACAAACCCACTTAGCTTATTTCATTTAGCGCCTTCTTTCTCCTTTCCCACCCATTCTCTCATCGTCCTTGTCGGCCTCCTTGCCACCTGGCTCTTCCTCTACCTCTTCCGCCCATCTGACCAGCCCCTCGTCTGAAATCTCTCTTCCGATATAACCCCAAACGCTACCGTTTGCGGTTTTACGACTTTCATTGCTTGGCCTAGAAGTTCCTGCAAAATCACTCGCTGAAGAAGTAGAAGGGAAGAGGATCAGAGAGGGAAAAAATGGAGGCACCGAAGACTATAGCACGCGAAATTGGAGAGACCCAAAACGACGCGCTTCGATTCGGACTCCATGGCGTCAAGAGCGACATCGTTGGATCTCATCCTCTTGAATCCACTTGACAATCTGTATCACTCTCTCTCCCTGCTATCTAATTTCTCAACTTTCACAACTTTTCATTGGAACAAATGGAGCGAAGCTTCTGTGTCATTCTAGCTATATGACCTACTGATTTTGTTTTTTTTTATGTTGATATTTTTTTTATTATTTTTTTAGGGGGTGTGTTAGGCATCGAGGACACAGGAGGAGATGAAGAGGAATATCTTGAGGAACACATATGGAAGTGCGTTTCTACTGAAGATGGATCTTGCCAAACAAATTCTTTCTCGGTATGCCTTTTCGATCCCTTGTTTATTGATCGCTTTACGATCCCACTGAATTTCAGAAAGTATTAAAGAGCTTGCCTATGGTGAAAAAATTATTTGGGAATTTTTTCTGTTGGTGGTTATCATTGAATCATATAAGCCTACGTGGGTTATGCTGGAATGCAAAAGCTTAGTGCCCTGGGAATAATATGCATAACCAGGGAGACTTTAAATGCCCATCTGTTTGGTATATGGAATCTCCTATATACGGAGACATTGACTTGGTATGCTTTAAAATTCGCTTGGAGTCCTCTTTGCTTCGTGTAGGTTATTGAGAAATGGGGATTGGGTTTATCACAGAAGAAGCAGATTTCGTGCAAAATCTTTTGTTTCTGTATGTAGGTACCAACTTCTTCAATGTCCTCCTTTGCAAGCTAATGTTACAAGAATCTGTCCTATTAGTTTCCTCGGTGCCTGTATAGATTGCTATGTGAGTGGCATCCCGAGATATTGCAAGCAATGCATAATAAAAGAAGAAAGAGTTGCTTACTGAACTAATGAAAGTATAGACACCTTAGAGTGCACTGGTGTTGATTTTGTTGGATCTCTCTCTCTCTCTCTCTTCAAAAACATGACTTTTGCTTGTAGGTGATGAAATGGATAGCATTTGCCGACAGCGTTCCACTAGATTCTAAGTCATGCTTTGGAGTTCTCAATGGATTGAATGATGACTTGGCTTTGAAGTCTGTACTTTTGAGGAATGGACTAAAACCTTCTGAAGCTGATGTTATTGTGTTTTCAGTGCTACATCCTTTACTGGAAGGGAATTTGACACTCTATTCAGCTTAAGGGCCTTTGGCCTCACAGAAGTGAAGTTCTAATGATTTCTGTGTCTTTATAAATGCTAGATTGGCCTCCGAATGAAGAGAAGGAAAAGTTACCACATGTAATGAGATGGATGGATTACATCCAGGTAGGGCCAAATCCAGATTAGTTTCAGTTATTTCAATCTATACGTTTTTGATAGCCTCCTAAATTTAGTTACCTAATGTTCTAATGTTCTTGTTAGATACAGATATATTGTCTCATTTGTTTAGCATTTTTTTGGTGCTATGAATTGGGCCCACTTCAATTTTTTCCCATACTTGATGGCTGTATGCAATGATATGAGGAATACTAATGTTTGTTGATTACAAAAATAATGGTGTCAAAAAGGTGTCAATGAAGTGAGCAGTCATTATGCACTAACCTCTACTCTATGGAAATGTTTAGGCTGTGTCTCAGTCATTTGGGTTACAGGTATTGTTAGTGTTTGAGTGCTGGCAAAATTTCGTACCAAATTTCCCCTCTAGGTGTTAATAGGGTCTAATCCGGAATTTTCAGGATACATTAGGGAAAACTGGCTACATCTCATTGAAGGGGGCATTGCCCTTTGGGGATATTTTTTGACCCGTTTTATCTAGAGTTGCTTATAGGCTTATATACGAGTAGATATTTTGTTTACATAAATCTTTTGTTTATTTCTATTTTTCATGTCATATTTATTTTCTATTACAGGAATTCAAGATTGAGGATGTTGATGTATCAAAGAGGAAGATTTTAATTGATCCTTGCTTATTGTATTGTATTTAAATATTTTAGTCGGTCCTTACTTATTGTTATTTTATATTAGAAATTTGTTATTTTTTAAATTACTTGTAGAGGTTCTTTTGTTTGTTGTAAAATATTATTAATCAATGATTAAGATATTCTTGTTTTATTATCCTTGTTCTTTAAGTTTTTACATCTATTGAATTATAATTACTAAAATAAATTTGTATTACCAATTAAAAAAGCATGTATAGGAAAATATAGGAAAAAATTAGTGGTGTTTTAAAAATGTTGGCACATACAAAAAAAAAGCTACAAACCACTGTCGTTGCTATAAGTGGCATCTGAACGTTGCTATAGCCCTCTTTTTAGACTATGCCAGCGGTTTTAAAAACGCCACTAAAAAAACGTTGTTGTAAATCAGGATAAATACCAGCGTTTTTAAAAGCGTCGCTAAAAAACCGCTGTTGGAAATCATGAGAAACGCTAGTGTTTTTTAAAACGTCGCTAAAAAACCGCTGTTGAAAATCAGGAGAAAAGCCAGCGTTTTTAAAAACGCTGCTATATGCAGGGAAACGCCAGCGTTTTTAAAAACGCCGCTAAAAAATCGCTGTTGAAAATCAAGAGAAATGCCAGCGTTTTTAAAAACGCTGCTAAAAAACCGCTGCTATAAGCGTGGAAACGCCTGCGTTTTTAAAAACGCCGCTAAAAAACCGCCGTTAAAAATCAGGGGAAATGCCAGCGTTTTAAAAAACGCCTCTAAAAAACCGCTGCTATAAGTTGGGAAATGCCAGCGCTTTTTTAAAACGCCTCAAAAAAACCGTTGTTGTAAGCTGTGGCATTACCAGCGGTTTAAAAACGCCGCTAAGTGGCCGCTGTTAAAAGGTAGGGAATCACCAGCGTTTATGAAAAACGACGTTGAAGACATTCGCCAACGGAGAAAAGACAGCGGTCGGAAAACGCCGGTAAAAAACCGCTGGTAAAAGTTTAGCGGCGTTTTTTGGACTTTTACCAGCGGTTTTGCGACCGCTGTTGTAGCCTGTTTTTTTTGTAGTGTCATGGATGTCTCCCCAAAGTGTTTGGTACCAGACAACCTTCGGAAAGTGGCAGAACCAGGATTGAATTTGAAGGGGGCCAACTCTTAAGGCGAAATGACAAAAAAAATTATACGTAATGCAAAAAAGTGTCTTAGAGTTAAAATTAAGGACTGCAAACATTAAAAATATAGAAATACACTTATCGTACTAATTGTTGAGACCGAGAGGTAGCAATTGGATTCTACGGGTCTGCATCTTTTGAAAATATTACAAAATGACTTCGTTCTCAATAGTTTCCTTTTTTCCCATCTATTACGGTCAATATAGATGCTGCAAATCAAGATTCATTTTCCGTTGTGGCAACTGCGTTTCGTGACCATCAGGGGCTTTTTTGTGCCGCTTCAACTCTTAAGCTGGACCAATTAGATCCAGTTGTAGCTGAAGTTGAGGCAGCACTGTTTGGTATCTCAGAGGCACATAATAAAGGGTTTTCTAATATCCTTTTGGAGGGAGACTTGTCTGTAATGATACAAGCGATTATCTAGGACTTCATTTGCAAACTAGTAAACATTTTACTTTTAAAAACTCCCCCCTTTTACATGAAACAAAACCTCCCAAATTCCCCCCCTCTGATCTTACAGTACTTTTGGGCTGGGCTTTAAGGGGGGCTATCCTGGCAGATTAGTTTTAAAAAAAAAAGAAAAAAAAAACATTCCCCCTAATCCGCCAATGCCTTCGGATGGGATGGAGCAATAGAAAGAACTGCAAAGGATACAGAGAACATACCATTTTGACATGGAGTCCATATTACCCGATTCAAAGTCGCCAAATGGAAATTCAACCAAACACTCGAAGTTCCAAGCTTTTTGATTTAAATGACCAAAAGTACATCCATAAATTGACTGTACACTTCAAATTTTTTCATTCAATAAACCATCGCCAACAGGAAAAGTTCTTCGTACCTATAATGGGAATTGAGGTTGTGCTTCTATGCACTTAATAGGCTTGAAACGCTATAAGTGTTCAAGGGAGTGTTTAATTACAGGACACACAGAAGCCTAGCTATGTCATTGTTTGCCCTTTATGAGAATTAGGTTTTGTCTCTAAAGCACTCATGAAAAGCATACACAACCCAGGGCCAATTCATGGTTCAGCTTTTTGAATTTCTTGATGTGATTAATTCATGTCTGAGGTAGATCCCGCTCCTTAAATAAAATTGATGTTCAAAGCTTTTCCACCATGCTTTTTTTTTGGTCAGCTTTGACGTGTTTTCACTAAGTAAAGCTCAAGTTCATAAGACACTATTTTTATGCATAAGAGTTGTTATTCTAAGGTTATTTTATTTTGAAAATAGTGGGGGATCGTTCAAATTTTTCAAAATGTAATTATTAATAACTACTATTTTGGGAATGATAAATTGTTATGGAAAGTCTTTATTGGGAGACTCTCATATGAGAAATTCTACAAGGTGAGAAGGCATTTATTATGGAGAACTTTCACAAGCATTTGTTTATTTCTTTTTCCCTCGACTCCACAAGCATTTGTTAAAATGCAAAGTGTGAAAGTTATAGTGCACCACACCCACACGCACACGCATGTAACGTGGACTGTAAGGCGTTAGTGGCACTTTTGTAGCGCACTTAGCACGAAGTATTGTAGCTTGGATTTTACCTGTAGATTTTTTATCATTTCAAATCACATTTTACACAGAAATCTTATCTAGTAAAGCACTTTTAATTGCGAAGGTAATGCAGATCTTGGCATTGGCGGAATATTTTACAGCTTCGAGAGATCCCACAGATTAGATATAAACTTTTACACAGAAAGCTTATCAAGTAAAGCAGTGCTTTTAATTGTTAGGTAATGCATATCGTGGCATTGGCTGAATATTTTACAGCTTCGAGAGATCCCACAGACTAGATTAGACTAGATTTAAAGTGGTAGTGGGGATGGCGGAAGCAACTCTTTGTGGTTTGATAATGGGAATCCTTTGGGTCCGCTGTTTAAGAGGGTCCTTCCTGAATTTATTGTAGCAGCGGAACATGGTGATTTGGATGCCTAGGCCCCGTGTTCTCTGTTCAGTTCCCAATGAGGTGATCGCTCACTTCGGACCCAGGTAAGATCCAATGGTATCAAACCTGGTGGGCAGTAAGTCATGTTCCGCGTTTTTCTTTCATAGCATGGTTAGTGATAAAGGAAAAGGATTGCCACCGAGGTATTTTTGAGAGCCAGAGGAATTGGTAATTAATGAGACCAAGTGTGTCCAGTGTAGTGACGGGGTTGAGGATGTGAATAACTTATCTTTCCAATGTCATTTCTCCAAGAGGCCCGCGGGTATGGGTTCCAATGCTGGATAAGTGTGGAGTGCCAAGGCATTTGTATAATTGTCGTGATATTGTGGGTTGGATGTTCAGAAGAGGAAGAGGTAAGTGGTAAGAACCTTGTATGTTCGAGTGCGTACAGTCATCTCAAACAGAGGTTATAGGCAGAATAGGCGCTCAGAAATATGAGAGCAACAGCGGTTAACCAGCAACTTGCTAGGAGATGGAACTGTTAGAAGAACTATAAAAATAGTTTATTTTCCCTAGAAAACCTGCATAGATCTTCTCTAACGTGGTTCACTCCATCTATTCAGAATAAGTAATTGTCCTTAATTACAAGGTGGTTTACTCTTGCTATTATTTGATGGATAGAATAATGAGTGTAGCAATAACAAACAAACAAGGGTCCATAGTCTTTTTTTATATAAAGACACTTGTGTTTTCCATTAAAACTGCCCAACAAAAGTTTTAAGGCTAAAACTAGAAGTCCAAGAGAAAAAAATCTATTTTTTGTTGGTATTTCAGTATGTTCGAGCACAAATGTATGGAGATAAAAGATCCAATTCTATCACATATTATTCACTTCTTACATGAACTTCTCGGAGACAATATTTGCCACTGGAAATTGAAATATTAGTCCTTAAAGTTATATATATGTTCTTGTAGTTGTTTGCTGTGGTCATTCGAGATACCCTGTAGAAGCTTGTAATCTGTGATAAGAGAGAGAGAGAGAGAGAAATTGTGAAATCTGTGTATATTTCTCGTAACTGAGTAAAGTACTATTTTAAGTACATTAAAACATTGCTATACAAGTAATAATGTAACTGACTAAACTAACGACACTTAGAACAGTTAGACAAAAATAACATATAGTTAACGCTCTTTAAGCAATTTTCATATTTTCTCAGCAGAATCAATGTATAGAATCACCTGTGCAATCTCTGGAGAAACTGATGAGCAAATCCAAGAGGATACCATCAAATTACAGCGATACCATGCGCCGTAGTTAGAATCTGTGGAAGCTGGTCGAGGGATACTACCGTCGAGAAACCCGAACTTGTTCCTAGCCCCAATCGCCATCAGTATTGCACGATTCCAAGAGTAATAGTTCTTTCCATTGAGAGGTGGAGAGACTAACGAAGTATTAGTAATATCTCTTGAATTGATCGTATAAGCACTATTGATGATCACAGAATTAGGTAAAGAATTGTTGATAACAACAGGAGGTTCTTCAGAAGACATTGAGTTGATTGAAGCAACAGATCTTCAATTCAAGAAGTAAAGAGAAATAGAGTGTGCAATTCAGCAGGAAACAATTGTTTTTCCCTCTGATACCATGTAGAAGCTTGTAATCAGTGATGAACACAAGCTGAGTTTGAGAGATAGGCGAGAGGAAATAAGAGAGAGAGAGAGAGAAAGAGAGAGAGAGAGAGAAATTGTGAAATCTGTGTATACAAGTAACTGAGTAAAGTACTATTTTAAGTACATTAAAACATTGCTATACAAGTACTAATGTAACTGACTAAGCTAACGACACTTATAACATTTAGAATTGACTAGCTCTATTATACCCCTCTACAAGAGGGACTGGGTTTTTTCCTTATTTACGAGCTAGGCCAAAACTCTTGTACAGCTTTTTTTCCTTATTTACTGTCAAGAAAGCCGTATAGCTGCAGGGACGTATGCCCTTCCTACAAAGGCACAGATGTTAAAGAAGCTCAATGAAGCTGACGGTGAGTTCATGAAGCGATTCTTCCAATTTTTGTATCTTTAAAGTTTCAATAAATTGTAATTACAGTGCATTGGATAAGTTATGCGTTGTTTGGCATTACTCCGAGACTTAGCTAGGGGCAATGGGTGTTTCCCGAGAGTAAGGATGTGGGCCTATTAGCAAACCGGATTTTTTTTCAACACTAATTCAGAATTAAAAACAATATTTTTACTCAGAAAGCATCATATATAAGTAAAATATTGATGGTGTAATATTAGAATGCAAAAAAAAAATAGTACAAAATGTTATCCGACCGTACTCAGATATATGGCGAATCTTAGAAAAATTGAAAACAACTTAATTTCATAATCCGACACAAAAAGGAAAATCACACTGTTAATGATGACTTACAATCGTACGTACGTAGAGCTTTGCCCCTTTCTTCATGGACAGATCCTCTACCTTGCGGACCTAAACCAATTAATGTTAATCAGAGCAGAAGATGGTGATTAAAATCCCCTAAGAAAAAAATAACAAACGAAAAGAATAACCACCAAAATTTAAAAAGGAAATGAAAATTGAGGACAGAAACCAAATTAAAGAACCTCATCAATATGAAGCTTTGGGCATGCAGTGGATAGCAATTGACCGAAGCGCTCAGGTGGGAGTAAACCATGTGAATCGACGACCATTACGTTTCCTTAATAGCCATCGGGCCAATGAAAGGAAGAGGCCGTGACACACCATCTTTTCCCAAATCATGACCAGAAAGAAAACGAAGATATTCCCGATGCCAATCAAGTGTAACAGCATTAGAGAACTCTAAAGCATCGTACTCGTATAACAGACGTGCCCCACACTCTTTCACCTCTACGGTTGAGTTGTCTGTGGATGGATCCAGGGAGTCCGCTGCAACTGAGGCCCTAATGTAGCTCCATCCATCCAAATTGTTCGAGTGTTCCAAAAACCACTCAATCGGAATAAATGCCCAGAATCCGATTGGCCCAACATAAGCAACATCAGGGGTTTGAAATAGTAAGAAATTTGCTAGATGTCCTTCGTCGGTTTCAATATCACAAGCAAACGATTGATAGATGGGATCGCCCGAATATTCGAGTTTCCAAGAATTCCCATCCTCCTGCTTATGGGATTCATAAACAACAAACAAAGTGCAACCAATCCACTTTCTATTACCATCCAATTTTTCATGCATCTCAAGTGTTATAGATGAGCCATTGCTCCTAGTTTTGAACCAGTCAGGCATTCCATATGCCACAGTAGAGCCAAGTATTCGTTCATCACCCCTACTTTTTCCCTGTACAAAAGGGAAAAAACAAAGAAAATGTAATTGTGTGCTAGAGAGAGAGAGAGAGAGAGAGAAAGAGAGAGACTCACTTCAAACCCTTCATGCTCGTCTATAAAACGTTCTAGCTCTAAGTACACCATACCGCCACGTCGTTTGTTGTCACAGTAATTGATACAACAGGCGTCTAAAATATATTTTGGCGACGAAAAGTTGAAATATGATACATTGATGGGCTCTGAGCTACTTTTTGACATGGAGAAATCGGAGAAGCCCCAATCCACTGAATCTGGAGGCAAATCCTTATATCCTCGAAGTACTATTCTTCTGATGCTCTTTGGAAATAGACTGGGGGACGGTAATTGTGCTATAGCAGTTTCATGTGCCTCAAAATCCTGTAGACATTCCAAATGACTGAGGTCTGGAAATTTGTCAAGTCCTTTGCAATGGGATACATACAGAATACGAAGAGATGACAGGTCACAAATAACACTAGGAACAACCGAGAGGTTGTTGCAATGTTTTAAAGTCAACTCGGAAAGCCGAGATAAGCTCTTTAATGAAGATGGTAGTTCTTCTATTGCAGTCCCGTCCAACAAAAGATGCTCCAAAGATGTCATGTTTCCCACGATATCAGGAAACTTCTTAAATCGGGAACAGTGACGAAGATTAATCACTTTAACAGATTCCAAGTTTATCTCCTCTGGAAGGCTTTCGAGACTTTTGCAATCAATTAGAATCAATTCTTTAAGCCTTTTGTGAACTCCAATATCGGGATGGACCTTAGACAAATTTTTGCAACCTTCAAGGTTTAGTCTCTCCAGATTTGGAGCTCCACTTAAGTCTGGTATCTCTATCAAGTGTTCAGACCATCTCAAGTCAATGCCTTTCAAATTGCTTAAACTCTGTTACATACGAATAAATAATCAACCAAAGTTCAGAACAAAGGAACTAATCATGTAAAAACACGAAGAAAAGGAAGAGGAGAAGAAGCTTACCTTAGTTCCCTCCCACAATTTTCTGATGCGGCTGTACTGCATGCTGAGTTTGATAAGATTATCTAATTGGAGATTGCTCGGCAAGTTTCCCATTGGATATCCACACAATTCCATGATGCGTAATTCATTCGTTGACAAGGATTTTAAAGGATCTCCTAACCATTCCATTGTCCTTAACATGTCATAAACTTCAGAAAAGTTTCTTACTACACTAATACTTCCAATCCTAAGAACTCTCAGTTTTGTCATCCTTGAGAAGGCTTCAACACTCAATTGTTCCTTTTTCAATAGAGGTATGTTTAATACTATACCTTCAACTGCGTCTGTTCCCTAGAAACCAAGAACAATAATAGCTTGAGTGATGCAGTGGAAATATTTGACATATATTTAATAAAATAATTAATATGAAAATATATTTATCACACTAATCCACTTACAGTGTTATTTTTCAAAACGTGAAGCACATCATCCCAATACAATAATCGACTACGTAGGCCGGGTTCTTTAGGAGATTCACGACGAACTATTTCCTGACCCATTTTTCGTAGCAAGTCATGCATCATCAATCTTCCCCGTGAGATGGATGCCAGAGATTTCTCCTCAAGAACACTAATGTTGATGCCTGGATAGTAGCCAAAACTTTCTAGTATATCGTACAATATGTTATCCAAAACCTCTCCATGGAAGAAACATGCAATATCCAAAAATAAATCTTTTTGCGAATCCTTTAGCCCATCAAAACTGATTTGAAGAATATCTAAAATTCTCTTATTAGGATTTGCTTGTAGTTCATCCCAGGCACTTTTCCATGCATCTTTCGATCTACCAAATAAAAAGGAACCCAAAATTTTAAGAGCTAAAGGAAGACCCTGAGCATAATCCACAAAGCCCTTAGACATATCCCCGTAATTTTCTTCAGGATAAGGTTGTTTGAAGGCTGATAAGCTGAAAAGTTGTAAAGCTTCATTATCATTCAGCCCTTTAACCTCATAAAGATATGTATCTTTCCCTCCATGACTCTTCAACAAGTGACTATCTCTGCTGGTAAAAATAATTCTACTTCCTGAGCCAAACCAATCGTAGCTCCCTGCTAATGCTTCTAGCTGGTCTCCACTATCCACATCATCAAGGACAATAAACACCCTTCTATTACGAAGTCTATTTGAGATCATTTTGATTCCTTGATGAACATTCCATATCTGTATTTCAGTCCCCTCCAAAATTTGAGAAAGAAGTTGTTTTTGCAAAGAAACTAGACCTGAATTTCCAATTGCTTCTCTAACAGACGCAATAAAGCATCTAGCTTCAAAATGGTTAGAAACTCTATCATAAATAACTTCTAACAGAGTTGTCTTACCAACTCCACCCATCCCGTGAATTCCAAGGAAGCGGACATCATTCGATCCAACCCCAAATAAGTTCATCATTTCCTCTACACGGGAGTCTATTCCTGCAAGTTTCCCATAGGCATTTGAAAATCTATGATTCAACTGATTAAATATAGTTTCACTGATTTTTTCAATCACTCTTGATTCGTAGCTGCAAAAGAAGATACAAGGACCAATTTTGATGAGATTGTAATAGTCATATGGAGATAAAATGGTTAACAGTAAACGGTGTTTAGCTTTATCCAGTAGAGAAATGAAACTGTTCAATTAATTCATTGCATTACATGAGCTGGCAGACTATGCACGCGGAAAGGTTATACAACCGCCCAAATTATGCTGTTCCATTCGATTGGCAAAGTACAAAGATATTTTTTTTTGCGTTTCTTCTAGGCGCAAATCAATTTTTTCGTGTTAATCCACGAATGAGTCGGCCAAGTTTTAGGGTAGCAGATGATGATTTATTGACAACAATGTAAACAAAAGAAATTGTTTGAAAAAAAATGTAAACAAAAGTAATTCTTCTATAGTTTCTCATGATTTTAGGCACGCCAAACAAGATTTTTATATATGCACTCATAGAAGGAAAAAAGGACCAAGAGATGTTACCAATCTTTTACATGCCATCCGGAGATATTGGCCACTTGAGTCAAAGCATCCCTCCAAGTTTGTATATCCTCCATGTCAACCTCTGGGTCTTTTTGGTGCTTGTCAAAAGCTTGTGCAAATGTCTCGGTTTGTTTCCTTACAGTGGAGGGTTGTATGTGGTAGAAAACAGGCAAAATTTTTTCCTTCTCTCTCATGCATTTGACAATTTCGACAAGTTCTATCATGCACCATTTAGAAGAAGCATAGTTCTCTGAGATAACGACGATTGCATATATGGATTCTTGTATTGCTCTCAAGAGTCCTAGATCAATACATTTTCCTCGCTGAAGCTTTTCGTCGTCCCTAAAGGTGAGGATGCCTTTCCGTTGCAAAGTAGCATATAGATGGTCCGTAAAACCCCTGCGGGTGTCTTCGCCATAGAAACTGAGGAAAACTTCATGCTGCCATCGATCTGTTGAAGGGGAAGAAGATAACAGAGTCTTTTTCTTCTTTTTTTCTCGTTTCGAACAAGATAGAGATGCAATACGTCTTCCTTTTCCCTCATTTCCTAAACAAGATGAAGATCCTCTTTGAGTTTCCATGGATTCCATCTGACACTTACAAGCCTGATTAAGGCGGTAAGTATAGTTTGCAGACTTAAGAGAATTGAAAGAAGGGAAGAACACCAAATGGGTTTAGTTATCCAAATATGCAAAAACTGCCCCCCTGCTTAATTTCTGCAGAGTAGAAAGGTTGGCAAGGAACTTCCAGGGTGCCGGATGGTTAAGTTGATCCGGATGGTTAAGCATCAACGGCCCTCGACAAGGAATCTCGTCTAGAAATGATGGTGTTTGTTTCAGAGTCGCAGCTATACCCGTTTTAATCTGTTACGTCTATAACTTTCAGATTTGGGAATCTGAACCTCCCATTCAGTCTAATAATGTAACTGGGGCTTTTTTTCTCTTCAACGAAGAAAAATAACGAATTAAAAAATATAACATTTTTCTTTTTATTCGAATTTCGGCGTGGCTTTATTTTCTTTTTCTTTTTTTTAATTAAGTGTCGGCTTGGCTTTTTGTTTTTTATTTGTTTCTTTTTGGCTTAATAATTCAGTTGTTCATGGGGTTTAACTTTTTTTTTTCAATTTAGTCCCTCGAATCTTTCACGTTTTGGATCCAGTTCATCGGTCAAATCGGGTCCAGAACCTTAACTGAAAACTCCAACGTGACACCCTTCAAATCTGGTTCAGAGCCTTAACGGAAAACTCCAACCTGACAGACAGAGACCACCTCACGTGCAATAAAATAGCTACTCATGTCTTCCAATTTTTTCCATTTTTCCACAAAATGTTAAAAGAAGCCATGTCGTTAAAATTACAAGCCACGTCGGTGAAATTGATGTGCAAAGTAGTAAATCATTACTGCTGTTCAGACCCCCGAACACAAAAATCCTCAAAACCTAACCTCATCCCCAAATAGTAAGAAGTTACCAGAGTTCTACGCAACATAGAACAAAAAAACGAAAAGAGGATCAACACCAATGATCAGAAACAGTTTCAACTATAGAGAGAGAGAGACAGAGGGGGCGTGATATGGCCGTTCTTTCCTTGCTTTGAACAGAAATATATTGCTTATTGTGAAAAGAGAGCCCCTCCAAGCTCCTCACCTGACCACACCGAAACAATGTCCACTTTCTGTTGGTTTTCCGGGTTTCATCATCATAATCAAGCCAAAAGATATCGCTTATTACTAATGTTCATCCACATAAAGAAAAGAAGTGGGTTAGAGTTTAAAAGTTACGGATCCTGAATTATTGTCAAACTAGACTATCCAATTTCCCGAACTGTTTCAGCTACAAGGTTATAATTTTGATCGATTGTTAAGACAAAGAGTTGGGTCAGAGCTGAATTCCTATTCCCAGTGGCAGACCCAGAAATCATTTTTTTACGAATTCTATACTCGTAAGATGGAAGGGCTCGGTGACCAGAGCATAAACAAAAACATATTTTGTGTGTGGGTGTCATGTAAATGAGATAGCTAGAGAGAGAACGAATGGATTTGAATTAGAAGGGGAGGAGGGAGAAGTAGGAACCGACTAGTAAACGGGTGGGGATTTTCTTCCTATAAACCCCAACAGCAAGAAATGTGTCATGGTTTATACCACTAGAAGAGGAGGAATCACTGCCTGAACTGCTGGAGCTGCTAGAACTACTACTCGCATGACCCCTAACATCTTTTTCAATATCTACGGGTGGAAAATTGCTCATCGGTATATCTTCTCCAATATCCACATCTTCATCCCCAGCCTCCCCTCCTTTTGTTTTTTCGACTCGCTTGACCAACAGCAAGAACTAGGTTTACCAAAGCTGGGATTACGATTTGGAGATTATGTTAGGTTTTAGGGATTTTTGTGTTCGCGGGTCTGAGCATGTCCGTGGAAAATGGAAAAAATTGAGGGACAAATGTCGCTATTTTATTGCATCTGAGATGGCCTCCGGCTACCACGTTGAAATTTCTCGTTAAGGCTCTGGGCCACATTTGACTGATGGACTGGATGCAAAATATGAAACTTGTGTGGAACCATTGAACTCTAGAGACCAAATTGGGAATAGATTAAACCCTAGGACCAACAGGAATATTAAGCCATTCTTTTTCTAAAGAAAGGTTGGGTTTGCGTTTAGAAGTTATCATATTTTGCTTTAGCTGTCAACTTTCAAGTCATCTTTTTGCTTAATTATTTATTAATGCAACGGCCCGGTAGAAAGATCAAAGATTGTCGTAGTTCTACTTTCTATGACTTATGATATCACCCAAGGGGAACGGAGGGAATTCCGGAGGCTAACTAAGTGACAGCTAACATTAAAAAAAATCTCATCAACGGTGAATATACCTCCACCTCCATTGAATAAATAGTAAATGTTATATGGCTTATTCGGTTTGATGGTTTTGTGACTCCAAAATTTCTCAATTCTTAGCCACGCAATTAATTCCTTCTTTTCCCTCCTCCCCATCTCTCTCACCAAATCCCCTCTTCTTTACAATCCCTCTCTCCTCTGCCCCCGAATCTCGCCGGAGTCAAGAGAGAAGGTAACTCTCTCCAATTTTTTTCTTCAATCCTTTAACTGTGATTATGTTTTCGAGAGATATAGGAGGTGGCATCCCTGCAAGTTAGGCGTTCGTTTTCCCTTCCGATAAACAATTATTCGTTTGGCTTTATAACTTGCAGGGACTTAGATTGCTTCTTTCGGATATGTTTTGGTTTCATTACCTTTGTTTATTTTTTTTTTGTTTCTTTTACGTTGTTTCTTCTAGATCTTCTTTCGTTTCATTACGTTTGTTTATTAATATTTGTTTTTCTTTTATGTTGTTTCTTTCAGATTTACTTTGGTTTCATTAAGTTTAATTCCTGTCAGGCACTGTCTATGGATCGTGGGAAATGAAAGCACACTAGCAAATAGTGACTCTGTCTGGGAAGCCTTAGTCCTCGATGCTAATAATCGTCAATGTTTCTTTAATGCTGATGAAGACAAGGATTTGCACAAAACAATTTTTTATGTGAAGAAAGCCCTTAACCAATTTGATGATTTGCTTAACAGTGATAACATACTTTTCATAAATGCAAGGTGGAAGGTACATGGAATTCAGTAATACTTTTCATAAATGCAAGGTGGAAGGTACATGGAATTCAGTCCTTATCCTGTTTCTTAACATTGTCTACCTTGTTACTTTTCTGTGTTCTCCTTGTTAAATTTAATGTATTTTTACTCTTTCAACAGTTTCAGCGACAATTTTCTAAAATCAAATTTCAATGAGGGTTGGGTTTGCATTTAGAAGTGATCTTATTTTGTTTTGGGAAATTAGCAATGTAGTCCTTGGGTTTTGATCCTTTTAACAGTTTAGTCCTTGGATTTCAAATTTTTAACAGTTTAGTCCTTGGATTTCAAATTTTAAATTTAAAGTCTTTACGTTTCATACTTTTGACGATTAAGCTCTTCCGTCAGTCTGTCGTCCATATGCTTAACGGACCATATATCGGTCAACCGGATATATGTGTAAAATATGAGCGGTCGACCGCTTCAAATTACTAACGTGTCCGAGAGTTCTGTTAAGCATATGGATAAACGGCAAACTGACGGAAGAGTCTCATCGTCATAAGTAACTTTTGACGATGAGGCTCTTCCGTCATTCTGTCGTCCATATGCTTAACGGACCATATATCGGTCAACCGGATATATGTGTAAAATATGAGCGGTCGACCGCTTCAAATTGCTGACGTGTCAGAGAGTTCTGTTAAGCATATGGACGGCAGACTGACGGAAGAGCCTCATCGTCAAAAGTATGAAAGCTAAGGTCTTTAAATTTGAAATATATAACCCAAAGACTAAAATGTTACAAGAGTCAAAACTCATGCACTAAATTGTTAAATTTCCTGTTGCTTTAGCTGTCAACTTTCAAGTCATCCTTTTGCTTAATTATTTATTAATGCAGCGGGCCGGTAGAAAGATCAAAGATTTCTGTAGTTCTACTTTATATGACTCATGATATCACCGAAGTACCGAATTAATAAAGGAGCACGGGGGTTCGTTTGTTGAGTACTTGGTTCCTAATTCAATAATGGAGCGTGTTTATCCTTATCCAACACCTACACGTCTGCTAACCCAAATTATGTATTTTTACTCTTTCAACAGGTTATTTTCAGCGACAATTTTCTAAAATCAAATTTCAATGAGGGTTGGGTTTGCGTTTAGACGTGATCTTATTTTGTTTTGGAAAATTGACAATTTAGTCTTTGGGTTTTAACCGTTTTAACTGTTTAGTTCTTGGATTTCAAATTTTAATTTAAAACCCTTACGTTTCATACTTTTGACGATGAGGCTCTTCCGTCAGTCTATAGTTCATATTATTTTGTCAGAGAGTTTCGTTAAGCATTTGGACGGCAGACTGACAGAAGAACCTTATCGTCAAAAGTATGAAACTTAAGGTCTTTAAATTTGAAACCCAAAAATTAAACTGTTAAAAGAGTCAAAATTCATTGCTAAATTGTTAAATTTCCTTTTGCTTTAGCTGTCAACTTTAAAGTCATCCTTTTGCTTAATTATTTATTAATGCAGCGGGCCGGTAGAAAGATCAAAGATTGCTGTAGTTCTACTTTATATGATTCATGATAACACCGAAGTATCCAATTAATAAAGGAGCACGTGGGTTCGTTTGTTTAGTACTTGTCTTTATGGGTTCCTAATTCAATAATGGAGCGAGTTCATCCTTATCCAACACCTACACGTCAGCTAACCCAAATTAAAAGCCTTAAATTTTTTAAATCAAAACAAATTATTCATCTAATTGGCTGAGCGTCCATGCAACAAGTACTTTTAGTATTTATGATGTCTAATGTTTTCGATCTTCTCTCTTTCCCCTTTCTAATTTCCTGCCAACTATTTTATTTAAATGAAATGGTGAAACCAATCTCTTAACAATTACTCATAATGCGATGCAGAGCCCTCCAGAGGAGAAGTAGAAACCGCACAAAAAGATTGTTGTCTTGTTTGACCCCCAATTATTTGGGTTTAATAATAATAAATTCATCACATAATTTTTTCTTATTATAATATTTATAAAAAATCTTCTCTCTTCACTTTTTCACTAACTCTCATAAAATATCTTTCTTTTATAATATTTCTCAAATCTCAATATCCAAAATTTTTACCTTCAAACATAATGTATTCTCTCAAGGAAAAGGTCATTTGAGACGCGTTAAAGGCTTGCTTTATGTTTTTGATGGAGCTGGGCTTATGACACTACAAGAATTTTGACTTTACGTGTCAAATTCTTGTGTGTCAAAAAATATATTGACACCAAACACTGCTTTCACTAACAAAAAAAATCAACGTCGTCACGACAGGTATTCACAAACGTAAAAAACTGTCCACACGTTACCAAAAAAGTTAGAACATTTTTTTGAGTGACGAACGGCAAAACGTCACAAATGTGTGACAAAACATTTTCATCACAAAAGTTAACAACAACGTCCACACAGGTAAAATAACATCCGCACACACTTTGGGTGACAAAATATCTCGTCACCCATCTGTGGCGACAACCATATCGTCACAAAAGCTTAAACAGTGTCCAAACGTACCAACAATAATCGTCCAAACTGAACTAAGTGGTTTTAGACACAATACAGCACACCCAAACCTAGAGGGAGGGTAAATATGTTCTTTTAGATTCTTTTTCGATCTTTCACTTTGTTGCACACTTAACAAAGATATCAACTCGTTCAAGATTAAGTGTATATGCGTAATCAACTAAATCTTTGAAGCTAATAAACTTTTTGCCAAGGCATCAAGATATTCAAGAAAACTGTCTTTTAACTTCAGACAATAATGGGCAGTTTAATATCCAATCAACACATTAACTATGTAAATCAACAACAACCACATCACACTTGACACAGGGATTGGTTACGAAGAGAAACCTCTTGAAGACACACTTCAAGAAGAAAAACTCTACGGGCCTTCTGGCTAGGTAAGGTTTCTACTAGAATGAGAACTCAGAATTACAAAGTGATTCGTTAGTAATACACAAAACCCATGCTACTCTAACACACTCAATTCCTCCCCAATCTTGAATCTGGTTCAACAAACCTTGCTGGGACTGAGACCTCATCTCATCTATTCTTCATCTCTAGCACCTTCACCTTATGATCTTGAATGAAGTTTTCCCATTGAACCTCACTGCAACTGCCACCAGATCAATTTCACCCAAACCTGCTTAGGAACCAGAACTCTGGTAAACCCCAAGACTTAAATTGAGTAATCTTTGTGTGTGATCAACAAACCCTAATGGAGCTAAAGAACAGGTACAGTCTTTCTAGTATGCTTTAGTCCTTATAGAGTAAACTAAGAATGACTGAAAATTCTCGGAGAAGATAACAATGGAGGCTTATACTCTCTCTAAACAAAGTGTTTCGTATATGGTATGTCTTTGACCAAATGTAAGAAAGAAGACATTTTATACCTTAGGCTACTGAGGTGAGAATCACGGATTACTTAAGTTTTAGGCGCTTCTAAATCAGTTAGAGGCATTCACGTTTAGCTACAACAATTCTGGTAAACCTCAGGTAAACTGCAGATAAACTATGCCAACATAAAACATATTGCGCTCCAGCTTCATGTTATCAAACTAGTAGACAGACTACCCATCATACTATACATTCTCCAGACACACTCATTTGCTTGCTGAGACGCTTGAACCATCCAGTGCTTTCACTCTTAAATCTTCAGGAATATGACACAAATACAAACATGAAGTTTATGTCAAGTAAAGACATTTACAATCTCCCCATTTGGCAAACCTCATAATAAAACTAACCTAGCCTCTAAAGACATGAATTTTATTGATCACCACCACAAAATCCATTTACAATGAGACTCAACAACCTATACCAACATAGGCTAAACAACAATATTTCTAAGATTATCAAACCTACAAAATACAATCTCAACAACACACGAACTTACAGGACACTTTGTTAGTTTTGAGTTAATCAAATCATAACACAAATATTACAACTACAATTGAATAAGCTATGAACTTAAATTTACCAATCTCCCTCAGAGATAAGTAATATCTATATAGGACATCTCCTCATATCTTATAGTCGTCGTATATCACATTGTAATAAGACACAATCAACATTAACAAACTCATATCAGAATTGCTTATAGAATGTTGATTTAAACTATGCAGCAACAAAATCCTGAAACTAGCAAACTTCTAGTTTCAAATAACAACGCTGCATCAGCATATTATGTTGAAACTAGCAAACTTCCAGTTTCACATATATCAATCAAAGTTTTAAAACAAACATACTTCGAGAGTTTTAAAAACTTCAATTCGCAAAGACAGTTTTAAAATTACAAAGATACATCAAGGAGTTTTAGATCTATCTCTACACAAAAACTAAACAAATACATAGAACTTATTGTTCTAAACATACATCACAGAACATATTGTTCAAAAATATACATCACAATAACAACTTCACAAATCAAAACATCAAAACAAAAGTTCATCTAGTCAACTCCAACAGCAACCAAAATCCATCCGAAGACAGCAGCCAACCCCAACTAGCAACCAAACAAACTACTCCTTTTTTTTTTGTCAGGAAGTATCCAAAACATGGTCTATACGTCTTCATCCCCATCAGAAGTGGTAGAGGCAGCAACATCTTCACCATCACCTTCCTCTTCCTCTTCAATTTCATCCTTATCTTTATCGGGTGTAGCAAACGAATCCTCATCCTTAGCAGCTTCAGTTGGCTCTTCTTGAACCCCAAATGTACTAGACTCTTCAACATGTACAGCAATATTTAAATGCTTTCCTATAAGAGTCACATCAGCTACCAATTTCATTACATGTAATTTGAGAAATTCAATGGTAGCAAGAATTGAAGTTTGAGTACAAGTAGAAGTAGTAGCTCTCTTTGTGAGAAACTTTAAAGCTTCAATCATATAAGATATATCATAACTCAAGGGTCCACGAAGAGGATTTACGGAGGGAGTGGTTTTCTTTCGGTCTTTATGGGATTTACTTTGAGTAAGAGTTGATTTCTCAAAACCAGTATAAAGTTTCCTTCTTGGTTCTTCCCTAGGTATGGAAATCTTGTTTGCAGCAAGGAATTTCATAATCAAGTAGGAGTGTGGAACTCTATTTGTGGTAGACTTAGAATGAAAAACCTTGACCATGTGACACATATATGAGAGGAAAGATCAATATGATCACCAACTAAAAAAGCATATAGAAAACACATTATTTCAAAAGATAATGCTGACAGATGCCTATTTGGAAAGATATTAGTATAAATGATCCTACTAATGATCAAGTGATGAATGAGAAATGTTGTGCATTAAACTCTTGATCCCAAAAAGCAATGTTCTTTTCATCTAAATAGTTTGCAATGACACTAGTGGTAGGACGTGTTTTAGCTGAATATGGATATGTGGGATTGTAAACTCCATGAATACCTAGGCAGTGAGCAAGTATGGAAGGATCAATATCAATATATTGACCACGAAAGAAAATGGTGAATGACTTTGAATCATTAAAGTTATGCATGTTAGAATAGAATTCATGCGCAATAGATTCAGTAGGAGGAACGATATTTGTTACCATAGCCCCCCATCCTCGAGATAAGAATTTCTCAGAAATCTGCAGCTGAGAGAGTTCTTCCAGGAAAACTTCTCTTTCAATAATCAAATCCTTCTTACAAAATTGTCTTGTAGAGCTCTTCTACTTCACATTAAAAAATTTGATGATATCATACTCTACTGGAGTAAGTGGAGGACAAATAGACACTTTCTCCTTGCCTTGTGTGAGCTTTGTAGAGGGTTGAGTAGCTTGGGCTACTTGACTCTTAGTTCTCTTTGCAACAGTCTCGTAAGAAGGCCCGACTCATTTCTTGGATATGAGAGAAGGTGATGGTTGAACACATTATGATATCCATTAGCTAATAAGCCAAAATATTCAATATCACAATTAAACCAAATAAAATTTACATATCTACTATAAAAATTTGTACACAGTTTTTCCACATATTAAACAGACACAAAACTGTACGCATTTTTTACAAATCCAATTACCAAATCATTTTTTCCCAATGTGTCACATAGTAAAACAATTAAAATATACACAGTTTTCAATTGGTCAAAGAAAAACTATACACATTTTGTAAACTTATCCAAACACTATAATCAATGTAGTCCACGACTACTTAAAATATCAATCAATTATGACCAATTTTCATTGCAATTCAAATAATATCCAAATATAAACTCATATGATTAGAATAATGATTGACATTACCACAAAAACTTGAAACTTGTGAAACCGGAATGCCCATAACAAACATAAAACAAAGAACTTCATCACAATTAAGCCAACTAAGCCAAACAATATATTATCAACATATTCTTAAAAAGGGAAAAAGTTCTTGAACCCTAGATTTCTAAATCTTTAAATATATATTGAAATAATGAATCATAGTTTAAGAAAATCATATATTAATCTTAGAATCATGTGGGTAACAAAGCCCAAACAAAATTGTAGCTTAAAATAGATAAATGAAAAAAATCCAACAACCATACATTTGGTACCCATCACGCAGGACCACAAAGCCACACGGCCACCAAACAATCATTTTAATCATTAAATAAAGGAGAAAAGATAGTAAAACATACCTTTCTCTTGACTTAGGGTGCGTTTGTGTACCAAAATTTTACCCCCTCTAAAATTTTAACACAATTAAATATTACAATATAATCTCTCTCTCCCCATCAAATCATTACTATTTACTACAAAAAAAATATAAAAAATTATCTCTCTCTTCACTTTTTCAGTAAACCCAATACCTAAAATTTTAACAACACTAAAATTTTACAACACAAACACAACCTTAGTGGATGATTAAAGTAAGATTGTCTTCACAAAAGTCTAAGATCCAACTTTGGTGAGATGCGGCGCAAAGAAGGGCAATATATATCGCGTGAGAGGAGAGAGAGTGTTAGGTTTAGTAAAGGAAGTGGGGAAGTGAGTGTGGGTTCTTTAAAAACACGTGCTAGTCCTTTATTTAAAAGTTAAACACATGTGTTTTAAAAATAAGTCCAACACGCCTTTTATGATATGCACACTTACACTTATCCACCATTGATGCTAGAAAATCAAACTTAAACATTAACTACATGCAAACTTGAAATACAAAAAACCACAGACAAAAATAATTTTGCTGAAATTTTGAAAACAAACATAAAAAATTCTGTAAATTTTTAAAATATTATTTAAGAGCATTTTAAACTTACCAAATCACATAATGACATATGAGTGCCCAAGACTAATTAACTGACCATATTTTTAAGTAATTTGACAAATACCAATCGGTTGTCTTAAAAATTCAAACCTAGATGTTTAAAAAGGTTTTGTAAAAATGTCAACTAATTGATTTTCTATTGACACGTGTTCAATTTGAATAATCTGACTTTCAACAAGATCACGTATAAAATGATGTCTTATATCAATATGCTTAGTACGTGAGTGTTAAACTTGATTTTTTGAAATTTTTATGGCACTAGTATTATCACTACAAGAAAATCGGGTTCACCCGACGTGAGATTCTGTCACAAAAAATGCAACTTGCTTTTGAAGCTTCTAAACTATAGTTCCGTTTACCTTTTCCACGACCTTGTTTCTTAATAGATTATATTGTCCACATATAGGAGAAGTATCATTACATAGAGGCTAACATTCGTGGAAACCAATCTAAACACACAAAACTGTAATCGAAAATATCTGTTGGCTAAATTTCTGAAACTTTCCCGTTTCCTGAAGCTTTAGTAGCATGATGTTCTGCGGTTATTTGTGATCTTCGGCAGACAACACTGGTGATATGGTTTGAGGTGGACAGAAAACTACAAAGCACAAGTGCGCCCCGAACTTCTGAGTTCTTGGCTTGCAATCTGTTGTCCTCGTTTGCGTGAAGTGCCTATGGCCATAATTGTCGGAATGGAGACGATTGAAAGAGAAATAAGCGAGATTCTATGTTAGACAAAATATACAAAGCGCTTTCAAAATAAAATGGTGGGAAATAAGCACTATTCAAACTTTAGTGGATCTTGCGTGATTGCACATGTCTTTCCTGATTGATTCAAAGCGCAGCGATGCTAGTCACTGCTTTCACAACCGCCCACCTCACAGCTACACTAGGGAGAGACGTTTCATTTTTGTTGACAGCTATAGTAAATAAAATTTTTGTGCATCCCCGATCACAATGCGCAATGGTGATTTCGAGTTAAAACATTTTCCCCTAGCGTCGACGAAGAAGCATTAGCGTGGAGGATTGTTGAGCTTTACTAACGGGAATATAGGGAGCGCGAATTGTGGCGTTGTTGTAGCTTATGTTTATTGTACTCTATCACAATATACATGCATAAACTTTTGAAGTAAACCATAGTCATACAACATTTGTTTCAACCATATAAGTTGTGTACAACAACTACCCATAGCCATATACTTTGCCTTGGCATTGGAAAGAGAAATAGAACATTTCTTCTTACCACGCCAAGCTATTAAATTGAAACCCAAATAAAAACAACCACCATAAGTATTTTTCCTGTCATCTGAGTTTCTTGCCTAGTCTATATAAGTATATTCTACCAAATGAGTAGTAGAATCTTTGGAATAGCAAATATCATAGTCTACTGTACCATTTACATATCGTATGATTTTGTTTACAGCCTCCAGATGAATATTTTTGGGATTTGCTTGAAACCTTGCACATATCCGTACATTAAAAGACAAGTCGGGCCTGCTGGCTGCTACATTCTTAGGTTCATATAAAGAAACATAGCATGACTAAGAAATTTGATTTAGAACTCTACTTATTAGTCTCATACCTTCTTTGATCTTACCAATGACATTTTGTTCGGGATGATTCTTCTTCACATATGAGGCTTGTTATTTTTCTTCATTAGAATCTGATGGTTTATTTTCCTCAGACTCTGTATCATCTAGAAGAAAATTCTCATACTAAGTGTTCAGGAACTTTATACTCTTCTTCAACCTGAATATCTAGTTTCTCAACAAAATTCTCAGTATCTTCCAGGTTAGTGGAAGAATCCAAATCATCATCTATTTTCACATTGATAGATTTTGTATCCTAAAAATATCCCTTCATCACTTCTAGAATTAAAATTACCCAAAATTTCTCTATCATGTAAGATAGCATTTACTACCAAAAACTCTAAAATACTTTGCAGTAGGCCATTTTCCTTTCCATAACTCATAAGGAGTTTTCTTTGTTTTAGGTCTAAGATAGACACTATTAATGATATAACATGCAATATTTATAACTTCACCCTAAATTTTCTTAGCAATACCTTTACCATGTAGCATAACCCAAGCCATTTCTTGGAACACCATGTGTATAATCCACGTGCACCTGGAAAAATCATCTACAACATATATATTGCCACCTTGGCTTTCAGTTATTGTAGGCCCCATTAAATCCATATGTAACAACTTTAAACATTTAGTAGTAAGAACATTAGTGATCTTTTTATAAGATGATCTAATTTGTTTACCTAATTGACAAGGGCCACATACTTTTTCAACAACCTTCTCTAGTTTAGGAATACCATCAACTAGATTAGGAATGTTAGCTAAGTCACGATAATTTATGTGACCCAACCTTTGGAACCAAAGATGAGATAAATCAACTATAGCTCTATTACAAGGTAAACTAGCATCTAAGATTAAACCATAGCAATTATCAGATGTGTGTGCCACTAAAAATAGAATTTCCTTTTGAATTAATCACAAAACATTTGTTTTTAGTAAAATGGACATTAAACCTTGAATCACACATCTTACTAATACTAAGAAGATTAGATTTTAATTTTTGAACATATAGTACATCATCAAAACTTAAACTTCCAAGAAAAGATATAGAACATTTACTAAGAATATTCTTTACCAAGAGATTTAAGACCATTTATAAGATTGGTAAAGCGAGTAAACGTAGATGAAATATTTTCATCAAGTTTCATCTTAAAAAGATCATAATTATGAACAAACATGCTAATCTTGTGTTTCTTTACTTGATTTGTACCTTCATGGACAACTTCAAGTTTGTGCCAAATTTATTTCTCGGTATCGTATCTGAAAACACGATTAAATTTGCTTGAATCAAGTGCATAATATAACACATTCATAGCTTTGGAATTTAAGAACATAAGTCTAATATCAGCATCATCTCATTCATTTTCATCTTTCAACATACATTCCTTGTCTCTGGGAAATTTAGGACCATTTGAGATAACTCTCCACAGTTCATAATCCACGGTATGGATGTAAATCCTCATCCTAGCCTTCCAATAGTTGTAACACGTTCCATTGAACAAGGGGGTTCTATTTGTGGATAGACCTTCAGCTAAGGAGGTATTAACAACGGTTGTCATAGATAGAGATACTGAACCTCAGCTCTGATACAAATTGTAAGTCTAAATAACAACCCAAGAGAGAGGTGAATTTGGTTTTTCAAAAACTTATCATTTTTCGATAAACATGCAGATCGAAAAACTACTCATCTTTAACAAATAAGAATGTTAATCTGAATGTGTTTAAGGTTATGCTAACTATAGGCAATAAATGATAAAGCATAAATCTCCATAGGTATAAATATGTACTGAAATATAAGAGTGATAGAGTTAGAGAGAAGGCTATTGACTTTCTTGGGTTTATTTCCCTATTCTCCAAATAGCGAATACACTTTAGCTTCTGGAGTACTAAGGAACTTTTACAAAGCGTTTTACGAGCTCACGCTTCAACTCTCTTCACAAATCCCAAAACTCAAGTGATTTCTTCTACTCTCACAAGAAGAACCAAGTATTTGCTCAACACTCAAATGTTTTACAAATAATTTTTACAATAAGGAATGACTCTCTTAGCCGAATATGCAAGTGGAAAGCGCATAACGTGTGAAATGGCTCTTAAGACGAATTAGCAAATGAAAAGCTCAATAAAATGCAAGAGTACAAGATTCTTGAATGAAACCTAAAGTTTGGCAAGTAGGAGCACAAGTTTTCTTGGTAGATGCGGTCTTCCCTCTTCTTCAAAGAACTTTCTCTCTCTAGAACTTAAGGCATAGACAACTTGTAAGTGTGTTGTCATTTCTTCAAGAAATATATTTTTCTTTGGAGGCTAGGTCGTCAATGATAAGCAAGAGAAAAAAAATTTAACAATGGAAGCTTTGATCTTGGAGGAATCAACAAATGAAATCTTTGCATCTTGGCATTTTCTCTCTCTAAATGTTACGATGATGATAGAGCTTCTCCTTCTCTCTCCAACTTCTTCTATTTAAAGCTCCTAGGGAACCAAGGGTCTTCTTATAAAGTTTGAGTGTCGTTGGAGGTCATTTGAGATCATTTGGAGACTTTGGATGAGTTGGCGTCGCTCCAAGATATCTGCAAAATCGCGCAATGTGTTGACACATTAAAACTTTTCCTGGAAACATGCTCTTAGTCTAAAAAATTTGTTCTTTGACAACAACTACTTCAATTCAACATATCTCAAAAACACCTACAATATAAAAATTGACCAATTAACTTGTGTAATGGTGTTCAAGTATGCTTAGAGATATTTTAGTATAGAGAAAACTTGATGCTTTAAAAATATATCATTTTCTTAAAAGAGATTTTCAATATAAAATCTAAAAGTCTTAAACGAGTTTGAACACTTTGTTATCATCAAAATCAAAATGGATTGTTTGTAAAAACAACCTTGCACACAGCCTTGTCAATTTTTCTTCTGGAAAAACCAAAAAGAAGCCTGACTTTTGGGACATGGTGGGAAAATGGTTGGGTTCAGATTTATTGGGGCTACCTACCCGCCGTATGCCTGACCCCACTTGTGTCGGGCTTGGTCGGGTTGGGTATTTTTATGAACAACCATCTGTGGTACCTAGTAAAGTGGATAAGAACCGCACATCAGGTGAAAAAGAGCTGGAGGACGAGGCCTTAGCACTTCAAACACGAGCGACCCATAAATCCGAACCCAGAAAGGAATTAACATGGCGTTCTTTTAAAAAAATGGGCACTCAAATTTTAGCCATAATAAAATAACTACTCAAAATTACTAATAGTTAAAAGCCACTTTGAGCTCTTTAACTATCCATACAATTTCAAATAAAACTCTAAAATACCAATTTTAACACATTGAGTCCTCCAACTTCCACAATTATTTACATACCTGAAATAAAATCTGAGGGTCAAAATCGTGTCACGTGGCTCATTCACAACACACGTTGTGCAAGTTTGATCCTGAGATCTTTTTTAAGGGCGTAAGTTGATGAAATTTGGTAGTTTGCATGTGACCTCAATGTATTAAAGGTGGTAGTTTAGACCTTTATTTGAAATTGTATCGGTAGTTAGAGGGTTCATGTATCCCAATTAAAATATAGAAATAAACAGGGTTCCAATTCAACATGAGATTTATATTTCCTTGCCTTCAAAAAATAAGGGGTCCTGAGCCCTCTGTTTTGTTGCCAAGAAACCTGAAGGAAAAGAAAAACAGAAGCAAGAGTCCTGATTTACCACAAGGTTAGTGACCATTCAATATCTGTATGCCGAGAAGGGTGGCCTTTATTATTCCCTACTGTCTTTTTAGGCTCTATTGAATTTTGAATTATGTTTGCTCCAAAACTTTAAACAATATTGGGGATTCCTGGTACCTTTGGTTTTCATCTTCTGTCCTTCTCAAGAAGGTTCTTTGGGTTCTTGATTTCTGATTCGGTTTCGTATCTAAAGACTGCAATTTTAAATTTGTGGCACTATTTTAACGTGACGTTGTTGAATTAAATTTAAAGGGTTTTTTTATTTTTTCCACGAAACTTGGGTCTTAGTCTTCATTTTTCATCTTGTTTCCAGTTATCTTTCATGTTTGGTTGCTGATAAATGGTTGGAAAGGGAAAGAACGCTAAATCACGGTAAGGTAATTCCTATGATTTTGCAGTGAAGGATGAGTCATGTACAAACAAAAGGTACTTGTCTTAGTTTAGTCAGAACCAAAAGGTTGTTTTCATTTAGATTTGGGTTAATGAGGATTGGGATTTGCTTTTCTTACATTTGAAATCCTCTTCTTGCACTTCTAAATAAAAATTCGTGCAGCGGACTCAATTTCTTTTGTTTTAGTTTTCAAAGGCATACAGGCAATTCCAATGGATAGTCATATAGAAGGAAGTTCCCATAGAAAACCTTGCTTGAAAAATACCGTTCAAAGTGGTTCTGGCTTGATACATCATCTGCCAATCCCTTGCTGTTATTAGGAGTTGTTTTGTATTTCGTATATGCTTTCTTCAGATCCGCCAAATGATGAAAATTTAATCTCCTGGAACTGAAGCTTTATGCAACGTTCTACATGTTGTATTTCTTACCCTTGCAATGTGACTTCCTATCTGTAGAATACAGGGTAAACTGTCAGCCCAATTTCCTTCTTGCACCTAACGATTTTTACAGGTTTAATCAAACATCATCTAAAGAATATGTAGTTTATTGAGATAACAACGACCCCATATGGGTAGATTCTTGTAGTGCTTTCAAGAGCCCTGTAGAAATATCTTCTCCTCTCTCGAGTTTGTCATCGTCCCTAAAGGCGAGAATGTCTTTTTATTTCAAAGTAGTATATAGATGGTATGTAAAACTTTTGCGGGTGTCTTTGCTATAGAAATTGAGAAAAACTTCATGGATCCATCGAGCTGTTGAAGATGATGAAGAAACAGAAGAAAAAGATGGCGAGGCGATGGGAGTACTACTGATCATGGACGCCATTGGTGATATTTGCGATTTTGTTAAAGTCATTGCCAAGACAGTCTTTGAGAGAATTTGAAGAACTAAGAGGAGGGAGGCTAGTGTTATATGCAATCGAAACAGATAGCTTGATGAAACATCTAGGTGGGTGCAAAAGTTATCCATCGACAAGACGCGTATTCTACGATCGATTATTCTAATGGGAGGCTCCATTGATACAATAATAGATACTAGTTATTAAACTATTTCTACAAAAAAATTATTGGATTGTTTTGTCTATTTTTTTGAATTTTAATAGTAATCGATATTTTCATCTTTAGATTAGAGTAAGCAATTATTTATGGGCTAGCTAATTTTATTTTCCTTTCAGTTGAACAGAAGTCTTTGCTTCCTAGCATCTAATGCATGCTATAATACTAGCAGTACTATGCCAACGTATACTTTAATGAAACTAATACAGAGGCGATAGAGAACAAATCTTCAGAGGGATGTTGTCTACTAAGGTTATAAGGCTATTATGGACTCAAAATTCACTGACGAAACCCTAGTAAGCTTTTCTGACTTATTGGCTTAATTTAGTGTAATCAAGGATTAAAATTTTGAGTATGGAAGTTGGTGGAAAACTGAACAGAGAGAGTGAACAAGTGAAAAAGTTTATGAGAGATGGTGAAAAAGTGAAAAAAAAAATTATAGGAGTTGGTGAAAAAGTGAGGAAGAGATATTATTTTAGTGGGTCAAAATTTTGGTTAATGAACGCACCAGTGTAACATTTAGTGTAATCATTTGTACTGGTTGTTCGCTTGTACAGAGATGCATAACTCTGTTTTGTCAGTTTATTGGTATTCCACATATCAGCCGTGAATCAAACAAGTATAGCTCACTATGGTGATTCAGGTTATTGGTATTCGGTAATCTTGACGGAATCTTGAAATGAATCAACAAGTACTAGCTCAATTAATGCAGAAAAATAAAAAATTTCATAAAAAAACACGAAAATCTGCATTATACGATGCAGAAAGTACACAAATTAAAACCACATATTGCATAACTCTTCAGTTGCCAAGCGTGAACGCAAAGAAAAAAATGAAAGAAATTACTGAAAGAAACGCCCACGGGTGATATGAACCAATCGTAACCAATGTGGCCGTAGGCCAAACTATTTCTCCACGAGCTACTCTCGTTGCCACAGCTCACGGACTTTACTAAAATCAATCACAACGATTATTGCCCTGTCAGGAGTGGCCATTTCCAATTGAAAACGATCGTCGGTGCAAAGCAATTATGACCAGCCGGTCCAACTTGCGGTCCTCATCACCGACGACTAAAGATAGTCATTGTTGCCTCCCTGCCCCGACGAAGGTGTTGAGTCGTCGAAGACAAGCTGCCTTGACACCACAACATCGACAAAACTTCAACAACCCTTTGTCGTGGCTGAAGAGCTCTTACGACGACTTATGT
This sequence comes from Myrica gale, assembly GCA_963930655.1. NCBI lineage: Eukaryota > Viridiplantae > Streptophyta > Magnoliopsida > Fagales > Myricaceae > Myrica > Myrica gale. The sequence continues at coordinate 20,334,107 of OZ005607.1, forward strand.
CATTTGTTCCTATGGAACCTTCCATCGGCGATGACCCATTTTCTTGTAGTGATGAAGTTCGATTTTCAGCACCATATATATGATAGTAACCTAATTGTAACTGTGATCAGTCTTCAACATTTTGGTTCTCTATTTTTCTTTCACTTTCTTGATATATTTCTTGATTTCAGGGAGAATTGACCAGCTCATCTCTAAAGAAATGTTTATTTGATATATTTTTCATAACAATAATCCTAGCTACCATGTACGTCTCACTTATAGAACTCCAACTTATTTGATAAACGAACGTATATGGATAGAAATTACAAATAACAAATAGATGAGATTGATGATGATACATACGATCATGGGATCCCACACCAGATTTGGCATTCACCTAATCAACTTATATTTGTCGGGCGAGTATCTTCAAGCATAATTAACCAACCAATTTTCTTATACATCATGTCAATTGGTTAATTACGTAATCAAATAGCCAGTAAAGTAAATTTATATATATGGTTATTTTAGATCAAAGAGGACAAAATAAAATAAAAATTATAAAATGTGGAAAGAAATAGAACAAAAAATTCCTTCACTTAAATGATAATTGGCATGTGGGGCATGTTGAACACTACAAGAAAAAAAATACTTTGGGTGACAAAAACGGGTTGTCACCTGGTTTGTCACCTAAAGCCAGTCAGCCAATATTTTAGGTGACGATTTTCGTGTTCTATCACTCAAAACCGTTCGGACGGATTATAAACCCATCCGAACGGTTTGGTGTCATACTGACAAAATTCATAATCTTCATGCTCAGTACAGTCAATCCGTTCACATGAGCTGTGCGAACGTTCTCTCTATACGTTCCCACAACTCATGCGAACGATTAATCCAATGTGACGAAATACCTTTTGTCACGCAAAAAACATCTGCACTGTTGTCTATTAACGTCCGAACGATGTAAATATGTCTGGACGCATTTGTAAAGACGTCCGCACCATAGTTTCATTATGACGAAAGTATTTTTGTCATCTGAAAAAGCCGTTCGAACATTTACATATACAGTTCGGACTCATTGTACGTTGAACATGTTCGAACGTGTAGGTATATCGTGCGGACGGTTTCTTATTTACAGACCATGTGGACGCGATATACACCGTTCGGACTAGCAGATTTAAACCAAAATGTGCGGACAGATAGTTATGCATGCGCACGCTAGCAATGAAAAAGTTTCGTGCGAACGACATAAATATATTCGTTGCTCATAATATAATAAAATATCTACAAATATGCAATCGATATTAAAAGTAAATAAAATACATAATCGATAAGTACTGACAAAGTAGTAAAAATACAATAATCTACCCAAATTTTCGTTTGGGTGTCGAACGAGATTGCATCTGTCTGATCTGCTCCATCAGGTGCTCACGCATCTGCTCCGCCATTAATTGCATCATCTATTCTTGTTGTTCCACTAGGTTCCTTTGTTGCTCCTGCAGCATCTTCTGGTGCTCTTCATCTTTTTTTCGTTGCTGCTCCGCCATCATCTTCATCAGCTCTTCGTCTTTCTTTCGTTGTTGCTCCTTCATCATCTGCAGATGCTCTCGCATCGTCTGCTCCATATATGACCGCTTGACCAGAAGCGCTTCATATTCCAACTGTCTAGCCTTCATCTCCTCAATCTGTAATCTTCTATCCCATCTCCGGGACAAATTAACGGACGATGTTGATGAAGATGATCCAACAGACCGTACCGAACGGCCTAAACCTAACATGTAACCCGCTTTCGTCCCCAACACCTTAGTGAAGATCTCTACTTCGGTGTATGACTTTCCCTCTGACTCGTGCTGCAACTGTAACGCCTCCATTTTTTCCTACAAAAATAGAAAATAAGATAAAAAGAGTACATATGAAACATAAACGCATATGAAAGCATCATTAAAACTAACGTTACAACTTACAAAAGTTTCTCGTGCATCTTTTGAAGTCCACATCCCATCCTTAGTAGTATGTGTCTTTTTATAAAGCAACGAAGGATTAATTTCATCAGATTCTAGATTTTTCTATAAACCAAAAGAAATATAGAACATGCATATTAAAATACCTAAGTCATTTATTTAGATAATAAATAATAAAAATATAAATTTATTACTTACTAACAACGCTCTAACGCGTTGGAACGACATCGCTCCCGATGTGTGTACAATCTTCAGCTTAGCTCTATTCTCCTTGTTGATTGCACTCCTCATTTGCATTGTACATTTACAATTATTAATACAATTAATCATATGGCTAAAATAAACGTTCAGATCGGAATAAAATGTTTAACCTGAAATTTCTCGCTCGCGAATAAATCGCAGCCACGAGTCCATTCTTCCTTTTTCATATCGGGATACGAGTGCTCTAACGCCTCTCTATTGGATACACCCACCGAAATTGAACTGACCCACATGTCCGGACTCTAACGTCAGGGTCCGAACTCTAACGTAAAAGTCTGGACGTTGTGTCACTGCCGGGTTAACTCAGCAATTGCAACGTCCCTCCACCATCACACACGTCAAAAACACAACCAAAACACAAACTGTCATACTCAAAATAATGCTAACAATTAACACAATCAATTTTCTACGTAAAAATCAATCAAAAAAACACAATGTAGAATGCAAAAAATAGAATTAAAAATCTATAAGTAAAACTATAAAAAAAAATTTTAGGGCGAAAATCATGTTGAAAGTAAGCAAAACATACCTTAACAAGATTAAAGCGTCGAAAGAGTGATATTAGGCCAAGATTTGAGAGCTAAGAGATTTTGAAGAGACGAATGGTTTGTGATGAAAATGCCGAACAGTTCGACTTATTTCAAAACTCGTCTACCCTTCCGAACCCTATACTAACATTCCAGACAGTTAGTTTACACAAGTAGCCCAATCAACGCACGCCTATTAAATACAAAAATGTAAACAGTTTAAAACAGTTGGACACACTAAATACGTCCAGACTTATTTTAGACGTTCAAACTTATTTACTTGTAAACTGCGCGACGTGGCACCGCGCATTTGGCTGACCCACACGTCCGAACACGTTCGGACCTGCACAACTGTTTCCCACCCTCTTGTAATGTAAATGCGTTTAAACCATGCGACGGTTACATAGGAGTCCGGACGTGTTGCTCATCCATTCCAACGGTGTCGCCTAATGATAACAATCTACACCCTATACTAACAGTCTGGACGGTTAGTTTACACACATATCTCAATCAACATACGCGTATTAAATGACAAAATTTAAACCGTTTAAAATGGTTCGGCACACTAAATAAGTCCGCACGGGTTTTAAACGTTCGTAGTTATTTACTTCTAAACAGCGCGACGTGACACCTCACGTTTGGCTGGCCCACACGTCCGAACACATTCGGTCATGGACAACTGTTTTCCAAAATCTTGTAACATAAACACGTGTAAACCATGCGACGGTTACATAGGAGTCCGGACGTGTTGCTCATCCGTTCAAACGATATCGCCTAATGATAACAGTCCGGACCTTATCCCTCTATGTTCGAAGGCTGTTGATATGTAGACCCGATGTTATGGTTATTGTCTGAACAGCTGATTTGTTAATTTAATTAAGTAAAGAAAATTAATTTCAGTGAATTAAGTTAAAATTGGTAACAATAAAACACACATTTAACTATAATTACAAGTTAATTAAACTACTTGTTATACTAATACAACACTTGTACTAATCGTCTATTTTATCGTACTAATTATCCTTTTAAATTGTACTAAATTTTATCAAGTGAAAGAATATAAACTAATTTAAAATATCAAACATAATCCAAATAGCGAACGAAAAAAAATGATGATAATGTCAAGTACAAGCCTGAGATAGTCTTTCAAATGATATGTACATAATTAATAGTAATAAAACATAAACAGGAAACTAGTCCAAATCGATAGCTGGCTCATCCCGATCTAAACCGAGGGCGTCACGAACATGCGCCAACTGCTCCTCCATATTATCCACTCGTCGGACGAGTGTCTGTAGCTGTATCGGAACGGTATGGACAGATCGGGACAACTCAGACAATTATTCTCTCACAGAAAACAGCTCCCTCCGCATAATATTGAGCTCTTCCGTCAGAGCCCTATCCATTAGAGTAAGTTTGGTCTCTAGCCCAGTCAAGCAGCATTGAAGCGTCATACACAACGAATGTGTCGGCATCACTATTTTCCGAATACTCTCCCTCAACTCCACTAAAATGGCGTCCGCCCAAGCTGGTCGCTCTGTCTGTCTTCCGACATTGGTGCTATTACTCTCTGAGTGTTCCATTGTTAACCTAGAAAAAATCGTCCGAACCTTATCAAAAACGTTTGAACGTACATTAAACTATGTCGTTTAAATTGTATATCGTCCGAACATATAAAAACACTCTCGACGTTGTGAAAAACAATCCAGATGTTGTGAACAACAGTCCGGACGTTGTAAAAAATAGTTCGGACTGTGTTTAACACCGTCCAAATGGTATTTCGACGAACCGAACGAAAACAACTTAATTTGATCAACGAAAAGAACCAACAAATTAAATAGCGGACGGTATTGAATTGAAATATATGAAATTAAGAAGCAAACTCATGGAAAAAAATTTACCTGAATGTTATTTGAGAGATCTTGAATGGGAAGTCTTTGGGAGAAAAGTTTGAGAGACGAGAGTGTTTTGATTAATTAACCGTTTGAGGAGGTTGTCTACAAGATCGAGACTAGTAAAAGGATCTTGAATGGAGTAGGTATCCTCTAACCCATACAAATGTTGGCCATGGGAGCTTCACTTCTCTTCTCTGTTTGCCAAAGACAAGAAAGTCCAGCATGCAAAAGCTATGATAAAAGAATAATAGATATTATTCATTGAGCAGTTGTTGAGTCTATGATACCGATTCAACAAAATAGATACCTGTGACTCCATTCAAGATTACTTTCTCTTCGGATCTTTATTTTGCACAATTCCAGCAATTCCTTTTGCTTTTCTTCTACAAAATTCAAAACAATTAAAAATAAACAATTTATGTTGCATATAGTTTGAACTACTTCAAACTCTATTAGAACCACGGGACAATCAATTCAAACTTGCTTGAACAACTGTTGGCCAAACATAATGCAAACCACGAGAACAGCCCAACACTTGAATAAAAACAGTTGGAAAATCCACGAATTTTACAACATAGGAAAACATGCAATATGAGTTGTTCATCTTGTTTGAATTGTTTATGAAGATGCAATCTCAAATATTAGAATGATCATTTTATATGCTCTCTGCCTCGAATTGGTTCGATTTGGTTTGAGTAATAGTTTGAACTCGTTCGCAGAATTTCAAATATGGCACACAAAAACAGATCAGAGTACTCTCAAAAAACACATATTCATTCCCTCTGAGTGTTGTTTCGGTCTAAATTGTTGATTTTTTACTGTCAAAACAGCTCTTCATGAATAAAGTGTATTCATCTTTTTTTTCCCTATCTAGATTCTCACCTCTAGCAAGTGATATTGGAAGTTGTATTAGAAACAGTTTTTGGTATTATACATATAATTAGTAATAAAAGGATAGTTTATTCTACTAATTGTTTGTTTCATTTTTATTGTTCAAATTACTTTTACATCTAAATGAACATCATATATGTTAGAAAAAAAAAATTAAACTTTGATAAGTGAGACATCCAATTATGGAAATATTCATATTAAATTTATTATTTCTCACTTATATTTGAAAATGTTTACATGGGGGCTTATTTATAAGCCACTAATTTTAATTGTCCACATTGTCTTAGCCATGTGGGACTACATAATTTCAACACTCCCCCGCAAACTTAAGGTGGGCAAACCTTGAGTTTGGAGGTACAAAAAAAATAACAGGAAAAAAAATAATAACAAAGGTTGTCGGTCGGATTCCGGATGGTTGCCGGTACTGATGCCGGGAGATCGCCGGTACTAATACCATGTTAGAAAACCGAAAACCTTGCTCTGATACCATGTTAGAAATAAAAAAATTTGAACTGATAAGTGAGACATCCAATTATGGGAATACCCATATTGAATTTATTATTTCTCATTTATATCTCAAAATGTTTACCTGAGGGGCTTATTTATAAGCCACTAATTTTAATTGCCCACATTGTCTTAGCAATGTGAGACTACATAATTACAACAATATATAGTTGACAGAGAAAATTTTCTCCTAATAAAGCAGAATATATTAGCTCTCTTAAATTAAATTAAATCTTTTCTTTTCACCATGTGAGAATATGCATTTAAAAAAAAACTTCACCAATCTGTGTTGGTAGAGGCTCCGACTAAAGATGATATCTGATTTGTGTAAAAAAAATCAATAGATTTAGTTATAGTCCAAAATATTTGAGGTTCAAGTTTCATTGCATCAAATTTCTTAACTCTAATAGCACTTACAACACTAGCAAAAAGATAATTAATTTGAATTCTCTAGCCAATTGGGAAAAGAAAAAACAAAAAACGAAAGTTCATGTGAAAGTACGAAGGATTAAAAGATCCACATCACGTGAAAATGGGTCGAAGGACGAAGCCTTAATCACTTCAACCACGAGCCGTCCTATTTATTGGAACCCAGAAACTAATTAAAATATAGAAATAATTAAATCAAGTTCTCTATATCGGCTATTTTCTTATCTTTCGATAATCCGATTCAGAGTGAGTTGTAGTTATTCATATTACATTGCAGTTTGATTTCTTATCTTCCAATTTGTAACAACCTTCCAAGAAATTTGTAAATTTGTAGAATATATAGAATTGAAGTGTACTAGAATTCAATAGAAATCAAAGAACTGCCAAATTTGAGATTTGGCCAATCTCCTTACAGGAAAATGAGAGATGAGAGAAAGAGATTACAAGAGACGCAAGAGTCAAGATTCGACTATATTCTAACAGCTGACACCACTTCTAGAAACAAGGGACCCATTTGATAACAAATTGGGTATCCCAAAACTAACCAACGTCATACAGCCCAATAACAGCACCAAAACTAATGCTTCAATAAGCCCCATAGATCCTACCCATTACGCAAGCTCAACCCAATCTAATAACAATCCGGGTATGTTTGAGCCCCAAATTATTGGGCCCAAAAATTTAAGTTTAATATTAAAAAATTCATCACATAATTTTTTATTATTATAATATTTATTAAAAATCTTCTCTCTCCTCACTTTTTCACCAACTCCCATAATATATCTTTAGTAACATTATTTCTTCTTGTCTCACATATCTTTTCTCTTGAGCTTTGAAATACATTGTTACTCTTCTAACCTTAATACACCACGATCTACTCTAATCCACCACAATCTTTCTTCTCCCTTGGTTTTGTGACACGATTCAACGTGAGATATATATTTCCTTGACTTCAAGAAAGAAGGGGTCATGAGCCCTCTGTTTGGTTGCCGAGAAACCTGAAGGATAAGAGAAACAGAAGCAAGAGTCTTGATTTACCACAAGGTCAGTACCCATTCAATATCTGTATGCCGAGAAGGGTAACCTTTATTATTCCCTACTGTTGTTTTAGGCTCTATCGAGTTCAGAAATCTGTTTGCTCCGAAACTTTAAACAATTGGTGATTCGTCATACCTTTGGTTTTCATCGTTTGTCCTTCTCAAGAAGGTTCTTTGGGTTCTGGATTTTATAATTCGGTTTGGTATCTAAGGACTGTAATTTTGAATTTGTGGTTATTGTTTTAGAGTGGCCTTATTGGATTAAATTTAAAGGGCTTTTATATTGTTCATCTTGTTTCCAATTATCTTTTATGTTTGGTTGCTAAGAAATGGTTGGAAAGGAAAAGAGAGTTAAATCTAGAATGGTATGTAAGGTAATTCCAATATTTATGCAGTGAAGGATGAGTCTTCTGCAAACAAAAGGTATTTTTGTTAGTATAGTCAGAACCAAAAGGTTGTTTTCATTTGGATTTGGGTTAATGTGGAATATGATTTGCTTTGAAAATTCGTAGTATTTGCTGAATTTTATTGCTCTAATTTGCCTCTAGGTTCTTGATTTCTGAGACTGATCGAATCTATACGGAACATCTTATATAATGGTGTTTTGAGTAACCTCGCTTCCATCTAATCCATTTGGTTGGGAAAAGTTTTATCTTCATGCTAGGCTAGTTGGTGGTTCATGGTTGGGTGTTGTTTACATTTGAAATCCTTTTCTTGCACTTATAAATACACGTTCGTGCATAAGGTTCAATTTGGCTTGTTTTAGTTTTGAAAGGCATACAAGCAATTCCAATGGATAGTCATATAGAAGGAAGTTCCCGTAGAAAACCTTGCTTGAAAAATACCGTTCAAAGTGGTTCTTGCTTGATACATCATCTTATTATCTTTGTCATGCTGCCAATCCCCTGCTATTATTAGGAGTTGCTCTGTATTTCGTATATGCTTTCTTCAGATCCCCAGATGATGAAAATTTAATCTCCTGGAAGTGAAACTTGATGCAACGCTCTGCATCTTCTATTTCTAACCCTTGCAAGTGACTTCCAATGCGTAGGATTTTAGACTTCGGATGCCAATGAATAAGATGCTCATTGTTATTCTATATGTTGTTTGTCAAAAGTGTGGCCACTAGGATTTACAACTTCAAGGAAATCCCCGTGCTGTAGAGCCGCCGGAACATTATAAGGAATACCTGCGCTTGAATGGGTGGTTGGACGTGAACTTGGATGATCCTGATCTGGCCCATTTATTCAAGTAAATAATCTTGTACTTATCAAAAAATATAACAGTTCAGATTTAGTTCAACTATGACAGCCATTACTAGTTGCTTGGGATTGGTATCAAATAGGGGTCGAGATAGACCTTGAATTAGCATATGGCTTGGCAAAATTTGAAGAATGATGTTATTTTGCTTGGAGTCCAAATGAATTTATGGGAAGGTGTTCTCATAAGGTTCTGAACAGCATCTCATATCCTATTGTTTTGTGAGAAGGTTTATCTTCATTCTTAAATTCTATCCTTACCCAAAGACAAATGGCAAAAAGTATGTATCTAATTGCCTTGTGATCCTGTAGAAGCTAGAGAAAACCTCTTAAGAAACCTACCCTTAAAATTAAGATCAGTCACTGAGTTAACTCAGCCTCTCTTCCAAGTGGCAAAAATGTATAATCCAACTCCAAGCATAATGTCCTACACAACTGTGGCTGAGAAGGGGTAATTTAAAGATTTTTTTTTCTTCACAACATTTCTGACCTCCATCTAGAACTTTATCCCTATAACAATACTAAGTTTATCAGTCTAACATTTTCAATCAACTGAGTAACTAATTATGCAAATGCAACTTGTTTAACGGTTAGGATACTACAAAATGATAAGAATCCTCTATAATTTTCTGACTAAATTGCAAATGCAATTTGTCTAACTTTTAGGATACTGCAAAACGATAAGAATCCTCTATAATTTCCTGATTAAATTGCAAGGTACAATTGGAAAAGAGATAAATATAATAAATAAACTTTATTGTAGGTTTTTTTTGGGGTCCACACCCATAAAAGATAGACTTAGAATAGAAGTAGACTTATTGTGGAAGTCTACTTGCTCTCTACTTCTAGTTTATCTAGGATTCTCTTAGGGTTTTCTCTTTGTATTCTTCCCTATAAATAAGAGGCTTATGTTATAGGAGAAGAGACACGTGAGCACGTGAGATCGTGTGCATTGGGCAAAGAGAGAGGAAGAGAAAGAGGGTGGTGTGACTATTGTATTGGGGCGGGCAGAGTAATTTTCTTAGGCTTTCTTAATAAAATTGCTCTGGGGTGGACGTAGGCCGGATTGGGGCCGAACCACGTAAATCTGGTGTTCCTTTTCTTTGAATTTTCGTGTCGCTTTTCCCAACAGTTTTATGTTCGAAAATTTTACAAAAGATTGTGATGCACTACAAAATCAATAATAAAATATTGAAGGCTACAAATTTAAAGGACCGGGCACAATTGTTAACCCTGTTTTTTGTTCAGCCCATTTGGTTAATCGGGAGGAGGATGCAAGAAGCCCAGTCCAGTAGTGTTCGCCCGAGTGGTTGGTTGGTGGGGCGAACCGAACGCTTGCAGACTGAGAAGCCCATTTGGTTCATCTGCTATTTTTAATTCTCCACTTAATAAAAGGAACGCATCGCCGATTCAATCCACCTTAATTGCCGTAGAAAAAAAAAAATCCACCTTAATTGCATCTGTCGTGACAGCAAAAAACCGAAACCTTATTTCTCATGTCATCTCAACACGTTTGATACCCTGGCCCCAAATCTGCCTGCATCCTAAGCTCTGAACGAACCGTTCTGCAGTGCATAACAAAGAAGAACATGTTGATTTTTTTTTGTGCAAATAGATACAAATTTAGGAGTACAAATTATATCTATTCTTGATTGGTAAGGACGTAGTTGTCTTCCGAAATAGATGTAAAGTCAATCAAAAATTTATCTAGAAAAAATTAGAATTGAGTTTGAATTGTTTGATTCAATTACAAGAGAGATAGACACAGCAAATATTGAATACTATATGATTTATATTATTTTATAATTAATATGGACAACATTAAATATTATAGGACCTGTAGAATATATCTATCTCTCTTTGAATTGGATGATCTAATTCAAACATCAAATTAGATAGGACCTTGATGCTAAAATTAAACTCTACAATTCTAAACTACCACTTCATTGGAAATTTTTTTCTCCAACCATCAACTTTGGCCATTGATTTCTCCAACTATCAATTTTTAACAAATTATCTCTCAAGTCTAGATCTGAAAATTGAAATAAATGAAAGAGTTAATGTCGTGTGGCACAATACCAACAATTACATATTAGATTAGAAAGAAACTAGTTTAGGGTTAATACTTTAGAAAAGTCAAATTATAAATGAGGTAGCAATTGTAAATTAATGAGTGTAATTCTCTTTTTTCATGAAAAAAGGGTTCCGATTTGCACATAATATAATATTATGTAATTACAAGATGGATGATAATAATTGAATACCCTCAAATTTCTATAAATTACCTTCAAAATTGTTAACCAAGGGATTGCAGGTTTTCCTGTTTAAGGTTGGGCAAAAATTTCGATAAGAATCAGAAATTTCGATTCCGGGTCCAGTATATACTTGAAGCGGAACCGGAAGTCATTTTTTATAATTTTCAGAACCGAAAATTCCCGCAAAATTAATGGAATTTCTAGTTCCTATTTTTCTAAAAAAATAAATTAAAAATAGTGCTCAAAATAAATATAACATATGGAAATTGATTGAATGTTTATTTAGATTTTAGATGAATATTTTACATTTATTGTTAATTTATGATGAATAACTAAAAATTACAGAAATTTCCGGTTCCTTTTTTATTTTTTAAATAGGGCTCAAAATAAAGTATGACATATAGAATTTGCTTGAATGTTTATTTTATAATCTATATTTTGGATAAATATTTTACATTTATAGTTAATTTATGATGAATAACAGAAAAATCTTCCCAAAAATCGGTCAAAAAATATTTTTAAGTCATTAGGGCCTCATAAAAATGTCTAAAAATGCCCACAAACCAAACCAGAATTTTCGGTTCCATTTCAAACAAAACAAATTGCATTACATTGAGTACCGAAATTGGTTATTCCAGTTTCATCCGTTTCAGTACCTACTCTTATTCCTGTGTTTCATGTTCTTGAATGAAGTATAGTTTTTAATTATTTTAGACTCCTTAAATAAATTAAGAAATTATTTGACATGATTATAGGGATTTTTTTTTCTAAAGAGAATGATATGATTTTTGTGAAAGACTAGAAGAGTGCACAAGAGCCGACCACATAGGATTATAGCCACACCGAAGTGGTTAGACGGAGGCACTCAGACACTCGCTCGTTTCGATTTTTTAAAATCTACCTATTTTTCTTAATTATTTTTATTCCCTATTATTTTTTACAGTAAATTTTATAAATGTTCCCTCCATATCTATATCCGAACCAAATTCCCTCCTTCCTGCCCTTTGTTTCCCTCGTTTTCTGCTATCTTTCTATCTACTGCTTTTTTTTCCTTCACTCCAAACACCCAGTAAGATCTCCGTACTTTCTCCTTCCCCCCAGCCAATTCTGCCTTCAAGTTATCCCATCCGTTTCCCCTCAATTGCCTCCAATTCCTCAGAATCTAAGTACTGTCTTTATGCCTCTGTCTGACTGTCTGCCTCTCTCTGAACCCCCAGAGGGCCCAAACCGCGAAGCCCACCAGCCTCGATCTCTCTTTTTGGCCCCATGTTGGGTCCGCGAGCTGCCACCCCGTCGGAGCAGCCTCCGCCCGAGCAGATCATGGAGCAGCAGCTGCCGTTCTCGCCTTTCAAGCCGTCGTTCGGCGCTCCAGCAGACTATCACCGCTTCACTGATCCTCCCCACGGCACCGCTGATCACCAGGCTGAGGCCATCGTCCTAAAGTCTCCTGTGAGTTTTACTTTAGTTTGTTTCTTTTCTTATAGTAATAAAATTTGTGCCTTTTGCGTTTATAGAGTTTGTGATTGGAGAGTACTCTTGGGGATCTTGTTAGCGAGTGAACGGGGTGGATTGTTGAGCTTTGGATTTTGTGGAATGAGTGATAGGAAGGAGTTTTCCGGTCGGATTTGTTGAAATTGAGGAACAAGTTTATTGCTTTCTTTTAGTGGAGTGAGATTTAAGGTCTATTTATGTGTGAACTTTAGCTCGCTTTGGCAGTTCTTTTTCCTTGCTATGTGAGGTTGGTGACTGGTTGGATCTTCATGGTACTTTGATTGACTTCATTGCTTCCTTAATCAATACAACTCAGTCTCTCTCCCTCTCTCTCTCTCTCTCTCTCTCTGTTTGTGGTTAGGGGGTGGGGGCTCTGGTTTTCAGAACAGTTGACCATTTGCATTTGGTGGTTGCTGTGTTTATTGTTTGTCATATGTTTGGAACTATGATTGAGATCGTCATCAACCACGCATTGGATAATGAATGCTTTCTTTTCCTGGAGATTCATTTTGCAAGTTATCAATAAAGCACATTAGAATGGAAGCTATTAATGCTTTTCTTAATGATGAGATATTGGCTAACGCTTTCTTACTGATTTGGTTGGGCTTTATTTATGCTCAACTTCCTGCTTTATATTTCAGTGACAAGTTTCCCATTTCAAGTTTCTATAGTCTTTCTTAGCCTCTGTTAGAAATTATGAGTAGAATTTATTGTAATACTTCAGCCATGGGTGGATCTTCTTGCAAGCAGTAGAGTGCCCTATGAAGTGAATTATAGCGTTACAGTAAATTAGCTTTTCAGAATCAATGTTCTAAGTATGTCCTGAGAAATATGGTAAGATAATGAAATATGGACCTATCACACTAGAAAATGTTTTAAGAAGCTGGGGGTGATATCAATATTTCCATTGTAGTCATAAAAAGCTGCCAGAGAGTCAGTGGTAAGCAACTGGTAGCGAATATGTTAATATACTAAAACATCAGTGATCAAAGTACTATGTAATTTTTGTCAGCAAAAAAAAGATGTTGATGGATGGATATGACAATGGCATGTACGGGATTGGTGATCTAGATGCCTCAGTAAAATTGGGGATTGATATACTGCCTTATTCAATTAGGATTCTAACTATAGAATTTCCTGACATAGTTACATGCAGGATGACATATTAGATAATTGTACATATTAATGCAATTATTTCCCAAGGTCTTATCAAAAGATATGTTGATACATCTGTGCCAGGTGCTCATCAACTAACCATTTTCATGAACATGCACCATTGACAAGTATTTCAAACTGAAAGAACTATCTTTACCATCGTATCCATGCAATGTCCATCATCACATAGTAGGTGATACAATTAGCTAGGGTATATATTTACTGAAGCATAATTAACTAGTAGAGGCATTGGTGGGGTTTGATTGTCAAAATTTTGGTATATGAGAATTAGTGAAAAAGTAAAGAGAGAGATGATTTGAGTGAATTTTTTATGTTTATTTTGATAAAAAGAGATGATTTGATGGGGAGGAAGGGATTATTTTATAATTATTTTATTATGCCAAATATTTAGCAGCCAAACACCACCACGTGTGAGTTTGATGCCCAGGTTTTGAAATGTCTGAATTGTACATTTTATGGTAGAGTAACTGCCTATTGACACATTTAAATTGTATATTAGGGCAGGTGAGCTCCTACCCTCCTATCATAGTAAGTTTTTGTCAAGGTGTTATGGGTGGTATAAAGTTTGGGTTATCCTCGTCCATGTATAGATAACTGCAATGTTAAGCCAATTTCCTGTAGTGGAGAAATTGCTTCTGTAACAGACATCTCATCTCTTATATCAGGAATCTTTGTTGATGATGAACTGCTGTGCTGTCGGAACCTTTGCTAAAACTCTCATTTACAGTATTTCTTTAGTCGTCTATCTTTCTTTTTTTGGATATTTAATCTGAAGTCATTGCCCTTCACATTCAGAACCATAAACATAAATGAAGGCACGGCAGGGCCATGAAGAAATCCTCCTGCAAAAAATGAGAGATCTTTTGAGCAGATTGTATCTTTATTACAGAAATTGGCTCATGGGAATGAGATTACAGCGAAAGCTTTCTTCTTTGGAGATTTTATACTCAAATATGTCGGCCTCTCCTAGCTTATTGCAATTCAAATTTTCTGTGGCCAAAGCATGCTAGAATTCGTCTCTTTCTGGAACTAAAGCGCCTCTTAAATTTCACGTGGGCACTTGGAAGACAAATCTCTTTGTGGCAAGACATGAACTGGTAGTCTTCTTCGTGGTTTAGCTGTGTCTAATTGCATTAACTTCTGGTGCTCATATATAGTTGGCCCGCTGCAGGGTCACTGATCGTGGATGATCTAAGCACTCAGAGGTCCACAAGAACATGTCACACTTTGCCTATGTACCCTTTAGGAACATTGTTGTGTACTAACCAGGATACTGTAGCAAGAGCTATACGAGCAATATTTTAAAACAAAATAACGAGTAAGACCGAAATTCTGCTTTTTTTAAAAAGCTTAATTAGTCCACTAGCTTTTCAGTACTGTCTAGTCCTAAACTGGTCCTTAGGGCAAGTTTCGCCTAATCCTAAATTGGCCACATCATGACAAAGCATTCCATAAGGACTAGTATAGGATGAAATTTACCCTAGATACCAGTTTTAGTTTGGGCAATACTTCAGACTAATGGAATAATTAAGCCTTAAAAAAAGAGACATTATATATTAGATGACACAAAATCAATTGATGTAATAAAATGAAAGAAAAATTACCACATAAAGTAGAAAATGGATACATTCATACCATATGCCTCAAATTCGATGCATGTGTGAAGAACGAGTGGGCCGGGAAAGGATCATTTTTCATTACCTGCAATAACATTTAACGCTTTCTTTTACTGCCGACTACTTGCATTCCTTTACTGCCATCAACTACTTTCATTCCTTTACTGCCATCAACTTGATCCTCATGATCCCCATCCCAATCTTCACTGCTATCCCAAACCTCATCCTCATCCACATCCCAATCATGATCCTCATAATAGTTAATGAGCTACAGCAGAAGTGTTAATTAAAAGCAGGTCAGAATCATCAATTTAGACGAAAAATTATTCTTTAGCCATTGAAATGATATGCTTGTAGTAACGAGATCAATTAAGGAGAGAGGTTGCATGACATCACTAACCTTCTTCGAATAATAAGGAAAATGGTTTTAGAATTTGTATTCCGAACCAGGAGGAACAATGCTACTATACAACTCTGAAACATTATCTTCATATACTAGACGCCCCCTTGACTCTTTCTCCCGTAACATAGCCCTTTCGAAACCACCCAGGTCAAACATTATCTTCGTATCGTTCGTACCGTCATCCAAAATCTCCAGGTGTTCATAAAACCATTGAGCTGGTATATGAACCCACAATCCCAACGGCACCCGGTGGTCAAATACGTTTTTTTGGTATACGACAAATATGGCATATCCAAGCCACTTCCTACTGCCATCCACATTTGAAGGTATACTAAACTTGGTTCCAAGCATATCAGGGCCGGCTCAGTAAAAATAGGGGCTAAAGCAGAGAGATTAAAAGCGAGGCCTTTTTATTTTTGAATATAATAAAAAATAAATTTTAAACAGATATTTACTTTAAAATGCTCTTGTATGGTATGAAATAAAAATTACATAATTTTTTTTTTACAAAATATAGCTACAGATGGATTTTGAGGAAAAAATTATTTCACAACACAACTTTATGTATGAAATATGTTTTTGTTTCAGTAAATTTCACTCTTACTCGAACTTTTTTTTTATCCTAATCAAACAATTTGAGGCCTTGCTTGGAGGTTGGGGCCTTAGGCAGCCGCCCAAGCTGCCTACCCCTTCAGCCGGCCCCGAAGCATATGACTTCGCTCAGTATTGAACCACCCAGGCATTCCATCTGTCAACCGCAAAGAGCCATACATCACCTTGGAACCAAAAGTTGTCCACTATAAACAAACAACAAGAAGAAGAAGAATTAATCTTTTGTTCATTTCAACAGCATGCCATGCATTAAACAGAGAGAGAGAGAGAGAATTAATACTCACCTCATGGACTCCCCATCCCACTTCCAAGTGTAGAAGTTTTCTTTGCCTGTCGTCAAAATGGAGGGAAAAAAGCCCTTCACTCCCCTTCATAGTAAAGTACGCTAACAATGAAAAACGGGTGGGATCTGAGCTTTCTTCCCTTGGCCGAGCCTTGAATCCACCAACTCTTAAGGTCTTCAAGTTCTTTGGACGAAGATTGAGGGATGGGAATTGTGTTATGCCAGTTTGATCTGCATAAAAGTACTGCAGACATTCCATTCTACTCAAGTCTGGTAATTCAACAATTCTATTGCAACCTGATAGTCGCAGACATGTAAGAGTTTACAAGCCACATATGCCACTTGGAAGAATTGATAGGTTTATGCAGTCTTTAACCGACAATATCCTAAGGTCAGATAGATTCACAAATGATGATGGTAACTCTTTTATGGTCGTGCTATCCAAATAAAGAAATCGCAAAGATGTCATGTTTTCGACATCGGGAAATGTCTTCAGTCTTGAGCATCCAGACAAATTAAGCTCTCGAAGAGACTCTAAATTGATCTTGTCTGGAAGTCTTTTAAGACGTTTGCAAGAACTAAAACTCAATAGCTTAAGCTGTTTGAGAACTGCAATTGATGGATGAACCTTAGACAAACTTTTACAACCTTTGAAGTATATCATTTCCAACTTTGGGGCTTTGGAAAAGTCCGGTGTTTCCATCAGGCTTCGTGAATAACTCAAGTCCAAGTGTTTCAAGCTGCCCAAACTCTGGTTTCATCGAATAAATGCATAAGCACTAATAGTCAAATTAACATAAAAAAGAACCAAAAAGAAAAGGATGAGAGATAGTGTACATTCATATGGGTGACAATCTTACCTTACTTCCCTTCCACAGTTGTTCGATGTTGCTGCCACGCATGTTGAGTTCAACAAGATTGTCTGGCTTGAAACTCATAGGCAGAGATTTAAATGGAAACTCAGACCATTGCATAAGGCGCAACTCTTTTACATCTAAATGAAGATCATATATAGTTGGCAAAGAAAATTCTCTACTAATAAAGCAGAATATAAATTAGCCCTCTTAAATTAAGTTAAGTCGGTCAAGGCTCCAACTAATTTTTTTTTTTTGTATCTTACACCATTCTCAAAATTTATATATAATTTTTTGTTTGCCAAAACATGTAATTATCTTTTTCATTTTTCTATGTAGTTTCCAAAACATGTAGCTAGTATTAAAAACTTTGGTTAACCAATTTGCTCAAGCACACTTCGCCAGCCTCCAACATTGAGTCTCACTCTCAGCTTTTTTCTCTAGTTGCAACTGTGAAAATCAGAGTAAGAATTAGAGAGAGAAATAAAGAAGAGCTAAGAAAAAATTTTCATGTTCTATTCGATTGATTGTTTACAAGCTTATCGGCCTCTATTTATACACAGAGCTGAAGGACAGGTAATTAAATACCAAATCAATCTATACGCTCCAATATCAATTCACATAATTCTGGATATATGCTAACTTTTTTATGTAGGTGACCTCACGTAACTTCAGCCTTGTTTTTATCCCGTAGTTCATGCCGTGAGTCACGTTCTTTGTCAATGGTAATTTTGTCTCGTGATTCATGTCGTGGGTCACGTACTTCCTCAACACTCCCCCTCAAGTTGGCGTGGATATTCATTACACCCAACTTGCTGAGTAAATGATCAAATTGTGTTAGCCCAAGAGCCTTGGTAAAAAGATCAGCAGGTTGCTGACTTGTATGCATGTAGACTGTTTGAATAATCCCATTCTGGAGCCTTTCTCGAACTACATGGCAGTCTATCTCGATATGCTTGGTTCTTTCATGGAATACTGGGTTGGAGGCTATGTGTATAGTAGCCTTGTTGTCACAATATAATTTAACCGGTTGAGGATGCATTACTTCAAGGTCTGAGAGTAGAGATTTTAGCCAAGTAATCTCACAGCATGTAGAAGTCATAGATCTATACTCTGCTTCGGCTGAAGAGCGTGAAACTGTTGTCTGTTTCTTTGTCTTCCAAGAAATTGGTGAATCTCCTAGTAGGATACAGTACCCGGTGACTGATCGTCTGGTGTCTCTGCAGCGTGCCCAATCTGCATCACAATACGCATGAAGCTGCACTTTACTGGAAGCTGCTAAGAAAATTCCTTGGCCTGGGGACTTCTTCAGGTACCGTAAAACTCTATGTGCTGCATCCAAGTGTGGTATCCTTGGCTTCTCCATGAATTGACTTAGTACATGTACTGAGTAGGCTAAGTCTGGTCTTGTGATGGCCAGATAAATCAATCTCCCAACGAGTCTTCTGTATGAGGAAGGATCTGTGATGAGTTCACCTTCATTTTCACTGAGTGCGAGATTTTGCTCCATAGGGAAGTTGCTAGGCTTAGCTCCAAGGAAACTTGTGTCCTCTAATATCTCAAGTGCATACTTCCTCTGAGATAGAAAAATTCCTTTAGCCAAATGAGCCACCTCGATTCCCAGAAAGTATTTTAGGGTTCCCAGATCCTTGAGTTTGAATCGGTCGCTTAGATGATTCTTGACCTCATTGATTTGGTCTAAGTTGTTTCCTGCAACAATGATATCATCCACATAGAGTAGAATGGCAGTAAATTTCCCTTCATGGGATCGGACAAACATAGAGTAGTCTGCTTTGGACTGCTTATATCCAGCATCAATGAGGGTGGATGAGAGTTTGACATACCGTTGTCTCGAAGCCTGTTTGAGACCATACAAAGATTTGATGAGCTTGCAGACTCTAGTCTCCCTCTTTTGGCCGAATCCAAGGGGAAGCTCCATATAGACTTCTTCCTCAAGATCGCCATAAAGGAAGGCGTTGTTAACATCCAGTTGATGTAGATGCCAGTTATGAATAGAAGCAAGGGCCAAGAGGGACCGAATGGTAGTCATTTTAGCAATGGGAGCAAATGTTTCGGTGTAGTCAATCCCCTCTTGTTGGTTGTACCCCTTCGCAACCAAACGAGCTTTGTACCGGTCGATTGTACCATCAGGGCGGTATTTGATCTTGTAGACCCATTTGCAGCCAATGGGTTTCTTGCCAGGAGGAAGGTGAGTGAGTGTCCAAGTATTGTTGAACTCGAGAGCATCAATTTCAGAACGCATGGCAGTACGCCAGTTAGGATCAGTCATGGCCTGTAAGAAAGAGTGTGGTTCTTTGGCAAGGGATAAGGCTGTGGTGAAGGCACGGTGAGAGGGAGATAAACGAGAATAAGAAAGAAAATCGGTGAGAGAATATGGAGTACCTGAGGAACGGACCATTGCAGAGTCGGATGATTGAGCGGGCCGAGACGGTAAGACCTGATCCACATGAAAGTCCTGCAAGTATGTTGGTAGCTGCGTAGGACGACTAGATCGACGAGGTGCAGGAGGAGAAGGGGGTGGTGAGGGTGGTGTAGATGATAATGGAGGTATGTCATCTGAGGATTGATTGAGGTGAGGCAGAGGACAAGTGAAGATGGGTTCTGTATGGGTGGGTGTGGTGGAGGCAAAGGGAAAAGAGTCTTCATGGAAGATAACATCACGAGAAACAAATACCTTTTGTGTACTAAGGTCGTATAGACGGTATCCCTTTTTCCCATATGGATAGCCAAGAAAAGCACATTGAGTAGCTCTAGGGTCGAATTTGGAAGGGTGTTGGTGGTGAGTGAAAGCAAAGCATAAGCATCCAAAAACTCGGAGATGGCGATATGTGGGTTGAGTGCCATACAATTTTTCATAGGGAGACAAACCACCTAAAACGGGAGAAGGGGTTCGGTTGATGAGATAAGTGGCTGTGAGTACGGCATCCCCCCAAAAATGTGTAGGCATGTGTGCTTGGGAAGAGTAGAGCTCTGGCAACATTGAGGAGATGACGATGTTTGCGTTCGACCACTCCGTTTTGTTGTGGGGTAGAGACACAACTGGTTTGATGAATGATACCTTTGGGTGTATAGAAGGATGGCATGGCAAATTCAGGCCCATTGTCACTTCGTATTATTTTGATGGTGGTGGAGAATTGATTTTCCACAAGGTGGACAAAGGATTGGAGAAAGGAGCGAGTATCATATTTGTGTCCCATGAGGTACACCCAGGTACTGCGGGTAAAGTCGTCCACAATGGTGAGGAAATATTGTGCACCATTAGTGGAAGGGATGCGAGGCCCCCCTCAAATATCTACATGTATTAGTTCAAAAGGTTTAAGAGTAGATATGGAACTAGATGGAAAAGATGCACGAGTTTGTTTAGCTAGCGGGCAAATGGAGCATGATTGCAAATCAGAACTACAAATGTCAGGGATTTTATTAGAAAGAAAAGACAAAGTTTTATTTGAAAGGTGACCCAAACGACAATGCCATGTGTGGGAAGTGGAGGCAGCCACCTGACAACAAGCACTCCTGGTGTTGTTAAAGTGGTACAGGCCGTTGCGCTCAGTTCTCATCCCAATCATCTTCATCGAGCGCTGGTCCTGAATAAAGCAAAAATTAGAGGAAAAGGTGACTAGACAGTGAAGGGTCTTGCATAGGTGTTGGACTGAAATCAAATTGAAATGAAAAGTCGGTACGCAAAGAACATTAGTTAAAATAAGGGTAGATGAGAAATGAACGGAGCCAATATGGGTGACGGTGGCATGTGACCCATTTGGTAATTGGACAGTCCGACCATAAACTGGAGAGGAGTGGGTCAAGGCAGTAGGTGCGCAAACCATATGATCAGTTGTACCACTATCAAGAATCCACAAAGTATTGTTGTTGGACGTACCTGATAAGGAGGAGTTGGCACTACTTACTTGGGGTGCCATGGATTGAGTTAAGACTGGTTTTTTTTTTTTTGGAAGTCGGACCGGACGGGTCAACTCGGGTTGGACCGGGTCGAGTCAACGGGGTGCGGGTCAGCTGGGGCTGTGGTTTGGTGCGGACTGGGCTGCAATCTGGTGCGGCGCGGCTGTTTGGTGCGGGCTGCAATATGGCGCTGTGGTTTGGTGTAGACGTGCGGGCTACAATCTGGTGTAGGCCGAAAGATGGGCCTGGGCTGCAGGACGCGCGGGCTGAACGACTGGAGTGAAGATGTGGCCCAAAAGGCTAAAGTAGAGCTCCTGCCTCCTGGTCGTAGTGTAGATGAAATGGCCTGGAGATGTTTTTCGGCCTGCAAGAGGATTAGCCCAGGCACTGTGCGGTCTTCTTCAACCTTCGGACAGAACCTACGTAAACAGTGTGCATTCCAACTTTTCAACGGAATACCTCACTGGGACGTATACGAGCTCTAAGAATGTAATATCACTTCAACTACAAGATTGAAGGACAAAAGAAAATATGCCCATTCAGCATGTAACAGTCATGCTGATGAGGAAAAAGAGTGGTATCTCTGTTTCGTGATAGTCGGAACAGAGAACCAAAAAAAACAAGATAGCTCGTGTGAAAACTCGCTGAAGCAGGATTCTTATGCCTCTGATACCATGTGAAAATCAGAGTAAGAATTAGAGAGAGAAATAAAGAAGAGCTAAGAACAAATTTTCATGTTCTATTCGATTGATTGTTTACAAGCTTATCGGCCTCTATTTATACACAGAGCTGAAGGACAGGTAATTAAATACCAAATCAATCTATACGCTCCAATATCAATTCACATAATTCTGGAGATATGCTGACTTTTTTATTTAGGTGACCTCACGTAACTTCAGCCTTATTTTTATCCAGTAGTTCATGCCGTGAGTCACGTTCTTTGTCAATTGTAATTTTGTCTCGTGATTCATGCCGTGGGTCACGTACTTCCTCAACACAACGGACCAGCTCAGATAAAGGCTGGCTGGTACGACACTGTCTTTTAGCCCACTTCGAAGAACGTACCCATTAACTTTTGCTCAGATAAAAGTTGATATCTCGGCCATCCAGTAAAAGTTTTACGCATTTTGCACGGCCGTGGCTTTATTGCGATTACAATTCTAGGCGGTGGACCCCGTCCGTTAATTGATACTTTGCAAAGTTACACGAGAAAACGTAGAAATTGAGAAAAACTTCGTGGATCTATCGAGGTGTGGGAGATGATGAAGAAAAAGATGGCAAGGCAATGGAAGTATTGATCATGGACGCCATTGGTGATTTGCGAGCTTGTTGAGGTCAATGCCAAGATAGTCTTAAGAGAATTTGAAGAACTAAGAGGCAGAAGGCTAGTGTCTTATGCAATCCAAACAAGACAGCTTGATGAAACATCCAGGTGGGTGCAAAAGTTATCCATGGACGCGTATTCCACGTTCAATTATTCTAATGGGAGTGGCTCCATGCCTCCATTGATACAACAATGGATACTATATTACTAAATTATTTTACAATTTTTTTTTGTCCCTTCCCGTGCATTGGATTGTTTTCTCTGTTTATCTACTATATATATATATATATCAAAGAACTAGTACTTCGTTTTCTTACATTAATATTTGCCGGGCGAGTATCTTCAATCATAATTTACGACCTTCATACAATTTTAAGGCAGACCGAACAAGGCCAAATGAACGAAAATATTATCAATATTTTTTTCTCTCATAATAAAATACTACAATATAATCTCTTTCTCCCATAAAAAAATATAAAAAAATTATCTTTCTTCATTTTTTCACTAAATTCAATACCAACACAAAACCTAATACCAAAAATATTTCAATACAAACACAACCTAAGTTAGGTAGCACATTATGGTTGATCAGTGACTCATGAAACTCGTTAAAACTGTAATTGAATGAGACGTTTGACACGGACTTGTAGGATGTTCTTTAGAATAAAACCAAACCCGCATTGTTACGGAGGAAGTCTAAGGTTGTGTTTGTGTGTTAAAATTTTGGGGAAGTTAAAATTTTAGGGTATTGGATTTGGTGAAAAAGTGAAGGGAGAGATAATTTTTAATATTTATTATAGTGAAAAGTAATGATGTGATGGAGAGAGAGATTATTTTGTAATTTTTTATTGTGTTAAAATTTTAGGATGTGTAAAATTTTTGTGTGCAAACATAGCCTAAATTAATCTTGATAGCCAGGAGTATACGCGGGACTGATTTGTAACAGAAAAAGAGATATAATAAAGCTGTGAGAAATCTAACTAGCTATTCCCAGGATCCTATAGATATCAGTGGCTCAATAGTCAAGATTGGTGATGGAGAGAGAAACTAGCTAGGGTGAACATAGAGCCTCCAACTAATAAGAAGACAGATACAGATCTGGAAGCGCCCGCCATCCGTAGGAAAGCTGTCAATCATCCTTTATAACATTGAAGGTACATTAATTAATAAGATCAGCGTTGCGATTCTTGTATGAATCGCTTCAAAGATCATCCATGGATGATCTTCTTGCGTTAATTGGATTCGAAGACTACTCTTGCTTCATATATATCTTGTTTCTTATATACTCTGTAATAGATATGTGTCGATGCAGATAAATAGAAGATGTGTGTTATGAGATATATATAAGGGGAAAATATATTTTTCACCTACAAACTACCATAGATTTGACACTTTACACCATAAATTATCAATTTTGATACATTACACCCTTTAACTATCAATTTTTGACATTTTGTACCATTTTTCAAAATTTGGGACTAAGGTGACAATAATGCCCTTGACAGATTTTGTATATATCAAAGATATTATTGTAAATTTATTAATTATCAAGAGTATTATTATCAAATGAAGGGTGGAAAGTGTCTAAATTGATAGTTTAGGGTGCAAAGTGTCTAACATTGGTAGTTTGAGGGTGTAATATCTTAAAGATGGTAGTTTGGGGTGTAAAGTATCAAACATATGATAGTTTGAAGGTGAAAAGTGTATTTTCTCCGATATATAAATATCGGATAAAAAATATCTACTAAAATCATTTCTTTTTATCTAAAAAAAAATCCGAGTAGAAAGTGATTTTGAATGGAGTCACAGGTCTCGTCTAACAATGGCACCAACATAATGCTCCAATAAGCCCCACAGATCCCAGCCCATTACGTAAGCTCAGCCCATTCCAATAACATGCAATTTCCCAGCTTATCACGTGTCCCCCGGCTGTCTTCAATCTCACGAACGTTCCGTCTACGTGTCTCACATCTCTTTGTCTCTTGATCAACTTTGAAAATACGCCGTTCCTCTTCAAACCTTAATCCCTTATCCACCACAATCTTCCTTCTCCCTTGGTCTTGTGACGCGATTCCACGTGAGATTTATATTTCTTTGCCTTCAAGAAAGGAGTCCTGAGCCCTCTGTTTGGTTGCCGAGAAACCTGAAGGATAAGAGATTCGAGAAGCAGAAGCAAGAGTCCTGATTTACCACAAGGTTAGTGCCCATTCAATATCCGTATCCGAGAAGGGTGTCCTTTATTATTCCCTATTGTTGTTTTAGGCTCTATCGAGTTCAGAAATCTGTTTGCTCCGAAACTTTAAACATTGGTGATTCGTCATACCTTTGGTTTTCATCGTTTGTCCTTCTCAAGAAGGTTCTTTGGGTTCTGGATTTTATAATTCGGTTTGGTATCTGAGGCCTGCAATTTTGAATTTGTGGGCACTGTTTTAGCGTGGTCTTATTGGATTAAATTTAAAGGGCTTTTATGTTTTCCACGAAACTCGTGTCTTAGTTTTCATTTTTCATCTTGTTTCCAATTATCTTTTATGTTTGGTTGCTAAGAAATGGTTGGAAAGGAAAAGGGAGTTAAATCTAGAATGGTATGGTAAGGTAATTCCTATGTTTCTGCAGTGAAGGATGAGTCTTCTACAAACAAAAGGTATTTTTCTTAGTTTAGTCAGAACCAAAAGGTTGTTTTCATTTGGATTTAGGTTAATGAGGAATGGGATTTGCTTTGAAAATTCATAGTATTTGCTGAATTTTATTGCTCTAATTTGCCTCTAGGCTCTTTGATTTCTCAAACTGGTCGAATCTATATGGAACTTCTTATATAATGGTGTTTTGAGTGACCTCGCGTCCATTTAATCCATTTAGCTGGCAAAAGTTTTAGCTTCATGTTAGGCTAGTTGGTGGTTCATGGTGTTGTTTACCTTTGAAATCCTCTTCTTGCACTTCTAAATACACATTCGTGCATAGGGCTCAATTTAGTTTGTTTTAGTTTTGAAAGGCATACAGGCAATTCGAATGGATAGTCATATAGAAGGAAGTTCCCATAGAAATCCTTGCGTGAAAAATACCGTTCAAAGTGGTTCTTGCTTGATGCATCATCTTATTATCTTTGTCATGCTGCCAATCCCTTGCTATTATTAGAAGTTGTTCTGTACTTCGTATATGCTTTCTTCAGATCCCCCAAATTATGAAAATTTAATCTCCTGGAACTGAAGCTTGGTGCAAAGCTCTGCATCTTCTATTTCTAACCCTTGCAAGTGACTTCCAATGCATAGGATTTTAGACTTCGGATGCCAATGAATAAGATGCTCACTGTTATATATGCTGTTTGTTAAAAGGGTGGCCACTAGGATTTACAACTTCAAGGAAATCCTGTGCCCAAAGCATGCTAGAATTCATCTCTTTCTGATAACTTTTGCCTCAAACAAACCTATAGCTTCATCCTGTATTCCTTTCTTTCTTGCATAATCTTCATATGCTTCCTTCATGATTCTCAACCAAACTGATCTTTTGATGTAATGAGACAATCACAGTATCCACAATGTTGATACATCCGTAAGAATGACTATGCAATGGCGCGACTTCCTCATTGGCACCTGTTAACAAGAACAATTAGCTAAATTCATTTTGTTATGTTTGCTAACGTGTAGAATGTGCATCTTGTTGATTGATTTCTTTATTTGTGTTTGTAGCTGTGCCTTGGCATGGGAAATGGGCCTGTGAAGCAACGAGAAAGGGAAGTGGTACCATTGAAGGTTGTGCCTCCTCTGGATCATGCATATGTTCGGTGGCTTGCTCGGGCTATTGCAAGGATTCATGGCTTTACTCCAAGAAATCCCCGTGCTGTGGAGCCGCCAGAACATTATAAGGAATACATGCGCGTGAATAGGTGGTTGGACGGGAACTTGGGTGATGTTCGTTTTGAAGGTTTTTGTAGGATTTGGAAAATTTTGTGAATTTTTAGGTGATGATAAAGTTGTATTGGTGTTTGTGTAGAAGTTGGTAAGGTGTAAAAAAATGAATGATGATGTTTATAGTTTTTTTGTTTTTTTTTTCGAATTTATTATTATTTTTATTAAAATAATAATATTTTAAATAAAAATTTAAAGAAAAAACGAAATAATACTCAAACCGATGTCAAGCGAACAAAAAAGCATTCGAAAAGCATGAATTTTTTCTTCAAACCGATGTCAGGCGAACAAAAAAGGAGGGCGACATGTTAGGAGTTTGGCAGGCCGGCTGCAGGTTGTTTTGAAAAATTTCAAGTTTGCCCTTATGTGTTTTTTGTTATTAGGTTGTGGTGGAGGGTGTTTTAGTAATTCAATATAAACTTTTTAAGGGTAAAAAAAAGGAAAACAAAATGTCGAATCCTTGATTTTTTCTCAAATCTGCCGAACATGACTTCTTTAGGATTCGATTCCTGCGTTTTTTATGAAAACGAACATCACCTTGGATTATCCCGATTTGGCCCATTTATTCAAGTGAATAATCTTGTAACCAAAAAATATAACAGCATCTTATATCTCATTGTTTTGTGAGAAGTTTATCTTCACTGTTAAAGTCTATACTTACCCAAAGACAGAAGGCAAAAAGTATGTATTTAATTGCCTTGTGATCTTGTAGAAGCTTGAGAAAACCTAGGGCTGAATATAACCAGACCGGATTTGCGGTCCGGTCCGGTCTATAACTTTCTGATATGCGGTCCGATCCGGACCACATTTAGTAAACATTTTTTTTCTAATTTTTTTAATATAATAAAAAAGCAAAACATTGAAAGGACGGTCGAGCGCTGGTCAAACGCTTATGTTTCTGACTGAAATTTGTACTGACCGCTCGAGCGCTTGTCTAACGCTAGTCGAACGTGATTACTCTTTCTGAATTTTTTCCAAGGGCGCTCGAGCGCTTGTCTAACGTTGGTCAAACGTGATGACTCTGTCTGAACTTTTTTCAAGGACGCTCGAGCGTTTGTTGAACGCTGATTGAACGTGATGAAAACTTTGAACAGGTCATCAACTCTAACTCTTGAACAAATGTGGGGACAAAAATTATATGTTAAATGAATTCATGAATTTACATCTCTAAATTAATGACTACATGTTAAAAGAAATTAATGAATTCACATTTTAAAATAAATTTACATCCTTAAGTCTTTAAATGAATGCATATCTTTAATTAATGAGCAAATTACGGTATATGACTATATGTTAAATGAAATTAATGAATTCATATATTTAAGTCTTTAAATGAATTCACATTTTTAAATTAATGAGCAAACTATGGTATATGACTATATGTTAAATGAAATTAATGAATTCACATTTTTAAATTTTTAAATAAATTTACATCTTTAAGTCATTAAATAAATTCACATCTTTAAATTAATGAGCAAACTATGATATATGACTATATGTTAAATAAAATTAATGAATTCACATTTTTAAGTTTTAAAATAATTTTAAATCTTTAAGTCTTTAAATGAATTCACATCTTTAAATTAATGAGCAAACTATGGTATATGACTATATGTTAAATGAAATTAATGAATTCACATTTTAAGTTTTAAAATAAATTTACATCTTTAAGTCTTTAAATGAATTCACATCTTTACATTAATGAGCAAACTATGATATATGACTGTATGTTAAATGAAATTAATGAATTCATATTTTAAAGTTTTTAAATGAATTCATATCTTTAAGTCTTTAAATGAATTCACATCTTTAAATTAATGAGCAAACTATGGTATCTGACTATATCTTAAATGAAATTAATGAATTCATATTTATAAGTTTTAAAATAAAGTTACATCTTTATGTCTTTAAATGAATTCGAATATTTAAATTAATGAGCAAACTATGTAAATTAATGAGCAAACTATGGTATCTAACTACATCTTAAATGAAATTAATGAATTCACATTTATAAGTCTTAAAATAAAGTTACATCTTTATGTCTTTAAATGAATTCG
This sequence comes from Myrica gale, assembly GCA_963930655.1. Taxonomy (NCBI): domain Eukaryota; kingdom Viridiplantae; phylum Streptophyta; class Magnoliopsida; order Fagales; family Myricaceae; genus Myrica; species Myrica gale. The sequence continues at coordinate 20,362,741 of OZ005607.1, forward strand.
AATATTTAAATTAATGAGCAAACTATGGTATCTGACTATATGTTAAATGAAATTAATGAATTCACATTTTTAAGTTTTTAAATGAATTCATATCTTTAAGTCTTTAAGTGAATTCACTCTTTAAATTAATGAGCAAACTATGATAGGTGTTAAATGAATTCACATTTTAAAGTTTTTAAATGAATTCATATCTTTAAGTCTTTAAATGAATTCACATCTTTAAATTATTGAGCAAAGTATGGTATATGTTAAATGAAATTAATGAATTCACATTTTTAAGTTTTAAAATAAATTTACATCTTTAAGTCTTCAAATGAATTCACATCTTTAAATTAATGAGCAAACTATGATAGGTGTTAAATGAAATTAATGAATTCACGTTTTTAAATTTTTAAATGAATTCATATCTTTAAGACTTTAAGTGAATTCACATCTTTAAATTAATGAGCAAACTATGATAGGTATTAAATGAAATTAATGAATTCACATTTTTAAGTTTTTTAATGAATTCATATCTTTAAGTCTTCAAGTAAATTCATATCTTTAAATTAATGAGCAAACTATGATAGGTGTTAGATGAAATTAATAAATTTACATTTTTAAGTTTTTAAATGAATTCATATATTTAAATTAATTAACAAACTATAGTATCCTAGTAAGTGTTAAATGAATTCACATTTTTTTATCTTAAAAAAATGTGTTGATGACTATGAAAAAAAAAGAAAAAAAAAATTGAAACCAGTTGGGACCACTTATAAGTGGTCCGGTCTGGTCCTTTAATATAGGAGAACCGAAAATGCAGTCCGAACCGCATTTCCGGTTTTCAGCCCTAAGAAAACATTTTAAGAAACGTACCCTTCAAATTAAGATCAGTCACGGAGTTAACTCAGCCACTCTTCCAAGTGGCAAAAATGTATAATCCAACTCCAAGCATAATATCCTACACTACTGTGGTTGAGAAGGGGCAATTTAAAGAGTTTTTTTTTTCTTCACAACATTTACTGAGCTCCAGCTAGAAGTTTATCCCTATCACAATACTAATTTTATCAGTTAACATTTTCAACCAACAGAGTAACTAATTATTCAAAAGCAATTTGTTTAATGGCTAGGATACTACAAAATGATAAGAATTCTCTGCAATTTAATTTTCTATTTGAATTGTAATGTTCGATTTGAAAAAAGATAAACATTACCCAAAACTATTATAAAAGATTCTAATCCACTGCAATGTAAGAGAAACATTACCCGAAACTTTTATAAAAGATTCTGATCCACTGCAAAATCTAACTGGTTGGAGATGGACGAGAACGTCGAGAAGAATAAAAATCTTGAAGGGACTTTGAGGGCACAATTTTTAACCTCTTGTTTTGGTTCAGCCCATTTGGTTTATTGGGAGGAGGTTGGAAGAAGCCCAATACAGTAGAGTTTACCCGTGTGGTTGGTTGGTGGGCGGACCAAACGCTTGCAGACTGAGATATTATGCCTATGATTAATCACCTATTTTAACCATTTAGCCAAACCACTTCTCTACCAAACCATCTTGTGATCATCGAAAGCTTTTGGCAGTTTATATTGCGCTCTTACTCGACACGGATCAAATTTGATCCCGAGTTCATAGATGCATTTTCATTGGCTAACCCTTTCGCATCAATGGTTACTAAGTCTTTGATGTATCAATGCATTCTCAGTCAATTTTTGTCTCTGCAGTCAGTGAGTCCAACCAACCTATTTCCTATTTGGCCTAAGGAGAAGGAAGCTGGAAGAGCAAAGTTGGGTTGGGGAAAAGGAAGGGGAGGGATCTGTTTGTCTACTTGGCTACCCATCTATACATGATATCCTGCTGACAATTCTTCATATCAGCAGTCTACCTCAACAAAACTCCAATACTGCCGATCCCACTCCCTCGGATTCCACATATCCTGCTGTCATTTCTTCATCTCGGCAGGCTTCTAATCAGCTTGATTCTGGTCCCCCAACTTCTAATCCATAGATTATGTTCAGAAAGAATTCGAAACCTCCATCTTATCTGCAGGATTATCAATGTCAGTTAGCCAATTCCAATGACTTCCAATTCAAAAGTTCTGTTCAATCAGGTAACTCATATGATATCTCTAGTTTTTTTTTTAATCTAGGCAACCGAGATAATATATAAATATCCGAGAATAATACAACCAATACAAAATAGAAAAACAACCAGAAGGCCAGCAAAAAACCTAAACGGATCCAAAGGCACGACAATAAGTTGGATCCAAAGATATGGTTGGCAATCCGGACGCAAGTGCCAGAACCATCAACAACCACAATGATTTTGGAACCACAAACCAACTACAAGGACTAAGACACAAGACAATCTGACCACAATGGTCGGGATGCAAGACATGACAGCCACAAGGACAAGCATAAAATATAAACACAAACTTGCCACAAGAGGCAGTACCTAATACAGAAACAAACTGGCCATAAGGATTGAGACACAACATGACCATCGCTCAAGGCAACAACAACTTCCATTAGAGGAAGGACGATTAGTTCAGCAATCCAACTCCTTCGAGATAATCTTCATGCAATGACTGACTATACAAGGGGGAGGAGGAGAAAGGACAGTTGCAGGTGGCACAACAACATAGCAGCGTCAAGGAGATCCACAAAAGAAAAACGGTCGGAACTGTCCACCAAACAGGGGGAGGCAGCAAGGACGGCAAAAGGACCAAACAAACCAACCAGAGGTAGTAGGGAGCAAAAACGTCGAGCGCATAGGACGCACACGAGCTTGTGGTTGCGTGTGGCCTCAATGCCTCGACAAAGAGAAGCCGAACTGAGGCAAAACAGACCGCCTTGGCAAGCTGAGCACGGATGGCCAGATCGTGGCCTCCGAAAAATGCTCAAAACAGCCGGAGTGGCAAAAGAGGTCTGGCTTGCCGCCTATATAAACGTTTTTCTTTAGCTATCACAAATTCTGTTTATCCTACATGTTTTTTTCAAGCTGTTAAAAGTCTGATGGCCTAATGCCATGTCTAAAGGAAATTCGACCTCTTGAACAAAACAATACTTGGTCTATTACTTCTCTTCCACATAGAAACAACCCATTGGTTGTAAATGGATCTGTAAGATAAAATGTAGATCTGATGACACTATAGAACGTTAGAAAAAGCCTGCTTAGATGCAAAAAAAGTACACTCAAAGAGAAGGTTTTGACTATTGTGAGAAATTTTCTCCCGTAGCAAAGTTGACAATCGTTCGAATTTTACTTTGCTATGGCTGTTGGGAATAATTGGCATTTGCACCAACTTCGTCTATTCGAGTAGTACACATGAGCATTTACAATACGAGTTCATTGAATATTTCAGTACACGATTTTTCTCGTCTCCATACTCTTCTCTCTGCTCCCTGCTCTGTTGTTTCTTCTATTACAAAAATCAACACAATGGGAGGCCTACATGTCTACTATATTTTTACAATATTTGCTTGATATGACCTTGTATGCAAGGAGCCTATTAACAGTTCTTAGGCTCCGTTTGACACTTAATTTTAACACAATAAAAAATTACAATATAATATCTCTCTCCCCATCAAATCATTACTTTTCACTACAAAAAATATAAAAAATTACCTCTCTTCACTTTTTCATCAATCCCAATACCTAAAATTTTACTTCTCAAACACATCCTTAAAGGAATAGGGCTACCTAACATACGAGCAGTGCGAGACTAACATCACTAACAGTACTCTAATATGGCACGAAGCAGATTGCAGAAAAGACAGTGTCCTTACCTTCATAACCTCGTGAGAAACTAACTCTTGCAAGATGTGATCCAGTGTGCGCGCGCTGCTCTTACCACCTAATTTGCGCCTTTAAGCAATCAATGTCACAAATTAGAAGGAATATCTGTGGAAGATTTGGATCTGACAACATAATTAGCATGCATTAAACTGCAGAAAGAAGAAGGGAAACTAACATCATATATGCTTCAGATTTGACAATGACTTCCTTGATGGCTATCCTTGCCGGTTCCTCAATACTCACAAGAGGCGAGCTACAGCAGAAAAATTAATTAACAGCACGTCAGAATCAACATGCGTTTAATTGGCAATATATTACTCTATAAATAATAATAATCATTAACAGAAACATATATTTTACAGTTTCCATCAATTTTGATGAAAAACAGATTATTTATGGCTTGAAATGATGAATTTAATTGCTTCCTATAGTTATTTATATATATAACTGCATTATTTTTTAACAAGGGCAATTAAAGGGAGAGATTATGCATCATCACTATTCACTAACCTTTTTCAAGTAATCAGGAAGATGACGATGGAATTCGAGTTCCAAACCTTGAGGAGCAATGCTACTATAGAACTTTGACGCATCATTTCGATAAACAAGACCCGCCCTGACATCTCTCTTCCGCAAGAACCTAGATCCCTCGAAATCTATTGCACTAGTTTTAATGTGGCTCAAATGATCCAAATTCTGGAAGTGTTCAGAAAACCACTGAGCTGGTATATAAAGCCAAAATCCCATTGGCTCATCAGAAGAGAATCTAGACGTACGAACATATATATCTTTTCGTGGAAAAGATCGCTCATTGGTCTCAACCCGACAAATAAACGGGAATATGGTGGAAGAAAAAGGATCACTGTCCTCATTACAGCTCGTTAAACTCCCAGGACTCAGAGGCCGGTGGTCAAGTACTTCATATTCGACAAACCAGGCATATCCAATCCACTTCCTATCGCCAGACACATCATGTGGATCTATCTTAAGCCCTGTTGTCATGAAACTGCTTTTATTACGGAACCAGTCTGGCATTCCAGATGTCAACGAAGAGCCGTACATCACCTTGGGGCCAAAAGTTGTTCGCTATAAAATAAGACGGAAAAGATGAGATTTAATTGCGTTCTTTTAAACAACGACTTTCAGAAGAAGAAAAAAAAACCTTCTGCAACAATGAGTTTTTTGTTCATTATTTTCTTCGAAACAAGATCAATGTATGGATAGACAGAGAGAGACAGAGACACAGAGAGGGAGACTCACCTCATGGACTCCCCATCCCACTTCCATGTGTAGAACTTTTAATTGCCCATCGTCACAATTAAGCGAAAAGATCCCTTCACTCCCTTTTAAAGTAAAATGCGTTAACAATGAAAAACGTATGGGATCTGGGCTTTCTTCTCGGGGCAGAGTCTTGAATCCACCAACTCTTAAGGTCTTCAGGTTCTTTGGACGAAGATTGGGCGATGGTAATTGTGTTATGGCAGTTTTATCTGCATAAAGCTCCTCCAGACATTCCATTCTACTCAAGTCTGGAAATTCATCAATTCTATAGCAACCTGATAGTTGCAGAAATCTAAGAGTTGACAAGCCACAGACATCCCTTGGAAGAATTGATAGGTTTATGCAGTCGCGGACAGACAATGTGCAAAGGCCAGATAGATTCACAAATGTTGATGGTAACTCTTTTATGGCCGTGCCATCCAAATAAAGTAATCGCAAAGATTTCATATTTTCAACATCGGGAAATGTCTCCAGTCTTGAACATCCAGACTGAACAAACCGATTTAGACCCAAATATGCGGAAAATACCTAGAGGGGGGTGAATAGGTATATTTAAAAATTTTATCCAATAATTATTCCCTTTTTAAGACACAAACTTATTCTTTGAAAAACAAATCAACCACACTGTTTTTCAATATGCCAAGATACTTTAAAGATCAGCAAAACGATTAAATGCAAATCAATACAAAACATAAAACATGAATCTGTAAAACAGGGGAATCCGAAGAAACTGTAAGTGACTCCGAAGAAACTACATAACCGAAAATTACAGATCCAAAACTTCAATACATTAATCACCAGTTCATCAACTCACCAAATACCAAGTTCTTATCAGCAACTTACCAAACAGCAAATCTTGGACGTCCTTTGTATAAAAGCCTCAGATCAAAATGATTCGAACTCTCAATCACAAAGAACAAGATTTGTTAGAAAGATAACAAGTTAAGCTAATTAAGAACAACATGTATAATCACACAATCGAAACACCGAGAATGGTTACGAAGAGAAACTCCCTAAGGAACGTCCTTAAGGAGAAAAACTCTCCGGGCCCGTAGGCCGTTCGAATCCACTAGTTTCCAATCGATTTACAAAGTGATCTATTGAAACGACTAACCTAGCCTATCAACCCACTCTAAATCTTACCGACGTAGAACCTCTACATCCAAATGGAAACCACAATCTCGAACGACTTTTGATCTTCACACACAAACCTTGTGCAATCAATGGCCATTGCTGGAACCTCCAGCAACCACTCTTCCAGAACCTCTGGAAGCCTCAATCAATCGTAATGAATGTATATCGGTGATCAAAGAACCAAGCTCTCCTTCAGATCTGATATGCAAAACCTTATTCAGCAAACTCAAGTTTTCTACAAGAATCATGAAGTAAAGACGATCAGCGCACTTCTTGGAGAAAGACTTTCTTGAAGGGAGAAAATGAACTTGAAACAACGAAACCGAAGAGCCCTATCGAAAATGGCCAGATCTAGAAGTTATATCCGAAAAACTCATTCTGTTATGCAAGTCTTTAATTTCACGCGTAAACATCTTCCCGTGAATTCCAGCAGCTTCTACTTTCCTCTTTAATAAAGGGAAATGACCAGAGCACCCTTGCTGCACCTTCACGTGGTCCTGCATCTTTACATAAAAACTAACTTTCTCTTTTTGCTTTTAGAACCAACACAAAGTACTCAAATGCCCTTGTTTGTTTTCACGTGATGCCAAATTGCTGTAACACAGACATATTAAGATCTTCAAGAGACTCTAAATTGATCTTGTCTGGAAGTCTTTTAAGACATTTGCAAGAACTAAAATCCAATAGCTTAAGTTGTTTGAGAACTGCAATTGATGGGTGAACCTTAGACAAACTTTTACAACCTTCAAGGTCTATCATCTCCAACTTTGGAGCTTTGGAGAAGTCTGGCGTTTCCATCAAGTTACGTGAATCACTCAAGTCCAAGCGTTTCAAGTTGCCCAAACTCTGGTATCATCCAATAATGCATAATCACTAATATTAGGCAAATTAACATAAAAAAAAGAACCCACCCACCACCCTCCCCCCCCCAAAAAAAAAACGATGAGAGATAGTGTACATTCATATAGATGAAAATCTTACCTTAATTCCCTTCCACAGTTGTTGGATGCTACTGCCACGCATGTTGAGTTCAACAAGATTGTCTGGCTTGAAATTCATAGGCAGAGATTTAAAAGGAAACTCAAACCATTGCATAAGGCGCAACTCTTTTGTTGGTATGGATTCTAAATCATCTTCATCCCATTCAACAATATTGTTTAGTTTGTTTGAAAGTTCAGAACGATCTTAAGAATTCTCAATCTTTTCATTCGTAAAAATGCTTTAACACTCAATCGTTCCTCAACTCGAACAGGTAACTTTAGGACTATGCCTTCAACTGCATCAGTTCCCTAAAAACCAAAAACAATAGATTAGTTGGCGCAATGGAAGTATTTGACAAATACATAATTAGAAGAGTTAGGATAAAAATATACTGATCTGCATTCTATAGTACTCATCTACTTACAGAATTATCCTTTAATACGCGAAGGATATCTTTATAACACCACAACCTACTACGTCGGCCAGGCTCTTCAGGAGACTCACAGCGAACATTTTCTTGGCCCATTTTTTGTATCAAATCATGCATATTGATCAACCTCTCAGATGATATGGTTATGAGCGATTTCTCCACAAGAACTTCAATATTGATGTCCGAAAAGAAACCAAAACTTTCTAATATATCAAATATGTCATCTAGCTTCTTTCCTTTGAAGAAACATGCAAGATCAAAAAATAATTTTTTTTGCAAATCTTCCAATCCATCAAAACCTTTTTGAAGTACATCCAAAATTTCTCTATTTGGAATTCCTTGAAGTTGATTCCAAGAGCCTTTCCATGCAACTATGCCTCTACCAAACAAGGAGGACCCCAAAACCTTAAGAGCTAAAGGCAGGCCTTGAGTATAATGCACAAAATCCTTAGACAAATCCACATAGCCATTTTCTGGATAGAGTTCCTTAAAGGCTGACAAACTGAAGAGTTGCAAAGCGTCATCATCATTTAGCTCTTCAACCTTATACAAACGATCTGCATATCTTTCCAGTAATTGAGTATCTTTGCTTGTGATAATGATTCTGCTCCCTGGACCAAACCAATCATGGCTCCCGGCCAATGCCTCTAGTTGTTCATCTTTATCCACATCATCAAGGACAATGAAAACCTTTCTACTACGTAGTCTGTTCCTTATTACACGGAGTCCCTCACGATCATCCCATATATTTGTGTCATGTTTCATGATCTTAGAAAGAAGCTGCTTTTGTAAAAGAAGTAGACCATGATTTGTACTTCTTTCTCTAATAGAAGCAATAAAACAGCTTGCTTCAAACTGATAGGAAACTCTTTCACAAACCACTTCTGTTAAAGTTGTCTTACCAACACCACTCATCCCATAAACTCCAATAAAGTAAACATCATTGAGCCCCATATTAAGTAAGTTCATCATTTCCTCCACACGAGAGTCTATTCCAACAAAGTTATGATAAACACTAACAAATCTACTATTCAATTCACAAAATATCCTTCCAATGATGTCTCTGACAACAATTGCTTCATATCTACAAGAAAAATGAAACAATTTAATCGATGTACAAAATATTTAGTTTCATTTAGAAGAGAGTGGGAAATTCTTTAACCAAATATCCTTTCTTCATGTGTATAGCATTTTCAAAATTTCACATCTCTTCTCTAAAACGTATAATAACCTCTTTAAAATGCAAAAACTACACTTTCTCCTTGACTTGAAAAGAAGGTTTTAAGAAATTCTGTCTTCTGAATTAAACCCTCTAGTCCAAAAGGATATCTATACTACCAGTCCCAAATATGCGAAAAACTTGAATCGATCTTAATTAAAGCTCAAGAATTAATCTAAAACTTTCGACTAGAAAAACAAATATTTTATAAAAAAAAACTCATCATATATGATTTTTCTTGAATCCTCTCTAAGTTCTCATTAACGATGGGTACAGTCCATATTAGCTATTATACTTACAAGAAAAAAGAAGAATATATTTAACAATTACAAAACTTAAATTGAGACCCGAAGATTGATAGATCCTAGCTCGCCAGTGGTGTCCCCCACAGGGTCTAAAGGTTGGCCATGTATCTTCCCATTCTGTAAGACACCCTTCGGAGCTGGAAGGGTGGGGTAATGGATGGGGACCCACTCGCTCCCACCAAATTTTCACTTTTTTTTTGGTAAATAATATCCCTCATTTACAACAAAAGTTAATCACTCTTTTAATTGCGCCCTACATGATCTCAGCCTAGCTAGAACTTAATTTTTTTTATTTCCCCAATCAGACAATTCACAAATGATCTTCTGCCCTTCGAAATCTTTGAAATTCAAAGACGAAAATATATGTATATTACCTATCTTGCAAATCCCATCAAGAGATATTACCCACTTCTGTTAAAGCAGCTCTCCATGCTTGCATCGTCTCCGCGTCAACTCTAGAGCCTCCTTCATGCTTAGCAAAGGCTTCTGCAAACGATCCTGTCAGGTTTCGTACCTCTTTGGGATCCACATGGTAGAATACAGGGTAAACTGTCAGCCTAGTTTCCTTCTTGCACTTGACGATTTCTGCAAGTTCAATCAAACACCATCTAGAGAATGCGTAGTTTCTTGAGATAACGACGATCGCATACATAGATTCTTGTATTGCTTTCAAGAGCCCTTCAGAAACATATTCTCCTCGCTCGAGTTCTTCGTCATCCCTAAAGGCAAGAATGCCTTTTTCTTTCAAAGCAGTATATAGATGGTCTGTAAAAGTTTTGCGGGTGTCTTTGCCATAGAAACTGAGGAAAACTTCATGGATCCATCGAGGTGCTGCAGAAGCAGAAGAGGAAGAAGAAAAAGATGGGGAGGCGATCGGAGTACTGATCATGGACGCCATTGGTGAGTTGCGAGCTTGTTTAAGTCAATGCCAATACAGAGTCTTAAGAGAATCTGAAGAACTAAGAGGCTGGAGGCTAGTGTCATATGCAAGTGAAAGAGACAGCGTGAGGAAACATCTAGGTGGGTGCAAATTAAAGTAATCTTTTTTTTTTCTAGGTGCAAATTAAAGTTATCAATCGACGCGTATTCCACGATTATTCTAATAGGAGTGTCTCCATTAATACAATAATCGATGCCAATAAAATATTTCTACAATTATTTTTTCCCTTTCCGTGCATTGGATTCTTTTGTCTGTTTAATTATCTTAATGTATATATATATATATATATAGATAAGTACCTAGTACTTCTTTTTCTTACATTAACGGTCACTAGTAGCCGGCCAATGTTCTTTAGCAAACAGTTTTAATATTTTTAAATAATAACCCAAATATTCCGAAAGTTCGAAACTGGGTATGTTTGAGGGTGAAAATTTTGAGTATTAGGGTTTGGGAAATATTATAAAGTAAAGATATGTTATGAGAGTTGGTGAAAAAGTGAAGAGAGAGAAGATTTTTAATAAATATTGTAATAATAGAAAATTATGTGATGAATTTTTTAGTATTAAACTTAAATTTTTGGTCCCAATAATTTGGGTCTCAAACATACAAGGAGAGAGTCATCCGAATATTGACTAGTCTGCCAATGAGCTATGTCTCAAATGACATGTCCTCCTATATAGAGGGTCTTGAACTGGGATTTAAATTCTTTGACAGATTTGGCCCGCATTGTCTAAAAATAAAAATAAAAATAAAAAGAACATTGACCAGTCTAAATTTCTAGATCGGACCATTGACTAGTCTAAATTTCTAGGCCCCACGGGAAGCCAAGATTCAAAAGAAACTTGAGGCACATTCAAATCTTAAAATTTACATCCTATTTTTTAAATTTATACTCATAATATTACTCCTACATGCATACCAATACACTTCATTATTATCTTTTTTACACATCAATACAACTTTTAAGGATAAATACACTTTGTCCTTTTGTCTTTGGGGTCATTTACACTTTGCACCCCGATGTTTTATTTTTGATACATTGAACTCATTATCTTCCACATTTTTACAATCTGGACCCCGTACCCGATTTTGACCGTCGAAATTGACGGATTCCGTTAAAAATGTACACATTGTCCCCCTTATCTTTGGGGGTATGTACACATTGCTCCTCTTATCTTTGGAGACATGTACACATTGCACCTCACGTTTTAACGGAATCCGTCTAAATTAACGGGCAATTTAGGACGGGGTCCAAATTAAAAAAATGTGTAAGTTAAAGGATTCAATGTGTCAAAAATAATACATCGGGGTGCAAAGTGTAAATGACTCCAAAGATAAGGGGGCAAAATGTATTTATCTCCAACTTTTATAATTTTTACACGCATGCCAATAAAGCTAAATCATCACCTAATATTCATATTATTCTTAAAATTTAAAAAATTTTCTCAAAACGACATGCCCTTAACTCTGCTTTGAAAAGAGACATTATTAGATGACACAAAAAGAAATTGATTATGCAATAAATTGAAAATATAGCTTCTAAAGAAGACAATCTAGTCTAGGTGGTAGTCAAATTCGCATCATGATTCCAACGATTTCTTTTGCTCCTTTTCTGGAAAATTCAACACAATTAAAAATATATATTTATAAAAAAACATACAACGTATAAGATGTTAAGAAGAGGGAGTTTTCTGCTGCGTACAGTTCGAACTACGAAAATGAGTTCCAACTGTTTGAAAAATTGTTGGCCGGCCAAACATAATGCAAAACACGAGAACAGCTGATCGACACTTGGACAAAAACAGATGAAAAATATTGCATCATTTTTACATCATAGGAAAACATGTCATATGAGTTTGTTCATCTTATTTAAATTGTTTACGAAGATTCAATATAAAATATTAGAATGGTTATTTTATGTGCTCTCTGTCTAAACTATGTTCGAGCGAGTTCGATTTAGTTTAAGTAATAGTTCAAACTCATTTGCGCAAGTTCAAACATGACACACAGAAACAAATTAGAACTCTCGAAAAACACCTATTTATTTTCCTCTAAATATTGTTTGGGTCTAAACTGTTGATCTTTTACTGTCAAAGCGCTTTTTGTGTATAAAAAGTCTATCCATCATTTTATTTTATTTTTTCCTATCCAGATTCCACGGCTAGCGAGTGATAGTAGATCATATTTTTTGGAAGTTGTATTAGAAAACAATTTTTGGTATTATACATAAATTAGACGTAATAAAAGGACCGTTTATTCTACTAATTGTTTGCTTTATTTTTTATTTTCCAAATTACTTTTACATCTAAATGAAGATCATATATAAGTTGGCAAAGAAAATTCTCTACTAATAAAGCAGAATATAAATTAGCTCTCTTAAATCAAGTTAAGTCCTTTTTTTCACCATGGACGAATAGGCATTTTTTAAAATTTATTTAAAAAACAAAATCACCAATCTGTGTTGGTCAAGGCTCCAACTAAAAATGATATCTTATTTCTACAAATCAAATCAATAGATTCGAGGTTCAAGTTTCATTCACATCAAATTTATATTCTACTTGCATAATTAAGCTTCAAAGTCTGAACTTTAGCTTGACTCTGTGATTAGCATAGTCTTCCTTATCTTCAACTTTTGCTTCCGCTTCTCTTTATTGGAAGAAACTCCGAAGCGAAAAGCCTTGTTATTTGACTTGTGGAAAACTAAAAAGAAGCATGACTTTTGGGACATGGGGGAAATTTTAAGATGATCCGTCAAAATGAGTACATATCCCAAATATTTATTAAAGAAATTTGTAAATATAATTATATTAAAATAATCTTTCTATTACAATAAATATAAATTCACTCAAATTATCTTTCTTTATTTTTTATTATTTTATTTTAAAAATTAATAAAATTTTAATCCACTTCGATTCTTATAACATTCTCAAAATTTATATATAATTTTTTGTTTGCAAAAATATGTAATTATTTTTTTTCTTTTTCTGTGTAGTTTCCAAAACATGTAGCTAGTATTAAAAACTTGGGTTAACCAATTTGCTCAAGCACACTTCGCCAGCCTCCAACATTGACTCACCCTCAGCTTTTTCTCTAGTTGGAACTTGCAACCGACCAGCTCAGATAAAGGCACTGTCTTTTAGCCCACTTGGACATAGGAGGAAGCACTGTCTCTGTCGAATGGCTACTCCTCAATTGGCACTTGGCCACTTGCATATAGGAGGAAGCACTCTGTTCATTGGATTCTCAGACGGTACAGCTAGGGGTGGGCAAACCACCGGCAGTATCCAGTTTAACCGCTACCGCTGCCGCTTCTGGCATTATTGGGTGGCCATCGCTTCCCAACGGTACCGATACCGGTCAGTGGCGGAACCAGGAATCAATCAGAAGGGAGGCCAACTCCTAAGGAAAAATGACAGGAAATTTTTTTACTACGTAATGTAAAAAAATGTCTTAGAGTTAAAATATTGAAAATTAAGGACTAAATATATTAAAAATATAGTATATTAAAATACACATACCATACTATTTGCTGAGACTATTAAATGCATCAACATGACTCCCAAATACCTTCACTTCCATTTTCTAATTTCTAAATCATGTAGATGTAAACACATCTTCCCCAAATTTTTATAATCTACTTTGCCTAAATAGAAAACACCACAAGCAATACCTCCGCATCCAACCACTTATATTCTTTGAACCATGACTCCAAAAAAGCTTCATTCGTTTTTCATATGACTTCTTGGGAAAATTATTCTCAAGCGGTTGACAATGACATTTTATCAAATACTCCCTATGAACTTAATCTCTAATACCAATAACATATTCTTCAATAAGTTTATGTAACTCTGAGTCAACAACAATATCATCCGGACTAAATAAAACACGATGTCTTTTCAAACTAGTAGTTGTCTCAGAAATAGCAGTTACATTAGGAGTATTAGACAATCCCGCTAATTTTTTTATAAAAAAACTTATCCATTATCTAAAAAAAACAAAATTTATCAATATAATTTCACAAGTCACAACCTAAGGTCCTAATCACAATTTTACAACCTAGTCGTAATATTCACAATTTCAAAACTGTATATTAATTAATAGCATATCAACCATTGTCTTGATCAATTACAAATTACGTTTTGTAGAATACATAATAAAAAAAAATTCAATGTCTTGCATTGGTCCAACCAAGATACGTTTTGTAGGATAGATAATAAAAAAAATCAATGTCTTCCATTGGTGCAACCAAGTTACGAAAAATCAATGTCTTTCATTGGTGCAACCAAGTTACGTTTTGTAGGATACATAATAAAAAAATAAAAAATTAATGTCTTGCATTTGTCCAACCGGGGCCAGGGCCCCGGTTGGACCCCCCCTCCGTCCGCCACTGATACCGGTACCATCCCCTGGGAAAACTCGGGGATCTCGGCAGTGGCAGTGGCTCTGCTATCGCGGGGAAACTGCCTCCACTACATTTTTATTTATTTTTTTATTTTTTAGCCAAACGACGTTGTTTATGTTTAATGGGAAACAACGTCATTTTGATTATTACAGAGTTAAAAAAAATAGCAACTTCAAAACGAATCACTTTGAAGCTGCCCCTAAATTCCCTAAGGCTAAAAAAACATTTGACCATCTCCCAGCTCTCTTTTTCTATTCGACGACCGACACTCAGCCTCTGGCCCCCTCAGTTCTCTCTCTCATACGTAGTTCGCTGATGTGAATCTCACCAAGAATAACGAGACCCAACAACAATAGGGAACCCAAGGAGTCTAGTTCAAGCAAATTCATGGAGGCATATTGAATCTGATCCACGTCAGCAACAAAGAATCACCAAGATTCATGTTCTTGAAGGCTGCATCAAATCCGGTCAAGGCGAACTTGACTGATGTTCGCGGACTTGATCTCAGATTTGGACGTTTGTGACTCATCCATCTCCATGTAGGAATCTTTTACACTCTGGCTTTCCGTTCTAAGCCCCGATAGCTTATGGTACAACTCTTGGTATTGGTAAATATGCCTCCATGAATTTGCTTGAACTATGATTCTTGAAAGATTTGCATCATTCGCCCCAGCCGCTCCACCATCTCGCCTGAAGCTGCAGCCGGCAGCCCAAATATCCTTCTCTCTCTCCCTTGTGGTGTGCCTCCATCTCTCTCTCCTTCTCCCTCTTCGTTGCCTTGCAGGTGCAACCAAAACGGTAGCCGCAACCGCCAAGAGCGGTTACTGCTCCTTCTGCATTGTTTTCCGTTGTCAATCAGTAGGCAAAAAAAAAAGCCCACAAACTTGATCAAAAATTGTCTGATTTCATACAACCTTAACGCTTCCACCCTTTAATTATCTGCAAAATTTTAATTTGGTTTTGCCTCTAATTTTTCTGCTTTCAGAGAACCGTACGTCTTCACAGTGATCCAATACATCCATTGTTCTCATGGAATCCTGTTTGGAAATTCGGATCCAAAGGGATGATCACATATGTTACGTACAACTGTCCAAGTTAACTGTCTCAAATTGAGAACTTATGGAAGAAAGATTCTTTATTGTTCTGTAATTTCACTTTAGTACGCGGACAGATTTATCCTTATTGAAGAGAGGGAGATAGATCGGGATTAGATTTTAAAATAAACATGACCACGTGTTTGTTAGCCAAAATTTGAGGTGACCTAATATAATTACAAAATATTCTCTGGTCCATTCAAATCATCTATTTTTAATATAATAAATATAAAAATTCATTCAAATTATTTATTTTTATTTTTTCACAAATTTCAACACTTTAAAATTTTAACACTCAAACATCACCTTAAATTTAAGTATATTTTCTTATTTATAGGTTTTTTTTGTAACTTTTTAATATCACAGAGACTGCGAGCGCATTTATGCAGCACTGCTTTGATTTGTGTTAAATAAAAGGAAAGAAAATACAAAAATTAGAACCTCGGAAATCCTACCTGAAATTATCTAAAAATATCATTTATTCTAACTTTAGTATTTAATTTACAAAAAAAAACGTAAGAAGGGGCAAATGTAGAAACTAAGTAGTCAAATTGTCTGCAGAACCATATATATCCCAAGCATCGTTTTAGGACAATGCGAAAGACATCTCATATCCAAATTGCACAAATATTTTGAGGGAGTTGATGGAGAGCATCTTGGGTCAGAAGATGGGCTGGACTCGGTCCAAATGCATTAAGCTTTACCGCCCACCTCGACCAAAACCCAACCGAAACATCTCAGAACTTATATCTTATATATCTTAGCAACCGTAGAATTTTCACAGGTTAACGGACTTATTGTTACTTAGAAAAAAAAAATAATGGACTTTTTGTTTACCGACGTTTGATTGTCAAATTTTTGACACCCAAAATTTGGGTTTGATTAAAAAAATTACAAAATAATCTCTCTTTCTCATCAAATAATTATTTTTTGTTATAATATTCATTCAAATCTTCTCTCTCTTCATTTTTTTCACCAACATCATACTTCAACATTTTAACAATCAAATTTTATTAGAATGGTTATTTTATTTGCTCTCTGTCTGGATCATGTTCGATTAGGTTCGATTTGGTTTGAGCATTAGTTCAAGCTTATTCGCGCAAGTTCAAATCGCATACATAAACAAATCAGAGTACTCTCAGAAAAACACCTATTTACTCCCTTTAAGTGTTGTTTGGGTCTAAACTGTTAATTTTTCATTGTCAAAGTAGCTCTCCATGAATAAAAAGTGTATTCACTCTTTTATTTTATTTTATTTTTTCCTATCCAGATTCTCACCTCCAACAAGTGATAGTGGATCATATTTTATGGAAGTTGTATTATAAATAGTTTTTGGTATAATACATATAATTATTAGATGTAATAAAAGGATAGTTTATTATACTAATTGTTTGTTTTATTTTTTATAGTCCAAATTACTTTTACATCTAAATGAACATCATATATAGTTGGCAGAGAAAATTCTCTACTAATAAAGCAGAATATAAATTAGCTCTCTTATAATATGATATTTGTTTGTAAAATTTTGGGGTAGTTAAAATTTTGGGGTGTTGGAGTTGGTGAAAAAAGTGAAGAGAGATGATTTAAATAGATTTTTTATATTTTGGTGTGTTGGAGTTGGAGTTGGAGTTGGTGAAAAAGTGAAGAGAGATCATTTTGTGTTGTTATTTTATTAAGTATTTTTTTTACCATGGATGAATAGGCATTTTTTTAAAAATTTTAAAAAAAACTTCACTAATCTGTGTTGGTCAAGGCTCCAACTAAAAATGATATTTTATATGTGCAAAATCAAATCAATAGATTTATTTCCAGCCAATTGGGAAAGAAAAAAAAACAAATTATGTGAAATTATTATTCTACTTGCATAATTAAGCTTCAAAGTCCGACTTTAGCTTGACTTTGTGATTAGCATACCGCTTCTCTTTCTAGGAAGAAACTCCGAAAGCGCACAGCCTTGTCATTTTTCTTGTGGAAAAACCAAAAAGAAGCTGATTTTTGGGACATGGTGGAAAAATGGTTGCCTTCAGGTTTATTGTGGCTGCCCGCCCGCCCAATGCCTGACCCCACTTGCGTCGGGCTTGGTCGGGTTGAGTATTTTTATGAACAAACTTTTGTGGTACCTAGTACAGTGTATAAGAACCGCACATCACGTGAAAATGAGCGGGAGGACGAGGCCATAGGTATATTTGAGGGTGAAAATTTTGGGTATTTGGGTTTGAAAAATATTATAAAGTAAAGATATGTTATGGGAGTTGGTGAAAAAGTGAAGAGAGATAAGATTTTTAATAAGTATTATAATAATAAAAAATTATGGGATGAATTTTTTATTATTAAACCTAAATTTTTGGGTCCCAAACATACCCCATAGCACTTCAAACACGAGCGACCCATCAATCCGAACCCAGAAAGGAATTTACATGGCGTTTGTTTCAAAAATTGGGTCACTCTAAAATTTTAGCCATAATAAAATAACTACACAAAATTATCAATAGTTAAAAGTCATTTGAGCTCTCTAATTATCAGTACAATTTCAAATATTAGTCTAAACTATTAATCTTGACACATTGAGCCCTCCAACTTTTACTATTAATTATACACCCTGAAATAAAATTTGAGGGTCAAAATCGTGCCACGTGACTCATTCAGAACACATATGACACAATTTTGATCATAAAATCTTTTTTAGAGGCGCAAATTGATAAAATTTGGTAGTTTGTAGATTTAATGTATTGGTAGTTAGAGGGCTCAAATTGATGTTTCCCAATTAAAATATTGAAATAAACAGGGTTCCAATTCAACGTGAGATTTATATTTTCTTGCCTTCAAGAAAGAAGGGGTCCTGAGCCCTCTGTTTGGTTGCCAAGAAACTTGAAGTAAAAGAAAAACAGAAGCAAGAGTCCTGATTTACCATAAGGTTAGTGACCATTCAATATATGTATGCCGAGAACGGTGGCCTTTATTATTCCCTACTGTTTTTTTAGGCTCTATTGAGTTCTGAATTCTGTTTGCTCCGAAACTTTAAACAATATTAGTGATTCCTGGTACCTTTGGTTTTCATCGTGTGTCCTTCTTAAGAAGGTTTTTTGGGTTCTCGATTTTACGATTCGGTTTGGTATCTGAGGACTGCAA
This sequence comes from Myrica gale, assembly GCA_963930655.1. Classification (NCBI taxonomy): domain Eukaryota; kingdom Viridiplantae; phylum Streptophyta; class Magnoliopsida; order Fagales; family Myricaceae; genus Myrica; species Myrica gale. The sequence continues at coordinate 20,381,437 of OZ005607.1, forward strand.
TTTTGAATTTGTGGTACTATTTTAACGTGGCGTTGTTGAATTAACTTTAAAGGATTTTTATATTTTTCACAAAACTCGGGTCTTAGTCTTCATTTTTCATCTTGTTTCCAATTATCTTTTATGTTTGGTTGCAGAGAAATGGTTGGAAAGGGAAAGAAAGCTAAATCACGGTATGTTAATTCCTATGATTTTGCAGTGAAGGATGAGTCCTGTACAAACAAAAGGTATTTGACTTAGTTTAGTCAGAACCAAAAGGTTGTTTTCATTTAGATTTGGGTTAATGAGTAATGGGATTTGCTTGGATTTCTCAGACTGATCGAATTTATATAGAACTTCTAATATAATGGTGTTTTGACTAACTTCGCCCATTTTGGCTCTGTTTCATTTTGCCGTATTTTACTTTCTCAAAAGTACTTTCTACACTTTCGCATGTTTGGGGAGCCTCGTAAAATACGGTCAACCGAAACTTAATTCGCTCAACCGTAAAAGATAATTACACTGTTCTGAAAGTGGTTTACGTTTTGAAACTAACGAATCTTCTTTTCTGACCTACCTCTCCGAGTCTAAGGGTTGGCCAAAACCAATCGACCCAACCTCCTGACTCGAAACCAACCAAGTTCAACCCAAACTCGTAAGGTTACATTGTGGTCGGGGTCGGGTTTTGAAACATGAACCCGAAAAAAATAAATTTTGTGTTCGGGTCTCTAACCTGAAACCAAATCATTCAAAAGAACCAGATCCCGACGGTTTTAACTTTTTTCGAGGTTGAGGTTGGGTTTTGAAACATGAACCCCGAGAAAAATCATGTTCGTGTTTGCGTCTCTAACCTGAAACTAAATCATTCAAAAGAACCTAACTTCGATGGTTTTAACTTTTTTTGGGTTAGGGTCAGGTTTTGAAACAAGAACCCGAGAAAATCAGGTTTGTTCAAGTCTCTAACCCGAAACTAAAGCATTCAAAAGAACCCGACCTCAAAGATTTTAATTTTTTTTTGGGTCGCGGTTGGGATTTGAAACATGAACCAGAGAAAAATTAGGTTAGTGTTTCCGCCTATAACCCGAAACCAAATCATTTAAAAGAACCCGACCCGGCGATTTTAGTTTTTTTCAAGGTCGAGGTTGGGTTTTGAAATAAGAACCCGAGAAAAATCAGGTTCGCGTCCTGAAACTAAAGCATTCAAAGGAACCTGACCCAGTCGATTTTAGCTTTTTTATGGTCGGGGTCGGGTTTTGAAACATGAACCCTAGAAAAATCAAGCTCGTGTTTGCATCTCTAACCCGAAACTAAATCATTCAAAAGAACCTAACCCTGACGATTTTAGCTTTTTTCGAGGTCGGGCTTTGAAACACAAAAAACAAGTTCATTTTCGTGTCTCTAACCTGAAAGTAAAGCATTCAAATGAACCCGATCCCAAGATTTTAGATTTTCGGGGTCGGGTCGTGTTTTGAAAATATGAACCCAAGAAAAATCATATTCATGTTCGGGTCTCTAACCTAAACCTAAAGCATTCAAAGGAACCCGACCTCGATGATTTTAGCTTTTTTCGGAGTTAAAGTCGGGTCGGGTTTTGATACATGAATCCAAGAAAAATCAAGTTTGTGTTCATGTATCTAACCCAAAACTAAAGCATTCAAAGGAACCCGACCCTGACTTTTTAACTTTTTTTCGGGGTCGGGTCAGGTTGAGTCTGAGAAAAATCAGGTTCGTTTTCACGTCTCTAACCCGAAACCCAACCTCTCAAAGGAACCTGACCCCAATAGATTTAACTTTTTTGGGGTCGAGGTCGGATTTTGAAACACGAACCCGAAAAAAATCAGGTTTGTGTTCGGGTTTCTAACCTGAAACCAAAACATTCAAAGGAATTCGACTCATTTCTTACTCTCTCGAAAACTTTATTTTATTTTATTTCAAATTGACGTTAAAATTTATGTTTATTAATCGTATAAAATTACGATTAGCATAACATATATCAAAAACATTGAAAAAAATTATTTCAGAGAATATATTTGATGTAACAATCAAACACCGTAAATTAGAATACTTTACTGAAATATAATGCATTGGAAAATGCTTTACAAAAAAAAGTGTTGTACAACAAAACAAACGGACTCTTAATCCATTTGGTTGGGGAAAGTTTTATCTTCATGTTAGGCTATTTGCTGGTTCATGGTTGGGTGTTGTTTACCTTTGAAATCCTCTTCTTGCACTTCTAAATACACGTTCGTGCGTAGGGCTCAATTTGTTTTGTTTTAGTTTTGAAAGGCATACAGACAATTCAAATGGATAGTCATATAGAAGGAAGTTCCCATAGAAAACCTTGCTTGAAAAATACCGTTCAAAGTGGCTCTGGCTTGATACATCATCTGCCAATCCCTTGCTATTATTAGGAGTTGTTCTGTATTTCGTATATACTTTCTTCAGATCAGCCAAATGATGAAAAATTAATCTCCTGGAACTGCAGCTTTATGCAACGTTCTGCACGTTCTATTTTTTACTCTTGCAAAGTGACTTCCTATCTGTAGAATACAGGGTAAACTGTCAGCCCAATTTCCTTCTTGCACCTAACGATTTTTGTATGTTCCATACCTACAGTCAAAGTTTGCGGGCTCGCAAACTTTGGATAAAAAACAAGACTAAGCATTTAATGTATAGCTTGCAGCAGATGATTTGCGGCCAGCAAATCCTACATCAAGTGTGCACTCAACTGTCTGCAGCAGCTCAGACATTTAAGAGTTGCAGGAGCAGATTTGCACGCCACCGCAAATCTGATAATTTTTGTGATCGGTTTCAGACTCTCCTCCTCCCTCTATAAAACCAACTTCGTGAATGAGAGAAAGTGCAGAGAAAAATTTGATAGAGGTGTGTGCGAAATGCAGAGAGTGAGAAAGTGTGTGAGAGTTACAGAGAGCAACTGTGAGAGTTGAGAGTTGTAATATTTTGGTTTGTTTAAATCAAAGTTCTCTCCTCTGTGGACGTTGGCAAATTGCTGAACCACGCTAAATATTGGCCCACTTGTGTTTGGTGTTTTACGTTCTGTGCTCAACAATTTTTACAAGTTTAATCAAACATCATCTAAAGAATATGTAGTTTATATGTAGTTTCTTGAGATAACAACGACCTCATATATAGATTCTTGTTGTGCTTTCAAGAGCCCTGTAGAAATATCTTGTCCTCTCTCGAGTTCGTCATCGTCCCTAAAGGCAAGAATGCCTTTTTCTTTCAAAGTAGTATATAAATGGTATGTAAAACTTTTGGGGGTGTCTTTGCTATAGAAATTGAGAAAACTTCATGGATCCATCGAGGTGTTGAAGATGATGAAGAAACAGAAGAAAAAGATGGCGACACGATGGGAGTAATACTGATCATGGACACCATTGGTGATATTTGCGATTTTGTTAAAGTCGGTGCCAAGACAGAGTCTTTGAGAGAATTTGGAGAACTAAGAGGAGGGGGGGCTGCTGTCATATGCAATCGAAACAGACAGCTTGATGAAACATCTAGGTGGGTGCAAAAGTTATCCATCGACGCGTATTCCACGATCGATTATTCTAATGGGAGTGGCTCCATTGATACAATAATGGATACTAGTTACTAAATTATTTCTAAATTTTTTTTATTGGATTGCTTTGTCTATTTATTTAATATTATATTAATATATAAATGTACTTTCGTTTTCTTACATTAATAGTAATGGCTGCTCTTTTTTCGAATTTTAATATATGATGTACATTTGCTTTAAAAACAAATTCGTAACTAGTAGCCGGCCAATGTTTTTTCGTAAATGGTTTTAATCATTTTTATAAACATTTCTCTCTGTCAAATTCATCTCCTTGCTAGCTGTTCACTTCTCTCTTTCCCCTCTCTTTCGACTTTCTCTCTCTTTCCTCTTTCTTTCGAGTTCGTTGCAATTGTCAGTGTGATTTTGAGACGTATTTGTGACTAGAACAATATGAAGATTTTCCTTGGTCTCAAGCCCGAAGCAATCACTGCCAAAATTCTTGTCGGTGTCAAGTAATTCAATTACAGAGTGTGCTAGACTAATTCGGATTAATCTTGAGTCGATTTTATTGTTGTCGTGTGGACTCTCAACCTAGGCACTGTGAAAAAAATGTTTAGACCCTAAAGAACACTTAGAGAGGGGGTGAATAGGTGTTGTTACTTTCTTTTTTGATAAATAGACAAATTTAAGGATGAGTACCAGAATGACCCATTCCGGTTTCGGTACCCACCGGAACGAACATTTTAATTCTGGTTCCATTCCGGAATGGAACCGGATCCGGAAATTCCGGTTTCCTTAGAGGGGGAGTGAGAGAGAGATTAGGAAAATCAAAGTCGAGGAAATTTCCTATATTAAAAACACCCATTCCGCATTGATATGCAATATACAATACCAACCAACAATTATACTTCACAATGAAGAAGTCTCTGTTTGATTTTAGAAAGCGAAGACGGAAGAGTAACCATTAGATTCAAAAAAGGGAGGCCCTTAGGGTGGGGGGCTAAAAAGGCGACGATGGGCAATAGGGGGAGATTTCAGAAGGCCCGTTTTCAAACGCCATTTTTTTCTTGAAGAACTTCGTCTTCGGAATACGTAGGCCATAATAATTGGCTAAGGAATCGAATTTGGGACTCAGCTAAATTGTGTTCGGTCCTTTCCATGAGGGTCTTTCTATAGCGAGGTAAGACGCTGGCCATGTAGGCGTCCTTATCCCCGGTGAAGTCGTCGTTGGCATCGGGCTCCGTGACAGCTAGGCACCTAGTGTGCACATTCTGACCTAGCACAATCTCTCTGGCTTTTGCAGACACTTGACCCAGATCGCCATTGAATACCGCCACCACAGCAGTCGAATCGAAAATATACCAAAGGGGAGAATCAAAATCAATGTCATTTAAGAAAGTGAAATTGAGAGAGAGAGAGAGAGAGAAATAGATTTCGGGAGGCAAAAACAAGGAGGCCCTGAGGTTGGGGGCTGGGACGACGACAGTTGGGGGAAATTTCAGAAGGCCCATTTTCAAACGCCATTTTTATTTTGCTTGAAGTTCTTTATTTTTCTCTAAATTTAGAATGAATGAGTTCTGACTCCATTGACCATTCATTCACGTGAATGCCTTGGCATTCACGTGAATGAATGGAGTACGCGTGACCTGGGTCGTTTTTTAAAATTTCCGGTTCCGATTTCATTTTCAAAAATTTATAAATTTAGGATCCGGTTCCGGTACCGGAATAGGCCGGAACCGATGCTGGAATCCCAGTACCGGTACCGGAATAGGCCGAAACCGAAGCTAGAATCCCAGTACTGGAACCGGTGCTGGTCCGTTAATTACCGGAATAAATTCTCACCCTTAGACAAATTTAAAACAAGTTCTAAATTAGTTTTGTCTAGATCTGAAAGTATTCAAAGATTAACAAACATCAAGCATAAAGTAAAAATCAATCACACTTCAAGACATGAGATTTGATGTTGAAGTGGAAAACATTATCAAATGAAAAACCACTCAGACACGGGCAACAATCAGTTGCTTGACTCTGACAACCCCGAAGTAATAATCTAGGAAATTCAACATAGACCTGCTCCCTTGCGATTAACCCTCAGTCTTCTGAGCTTCTTCTTGTAAATCACTTCAACACCGGTAACTCTAGCTGTCAATCTTCTTAAGTTGTCTGAAGGTTTCTCACAGAAGGTTGGTTTCAATGGTGATTGATTTAGGAGAGAGAAAGTATGAACACTTTAGATGCAAAGGAGTCAAAGAATATTTCTCTCAACATAAGATGCCAAGGAAGAAATGAGATAACTTGGGTAAAAACTCTTGGATGAATGTCTCACGGTTTAAATAGAAAAGATACGAAATTTGAAATTAGAAGATTTCGCTCGAGCCAAGCTAGGGCGAAGATAAAGCAAAACACACTGTAAGAAAAAGTGACCATTTCGCTCGAGCCAAACAAGAGCGAAACACACTGTGAAGAATATTGCCATTTTAGCTCGAGCCAATATCAGACGAAGCTTTAGCAAAACACACTATGAAAAATATTGTGACTTTAGCTCGAGCCAATATCAGGCAAAGCTTGGGCGAAGATCCTATTCCAGAGATACTTGATAAATTTTAAGATCGGATCAAACTTCGCGAATTTGAACTCCTCTTTCAAAATTCGAATACACTTCATCTTTATCTTTTTGATTCAAATGCTTTTCAATCATAATCTTCATGATACGAATGTTTTGCAATAGTAATCCTTTTAGAAGAGTTCTTGAATACTTAAACAAGACCTTATTTAATTTTTTTCAAATTACAACTCAAATTTGAAACGGAATATGTCAATAACATTAACACACTGAAAGAAAGATTGGTTGTACGAGATGATTTGAGGGAAGTGGAAGGGCCTCAGGATTTTAGTTGGGTTTTAGGGTTTTCTGTCTACTTTTCTTGTTTATTCTTTCCTTTCATAAATATTTTCTTCAAGGGTTTTCAATTTAGACAGTGCTGATTTTTGAATCGATATTGTCATCTTTAGATTAGAGTAGGCAATTGTTCATGGGCTAACTAATTTTATTTTCCTTTCGGTTGAAGAGAAGTCTTTGCTTCCTTCCATCTAATGCATGTTGTAATACTAGCAGTACTATGCCAACGTATACTTTAATGAAACTAATACTGAGGCAACAGAGAACAAATCTTCAGAGGATGCTATCTACGAAGTTTATAAGGCTATTATGGACTCAAAATTCACTGATGAAACCCTGGTAAGCTTTTCTGACTTATTGGCTTGATTTAGTGTAATAAAGGATTAAAATTTTGAGTATGGATGTTGGTAAAAAAGTGAAAAAGTTTATAGAAGATGGTGAAAAAATGAAAAAATTTATGGGAGTCGATGAAAAGTGAGGAGAAAGATATTTTTGTAATGATGATAAAATTTTAGAGGGCCAAAATTTTGGTTAATGAACGTACCAGTGTAACATTTAGTGTAATCAGTTGTGCTGGCCATTCACATGTACAGAGATGCATCACTCTGTTTTGTCAGTTTATTGGTATTCCACATATCAGCAGTGAATCAACCAGTATAGCTCACTGTGGTGATTCAGGCTATTGGTATTCGGTAATCTTGAAATGAATCAACATGTACTAGCTCAATTAATGCAGAAAATTAAAAAATTTAGAAACAAGAAAAAATGCACGAAAATCTGCATTATATGACGCAGAAAGTACACAAATTAAAACCACATACTGCAGAACTCTAATATATGTTGTACATTTGCTTTAAAAACAAATTCGTAACTAGTAGCCGGCCAATGTTTTTTCGTAAATGGGTTTAATCATTTTTATAAACTTTTATCTCTGTCAAATTCTTTTCCTTGACAGCGGCTCTCTTAGTGTAATTAAGGATTAACATTTTGAGTATGAAAGTTAGTGAAACAGTGAGGAGAGAGAGTGAAAAGTGAAAAAGTTTATGGGAGATGATAAAATTTTAGTTAATGGACGCACCAGTGTAATATTTAGTGTAATCAGTTGTACTGGCCGTTCACTCAGTTTTGTCAATTTATTGGTATTCCACATATGAGCAGTGAATCAACTACGACCAGCCGGTCCGACTTGCGGTCCTCATCACTGACAATTGTTCATGATCTAGCTAATTTTATTTTTCTTTCGGTTGAAAATAAGTCTTTTCTTCCTTGCATCTAATGCATGTTGTAATACTAGCAGTACTATGCCAACATATACTTTAATGAAAATAATACAGAGGCAACAGAGAACAAATATTCATAGGATGCTGTCTACTAAGGTTATAAGGCTATTATGGACTCAAAATTCACTGATGTAACCCTGGTAAGCTTTTCTGACTTATTGGCTTGATTTAGTGTAATTAAGGATTAACATTTTGAGTATGAAAGTTGGTGAAAAAGTGAGGAGAGAGAGTGAAAAGTGAAAAAGTTTATGGGAGATGATAAAATTTTAGTTAATGGACGCACCAGTGTAATGAGTTGTACTGGCCGTTCACTCAGTTTTGTCAGTTTATTGGTATTCCACATATCAGCAGTGAATCAACTACGACCAGCCGGTCCGACTTGCGGTCCTCATCACTGACAACTAAGATAGTCATTGTTGCCTCCGTGCTTCGACGACCCTTTGTCGTGGCTGAAGAGCTCTCGCGACGACTTATGCTATTTGTTCCTACGGAACCTTCCGTCGGCGATGAACCATTTTCTTGTAGTGATAGAAGTTCGATTTTCAGCACCATATATATGATCGTAACCTAATTGTAACTGTGATCAGTTTTCAACATTTCGGTTCTCTTTTTTTCTCACTTTCTTGATATGCTTCTTGATTTCAGGGAGAATTGACCAGCTCATCTCTAAAGAAATGTTTATTTGGTATATTTTTCGTAACAATAATCCTAGCTACCATGTACGTCTCACTTATAGACTCCAACTTATTTGATAAAACGAACGTATTTGGATACAAATTACAAATAACAACTAGATGAGGCTGATGATGATACATACAATCATGGGATCCCACACCAGATTTGGCATTCACCTAATCAACTTATATTTGCCGGGCGAGTATCTTCAAGCATAATTAACCAACCAATTTTCTTATACATCATGTCAATTGGTTAATTATGTAATCAAATAACCAGTAAAGGAAATTTATATATATGGTTATTTTAGAGCAAATAGGACAAAATAAAATAAAAATTATAAAATGTGGAAAGAAATAGCACAAAAAATTCCTTCACTTAAAATGATAATTGGCATGTGGGGCATGTTGAAATGTATGAGATTTACCGTTGCCTCCCTATCCAGTCAATTTATTTTTTAGTTGGGTCAAGTCCATCTAAACTCAGTGTACAAAGATCGAGCGTGTTGGATTTCCCTAACTCATTATAAAAAAAAAATCCCGAATAGTTTTGAACTTTTTTTTTTTCTACAATGTCTATGTCTTTAATAAGTAAGCCTAGCACGTGAAGTATTTAATTGAAATAGAAGTGTAAAATGTGGAGTTAAAATTTAGGACCTTCATACAATCTTAGATCATTAGTTATTATAAAAATTACATTGATAAGAAGATGTAATATCAATCGGTATTTGTAGTCGGGAATTTCGGCAATTTGTAAGGAGCTAGTTCCTTGTACGCAAATTCCAGAAACGTGAAGGACTTGAATGTCAAATTTGTTCTTTAACCTTTTTTTTTTGTTTTAAGCAATTAATTTTGTTCTTACTCTTTAAATTGCTAAAATATAATTAATCCTAGAATTAAAGTTAATCACGTGCCGCGCAAGTGATGTCCACCGCCTGGCAAATATCGAAAGTGTCTTTCAAAAATGACAGATATAAATAACCCAATTAAATTACCACATTCGTATCTTTTTTTTCATGCTTTAGTTGCATGCGATCTTGTGCTATTTCAAGATCGTTCGTACAAAAACAGAGAAGCTAGCGATGGTGGACATAGAGAAAAGCTCCAAGCACCCGCCAATCATCCTTTAACATTGAAGGTACATTACTCAATAAGATCAATGTCGTGGTTCTTGTATGAATCGCTTTCAAGATCGTCCATGGATGATCTTCTTGTACTTGGATTCGAAGACTCTCGCTTCAGATAGATCTTGTTTCTTATATACTCTGTAATATATATGTGTCGATGCAAATAAATGTTGGCGAAAAGTCAAGCTTTGCGGCTGCAAAGCTTGACAAATGAAATATAACGAATTCGGCGTGAGACTTTCGCATTTCCATACCCAAACCAAGTCACCGAAGTCAAAATTTGCAGGCGGCAAATCTTGCAGTGCAACAACCACCCACTTCAGTTAATGGAGTCAGGCGTGCATTTCATTAACTGCAGCAGCTCAACAAGAAACAGAATGCGAATGAGAGAATGCGTGACTCTCTTCTCCTTTATAAATATGTAACGTGAGTTGAGAGAAAAATGTGTGACTCTCTGACGTAGAGCACCAGTGAGTGGAGAGAAGGGGTGACTCTCAGTTGAAGAGCACTCGTGGGTTGAGAGAGATTGTGAGGAGAAATATGCGGTGTGAGAGTTGAGAGTTTGTAAAGTTTTGGTTCTGCGAGTGAAATCAAAATACTCTGCTCCGCAGACGTAGGCAGTTGCCGAACCACGTAAATATTGGTCTCCTTGTGTTTGGTGTTTCCTGTTCTGTGCCCAACAAGTGGTATCAGAGCCAGATCTGTACCCAACAAGTGGTATCGGAGCCGGCAGGTGGCCGAAATTTTCGTTCGGCCGAGACCCGATATGTGTCCAAATGCAATTTTGGAAGTAACTGGGAAATCCTTGTGACGAGACGAGCACAACGGTACAAACCAGGGGTCAAATGGACACCGCACGCGCCCACACACGCCAGTAGAAGCTTCTGGGCGTGTCCCCACTCTCCCCACGCGCCGCCAGCAGCCTGAAGAATTGCGCACGCGCCGCCACATGCTCGGGGAGTAGAAAGCGCATTGATACACGCGCTTCCACGCGCCAGGCGGACACCGGATCGGTTCGGGTCTTCAAACCGAGTTCGGATCCTAACCGGGTCAACGGGTCAACTCGGCGAGTCAGACTGAGTTGGGGCGATTCATACCGAGTTGGGGCGATTCATACCGAGTTGAGGCGAGTCAAACCGAGTTGGCGAGTCAACTCGCTGAGTTAACGGTGACGGAAAATGTTACTTTGGACGGAATATTCCGTTTCTGGATAGAATATTCCAGATTGGAGTTTTGTGCATTTTGGGCCCAATTTTTGTCATTTTTGGGCCGGACCGTACCTTTTTCCAACTATTTCGACCATTCCGGATGCAACGGTGGGCTCCGTTTTGTGAGATTCAACTCTGAACGTAGAGCAACAAGCCATGTGAGCCTCAGATAGAGGCGAGTCAATGGCGAAGTCAGGTTCCGATGGAATGATCAATCTTACGGCGTTCAACTACACACTTTGGAGACCCAGGATGGAGGACCTCCTAAAATCCTTGGATCTGTTTGATCCAATAGAATGAAAAGGTGTGAAACCAACGGGGACGCCAGAGAAAGATTGGAGAAAGTTGCACAGGAGATACATGGTGTTGAGTAGAAGGTGTTTCTCCTCCTCCACCAGATAGATGCATGAGTTGTTGAGTAGAAGGCGTTGTCACCTCCTCCACCAGATATTGCAGCAGATGCACGTGGTGTTGAGTAGAAGACGTTGTTACCTCCACCACCAAAAGCTGGAGAAATGAAGGCTAGCAACCAGCCGAGAAAGAGAAAGATGGTGAAAGTTTATTTATTCTTCCTGGAGATTTTGAAGAAGGTTATGTTCATGTTGTGAGTATGGATTCAGATGAGTGGTAGACACAACAGCTTCCCACCACGTCGCTCATCGCAAAGACTTCTTCATGGAGCCGGAGACTATAGTACAGTGAAAAGAGGAAATTTCAGTTCCTCTAAGATCGCTGGTGTAAACGATCAGAAAAAGTCCAATGTATCATGTACCATGGTGTTATACAAGTGCCCAACCTCCGGCTAAATTTAATATTTGTGTCAGCCCTTTACCGTCAGGGCTATGACAACCGCTTCAACAACAATACCTAGATGTTGACAAAAGGTATTGTGGTTGTCACTTGCGGACATATGTGTGGCATGTTATTGACTCATGTGAAGATATGTGATGATGGCCTCAAAGCGGGAGAAGGTGAGACATCACCAAATCTGTGGCATAAGAGACTCAAACAGATGAGGGAGAAAGGGTTATTTACATTGGCAGAGAAAACCGCATCCAGAAGGGAAAGCGCGCCCAACCCTTTGCAGAAAATGAGTCTAGAGAAGATCAAAAGTGTTGATCCTGGTACACTTTGATCTACGGTCCCTTTTTAAAGAGATATCTTTGGGTGGTAGCAAATATGCAACCTGTTACTTAATAAGCAGAACACTATCTATTTTGTTGACGCTTGAGGCTCCGGAGATAGTGTGGTCTGTCTGAAAGATATCCTCTTCTCGTTGGAGAGTGATTAGGTGCAAAGTGTTTGTACATGTATCCAAGCTGCAGAGATAGGTGTTGAGTTGGAGAACAATTACTCACTCCACCAGAAGATTTGGATACAGTTTTTTTGGGATCCTAGAGCTGATCGCTTCAGATGGTTACCAAACCCAGGTGATATGAAAAGTGCTCTAGATATTATTCAGTCTTAGACGTCTTTAGTTTGCCACAGACACTGAAGGAACGCAGGACGGTTCCCAGAAGAGGAAGGTGATGGAGGGTGTTGAGCGAGAGAAGAAGATATCGTTCCACCAGAAGTTGCTGAGGAGAGTGTTGAGCATAGAGGTGCAGCTACCCGCTCCACTAGAAGCTGCAGAAGAGGGTGTTGAGCAGGAGTTATATGCTCCACTAGAAGCTGTATGTCATCACAAGTGATCCAGTGATGACAAACTTCCTCTAGATGATGATCCTCCACGGAGAGAGGGTGATCACTGATTCTGTCGAAGAGATTTCCGGAATCAGATTATATTCTTCTTATTAATGAGGGGGAGCAACAAAGATTTTGTGAAGTCATAACTCAAAGAGAGATTGATTCAAGAGATGCAAGATTCCTTGCACAGGTGATGCAAGACGAGAAGAGTCCCTTGCACAAGAGTTGCAAGATGAAAAGATTCCCTTGCAGAAGAATCAGACATATGAGTTGGTGAGACTTCCAAAGAGAACACTGAAAATTTCAGCTGACATGTTGTCGTAGGTGGATCTATGTGGGACATAGCTGAGATGAGCACTTCCAACTGATTGATGTCAGGACACAGTCTCCTCTTGTGGGTATGGAGGGGGAGAATTGTTGGCGAAAAGTCAAGCTTTGCGGCTCCAAAGCTTGACAAATGAAATATAACGAATTCGGCGTGAGACTTTCGCGTTTCCATACCCAAACCAAGCCACCGAAGTCAAGATTTGCAGGCGGCAAATCTTGCAGTGCAGCAACCACCCACTTCAGTTAATGGAGTCAGGCGTGCAGTTCATTAACTGCAGCAGCTCAACAAGAAACCGAATGTGAATGAGAGAATGCGTGACTCTCTTCTTCCTTTATAAATATGTAACGTGAGTTGAGAGAAAAATGTGTGACTCTCCAACGTAGAGCACCAGTGAGTGGAGAGAAGGGGTGACTCTCAGTTGAAGAGCACCCGTGGGTTGAGAGAGATTGTGAGGAGAAATGTGCGGTGTGAGAGTTGAGAGTTTGTAAAGTTTTGGTTCTGCGAGTGAAATCAAAATACTCTCCTCCGCGGACGTAGGCAGTTGTCGAACCACGTAAATATTGGTCTCCTTGTATTGGGTGTTTCGCGTTCTGTGCTCAACAAGTGGTATCAGAGGCAGTTCTGATCCCAACAATAAATAGAAGTCGAGTTTTATGAGATATATATAAGTATCGAATAAAAAACATCTACTAATTAAAATCATTTCTTTTATTTTTTATCGATTAAATCATTTCTTCTTCTTTTTTTGATTGATTAACCGTTTGAGGAGGTCGTCTACAAGATCAAGACTAGTAAAATGAGATTTTTTTTGAAAAAAGAAAGATCCGAGGAGAGAGCGATCTCGAATGGAGTCATAGGTATCGTCCAACCCAGAGAAATCTTAGCCATGGGAGTTTCACTTATATTTTCCGATTGCCAAATAGCCTCGCAAAAGATGAGGAAGTCCAGCATGCAAAAGCTTCACTTACATTTATATGCTCTCTGCCTGGACCATGTTCGAACTGGTTCGATTTGTTTTGAGTAATATATGCGAACTCGTTCGCACAAGTTCAAATATGGCACACAAAATTAGATGGGAGTACTTTCAAAAAACACATTCATTTCCCTCTGAGTGTTGTTTGGGTCTAAACGGTTGATTTTTTATTGTCAAATAAGCTCTTCATCAAAACACATATTGATGGAATTTAATATGTTTGGTTTAGGTCTTGAGATATGTTTTTGTGTTTTTGTTTTTTTGAAAGTAGTGTAAATTCTCTTGGGATTGGTGAAAAGTGTGTTAAAAGTTGTTGGAATTTGTAAAAAGTTATTGGGATTGTTGAAAATGTATTGGAATTGATGAAAAAGTGAGTAGAAAATATTTTGAAAACATTTTGAGACATGAAACAAACATAGCCTAGTGTACTAGAATTCAATAGGGATCAAAGAACCGATAGAGCCAAATTCGAGGTTTGGCTAACCTCCTTACAGAAAAATGAGAGATGAGAGAAAGAGATGTAAGAGTCTAAGATTCTTCAGTACCCATCGCCACTGACCGAAGTCTCGCCTACATTCTAACAGAATATTAACAGCTAATACCCCTCCTCGAAACACGGGACCCATTTGATAACAAATTGGGTATCCCAAGACTAACCAACGTCATACATCCCACTAACAAGCCCAATAACAACACCAAAACTAATGCTCCAATAAGCCCCACAGATCCCAGCCCATTACGCAAGCTCAGCCCATTCCAATAATAAGAAATCTCCCAGCTTTTCACGCGTCCCCCGAATGTCTTTTTTTTCTGAAAGCAAACTCTGTATTAAAAACTTCAAGGAAATACAGAAAATGAATCACAACATAAGATAAATGTCGGAATACAAGAGGGGTCAACAAAGCTCGTGATAAGAGAAGAAGCCGCCCATTGGGCCAAAAGATGAGCCTGCTGGTTTAGGCGTCGAGGCACCCAATGTATTGACCAAGCGGATTGCCCTTTAAAATGCAAACGTAACTGCCTGATAAATACTTCCACTTTCCAGCACGAAGAGCTCAAAGAGTCATTTAAATCAGAACATAAAAGTTTAGAATCAGACTCGAATATCACTTTAGACCAGTGCTTCAGAAGTGCCACCTCCAAAGCGTGAATCGCCGCCAAAGTTTCTCCGACCAGGGTGTCCGTAGCCCTAACACGCTCCATGTACACCGCACAGAGGGAGCTGGCAGAGTCTCTACAAGAGACGGCTACATACGATCCTGATTGACGTATGGCAACGTCAAAGGTGATCTTCACAAAACCAGGTTCGGGAGAAACTCAGTGATCAGCAAAGCTCGGTTGTCGGGAGAACCAAGCAGAGGAATGAGAAGAAAAGGTGACGTTTCAGATTGGAGACAAGATCAGGAAGGAGCACTGGAACGTGTTCATGCACTGCCTTATTCCTAGCGTACCAGAGAACATCTAAAATGAGAGCAGCAGTCAATAAGAAAGATGGAAGAGAGAGCCGAGGAATACCCAAGAACATATCTGCGCAGATAAAAGAGCGAATCCAGAGAGCAGGAGATGAGAAAGAAGCACGAGCCAGATCAATCGGCCAATCCGATAGAAGTAGTAAACCATGTCACCTTCCCACGTAATTTATATGCACACGTGGCACAGTAGTAAACCATGTCACCTTCCCACGTAGAAGAAAGATCACACGACTGTAAAAAAAAGTCCTGCTCCGTCATTACCAAGCTTTAAAAACCTCATGTTTCTTATAAGGCTTAGTTGGACCAACCTTTCAGGCCAGTCCTTGACTTCCTCGACGAGTCTCGAGAACCTTACTTTCGTTCTTCAACACTACCAAATCCAACCGCAAGCTCTTTTCGACCTCACAGGCTGAGAGCGCCTGCAGAACGAATTGACAGATGCTATCTTGGTCTTTGCCCGCGAGATGGCTTGTGATATGCAGATAAAATGGGTTCCTTTTGGGTTCCCGCACATTTGAGCACTTCCTCCACATAAATATCTAAGGATGGTACTAATCAAACTTTCTCACCACTTCTTCATGCTCTGCAGTGAGAATAACTTTTTTTTTCCAAGGCAAGCTAGAACCCAAGTTTGAAGTTTCAAGATTTACTCTACGTAGGTTTCCTCACATTAACACTGCCACCGCCACCTCCACCACCATCACATTCACATGCCACAAGCTGCCTCCCATGGTTGGACGACCAAAAGCCAACATCCATAGTTTATATTAGCTTTGGAACGGTGTCGACAATGCCACCTCATAAGTTTGTTGCTATAGTCGAGGTGCTGGAAGCGAGTGATGTTCCTTTTCTTTGGTCTCTCGGGAACAATTTCAAAGAAATTATACCAACTGGGTTTTTGCAAAGGACATGGAAGGAGGGAAAAATAGTTCCATGGGCACCCCATACTCATGTCTTGGCACACAGGGCAGTAGGCGTGCATGTGACCCACTGTGGATACATCTCCATGTTTGAGAGCATTGTTGGAGAGGTGTTGACGATCTGTAAGGCGATCTTGGGTGATAATATGATGGTTTTTTACGAAGAATGGAATGCTCAAGAGCTTGGAAGTACTTTTGGGAGAAGAACAGGGAAAGAGGATGCACAAGAACAAGGAAAGTGAGGTTCTCGAGCTCGTTGAGGAAGTCAAGGACTGGCCGGAAAAGGTTGGTCCAACTGAGCAGGACTATTTTTTTACAGTCGTGTGATCTTTCTGCTACGTGGGTTTCACATCTTTCGGTTGACTTATATGGAGAAAGAGAAGGAGAACATTGCTTACCCACGTATGTATTGCGTACAATGAGAGGGAGACGAAGAGCGTCGCTAAGTGATGAGCAATGAAGAGGACATCATCTAGGAAGAAGATGATGTAGTGGATAAGGTCCATTAAGAAGTAGGCAATGTTGTAGTAGAGGACTAAGGGTGGGTTTGTGTGGTAAAATTTTTGGTATTGAATTTAGTGTTGGTATTGGGTTTAGTGAAAAAGTGAAGAGAGAGGTAATATTTTATAGTTTTTGTAATTTTTTATATTTTTTGAGGGAAGAGAGAGAGATTATATTGGAGTATTTTATTAGGAGAGAGATAAAATTTTGGGTAAAATTTTAGTGACAAACGCAGCCTTCTGTTGTCTCGTGTTCAGCGAGGCGAACTACAGTTGGAGTCGGCGAGTAGAGAGTAGGCGGCTAAGCAAAGAGCGAGTGTGCCGTGTGCGAGGGAGATGAAGCAGTTTGAGGCTTCCGGTCGGGTCTTGGGGCTCCAATTACGGAAGACGACGAAGTAGCCAATTATGTCGGGAATCTTTCCAGACAGAGGAAGAGAAGGTTCGGTTTGGCGTGGAAAACTGTACGGTCTCTTTGCTTACGTGGCTGATGATTTGGAGTTGCCGTTAAGAGGAGGGACAAAATGTTCACGGAATGGCTTATTTGTCAAAAGTCAAAAGTATAAAGATGTTAAATTTGAAATTAAAGGACTCAAATGTAAAAGAGGTATAAACCTAAGGATTAAACTGTTAAATTCCCTTAAAAAAAAGAGACATTAATATTATAATAAAACAACAAGCTTCAAATTGATAGGAAACTCTTTCACAAACCACTCCTGTCAAAGTTGTTTTACCAACACCACTCATCCCATAAACTCCAATAAAGTAAACATCATCAAGCCCCATGTTAAGTAGCTTATCATTTCCTCCCCCGAGAGTCTATTCCAATAAAGTTATGATATACACTGACAAATCTACTATTCAATTCACAAAATATCCTTCCAATGATTTCTCTGACAACAATTGCTTCATATCTACATGAATGAAACAATTTAATCAATGTACAAAATATTTAGCTTCATTTAGAAGAGACAGGGAAACTCTAACCAATTTCCTTAAAATGCAAAAAATACATTCTCTCCTTGACTTGATAAGAAGGTTTTAAGAAATTATGTCTAACAAAATTGAATTAAACCCTTTAGTCAAAAAGGATATCTATAGTAATCAGATCAGGAAGTTGTTTTTTTCTTTTAAAATTAAATAAATTTGAGACTAGTACTACATTTGACTAGGCTTTTGTTTTGATCAAAATCCAATCCCAAATATGCGAAAAACTTGAATCGACCTTAATTAAAGCTCAACAAATTAGTCTAAAACTTTTTGGCACCGAAAAACAAATATAATTTCAAAAACTCATCATATATAATTTTTCTTGGATCCTCTCTAAGTTCTCATTAACGATGGGTACAATCCATAATATATGTTAAATATTGAATAATATATCTAAATTTTTTTGTTCGAAAAAAGTAGCATAATATACTTTAACTAAAAAAAAGGAGAATATATTTAACAATTAAAAAACTTAAATTGGGACCTAAATAATCTCAGCCTACCTAGCTAGAACTTGGTTTTTTTATTTCCCCTATCAGACATTAATGCACAATGAATATTCTTCTCTTCGAAATCATTGAAATTCAAAGAGCAAAATGTATGTTTATTACCTATCTTGTAAATCCCATCCAGACATATTACCCACTTCTGTCAAAGCAGCTCTCCATGCTTGCATTATCTCCGTGTCATTTCTCATTCGCACAAGTTCAAACATGGCACACATAAATATATCAGATTACTCTCGAAAAACACTTATTTATTTCTCTCTGAATATTGTTTAGGTCTAAACTGTTGATTTTTCATTGTCAGACAGTTCTCATGAATAAAAAGTCTATTCATCCAGCTTTTATTTTATTTTATTTTTCCCTGTCCAGATTCCCACCTCTAGCAAGTGATAGTGGATCATATTTTTTGGAAGTTGTATTAGAAACAGTTTTTGGTATTATACATATAATTAGACGTAATAAAAGGACAGTTTATTCCACTAATTGTTTGTTTATTTTTTATTGTCCAAATTACTTTTACATCTAAATAAACATCATATACAGTTGGCAAAGAAAATTTTCTACTAATAAAGCAGAATATAAATTAGCTCTCTTAAATTAATTCCTTTTTTCACCACGGACGAATAGGCATTGTTTTTTTAAAAAAAAAACTTAACCAATCTGTGTTGGTCAATGCTCCAACTAAAAATGATATCTGATTTGAGATTCAAGTTTCATTCGCATCAAATTTCTCAACTCTAAAAAGAAGGTAACTAATTGAAATCTCAAGACAATTGGGAAAAGAAAAAAATATATATTTGAAATTATTATTCTACTTGCATAATTAAGCTTGAGCTTGACTTTGTGATTAGCATAGTCTTCCCAGCTTTTGCTTCCCCTTCTCTTTCTAGGAAGAAACTTTGAAAGCGCACAGGCTTGTCATTTTTCTTGTGGAAAAAAAAAAGCCTTACTTTTGGGACATGGCAGAAATTTTAGGATGGTCCGTCAAAATGAATACATATCCCAAACATTACTATGAAATTTGTAAGTATAATTATTTAAAAATAATCTCTTTCCATTATAAATAAATATAAATTCAGTCAAATTATATCTCTTAATTTTTTACTACCTTTTATAAAATTTTATTTTTTCCACTATTTTAATTTTAAATCTAATAAAACTCTATTAATCCAATTCAATTCTTACAACAATATCCCTCAAAATTTATATATAATTTTTTGTTTGCAAAACATGTAATTATTTTTTTCTTGTTCTATGTAGTTTCCAAAACATGTAGCTAGTATTAAAAATTTTGGTTAACCAATTTGCTCAAGCACACTTCGTCAGCCTCCAACATTGACCCTCACTCTCAGCTTTTTCTCTATTTGCAACTAGGGGTGAATAGCGGACTAGTCGAAAGCAGAATTTGACATTCCGACATCCGGTCTGCTAACTAGCGAATGACTAAAATATAGTCCGCTTCCGCTTCTGACTCTTAGCAGACTTAGCAGAAGTGGATAGCGGAATTCCGACAATAATTTGGGCCATATTTTTTTGCCCCCATTTAAGCATTTTTTACAAAAAATAAAGATACTATTCATTTATTACAATTCACAAATACAAATATCTCTGATATATTAAAAAATTAAACTATACAACCTAATCTTCATAAGAACATTTCTCAATTCATTATAAAGATCTCAATTATATAAATGAACACAACGAGTATACAAATGAAAATTAAGAATTTACATTGCACTTGCACCACATCAAGTCGTCAACTCACCAAGACACCAAGTGATTAGAGTTGAATTTTGGAGTAAAATGTTAGCCAACCTTTAAAGTTCAAACTATTACAACCATATCATATTACGATCATATTAGTTTTGATGACCATTTTATTTAGCCCATATTATTTAAAAACTAATAACTCATTGTTGATCTTTTGAAAACCGAAAACAACATCCTAGCAACCTATTTTAAAAATTGAAAACAACAATAACATAAAATCTAGATTCACAACAAAATCCTAAAACATGCATTCACAAACAAGTGTAAAAATAAATCTAAAAACATGCAATTCACAAAATCATATTCAATAAATCCCAAAACAACATGCAAATAACAAAATTTAGATTCAATAAATCTCAAAACAGTATGTAATTCACAAATTCATAATCACATATTCACAAAGTCACCTAGTAAATAGTAACCTAGATACCATCACAATTCCTAACTAGCTAAAGAAATAGGGAAAATTTCATTTTGCGCCACTTAAGTATGGAGCAATTGCAATCGAGCCCCCTTAAGTATCAAAACTACAATTTACGCCCCATAAATTTCATACATTTTCAATCTTCACCCCCCGTCCAATTTTCCGTCAAAAATCACGGAATTCGGCATCACGTGCGTCGCACATGCGCCAATCCCACCTGTCTTTACCGAAAATACCCTTCGTAAGTGAGAGCAAATGACTTAGCGCTGCCCTTGACAACCCCGACTACCTATCCCAATTTTGTGTCATCAGTTTTCTACTCCCCCGATTGTGTTTTGTATGAACCCTAACCCAGAACCCAGTCGCCGATCAGTTACCGATTCAGTTCGAGTTACTTCTCCCTTGAACCCAACTGGCTTGGAGACACCATTTACCCTCGATTGCACTAAAGATAATAATGTAAGGACTGAGTTTGTGTCATCAGTTTTCTACTCCCCCGTTGTTGCTTTGATGAGTCTGATTCGTTTGATTCGGCTGGATGGAGATGTAGACCCATTTTTGGATTTACTAAGCGTTTGACGAGTGAGGAATTTTTCAACCTCTAATATTGTGTCTGAAGTTGTTGTCATTGTGTATTTATATTGGTTTACTCTGTCTTGAATGAGATGTATTAATAAAAGACTAACTATTTTATTATGGTTTACATTGGTGGCCAACAAGTTGTGGTCCCTATGCGTTGTCATTGTACATTATTCTACAGAGCACATGTGGTCCTATGCATTCTTTAATTTTGTCAAGCTTTTGTTGTATTCACGTGTTGCCGATGCTTTTCTTTTTTAATGTTGTCTTTTTGTTGTATTAGTGTACTGTTTTTGAACATTGTGACCAATTAGGTAATTAGTTCATCATACGCTTAATTAGTTTACTGTTTTGTCTAATTGTCACCATATGCTTAATTAGATTTCTGTTGTGGCTGATTATCACCATATGCTTAATTGGATTTTTGTTTGTTAACTTGTTATAAATTGGGTTGCTGATTGCTACAAAATATTGTTTCTTGTTTACAGCTTACATTGTTAATTTTGCTCACTATTGCAGGTTTGATCTGTTGTAATGTCGGTTGATTCTTTTGCGTTTAAGGTGCACTATGGGGGGAAGTTTGACAGATCAGATGGTTGTGCATATGTTGGGGGGAACGTATCTGTGCACAACAATTCATATGACTCTGATTGTCTATCGTTCATAGAAATCGAGGGTGTTGTAAAGGAGTACGGATACAAGTCCGATGATCTAATTTACTATAATGACCCAGATAAGAGTCTGGCTGAGGGGTTGAGAATCATATCAGGAGATCCTGATGTGCGTGACATGGTGGCTGCACATGTTGGGAAGGAATTGATCATCCTCTACGTAGTTGGGTTTGAGTGTGGCCCCGAAGAGGAATTCGTAAACGATGTTGATGAAGATAGGGAGAGGCGTCGTATTGGCATCGGTACGAAGTGGTGGAGTGAGGCTCTAAGTAGTGATGACGACTTGTATGACGTCAATGTGGGTGACGATGATGAAATAGTTGGATCTGATGAAGAAGAAGGTGGGCCTGTTGGTGATCTTTAGAGGGGTGGGGCATATCTTGATATTGGTGTGGGTGGGCAGTTTTTTGAAGAGGGTGGGCCTTCGGGTGTGGGTGGTGGGATGTCATTTGAAGAGGATGCCCCATCGAGTGTGGGTGAGACGATGAGGACAAAATGCTATGGAGCAAAAACGAGAGCGTTCGAGGTGATATTTGGGTCCCATAAGGAGTAGTATGAAAGGGTATGGGATTATTGTGCAACGCTCAGGGACACAAACCGCAGTAGCTATGTAATGGTGATGATTGACCGAATTGGTCTAGAGTTGCCACCTTTTTTCCAGCGATTGTATGTATCATTGAATGCAATGAAGAGAGGCTTCAAAGATGGTTGCGGGCCTTTAATATGCTTAGACAGCTATTTCCTAAAAGGAGAATTCAAAGGGCAGCTCCTGAGTGTGGTAGCCCGGGATCCTAATAACAAGATGTATCCCTTGGCCTTCGCAGTGGTGGAAGCAGAGCTGACGGATAGTTGGATGTGGTTCTTGGAGACCCTTGTGGGGTCATGTTCGACCGACAGAAGGTATGTTTTTGAACAATGTTCTTTCAGCGTGATTTTTGTCGATATGTACTGAAAATAACATATTGTACTAAACTTCCTTGCATGATATTCAGGGGCTTGTGCCAGCATTCGATGTTGTCATACAGACAGTGGACCATCGTTTCTGTGTCAGACACTTATATGCTAATTTTAGAGATGTTGGACACCGAAAGGGTAGCATTGAAGGACAAGTTGTAGGGTGCGGTAACATCATATACGGAGATTGAATTTAATAAGAAAATGGACGAGCTGAAGGCGCTCAGCCCAAACGCATATGAGTACCTCCGGAAAGTGGATCCAAGTGTATGGTCCCGCTCTTGGTTTAACATGCATAGTAAGAGCGACTTGGTCGTCAACAACTTATACGAGATCTTCACTCCTACATTATGGCAGCTCGGGATAAGCCGATAATCACGATGGTAGAGATGATCAAGAAAAAACTCATGAGACGATATCAGCTGAAGCGAGAAGGGATACTTAAGCACATTAGCCAATTCTACCTACAAATAATGGAGAAGCTTGAGGAGATTGGTCAGGAGGCGACCTATTGTCTCTCGATATACGCTGGGGATGGATTCTTCGACGTTGAGTGTCATTTGAGGTAGTTCGTGGTGAACATTCAGAGGCGAACATACTCATGTCGGAAGTGGGACTTATCTGGTATACCATGCGCTCATGGGTTTTATGCTATCATATATGACGGTAGAACCCCAGAGGACTTTGTTGATTGGTATTACACCGTTGAGGCGTATCGGCGGGCATACGCACCCATTATCTATCTAGTGCCTTCTGAAGAGCAGTGGCTGCGTACAACATATGAACCAATGGACCCCCCACCGTCAAGGGCTCAGCTTGGAAGGCCTAGGAAGTTGAGGAAAAGGGGACCAGAGGAACCAACATCGTCCAATAGAAGGATTCCAATGCGGGAGAATGGAATCATGTGCTCTGAGTGTAAAGAGTCAGGTCACAATAAACGCACTTGTCGACACCTCAATCGTAGAAGAGCTTCACGCAGTAACCGAAGTGTGTCTAGTGCCCCGGCAGCACCATTTGTTAGCGGACTCACACATTCAGATAGTACTCCTCATGTCATTTCCATCAACAGCAAGAAACAAATATAAAGCTACATCTAAGATGCAATCCAAATGACTGTAAACAAATGGGAAATTGAAACCGAAATTTAGAAAAATATCTAAAATACTGATTGATATTCAAGACCAAATTTCGTGAAAGATGTAGAGCCAGAGGAACATAATATCAACCATGAAAAAACATAGGACAAACGAAAACTAGAGTTGTTTCTGAAAATACAAGAGTAGAATTATTCAGATTATGCAAACGCTTACAGGTACACACTAAATCATTCACTCATTAGGCTAAACTAAACCAACACTGTTACTTGGGATGAAGATTCGAAACCAACCAAATTTTGTAATCCACAGAAAGCAGAGTCAGTTTCTTGGTACGAAGAAAGCAAGACCAAATTTCGTAAACAGGAAACATAAGACCAACTCGGTAAAAGTAAGAAAAAAATAGATTGTACATAACACCAAATTTCGTGCCTCATTCTAAAGCAGGAAGAAAACAGGCAATTGAGTGAAAGTAGAGTCAGTTTCTTGGCAAAACAGAAAGCAAACAAGAACGAAGAGAGAAGAAGCAGATGGGTTTCATTGTATTCCCCTTGTGAAGTCACCGCGACTGCAAATTTGAGCAAACCTCAAACCAAATTTGAGCAAACCTTAGTAAACCGAAAGGAATTCAGCAAACGTCGGGGGTGATGGGGGTCTTGGAGGAGAGGACAGGACATGTTAGGTTTCAGCTGATTTAGGGGTCTCAAGTTGTTGTTAGGTTGAAGGTTTTGGGGCTGCGCTACAAATTAGTAAAACGGTGCGGTTTGGACATTAGGAATAGGGAAGGAGCACGGTTTGTCGTTTTAGTAAGAGTGGGAAGTGACGTGGACAAGGGTGAGCTGAGTAAGCCGAGCTGCTGACGTGGAAAGAAGTCTCGTTAGTCAATAGACGGTCAATTCACTGAAGGATCTATTATTTACAAGGGCTTAAATTCAGTGACTAAAAAATGAAAAAAAAAAACAATTCTTAGTGATCAAATCGTAAAAGGGGTAAAAATCTAATGACCAAAAATGAAATTTCCCTTTATTTTCAAAAACAAGGGCTTGTGTTTGAGTGTTAAAATTTTGGGGAGGTTAAAATTTTAGGATATTGGATTTTGTGAAAAAATGAAGGAAGCGATTATTTTTAATATTTATTATAGTGAAAAGTAACGATGTGATAGGGAGAAAGAGAGATTATATTGTAATTTATTTTTTATTGTGTCAAAATTTTAGGAAGTGTAAAATTTTAGTTTACAAACATGATTCCTCTTTGTTACAAAAAAATCCAAATAATTTTGAATTATTATTTTTCGACAATGTCTATGTCTTTAATAAGTAAGCCGAGCATTAAAATATTTAATTGAAATAAAAGTATGAAATGTGGAATTATGCTTAAAATTTAGGACCTCATACAATTTTAAGGTAGACCGAACAGGGGCAATTTATGAACAAATCCTATAACATTTAAGTTAGCTAGCACATTTAAGGTAGACCTTAATTAGTCTTTAGAATATGGCTAAATTACTCCGCACATCCCTTGGGTTTGACTTTTTCCCCGATTGGACCTCAGAGTTCACTTTGCACTAAAACGATCCCTAGCGTGAGGACTCATTACCAAATAGATTATGTCGTTAACTCATGGATGAAAATGCACATGTGGCTAACGATTTACAAGTGTAAATTTACATCTGGATTAAAAAAAAATCTCGTCCAATCATAACGTGACACATGTCAGTAAATAAATAAAAATAAATCTAAAATTAATAAAAAAACGTAATTAATTTTTTTTTAATTTAAAATAATAATAATAATAATAATCCAAAAGGATCGGGCCTCTATCGTGATGCCGGTGGAGGCCCTGATTTTTTTTTTATCCAGCTGTACATTTTCACGTGTAAACCGTTAGTCACGTGTGCATTTTCATCCAATGAGTTACCGCACGATCTATTTGGTAATGTGTCTTCACCCCAGGAATCGTTTTAGGGAAAAGTGAACCTTGAGGACCAATCGGGAAAAAGGTCAAATTCCAGGGACGTGCGGAGTAATTTAGCCTTAGAATAAAACCAAACCCCTATAGTTACCGAGGAAATCTAAATCTTAATAGTTAGGAGTATACGCGGATTAGAGAAATCTACCTATAAACAAGAATCGGAAGCCAACACATCCCAGGATCCAAAAAATATTAGTAGCTCAAGAGTCAAGATTGGTGATCAACAGAGAAGCTAGCGATGGTGGACATAGAGGCTCCAACTAATTAGAATACAGACACGGATCTGAAAGTGCCCGCCATCCTTAGGAAAGCTGACAATCATCCTTTAATATTGAAGGTACATTAATTAATAAGAAATACGTGTGGTTGGACGTGATTGGACGTGAACTTGGATGATCCCGATCTGGCCCATTTATTCAAGTGAATAATCTTGTACTTATCAAAGAAATATAACAGTTCAGATTTAGTTTAACTTAAGACACCCCATTACTAGTTGATTTATAGGAAGGTGTTCTGATATGGTAGTGGCGTAAGCTCGAAAAATGTTTTGAAATAGAAGAAAAAAATTAAATCTACCTAATATTGTTGAAAAAGCGTAAGCCCATTTATTCTGGCCCATTTAGTTCACGAGAGCCGACCACAAGATTATAGCCACACGGAAGCGGTTAGACGGGAGGCACTCAGCGCTCGTTTCGATTTTTTTAAATCTACCTAATTTTCTTAATTATTTTTTTACAGTAAATTTTATAAATGCTTCCCTCCACATCTATATCCGAACGAAATTCCCTCCTTCCTGCCCTTTTGTTTCCCTCGTTTTCTGCTATCTTTCTCTCTCCCGCTTTTTTATTTTCCTTCGCCCCAAACACCCAGTAAGATCTTCGTACTTCCTCCTTCCCCCCAGCCAATTCTGCCTTCAAGTCATCCCATCCGTTTCCCCTCAATTGCCTCCAATTCCTCACAATCTAAGTACTGTCTTTTTACCTCTGTCTCCCTCTCTCTGAAGTAGTGAGTCTGAACCCCCAGACCGCGAAGCCCGCTAGCCTGGATCTCTCTTTTTACCTCCATGTTGGGTACGCGAACTGCGACCCCGTCGGAGCAGCCTCCGCCCGAGCAGATCATGGAGCAGCTGCCGTTCTCGCCTTTCAAGCCGCCGTTCGGCGCTCCAGCAGACTATCACCGCTTCGCTGATCCTCCCCGTGGCACCGCTGATCACCAGGCTGAGGCCATCGTCGTAAAGTCTCCTGTGAGTTTTACTTTAGTCTGTTTCTTTCCTTATAGTAATAAAATTTGTGCCTTTTGCGTTAATAGAGTTTGTGATTGGAGTACTCTTGGGGATCTGCTTAGCGAGTGAACGGGATGGATTGTTGTGCTTTGGATTTGTGGAATGAGTGATAGGAAGGAGTTTTCCTGTCAGATTGTTGAAGTTGAGGAACGCGTTTATTGCTTTCTTTTAGTGGAGTGGGATTTAAGGTCTATTTATGTGTGAACTTTAGCTCGCTTTGGCAGTTCTTTTTCCTTGCTTTGTGAGGTTGGTGATTGTTGTGCTTTGGATTTTGTGGAATGAGTGATAGGAAGGAGTTTTCCTGTCAGATTTGTTGAAGTTGAGGAACGAGTTTATTGTTTTATTTTAGTGGAGTGGGATTTAAGGTCTATTTATGTGTGAACTTTAGCTCGCTTTGGCAGTTCTTTTTCCTTGCTTTGTGAGGTTGGTGACTGGTTGGATCTTCATGGTTCTTTGATTGACTTCATTACTTCCTTAATCAATAGAATTCAGTCTCTCTCTCTCTCTCTCGCTGTTTGTGGTTGGGGATGGGGCTTTGGTTTTCAGAACAGTTGACCATATGCATTTGGCATGGTTGGAGACTACAGCGAATTTGGCTCATGAGAATGAGACTACAGCGAAAGCTTTCTTCTTTGGAGATTTTACTTGGGTCTTAGATACTCAAATATGTCGGCCTCTCCAAGCTTATTGCAATTCAAATTTTCTGTGGCCAAAGCATGCTAGAATTCGTCTCTCTTTCTGGAACAAAAGCGCCTCTTAAATCCTCTCTTTAATTTCACGTGGACACTTGGGAGTCAAATGTCTCTGTGGCAAGACATGAACTGGTAGTCTTCTTCGGGGCTTAGCTATGTGTCTAATTGCATTAACTTCTGGTGCTCATATATAGTTGGCCCGGTGCAGGGTCACTGATAGTGGATTATCTAAGCACTCAGAGGTCCACAAGAACATGTATGTGCCCTTTAGGAACATTGGGGTGTACTAACCGGGATACTGTAGCAAGATCTATACGAGCAATATTTTAAAACAAAATAACGAGTAAGACCCACATTCTGCTTTTAAAAAAAGCTTAATTAGTCCAATAGCCTTTGAGTACTGCCTAATCCTAAACTGGTCCTTAAGGTATGTTTTGTCCTAATCCTAGATTGACCACATCATGACACAGAATTCCACAAGGACAAGTTTAGGGATCAGTTTGAGTTTGGGCAAAACCTCAAAATACTAATGGACTAATTAAGCCTGGAAAAAAAAGTAGAGACATTAGGTGACACAAAATCAATTGATGATGTAATAAAATGAAAAAAAATTACCACATAAAGTAGAAAATGGATACATTCATACCATATGCTTCAAATTCGATGCGTATGTGAAGAACGAGCGGGCCGGGAAAGGATAATTTTTCATAACTTGCAATGACAATTAACGTTTTCTTTTACTGCCAACTACTTGATTTCCTTTACTGCCATCAACTTGATCCTCATCCCCATCCCAATCTTCATCCTCATCCTCATCCCAATCTTCATCCTCATCCTCATCCCAATCTTCATCAACTACTTGCTTTCCTTTATCCTCATCCTCATCCCAATCTTGATCAACTACTTGCTTTCCTTTACCGCCATCAACATGATCCTCATCCCCATCTTCATCCTCATCACAATCTTCCTCATCCTCAAGAGATTTAATAACCTACAGCAGAAGTGTTAATTAAAAGCAGGTCAGAATCATCAATTTTGACGGAAAATGATTGTTTAGCCATTGAAATGATATGCTTGTAGTAACGAGGTCAATTAAGGAGAGAGGTTGCATGACATCACTTACCTTCTTCAAATAGTAAGGAAAATGGTGATAGAATTCGTGTTCGAAACCAGGAGGAGCAATGCTACTGTACAACTCTGAAACATTATCTTCATATACTAGACGCCCCCTTGACTCTTTCTCCCATAAGATGCCCTTACTTTCGAAACCGTAAAGATCAAAGCAGTTCCAACTGCCATCCAAATTATGGAAGTATTTAGAAAACCATTGAGCTGGTATATAAACCCAAAATCCCAGTGGCCCATGAGAAGAGATTCGAGCAGTACGAACATATAGAAAACTTAGAACATTTGCTGAAAATTTAACTTTAAACTCGGAGAAATTATCCTCGTAGTTTGTTTTGGAGGTTGAGTGGTCAAGTACATGGTATACGACAAATAGGGCATATCCAAGCCACTTCCTACTGCCATCCACATTTGAAGGTATCCTAAAATCGGATCCAAGCTTATGACTTCCCTCAGAATTGAACCACTCTGGCATTCCATATGTCAACGAAGAGCCATACATCACCTTGGAACCAAAAGTTGCCCACGATAAACAATTAGAAGAAGAAGAATTAATCTGTTGTTCATTTCAAAAGCATGCCATGCATTAAACAGCGAGAGAGAGAGAGAGAATTAATTCTTACCTCGTAAGAGGTCATGTTTTCAACTTCCAAGTGTAGAAATTTTATTTGCCTGTCTTCAATATGAAGGGAATATAGCCCTTCCCGTTGATACAGATCACTAAAGTACGCTACCAATGAAAAACCGGTGGGATCTGTGCTTTTGCATGCATCAACAGTTATGGTATCCAAGTCCTTTGGACGTAGATCGAGGGATGGGAATTGGGTTATGCCAGTTTTATTTGCTTTAAACTTCAACAGATGTTCCATTCTACTCAAGTCTAGTAATTCATCAATTCTCTTGCAACCTGATAGTTCCAGCCATGAAAGATTTGACAAGCCATAAATTTCACTTGGAAAATTTGATAGGTTTTTGCAGTCTTTAACAGACAATTTCCAAATGCCAGATAGATTCACAAATGGTAACTCTTTTATGCCCGTGCTATCCAAATTAAGAATTCTCAAAGATGTCATGTTTTCGACATCGGGAAATGTCTCCAGTCTTGAACATCCAGACAGATTAAGATATCGTAGAGACTCTAAATTGATCTTGTCTGGAAGTCTTTTAAGACGTTTGCAAGATCTAAGATCCAATTTCTCAAGCCGTTTGAGAATTGCAATTGATTGGTGGACCTTAGACAAACTTTTACAACCTTTGAAGTCTATCGTCTCCAACTTTGGGGCTTTGGAAAAGTCTGGTGTTTCCTTCAAGTTTCGTGAATCACTCAAGTCCAAGTATTTCAAGCTGCCCAAACTCTGGTTTCATCGAATAAACGCATAATCACTAATGGGCAAATTAACATAAAAAAAAAAGGATGAGAGATAGTGTACATTCATATGGGTGAAAATCTTACCTTACATCCCTTCCACAGTTGTTCGATGTTGCTGCCACGCATGATGAGTTCAATAAGATTGTCTGGCTTGAAACTCATAGGCAGAGATTTAAATGGAAACTGAAACCATTCCATAAGGCGCAACTCTTTTGTTGGAATGGATTCTAAATCATCTTCATCCCATTCAACAATATTGCTTAATTTGTTTGAAAGTTCAGAAAAGTTCTTTGTAATAGTTCTGCTGCCGATCTTAAGAATTCTCAGTCTTTTCATCTGTGAAAATGATTTAACACTCAATCGTTCCTCTACTCGAACAGGTAACTTTAGGACTATACCTTCAACTGCATCACTTCCCTAGTAACCAAAAACAATAGATTAGTTGGTGCAATGGAAGTATTTGGCAAATACTTAATTAGAATAGTTAAGATAAAAATATACTGTTATGCATTCTGTAGTACTCATCTACTTACAGAATTATCCTTTAATACTCGAATGATATCTTCATAACACCACAACCTACTACGTCGACCAGGCTCTTTAGGGGACTCACGACGCACAATTTCTTGGCCCATTTTTTGTAGCAAATCGTGCATCTCGATGGACTTCCCAAATGATTTGGTTATGAGCGATTTCTCCACGAGAACTTCGATATTGATGTTTGGAAAGAAACCAGAACTTTCTAGTATATCAAATATGTCATCTAGGTTCTCTCCTTTGAAGAAACATGCAATATCCAAAAATAATTCCTTCTGCAAATCTTCCAATCCATCAAAACCTATTTGAAGTACATCCAAAATTTCTCTATTTGGAATTCTTTGAAGTTGATTCCAAAAGCCTTTCCATGCATCTGTGCCTCTACCGAACAAGGAGGACCCCAAAACCTTAAGAGCCAAAGGCAAGCCTTGAGCATAATGCACAAAATCCTTAGACAAATCCACATAGCCATTTTCTGGATAGAGTTTCTTAAAGGCTGACATACTGAAGAGTTGCAAAGCGTCATTATCTTTTAGCTCCTCAGCCTTATAGAAAGGATCTGCATATCTTTCCAGTAATTGAGTATCTTTGCTTGTGATAATGATTCTACTCCCTGGACCAAACCAATCATGACTCCCGGCTAATGCCTCTAATTGTTCATCTTTATCCACATCATCAAGGACAACGAAAACCTTTCTACTACGTAGCCTGTTTCTTATTACACGGAGTCCCTCACGATCATCCCATATATTTGTGTCTTGTTTCATGATCTTAGAAAGAAGTTGCTTTTGTAAAAGAAGTAGACCATGATTTTTACTTCTTTCTCTAATAGAAGCAATAAAACAACTAGCTTCAAACTGATAGGAAACTCTTTCACAAACCACTTCTGCCAAAGTTGTCTTACCAACACCACTCATCCCATAAACTCCAATGAAGTAAACATCATCGAGCCCCATATTAAGTAACTTCATCATTTCCTCCACACGAGAATCTATTCCAACAAAGTTACAATAAACCCCGACAAATCTACGATTCAATTCACAAAATATCCTTCCAGTGATTTCTCTGACAACAATTGCTTCATATCTACAAGAAAAATGAAACAATTTAATCAATGTACAAAATACTTAGCTTAATTTAGAAAAGAGAGGGAAACTCTAACCAATTTCCTTTCTTCATGTGTAGCATTTTCAAAATTTTAAATCTATTCTCTAAAACTTTTAATTACCAATTTCCTTAAAATGCAAAAACTACACTCTCTCCTTGACTTGATAAGAAGGTTTTAAGAAATTATGTCTTCTTAAAAAAATTGAATTAAACCCTTTAGATAATATATTTAACAATTAAAAAACTTAACTTGGGACCCCAAGATCGATAGATCCTGCTAGCTCGCCAGTGGTGTCCACCAGGGCTAAAGGTTGGTGGCCATGCGGGGAATAGTGGAAGGGGACCCGGCCGCTCCCTCCCACCACTCTACAACTGTTTTTGTTATTTGATATTATTATAATACAAAGAAAAAAAAAATTGTTTTATCTGTAAAAAGACAAAGAAAAGCTTACGAAAATGTACAGAGAAAAATAGAAACACTGAAACAGGGAGAAGAGAGACATGGTTGCAGGCCGGAGGGGGAAGGGGTTGCAACGGTTGACATCTTTTGTTTTTTTTTTTTTTTGGTTCCTCTAAATTTAAGCTTAAATATTGTAAAGTTTTTTTTAATTCTTGTATATTTCAACGTGGCTCCGGGATAGGCCGGGACACAGATCAAGTAAGAACAGATGAAAGAAGGAATAATGTTTAGTCAATACAATAGTACTATTTTCCAACTATTTTGCTTATTTTTTCCAAAGTTGTTTCCAAATTTTCTCTCTCTCTCTTTTTTTTTTCTTTTTTGGTAAATAATCTCTCATTTCCAACAAAAGTTAATCACTCTTTTAATGGCGCCCTAACAAATGATCTCAGCCTACCTAGAAGTTGATTTTATATTTTCCCTATCAACACAATGGATCTTCTTCTTCGAAATAATTGAAATTGAAAGAGAAAACTGTATGTATGTTATGTTACCTATCTTGCAAATCTCATCCAGAGATATTACCCACTTCTGTCAAAGCAGATATTCATGCTTGCATCATCTCAGTGTCAACTCTGGGGTCTCTTTCATGCTTAGCAAAAGCTTTTGCAAATGATCCTGTTTGATTTCGTACCTTTGAGGGATCCACATGGTAGAACACAGGGTAAACTGTCAGCCCAATTTCCTTATTGCACTTGACGATTTCTGCAAGTTCAATCAAACACCATCTAGAGAATGCGTAGTTTCTTGAGATAACGACGACAGCATACATAGATTCTTGTATTGCTTTTAAGAGCCCTTTAGAAACATATTCTCCTCGTTCGAGTTCTTCATCATCCCTAAAGGCGAGAATGCCTTTTTCTTTCAAAGCAGTATATAGATGGTCTGTAAAAGTTTTGCGGGTGTCTTTGCCATAGAAACTGAGGAAAACTTCATGAATCCATCGAGGTGTTGCGGAAGAAGAAGAAAAAGATGGGGAGGCGCTGATCATGGACGCCATTGGTGACTTGCGAGCTTGTTTAAGTCAATGTCAATACAGAGTCTTAAGAGAATCTGAAGAACTAAGAGGCAGGAGGCGAGTATCATATGCAAGCGAAACAGACAGCGTGAGGAAACATCTAGGTGGGTGCAAATTAAAGTTTATCAATCTACGCGTATTCCGTGCGGTAGTGGTACTGACTAGTAGCCGGCCACGTATAAAAAAAACAAAGACTAGTAGCCGGCCAATGTTCTTTGGTAAACAGACTAGTCACCCAATTCCCTAAGTACGAAACTGAGCCTAGTCACCCGAACATGGATTCTGACACCATCTTTTTGGAACTTCTCAAATTTTAATTTTATAAAATAATTATAATATAATGTATCTTCTAATTAAATTATTATTTTTCATTATAATAAACATAAAAAATTAATTCAAATCTTTTCTCTTTTTATTTTTTCACCAATTTAAATACTCTAAAATTTTAACACTCAAATACAAGCGCTCTTTGTTAACTTCACAAGAAGGCAGAAGCGACTGCATTATTCTAACGCGCCTCAGGGAGCAATGACATGTTAATTTTTATAAAATTTTAAGAATAATATGAATATTATGTGATGTCTGAGTTGTATTGGTATTTATGTAAAAGTTGTTGAGTTATATTGATGTGTGTAAAAAAAATAATATTGAGTTGTATTAGTATTCGTGTAAAAGTAACGTTGAGATTGTAATTTTAGAAAATTGAATTCAAATTCTTAAAATTTTACCAAAACAAGCATGTCCTAAGATTGAAAAGCACTCTACTTTGAAAAAGAAAGAAAATAAAAGACAATCTAGTGTAATAAATTGATTAAATATTTTTAAATAATAACCCAACTCACTAATCATGCCCAAATATTCCCAAAGTGCGAAACTGGGTCATCCGAACATTGACTAGTCTAAATTTCTAGGCCCCACAGGAAGCCGAGATTCAAAAGAAACTTATACTCTGCTTAAAAAAAAAAGAGAGAGACATTAATATTAGATGACAATAAAACAACAAGCTTCAAATTGATAGGAAACTCTTTCACAAACCACTTCTGCCAAAGTTGTTTTACCAACACCACTCATTCCATAAACTCCAATAAAGTAAACATCATCAAGCCCCATGTTAAGTAACTTATCATTTCGTCCACACGAGAGTCTATTCCAATAAAGTTATGATATACACTGACAAATCTACGATTCAATTCACAAAATATCCTTCCAATGATTTCTCTGACAACAATTGCTTCATATCTACATGAATGAAACAATTTAATCAATGTACAAAATATTTAGCTTCATTTAGAAGAGACAGGGAAACTTGAATCGACCTTAATTAAAGCTCAACAAATTAGTCTAAAACTTTCTAACACCGAAAAACAAATATAATTTCAAAAACTCATATATGATTTTTCTTGGATTCTCTCTAAGTTCTCATTAACGATGGGTACAATCCTTAATATATGTTAAATATTGAATAATATATCTAAATTTTTTTGTTCGAAAAAAGTAGCATAATATATTAGATTACTCTCGAAAAACACTTATTTATTTCTCTCTAAATATTGTTTAGGTCTAAACTGTTGATTTTTCATTGTCAGACAGTTCTCATGAATAAAAAGTCTATTCATCCTTTTATTTTATTTTATTTTTCCCTATCCAGATTCCCACCTCTAGCAAGTGATAGTGGATCATATTTTTTGGAAGCTGTATTAGAAACAGTTTTTGGTATTATACATATAATTAGACGTAATAAAAGGACAGTTTATTCCACTAATTGTTTGTTTATTTTTTATTGTCCAAATTACTTTTACATCTAAATAAACATCATATATAGTTGGTAAAGAAAATTCTCTACTAATAAAGCAGAATATAAATTAGCTCTCTTAAATTAAGCTAATTCCTTTTTTTCACCACGGACGAATAGGCATTGTTTTAAAAAAAAAAAAACTTAAACCAATCTGTGTTGGTCAATGCTCCAACTAAAAATGATATCTGATTTGAGGTTCAAGTTTCATTCGCATCAAATTTCCCAACTCTAAAAAGAAGGTAACTAATTGTAATCTCAAGACAATTGGGAAAAGAAAAATATATATATTTGAAATTATTATTCTACTTGCATAATTAAGCTTGAGCTTGACTTTGTGATTAGCATAGTCTTCCCAGCTTTTGCTTCCCCTTCTCTTTCTAGGAAGAAACTTTGAAAGCGCACAGGCTTGTCATTTTTCTTGTGGAAAAAAAAAAAGCCTTACTTTTGGGACATGGCAGAAATTTTAGGATGGTCCGTGAAAATGAGTACATATCCCAAACATTACTATGAAATTTGTAAGTATAATTATTTAAAAATAATCTCTTTCCATTATAAATAAATATAAATTCAGTCAAATTATATCTCTTAATTTTTTACTACCTTTTATAAAATTTTATTTTTTCCACTATTTTAATTTTAAATCTAATAAAACTCTATTAATCCAATTCAATTCTTACAACAATATCCCTCAAAATTTATATATAATTTTTTGTTTGCAAAACATGTAATTATTTTTTTCTTGTTCTATGTAGTTTCCAAAACATGGAGCTAGTATTAAAAACTTTGGTTAACCAATTTTCTCAAGCACACTTCGTCAGCCTCCAACATTGACCCTCACTCTCAGCTTTTTCTCTAGTTGCAACTAAGGGTGAATAGCGGACTAGGCGAAAGTAGAATTTGACATTCCGACATCCGGCATGCTAGCTAGCGAATGACCAAAATAGAGTCCGCTTCCGCTTCTGACACTTAGCGGAAGTGGATAGCGGAATTCCGACAATAATTTGGGCCATATTTTTTTGCCCCCATTTAAGCATTTTTTACAAAAAAAATAATGATGTTATTCATTTATTACAATTTACAAATACAAATATCTCTGATATATTAAAAAATTAAACTATACAACCTAATCTTCATAAGAACATTTCTCAATTCATTATAAAGATCTCAATTATATAAATGAACACAACAAGTATACAAATGAAAATTAAGAATTTACATTGCACTTGCACCACATCAAGTCGTCAACTCACCAAGACACCAAGTGATTAGAGTTGAATTTTGGAGTAAAATGTTAGCCAACCTTTAAAGTTCAAACTATTACAACCATATCATATTACAATCATATTAGTTTTGATGACCATTTTATTTAGCCCATATTATTTAAAAACTAATAACTCATTGTTGATCTTTTGAAAACCGAAAACAACATCCTAGCAACCTATTTTAAAAATTGAAAACAACAATAACATAAAATCTAGATTCACAACAAAATCCTAAAACATGCATTCACAAACAAGTGTAAAAATAAATCTAAAAACATGCAATTCACAAAATCATATTCAATAAATCCCAAAACAACATGCAAATAACAAAATTTAGATTCGATAAATCTCAAAACAGTATGTAATTCACAAATTCATAATCACAAATTCACAAAGTCTCCTAGTAAATAGTAACCTAGACACCATCACAATTCCTAACTAGCTAAAGAAATAGGGGTAATGTCATTTTGCGCCCCTTAAGTATGGAGCAATTGCAATCGAGCCCCCTTAAGTATCAAAACTACGATTTACGCCCCATAAATTTCATACATTTTCAATCTTCGCCCTCTGTCCAATTTTCCGTCAAAAATCACGGAATTCGGCATCATGTGCGTCGCACATGCGCCAATCCCACCTGTCTTTACCGAAATACCCTTCGTAAGTGAGAACAAATGACTTAGCGCTACCCTTGACAACCCCGACTACCTATCCCAATTTTGCGTCGTCAGTTTTCTACTCCCCCGATTGTGTTTTGTGTGAACCCTAAACCAGAACCCAGTCGCCGATTAGTTACCGATTCAGTTCGAGTTACTTCTCCCTTGAACCCAATCGGCTTTGACACACCATTTACCCTCGATTGCGCTAAAGATAATAATGTAAGGACTGAGTTTGAAACGAAGCCCTAGAGGAGGAGGAGGACTATTTAACTTGGTTCCCGTTGTTGCTTTGATTAGTCTGATTCGTTTGATTCGGCTGGATGGAGATGTAGACCCATTTTTGGATTTACTGAGCGTTTGACGAGTGAGGAATGTTTGAACCTCTAATATTGTGCCTGAAGTTGTTGTCATTGTGTATTTATATTGGTTTACTCTGTCTTGAATGCGATGTAATAACAAAAGACCAACTATTTTATTATGATTTACATTGGTGGCCAACAAGTTGTGGTCCCTATGCGTTGTCATTGTACATTATTCCGCAGAGCACATGTGGTCCTATGCATTCTTTAAATTTGTCAAGCTTTTGTTGTATTCACGTGTTGCCGATGCTTTTCTTTTTGCTGTTGTCTTTTTGTTGTATTAGTGTACTGTTTTTTAACATTGTTACCAATTAGGTAATTAGTTCATCATACGCTTAATTAGTTTACTGTTTTGGCTAATTGTCACCATATGCTTAATTAGATTTCTGTTGTGGTTGATTATCACCATATGCTTAATTGGATTTCTGTTTGTTAACTTGTTATAAATTGTGTTGTTGATTGCTACAAAAAATTGTTTATTGTTTACAGCTTACATTGTTAATTTTGCTCACTATTGCAGGTTTGATCTGTTGTAATTTCGGCTAATTCTTTTGCTTTTAAGGTGCCTTATGGGGGGAAGTTTGACAGATCAAAAGGTTGTGCATATGTTGGGGGGAACGTATCTGTGCACAACGATCCATATGACTCTGATTGTCTATCGTTCATAGAAATCGAGGGTGTTGTAAAGAAGTACGGATACAAGTTCGGGGATCTAATTTACTATAATGAGCTAGATAAGAGTTTGGCTAAGGGGTTGAGAATCATATCAGGAGATCCTGATGTGCTTGACATGGTGGCTGCACATGTTGGGAAGGAATTGATCATCCTCTACGTAGTTGAGTTTGAGTGTGGCCCCGAAGAGGAATTCGTAGACGATGTTGATGAAGATAGGGAGAGGCGTCGTCACCATATACTTAATTAGATTTCTGTTGTGGCTGATTATCACCATATGCTTAATTGGATTTTTGTTTGTTAACTTGTTATAAATTGGGTTGTTGAATTCTACAAAAAATTGTTTCTTGTTTACAGTTTACATTGTTAATTTTGCTCACTATTGCAGGTTTGATCTGTTGTAATGTCGGTTGATTCTTTTGCGTTTAAGGTGCACTATGGGGGAAGTTTGACAGATCAAATGGTTGTGCATATGTTGGGGGGAACGTATCTGTGAACAACGATCCATATGAATCTGATTGTCTATCGTTCTAGAAATCGAGGGTATTGTAAAGAAGTTGGGATACAAGTTCGGTGATCTAATTTACTATAATGAGCTAGATAAGAGTTTGGCTTAAGGGTTGAGAATCGTATCAGAGATCCTGATGTGCTTGACAGGGTGGGTGCACATGTTGGGATGGAATTGATCATCCTCTATATAGTTGGGTTTGAGTGTGACCCCGAAGAGGAATTCGTAGACGATGTTGATGAAGATAGGGAGAGGTGTCATATTGGCATCAGTATGAAGTGGTGGAGTGAGGCTCTAAGTAGTGATGACGACTTGTATGACGTCAATGTGGGTGATGATGATGAAATAGTTGGATCTGATGTACAAGAGGGTGGGCCTGCTGGTGATCTTTAGAGGGGTGGGGCATATCTTGATATTGGTGTGGGTGGGTAGTCTTTTGAAGAGGGTGGGCCTTCGGGTGTGGGTGGTGGGATGTCATTTGAAGAGGGTGCCCTATCGAGTGTGGGTGAGACTTCCCCAAACCAAGCTTATAATCTTATGTTTATATGGAATGAAATTTAGTAATTGTGTTGTTCTGGGTAATTACAATTCTGCAGATTATTTGTCTGACATTACGGGGTCTGATACCCTCATATCTCCAGAAGTTAATGAAGATAATGAGGACCACCCACCCCGTAGTGCCCCAGAATTCCAGGAGCGTGATTTAGGATCAGTATCCCTTGTGAAATGAATGAAATTCGTCTCTGTTGCACTATTCAGATCGGTTGTGAAAGAGGCAAATATTGCTCCGGGGAAGGATGTCCGCTTCAAGAAAAACAGCAGCGACAAGGTGGTTATGATATGTAGGACTGAGAAGTGTCCGTACAGAGTATATGATATGATGATTCCGGGTGAACGTAGTTTCGAGATCAGGGACAATAAATCAAGGCACAAGTGCCCAAGACGGTATAGGCTCTCTCAAATGAGCTTCCGGTGGATTTCCTCGAAGATGATTGATCAGATAAAGAGTTAGTCAAACATGACTATATCTGCCATATACGATGAGATCAAGCAGAGGTGGCAATGTGAAATGATGAGGACAAAATGCTATAGAGCAAAAACGAGAGCCTTCGAGGTGATATTTGGGTCTCATAAGAAACAGTATGGAAGCGTATGGGATTACTGTGCAACGCTCAGAGACATAAACCGTAGTAGCTATGTAATGGTGATGACTGACCAAATTGGTCCAGAGTTGCCACCTTTTTTTCAGTGACTGTATGTATCATTGAATGCAATGAAGAGAGGCTTCAAAGATGGTTGCAGGCCTTTAATATGCTTGGAGTGAAAGCAGAGTCAGTTTCTCGGCAAAACAGAAAGCAAACAAGAACGAAGAGAGAAGAAGCAAATGGGTTTCATTGTATTCCCCTTGTGAAGTCACCGTGACTGCAAATTTGAGCAAACCTCAAACCAAATTTGAGCAAACCTTAGTAAACCGAAAGGAATTTAGCAAACGTTGGGGGTGATGGGGGTCTTGTAGGAGAGGACAGGACAGGTTAGGTTTCAGCTGATTTGGGGGTCTCGAGTTGCTATTAGGTTGAAGGTTTTGGGGCTGCTCTACAAATTAGTAAAACGGTGCGGTGTGGACATTAGGAATAGGGAAGGAGAACGGTTTGTCGTTTTAGTCAGAGTGGGAAGTGACGTGGACAAAGGTGAGCTGACTAAGCAGAGCTGCTGACGTGGAAAGAAGTCTCGTTAGTCAATAGACGGTCAACTCATAGAAGGATCTATTATTTACAAGGGCTTAAATTCAGTTACTAAAAATGAAAAAAAAATTCTTAGTGACCAAATCGTAAAAGGGGTAAAAATCTAATGACCAAAAATGAAATTTCCCTTTATTTCAAAAACATGGGCTTGTGTTTGAGTGTTAAAATTTTGGAGAGGTTAAAATTTTAGGGTATTAGATTTTGTGAAAAAGTGAAGAGAGAGATTATTTTTAATATTTATTATAGTGAAAAGTAATGATGTGATGGGGAGAAAGAGAGATTATATTGTAATTTTTTATTGTGTTAAAATTTTAGGAATTGTAAAATTTTAGTTATCAAACATGATTTTCCTCTTTGTTACAAAAAAAAAAATCCAAATAATTTTGAATTATTATTTTTTTCTACAATGTCTATGTCTTTAATAAGTAAGCCGAGCATTAAAATATTTAATTGAAATAAAAGTATGAAATGTGGAATTATGCTTAAAATTTAGGACCTTCATACAATTTTAAGGTAGATCGAACATGGGCAATTAATGAACAAATCCTATAACATTTAAATTAGCTAGCACATTTAAGGTAGACCTTAATTAGTCTTTAGAATAAGGCTAAATTACTCCGCACATCCCTGGGGTTTGACATTTTCCCTGATTGGTCCTCAGAGTTCATTTTCCCTAAAACGATCTCTAGGGTGAGGATTCATTACCAAATAGATCTTGTTGTTAACTCATTAGATAAAAATGCACACGTGGCTAACGATTTACAAGTGAAAATTTACATCTGGATTAAAAAAAATCTCGTCCAATCATAACGTGAGACATGTCAGTAAATAAATAAAAATAAATCTAAAATTAATAAAAAAACTTAATTAATTTTTGTTTAATTTAAAAAAATAATAATAATAATCCAAAAGGATCGGGCCTCTACCGTGATGCCGGTGGAGGCCCAGATTTTTTTAATCCAGCTGTAAATTTTCATGTGTAAACCGTTAGCTACGTGTGCATTTTCATCTAATGAGTTAACGACAGGATCTATTTGGTAATGGGTCCTCACCCCAGGGATCGTTTTAGGAAAAATAGTTAGGAGTATACGCGGATTAGAGAAATCTACCTATAAACAAGAATTGGAAGCCAACACATCCCAGATCCAATAAATATTAGTAGCTCAAGAGTCAAGATTGGTGATCAACAGAGAAGCTAGCGATGGTGGACATAGAGGCTCCAACTAATTAGAATACAGACACGGATCTGAAAGTGCCCGCCATCCTTAGGAAAGCTGACAATCATCCTTTAATATTGAAGGAACATTAATTAATAAGATCAGCGCTCTGGTTCTTGTATGAATCGATTCCAAGATCATCCATGGATGATATTCTTGTACTTGGATTCGAAGACTCTCGCTTCAGATAGATCTTGTTTCTTATATACTCTCTAATAGATATGTGTCGATGTAGATAAATAGAAGCTGAGTGTTATGAGATATATATAACTATCGGATCAAAAATATATACTAAAATCATTATTTTATTGATTAAATCATTTCTTTTTTCTTTGTTTTGATTGATTAACTGTTTCGGGAGGTTGTCTACGAGATCAAGACTAGGAAGAGGAGATTTATTTGAAAAAACAAAAAAGAAGGATCCGAGGAGAGAGTGATTTTGACTGGAGTCACAGGTATCGTCCAATGTCTCGGAGAAATTTTGGTACGTTGTTAACTGCACTGAGAGGTTCACTTCTCTTCTCCCATTACCGAAAAGCCTCACAAAAGAAGAAGAGAAAGCCCAGCATACAGAAGCTATGATAAAAGAAATTAAGATGCAAGAATAGCATCATATATGGGGGGATATCCGGGGGGAAATAGAAAAAGCCTGTTAGTATAGGACAAAAAATACTTACAAACCCCAGCAAACTGTAATTTCCCCCACTGAGAAAAGGGGAAGCCTTTGGTCTGCACACGGTGACACCAGCACCAGAGATAAGCACAAGTCTTGATCACACGGGAAGCTGCCAAGCACTGGGCACTGATGGACATACACCGATAAGGAACGGACGCGTAGTGTAAGTGGAGAGCGAACCCCCACGTCATATGCATTGCCTAAAATATCTTCTTGCTATAGTGACATGATTGGA
Source organism: Myrica gale (assembly GCA_963930655.1). Classification (NCBI taxonomy): domain Eukaryota; kingdom Viridiplantae; phylum Streptophyta; class Magnoliopsida; order Fagales; family Myricaceae; genus Myrica; species Myrica gale. Next base: position 20,423,671 of record OZ005607.1, read on the forward strand.
GGAATCTAAATTTTCCTGGCAAGCTCATTACTTTTTCAAATTTTTCCAGCCTACCAAACTTGACTTCCTAAATTGGCACTTGGCCACTTGCACATAGGAGGAAGCAATGTGGTCATTGGATTCTCAGACGGTACAACTAGGAGTGGCCAAACCACCGGCGGTATCCCGTTCACTACTAAAAAAAGGACTTCCAGTGGCGGTCACTGTAGCGGCGGTCACCAAAACCGCCGCTACAAGGTGTTTTTAGCCGCGTTTTTCCGAAAGCGCGGCTAAAAATATCCTATAGCGGCGGTCACTGTAGCGAGTGGTCAGTGACCGCTGCTATAGGGGGTCTGTAGCGGCGGTCACTCCTACCTCTAGCGGCGGTCATGTAACCGCCGCTAGAAATATGGTGCCTACAGCGGCGGTCAGTGTGACCGCCGCTGTAGGCTGTACCTTTAGCAGTGTTTTTTATTTAAATGGCTGCTAAAGATATACCTATAGCAGCGGTTTTGACTTAACCGCTGCTATAGGTATATGCGAAAAAAAAATAAAAAAAAAATTATTATTTATATGTTAATAATTATTTTATTGATTAATTTAAGCCTTTTAATGCATAACTTGTAGAAGTGATTTTTCTTTCTTCTATATTGGTTCAGGATTGGAAAGAAGACAACCTAACTTGCTTCTATATTTCATGCAGCTTCCTAGTTATATGCTTTTCATTAATTTTGTTGCATATTTTTGCAATATGCTTTGGTGTTCTGTCGATGGTACTTATTTAGATAACATCATTATGATGCAGTGTTTTGTTTTGCCCTAAGTAGAAGTTATTGCCTGAAATTCTTTTTGGCATTTTTCAATGTTGGCACTTGGCTTTCCTTGATGTTGTACCTTACAGGAATTACCTCTCATATGTTGAGTTTGACAATGTGATTGCAGTACGTTGAGTGGGAATATTAAGATGTGAAATTGTTTGTTAAAGATACTAGCATAGGATACCTAGAGGGGTAACTGAACCTCAGATGATTACGATTGTTTTAAGCTTTGAGCGAACACGTCTTTCTCTTGATCAACATGTTGCTTATAATATGAACTACTTTTTGCAGGCAGAGCTCAATAAAGTGGCTGCTGAAAATGCTCAATAAAGTGACGTGAGCTTTTTCAAGTTAATGACTGATTCCTCAGAAAAAAATTAATCCTCAGAGCTGGTATTGGCTGCACACTTTAGTTGTGGAGGACAGAGTCAATGCAGATCTTGCATTATGTCCTGTGCATTTGACAACTGTTTGTGGATTGTTGGAGGCCTGTGGCCTCCATGAGGGAGGGAGAGAGAGAGAGGAAGAATTTTGAAACTGGTAATGGTGTTAGGCATTGTTGAATGATATGCACGGGAGATTCAATTTGTCTCCTTGCTTCATGGGTTTATGTGTTTTGTATGTGTTGGAGATAATGCCTAATGATACCTCATTTTTCACATTCAAAGGTTGATGTGAATGGTAAAGATGCTGCCCCATTGTACAAGTTCTTCAAGTCGAGCAAAGGTGGCCTATTTGGAGACACCTATTTCACTGCAACTGTCATAGTCTGTCACCAAATTCCATTCAGTTTTGATCGCCTGTACTCATATGTGTACTGTATACCATAATTCTGCATAAGGCTCTTTTTTAGCATTGTGTGTTCTTCTTCATTGTTGATCTTCTGTCAATTTATTGCTACTTTGTGACAAATTGCATCATACTTTCTCCAATAATTTCATGTATATCGTGGTTTAAATGAGGAAGATGGAAGAGGTTGATGTGTAAAATGAGGAAGATTTTAATTTGCCATTGTTTATTGTGTTGTATTTGAATATATTAGAAACTTGTTACTTTTTAAATTACTTGTAGAGATTATTGTATTTGTTGTAAAACGATATTAATCAATAATGAAGTATATTTTGTTTTATTATTTTTGGTCTTTAAGTTTTTACATCCAATAAATTATAATTATTAAAATAAATTTGTATTACCGATTAAAAAAGCTTATATATGAAAATATAGAAAAACATTAGAAAAAATTGTTTTCGGGTCTATAGCGGCGGTCACGACCGCCGCTAAAAAACCGCTGGTATAGGCCAAAATGACCTATACCAGCGGTTGTTTGGCCTATAGCAGCGGTCTGCTATAGGCCTTTTTTTTTGTAGTGGTTTAACCGCTACCATCGCCGCTTCCAGCACTGGTAGGCGGCCATCACTTCCCAACGGTACCATCACCTGTGAAAAATCGGGGATCTCGCCTGAAACTGCTGCAGGTAGCCAAAATATTCTTCTCTCTCTCCCTTGTCGTGTGCCTCCATCTCTCTCTCCTTCTCCCTCTCCATTGCCGTGCAGGTGCAGCCCAAACGGTAGCCACAACCACCAAGAGCGGTTACCGCTCCTTCTGCTTTGTTTTCCGTTGTCAATCAGTAGGCCAAAAAAAAAAGCCCACAAACTTGATCAAAATTTGTCTGATTTCAGACAACCTTAAAGCTTCCACCCTTTAATTATCTGCAAAATTTTAATTTGGTTTTGCCTCAGAATTTTTCTGCATTCAGAGAACCTTAAGTATTCACAGTGATCCAAATACATCCATTGTTCTCATGGAATCCTGTTTGGAAATTCGGATCCAAAGAGATGCTCACATATATTACGTACAACTGTCCAAGTTAACTGTCTCAAATTGAGAGCTTATGGAAGAGAGATTCTTTATTGTTCTCTAATTTCACTTTAATACCCGGACAGATTTATCCTTATTGAAGAGATGGAGATATATCGGCATCAGATTTTAACATAAACATGACCACGTGTTTGTTAGCCAAAATTTTGAGGTCACCTAATATAATTAAAAAATATTCTTTTCCCATCAAATTATCTATTTTTATTATAAAAAATATAAAAAAATTCATTCAAATCATCTCTCTTCACTTTTTCACTAATTTCAAGACTCTAAAATTTTAACACTCAAATATCACCTCAGACTTAAGTATATTTTCTTATTTAGAGGTTTTTTTAACTTTTTAATATCACAGACACAGTGCATTTATGCACTACTGCTTTGATTTGTGTAAAAGAAAAGGAAAGAAAATACAAAAATTAGAACATCGGAAATCCTTCCTATCTAAAAATCTCGTTTATTCTAACTTGAGTATTTAATTTACAAAAAAAAAACGTAAGAAGGGGCAAATTGAGAGTAGAACCATATACATCCCAAGCATCGTTTTAGGACAATGCGAAAGACATCTCATATCCAAATTGCACAAATATTTTGAGGGAGTCGATGGAGAACATCTTGGGTCAGGAGATGGGCTGGACTCGGTCCAAATGCATTAATCTTTACCGGCCACCTCAACCAAAACCAAACCGAAACATCTCAGAACTTTGTATCTTATATATCTTACTATCTAATTAGCAAAGTGTAGAATTTTCACAGGTTAATGACCTTGTTGTTTACCGACGTTTGATTGCCAAATTTTTGTCACTCCAAAAATTTTGGTTTGATTAAAAATTCTATAAAATAATATCTCTTCTCGTCAAATTATTATTTTTTATTATAATATTCATTTAAATATTCTCTCTCTTCACTTTTTTACTAACTTTCATAAATTATCTTCACTTTTTCACCAACATCATACCCCAAAATTTTAACAATCAAATTTTATTAGAATGGTTATTTTATTTGCTCTTTGTCTGGACCATGTTCGATCCGGTTCGATTTGGTTTGAGCAATTGTTCAAACTCATTCGCGCAAGTTAAAATATGGTACACAAACAAATCAGAGTACTCTCGAAAAAACACCTATTTATTCTCCTATAAGTGTTGTTTGGGTCTAAACTGTTGATTTTTCTCTGTCAAAGCACCTCTCCCTGAATAAAATGTGTATTCATCATTTTATTTTATTTTATTTTATTTTATTTTTCCCTATCGAGATTCCCATATCTAGCAAGTGACAGTGGATCATATTTTTTGGAAGTTGTATTAGAAACAGTTTTTGGTATTATACAAATAATTAGTAATAAAAGGACAGTTTACTCTACTAATTGTTTGTTTTATTTTTTATTGTCCAAATTACTTTTACATCTAAATGAACATCATATATAGTTGGAGAGAAAAATCTCTACTAATAAAGCAGAATATAAATTAGCTCTCTTTGTTTGTAAAATTTTGGGATGGTTAAAATTTGGGAGTGATAGAGTTGGTGAAAAAGTAAAGAGATAGATTATTTAAATGAATTTTTTATATTTTCGTGTGATGGAGTTAGTGAAAAAAATGAAGATATAGATAATTTTTTGTAGTTATTTTATTATGACTAAAATTTTAGAGTGACCAAAATTTTTTAAAACAAACCCGATTAAGTCTTTTTTTTCACCTTGGACGAATAGGCATTTTTTTAAATTAAAAAAAACAACTTCACCAATATGTGTTGATCAAGGCTCCAACCTAAAAATGATATCTTATATGTGCAAAATCAAATCAATAGATTTATTTCCAGAAAATTGGGAAAAGAAAAAAAATTATGTGAAATTATTATTCGACTTGCATAATTAAGCTTCAAAGTCCGAATTTAGCTTGACTTTGTGATTAGCATAGTCTTCCTTATCTTCAGCTTTTGCTTTCGCTTCTCTTTCTAGGAAGAAACTCCGAAAGCGCACAGCCTTGTCATTTTTCTTGTGGAAAAACCAAAAAGAAGGCTGAATTTTGGGACATGGTGGAAAAATGGTTGGCTTCAGGTTTATTGGGGCTGCCCGCCAGCCCAATGCCTGACCGCACTTGTTTCGGGCATGGTCGGGTTGGGTATTTTTATGAAAAACCTTTTGCGGTACCTTGTATAGTGGATAAGAACCGAACATCACGTCGAATGGGCAGGAGGACGAGGCCTTAGCACTTCAAACACGAGCGACCCATAAATCCGAACTCAGAGAGGAATTCACATGGTGTTTGTATTTAAAATTTGGGAAATTAACAATTTAGTCCTTAAATTTTGGGTCTCTAGGCAAAGACGCAAACATATGGGTTTTACTTATGTGCTAAGAGCAGCAACATAAGTAAAACCCATATGGTGCATGGGTTTTACTGCTGTTGGTTGCTGCTGTTGTGTTTTGGTTTTTGTTGTGTTTGTCTGTGTTGGTTTTGTTTTGTGGTCTGTGTTGTTTTGTTTTCGGCCCCTGCGTGGGCTTGTCTGATTCCTTGTGGATCTTTTGCTGCCCTTGTTGGGCTTACTGTACCGGGTTGTGGTGCATATTTGCTGGCTAGCTTAGGTCCTGGTAGTTTAGCTACCGTGTCCGGTCACCGCTCACACTGCCTAGCATGGAGCATATAGTGACTTTTCCGATCCTGTTTTGGATCTCGCCGGCGTGTTCGCCTGGTTAGTGTATTTCGGTTCCTTGTTTGGAACTTGACCTAGAAAAAAAATACTTATGTGCTAAGAAATGGCTATAGAAAGTGGACATGTCCACCATACAAAAAGCGTTTTGAGGAATATGAATAGCAAAGCGTTTTCAAACAAAGCACGCTGTAAAAAGGAGCTCCTCTGGCAAGAATAGCTGTAGAATAAATATCAATTCAAGAACGGACGCACAAAGAGTGGCTAGCTTTTACAAGGATGGTACAATTCATACGTTAAGTAACCTTTAAATAATAATAATAATAATAATAATAATAATAACAAAAAGCAAGCTTTCAGACATGAGACATCCAAATTCAAGCTTTTCCCTTACTCCTACTTCTCCTATGAACTTTCCGAAGTCGAACCACTACTCTAAGCATATGGACGACAGACTGACGGAAGAGTGTTTTAGTCAAAAAAATAAAACTCAATGACTAAAAATTTGAAGTTTGAAACTGAAGGACTAAAATGAAAAAGTGTCTAAAACCTAGGGACTAAACTGTAATTTCTCTTAAAATTTTGGGCACTCTAAAATTTTAGCAATAATAAAATAACTACACAAAATTACTAATATTTAAAAGTCACTTTGAGCTCTCTAACTATCAATACAATTTCAAATAAAAGTTTAAACTATCAATCTTGACACATTGAGCCCTCCAACTTTCACAATTAATTATCACCAAAATCAGAGGGTCAAAATCGTGTCACGTGGCGCAAATTTAATCGTGAGATCTTTTTTAGGGGCTCAAATTGATGGAATTTAGTAGTTTGTGGATTCAATGTGTCAAAGGTGGTAGTTTAGACATTTTATTTGAAATTGTATTGGTAGTTAGGGGGCTCAAATTGATGTTTCCCAATTAAAATATAGAAATAAATAGGGTTCCAATTCAACATGAGATTTATATTTCCTTGCCTTCAAGAAAGAAGGGTCCTGAGCCCTCTGTTTGGTTGCCAAGAAACCTGAAGAAAAAAGAAAAACAGAAGCAAGAGTCATGATTTACCACAAGGTTAGTGACCATTCAATATCTGTTTGTCGAGAAGGGTGGCCTTTACTATTCCCTACTGTCTTTTTAGGCTCTATTGAGTTCCAAATTCTGTTTGCTCCGAAACTTTAAACAATATTCGTGATTCCCGGTACCTTTGGTTTTCATCGTCTGTCCTTCTCAAGAAGGTTCTTTTGGTTCTCGATTTTATGATTCGGTTTGGTATATGAGGATTGCAATTTTGAATTTGTGGCATTATTTTAACGTGACGTTGTTGAATTATCTTTAAGGGGTTTGTATATTTTCCACAAAACTCGGGTCTTAGTCTTCATTTTTCATCTTATTTCCAATTATCTTTTATGTTTGGTTGCTGAGAAATGGTTGGAAAGGGAAAGAAAGTTAAATCATGCTAAAGTAATTCCTATGATTTTGCAGTGAAGCATGAGTCCTGTACAAACAAAAGGTATTTGTCTTAGTTTAGTCAAAACCAAAAGGTTGTTTTCTTTTAAATTTGGGTTAATGGGAAATGGGATTTGCTTGGATTTCTCATACTCATCGAATCTATACATAACCCCGACGATTTTACCTCTTTTCATGGTCGGGTCGGGTTTTGAAATATGAACCCTAGAAAAATCAGGTTTGTGTTTGCATCTCTAACCTAAAATTAAATCATTCAAAAGAACCTAACCTCAACTGTTTTAGCTTTTTTCAAGGTTGGGCTTTGAAACACGAACCTAAGAAAAAATAGGTTTGTTTTTTCGTCTCTAACCTGAAACTAAAGCATTCAAAGGGACCTACAAGGTGTTTTTAGCGGCGGTTTTAGTCAACCGCGGCTAAATGGGGTCTATAGCCGCGGCTACAGACCCAATTTAGCAGCGGTCTCTATAGCGGCGGTCAATGACTGCCGCTATAGAAAGAGGGTCTACAGCGGCGGTCAACGTGACCGCTGCTGAATCTCGTACCTGTAGCAGCGGTTTTAATACAAACCGCTGCTACAGGTATACCTATAGCGGCGGTCTTTGTAGTGACCGCCGCTATAGATATAATTTTTAAAAAATGAAAACAATTAGAAAAATAAAATTTTATGTGTTATTTAAGGTTAAAAATTGTTTTATTGACTATTTATTCCTTTTTATACATACTTTTATTTTGTCACATGTTTTAAAAAAATTTTAAGAGACCTACTTAATAAAATATGAAATTAGAGAGAGTGTTATGAATATTGAAGTTGTTATATAGAATTGGGGCACTTTTCGCATATGTGTCGGTTTTTTGGTCATAACTTTGGCTACAAGTATCCGATTCGCGCCCATGACCCCAATTTGGAAAGCTCTTTTCGGCGCGCACATCGTGGGCACCCAGCTATGCTTCGGTGCGCCTCGTTTTGAGCCCTAAATCCGCTGTTTTCTCTCTCAAAAACCTATTTTTAGTTATGATTTTCTTTCCTTTACCATTTAGGAATTATTTTTGAACCCGATTTGGGTCATATTTTGCATATTTATTGATTAAATCTAAGTAGTTTAGAAAACATATTATCATATTTTGCATATATATTTTTGAATAATTAGTAATATAATACTATTTAATTAGGACATTATTTAAAGAAAATAGAATGTAAAGAATGTACATAACTATGTATTTATTTAATATTGAGTATAAATATTTTTATATACTATTACAATTTACAACTGATTTTAATTTACTAAAAACACATAACTACAAAATATAACTTATTATTAAAAAAATTTGAAAAACTACAAATTTAAAAAAAAAAGCTTTGAAAGCCTCTGCTCCCCCCCCCCCCCCCCCCCCCCCAATTTCCTTTCCCCTCCCTTCCCGCCCAGCCCCGAATTCCCCCTCTCCCCGCTCCCTCTCCCTCTAAGTCTCCCTTTGAAAAATCTCTCACTCTATCTCTCCCGCTCCCTCTCCCTCTCCCTCCGGCTCTCAGCCTCTCTCTGACTCCCTCTCAGTTCCTCCTCCGGCGACCGGAAGCCCACCGGCAACCGACCTCTCTCTCTCAGTAGCCACTAGCCTCTCTTTCTCTCTCTCAGCTCCTCCCGCTGAAATTCCACCGGAGCAGAACGTCATTGCCAGTCGGACCCCACCAAGAATAAAAATCCGAGGGTTTCCGCACTTCAACTCCTTTCAAAGCCCCCAAGAAACCCTAAGAGCTCTTCGGTCTTGGAGGCGCCTCTGTGCAAATCTTTGTTTCCAGTGGGGTATGCCCTGATCAAACAAAGATATTTTCTCATGTTGTTGCATTCGAGTTAGATATACTCTATAATTTCTGTTTTTGTTTTCGTTTCGTTTTTGGCGTAGTTGCTTCTTTCGTCTTACTGGTATTTGCTTAGTTGTTTACTTTACTACGGCTTTTCTGTTTGTTTCTTTGCTCTTGAACTTTTCAATAGACAGGTGTACGTTCTACAGATCTCAGGGGAATAAATCATGCTGTAAATCATGATCTCATAAATGCTTACTGGTTTTGAGACCTGTTTGACTGAGAGAGCTTGATTCCAACTTCAGAAAGGGCTGGCTGAATCTTGTGGTTTGCAGTTGGTAACAAGAGGTTGATATTATACTCTTCTTTTTCTAGGCAAATAAATACTTGTATTCAAAAAGACACACGGGAGATGGGCTCCAAAGGACAATGCAATAAACCAGATCAGACCATACCAGGTTGATATTATGCACACTACTTATGGCGCACACATGTTGGCTGCATATCACTCTGGTTTTGTCATTTCTATAATGTGGTGTTGCATTACTCACTCAAGATCAGTCCTTTTGTTTTTGTCCCGTTTTTCTTTGTTCATAGCAAATGTTTCTTTCTCTCTTCAATTTTAATTCCCCCTAGATGTGGTTTTAAAACTGCAGAAGAAGTTGCGTATTTTCACCATTGGATAGGAGCTGAAACCAAGGCACAGAGGTGATTACTGTTTTTGAAATTTCAGTTTTGTTATGCCTGAAATGTGTAGCTTGATTAGTCTATTACCTTGGGGTTCTCGATATGGACTTTTCTACTTCCCTAAAATTACTTACCAGATTGATTTTTTTTTTTTCTGCTATTAGTACATTCAAATTGGTTATTGATGAGGTTTGATGTCGCAGGCTTTTGTATTATGATGTGGCTTTTGAGGAGGGGCCATTAGCTTCCTAGGCGAATATGTTGACTCATGACTCTAGAAATGCATATGAGGCAGAAGTAAGATTTGTTTTTCTTTCCATTTGCTTTCCTTTTCTTTCGTGTTTGCTCTTAAGTGGTTGATTTTTTGTTATCTGTTATGCAGTCAAAGCAATTCAGATAAAGGATAGCCTTGCATGTTCAAGGCAATGTAATGGGAATGAAATGAAATTGAATTTGGTGCAGGCTATTTTCTTTTCGATTACCAGTTGGTGTGACAGTAAACTGCAAGACTATCATCTGCATTACAGTTGACTTATTTTTCTTGGATACTTTCAAGTTATTAATCACCTGAACTTTATAAATCATGATCCTGTTTTCAAAAATATTTGTTTTCATCATGAGATTATTGTTTCAGAAACCTCATAACTTTGCAAAGATAATGGAATTGGTGTCAGCAGTTGGACTTCTTACCGCTGGTGACCGCCGGTGGTTCCTCGTCCGCAATAGGAATGCTAATATAGAAAAGAGAAATCGAGCTAGGCAACAGTATTCCCAAGCACTTGAATTGCCGGATATTTCACTGAGGCGGAAGGTAACTATTGTAGAGTTTGTCTGGAAAAAGTAAAGATTTAATCATAAAGTGGAGATGCAAGAGTTGGTCAAGGACTCCAGGAACACTTGTTCATGGTAATCAACCTGATGATAGCAACCTGACCATTGGCCGTGTCACAGCTGGTATAGAAACTGCAAATAGACTTGAATTTTTCCATTTGCGTCGTAGTAGTAAGGCATCGAAAACCTTATTCAGGCATACAAATTGCAGATTTTTCTTTCTGTGGTAGTTCATGTTCACTGTTTGGGGGAAAAAGTATTTCTATTGGGTTCCATTGTGGAATCTTTTGGCCACTGCTTCATATATTATGCAGAGATCATGTCTTGATTATTATATAGTGATTGCTTGTCTTATGGTGTCTCCGAGAAATCTGTAGGAGAAGATTGTAGGTTTCTACATTTTGTCTGCATAGTTTTACTTTTTGTTCTGTTTTTTGGTGTTCTTCCATTTGTTTATCCTTTATTCTTATAGCATGTTGGTGTTCGTGATGAGAAAGGGAATCCTGTTATAAAGGATTTTTACAGCAGTCCTCTTACTGCAAGGTATGCATTTTACCTTTTATAAGTCTGATTGCGAAGTGTTAGTTGGTAATGATATGGAAGAGGTCCACCATTCTCTTGCTAAATTTGAGAGCATCCATCTACACTGGATCTGTTGACCAAGGCTCCTCAATGGAGCGGTTCAAGCTTCCAATGCCAAGTGAGAAAGAAACCTTGACAATTAGAAAGATGGAGAATGAAGCTCTGCTATCTGCCAAAAGTGAGGCTCCTACTGATTCAGAGATCAAACAAGAGCGGCCACCTCGGAAAAGAAGATGGATAAGTAACTAAATTTGAGATGAAGGGACCTGCATTGTTGTTGCTGCATTGCTCTTGTGGTATTGAAGGAAGTCGTGGCATCTTTTATAAATGGCTTCTGTTGTGGTCTTTGAGATGGCCATGTACCTTTGCAATAGTTATATCATCTTGTAACCATGATGCCACCGTATAAGGTAGACTTCTGCTATTATGTGTAAATACTGATGAATGTAACTCTTTGGTTTGACAACCTCTTTCATGATTGTGATGAATGGCTAGTTTGAGCGAATGGAATGTTTTTGCAGCTGATTAAAAAGGACAATGAGAAAATGAAGAAGAAAATTTAGTGATTTAGAAATGCTGGCCTAAAAAAAATAAATAAATAAAAAACCTGTAGCGGCGGTCACTGACAGCCTCTACAGGTCAGTTCAGTGACCTATAGCGGCGGTCACTGACCGCCGCTATAGGTGTTCAACTTTTTTAAAACCGTTAAAAAAAAATTCGAAAAAAAGGTCTATAGCCGCGACCGCCGCTAGCTGACCGCCGCTATAGGCTTAGGGTCTTCACCAGCGGTCGCGAAAACCGCCGCTAGAACCTATCCCGACGGAGCTATAGCGGCGGTCGCGACCGCTGCTAAAAAACCGCTGTTATAGCCTATAGCAACGGTTTTTTGACCTATAGCGGCGGTTTGCGACCGCCGCTATAGGTCGGTTTTTTTGTAGTGAGCCTCAAAAAAGACGAGAAAGTCCAGCATGCAAAAGCTATGATAAAAGAATAATAGATACGATTCTTTGAGCAGTTGTTGAGTTTAGATGCCGATTCCACAAAATAGATACCTATGACTCCATTCAAGTTCACTCTCTCCTCACATCTTTCTTTTACACAATTCCAGCAATTCCTTTTACTCTTCTACTGCAAAATTCAAAACAATTAAAAAAATAAACAATTTCTGCTGCATACAATTCGAACTACTTCAAACTCTATTAGAACCACGGGACAATCAATTCGAACTTGTTTGAACAACTGTTATGCAAAACACGAGAACAGCCCAACACTATAAAAACAGTTGAAAAATCCATCAATTTTACAACATAGGAAAACATGCAATATGAGTTCTTCATCTTATTTGAATTGTTTATGAAGATGCAATCTAAAATATTAAAATCATCATCTTATATGCTCTCTGCCTGGACCATGTTCGAACTCATTCGATTGGTCTGAGTAATAGTTCGAACTCATTCGCACAAGTTCAAATATGGCATACAAAAATATATCAGAGTACTCTCAAAAAACACATATATATTCCCTTCTGAATGTTGTTTGGGTCTAAACTATTAATTTTTTTACTGCCAAATTAGGTCTTCATGAATAGTGTACATTCATCCTTTTTTTCCCTATCCACATTCTCACCTCTAGCAAGTGATATTGGAAGTTGTATTAGAAACTGTTTTTGGTATTATACAATATATAATTAGTAATAAAAGGATAGTTTATTGATCTACTAATTGTTTGTTTCAGTTTTTTATTGTCCAAATTACTTTTACATCTAAATGGACATCATATAAATTTTCTCCTAATAAAGCACAATATATTAGCTCTCTTAAATTAAATTAAATCTTTTCTTTTCACCATGGAAGAATATGCATTTTTTTTAAAAAAAAAAACTTCACCAATCTGTGTTGGTCGAGGCTCCAACTAAAAATGATATCTGATTTGTGCAAATAAATCAATAGATTTAGTTATAGTCCAAAATATTTGAGGTTCAAGTTTCATTCGCATCAAATTTCTTAACTCTAATAGCACTTACAACACTAGCAAAAAGATAATTAATTTGAATTCTCCAGCCAACTGGGAAAAGAAACAACAAAAAACAAAAGTTCATGTGAAAGTACAAAGGATTAAGAGACGCACATCACGTGGAAATGAGTAAGAGGACGAGGCCTTAATCACTTCAACAACGAGCCGACCCATTTATCGGAACCCAAAAATGAATTAAAATAGAGGAATAATTAAATCAAGTGTTGTATCTGCATTATTTTATTATTTTTCGATAATTATATTCAGAGTGAACGTTTGCTACTCAAATTCGAGGTTCCACTAACCTTCTTATTGAAAAATGAGAGATGAGAGAAAGATTCTTCAGGCCCATCCCCACTGACCGACTTCTTCCCTATATTCTAACAGAGTGCTAATAGCTAACACCCCTCCTAGAAATACGGGACCCATTTGATAATAAATTGGGTATCCAAAACTAACCAACGTCATACAGCCCACTAACAACTATAGCCCAATAACAGCACCAAAATGAATGCTCCAATAAGCCCCCACAAATCCCAGCCCATTCCAATGACAAGCAGTATCCCAGCTTATCACTTGTCCCCCAGCTGTCTTCAATCTCTCGAACATTCTGTCGACGTGTTCTGTCTTCGTGTCTCACATCTCTGTCTCTTTGAGCTTTGAAATACGCCGTCATCTTCAAACCTTAATCCACCACGATATACTCTAATCCACCACAATCTTCCTTCTCCCTTGGTCTTGTGACACGATTCAACGTGAGATTTATATTTCCTTGCCTTCAAGAAAGACGGGGTCCTGAGCCCTCTGTTTGGTTGCCGAGAAACCTGAAGGATAAGAGAAATAGAGGCAAGAGTCCTGATTTACCACAAGGTTAGTGCCCATTCAATATCCGTATGCCGAGAAGGGTGACCTTTATTATTTCCTACTGTTGTTTTAGGCTCTATCGAGTTCAGAAATCTGTTTGCTCCGAAACTTTAAACATTGGTGATTCGTCATACCTTTGGTTTTCATCGTTTGTCCTTCTCAAGAAGGTTCTTTGGGTTCTGGATTTTATAATTCGGTTTGGTATTTGAGGACTGCAATTTTGAATTTGTGGGCACTGTTTTAGCGTTGCCTTATTGGATTAAATTTAAAGTGGCTTTTATATTTTCCACGAAACTTGGGTCTTAGTCTTCATTTTTCATCTTGTTTCCAATTATCTTTTATGTTTGGTTGCTAAGAAATGGTTGGAAAGGAAAAGGGAGTTAAATCTAGAATGGTATGGTAAGGTAATTCCTATGTTTCTGCAGTGAAGGATGAGTCTTCTACAAACAAAAGGTATTTTTCTTAGTTTAGTCAGAACCAAAAGGTTGTTTTCATTTGGATTTGGGTTAATGTGGAATGGGATTTGCTTTGAAAATTCATAGTATTTGCTGAATTTTATTGCTCTAATTTGCCTCTAGGTTCTTTGATTTCCAGACTGATCGAATCTATATGGTACTTCTTATATAATGGTATTTTGAGTAACCTCGCTTCCATTTAATCCATTTGGTCGGGAAAAGTTTTATCTTCATGCTAGGCTAGTTGGTGGTTCATGGTTGGGTGTTGTTTACCTTTGAAATCCTCTTGTTGCACTTCTATATACACGTTCGTGCATAGGGCTCAATTTGGTTTTTTTGAGTTTTGAAAGGCATACAGGCAATTCCAATGGATAGTCATATAGAAGGAAGTTCCCATAGAAAACCTTGCTTGAAGAATACCGTTCAAAGTGGTTCTTGCTTGATACATCATCATATTATCTTTGTCATGCTGCCAATTCCTTGCTATTATTAGGAGCTGTTCTGTATTTCGTATATGCTTTTTTCAGATCCCCTAAATGATCAAAATTTATTCTCCTGGAAGTGAAGCTTGATGCAACGTTCTGCATCTTCTATTTCTAACCCTTGCAAGTGACTTCCTATCTGTAGGATTTCTGGTGCATTGATTTCCAATGCATAGGATTTTAGACTTCGGATGCCAATGAATAAGATGCTCAGTCATTCTATATGTTGTTTGTTAAAAGGGAGACCACTAGGATTTGACAACATCAAGGAAATCCTGTGCCCAAAGCTTGCTAGAATTCGTCTCTTTCTGGTACTTTTGCCTCAAACAAACCTTTAGCTTCATCCTGGATTCCTTTCTCTGTTGCATAATCTTCATATGCTTCCTTCATGATTCTCAACCGAACTGATCTTTTGATGCAACACCAATCCGGTCAAGGTAGCCATTATTAATGAGGCAATCACGGTATCCACAATGTTGATACATACATAAGATGACTATGCACTGGCGGGACTTCCTCATTGGCACCTGTTAAACAAGAACGATTAGCTAAATTCATTTTGTTTTGTTTGCTAACGTGTAGAATGTGCATCTTGTTGATTAATTTCTTTATTTGTGTTTGTAGCCGTGGCTTGGCATGGGAAATCGGCCTGTGAAGCAACAAGAAAGGGAAGAGGTACTATTGAAGGTTGTGCCTCCTCTGGATCATGCATATGTTCGGTGGCTTGCTCGGGATATTGCAAGGATTCATGGCTTTACTCCAAGAAATCCCCGTGTTGTAGAGCCGCCAGAACATTATAAGGAATACATGCACTTGAATGGGTGGTTGGACGTGAACTTGGGTGATCCTGATTTGGCCCATTTATTCAAGTGAATAATCTTGTACTTATCAAAAAATATAACAGTTCAGATTTAGTTCCAACTTTGACACCCATTACTTGTTGCTTGGGATTGGTATCCAATAGGGGTCAAGATAGATCTTGAATTCGGATATGGCCTGGCAAAATTTGAAGAACAATGTTATTTTGCTTGGTCCAAATTGATTTAGAGGAATGTGTTCTGATAAGTTTCTGAACATCATCACTTATTGTTTTGTGAGAAGGTTATCTTCATTGTTAAAGTCTATCCTTACCCAAAGACTGAAGGCAAAAAGTATGTATCTGATTGCCTTGTGATCTTGTAGAAGATTGAGAAAACCTCTTAAGATAAGTCACTGAGTTAACTCCGCCACTCTTCCAAGTGGCAAAAATGTAGAATCCAACTCCAAGCATAATGTCCTACACATCTGTGGCTGAGAAGGGGCAATTTGAAGTTTTTTTTTTGCTTCACAACATTTACCGAGCTCCATCTAGAACTTTATCCCTATCACAATACTAATTTTATCAGTTAACATTCTCAATCATCTGAGTAACTAATTATGCAAACACAATTTGTTTAACGGCTAAGATACTACAAAATGATAAGAATTTCAATCTTGGCTAGAATTAAACATAACGATAAGAATTCTCTGCAATTTTTTAATTAAATTGTAAGGTACAATTCGAATATAAATAAACATAATAAATTAACTTTATTATAGATTTTATGCTACTCGAAACTTTTACGAAAGATTCTGATCCACTACAAAATCTCACTAGTTGCAGAAGTACAAGAAGAATACAAATCTTGAAGACTTCAAGAAGCCCAGTCCAGTAGAGTTCGCCCGAGTGGTTGGTTTGTGCGGGTGGACCAAACGCTTCGCAGACTGAGAAATTACGCGTCACGGCATCCACTTAATAAAAGGCGCGCATTGCCGATTCGAACCACCTTAATTGCATTTGTTGTGACCGCAAAAAACCAAAACCTTATTTCTCACGTCATGTCAACGCGTCTGATACCCTACCCCCAAATCTGTCTGCAGCCTAAGCTCTCAACGAACCATTCTCGTAACAAACTACAAAGGCCAACATGATGATTTCATTTGTTTAAATAGACACAAATTTAGGAGTTCAAATTATATCCATTCTTTTTTATTGATACGGATGGAGTTGTCTTCAGATAAATGTAAAGTAAATAAAAAATTATCCATATTCTTTCTAATTTGTTGTTTGAATTGATTGGTCTAATTCTGAAAAAGATAGACACAACGATCATTGAATGTTATATGATCTATATTGTTCAATAATTAATATTGACAACATTAAATATTCGGGGCGTTTGTTTCCCGATTTTTTCAATCCTCAACATTTCCAAACAATTATAAAATAATATTTCTCTTCTCATTAAATTATAAAATAATATTATACTATTCAATTAAATCTTCTCTCTCTTCACTTTTCCATAAAATATTATACTTTTTCACAAACCTCAATACCCAAAATTTCCAAAACTCCAATATTTCTACAAACAAACACCACCATTGTATGACAAAAAAGAATGTGTCTATCTCTATCCGAATTAGATGGTCTAATTCGGATAACAAATTAGAGAAGATCTTAATGCAAAAAAATAAACTCTCCAATTCTAAACAACCACTCCAATTTTTCTCTGGCCATTAACTTTGGCCATTGATCTCTCGGATTATCAATTTTTTACAAGTTATCTCTTAAGTCGAGATCTAAAAATTGAAATAGATTAAAGAGTTAATGTCGTGTGGCACAATACCAACAATTACATATTATATTAGAAAGAAATTTGTTTAGGGTTAATACTTTAAAAGTCAAATTATAAATGAGGTAGCAATTGTAAATTAATAAGTGTAGTTCTTTTTTTCATAAAAAAGGGTTCCGATTTGCACATAATATAATATTATGTAATTACAAGCAGGATGATAATTATTGAAGACCCTCAAATTTCTATAAATTACCTTCAAAATTGTTAACCAAGGGATGGTAAGTTTTCCGGTGAAAGGGTGGGCCAGAAATTTTGCGTCTTCTTTTCCCATTTCAGTGAACATTCCTTGGTTAAAAATAAATAAGGGATACGCGTAATATTTTAGTCTAAAGTATAACATATATAATTTACTTGAACGTTTATTTTATAATTTATATTTTGTATGAATGTTTATATTTATTCGTAATTTATGATAAATAATAGAAAAATTGCAATCCAATGAGTTTGAGAATGATGTTTCAGTACCCACCCTTATTTTCGTGTTTCATGTTCTCAATAAAGTATAGTTTCCAATTATTTTAGACTCCTTAAATAAATTAAGAGATTATTTGAAATGGTTATCAGGGATTATATTTTTTTCTAAACAGGATGATATGATTTTTGTGAAGGACTAGAAGAGTGCACAAGAGCCTGCCACATAGGATTATAGCCATACCGAAGCAGTTAGTCGGAGACACTCAGCGACGCGCTCGTTTCGATTTTTTTAAATCTACCTAATTTTCTTAATTATTTTTTGTCAATTTGACAGTAAATTTTATAAATGCTTCCCTCCACATCTATATCCGAACCAAATTTCCTCCTCCCTGCCCTTTGTTTCCCTCGTTTTCTGCTATCTTTCTCTCTCCCGCTTTTTTATTTTCGCCCCAAACGCCCAGTAAGATCTCCGTACTTCCTCCTTCCCCCCAGCCAATTCTGCCTTCAAGTAATCCCATCCGTTTCCCCTCAATTGCCTTCAATTCCTCATAATCTAAGTACTGTCTTTTTACCTCTGTCTCCCTCTCTCTGAACCCCCAGACCGCGAAGCCCACTAGCCTCGATCTCTCTTTTTGCCTCCATGTTGGGTCCGCGAACTGCGACCCCGTCGGAGCAGCCTCCGCCCGAGCAGATCATGGAGCAGCAGCCGCTGAGGCGGCAGCTGCCGTTCTCGCCTTTCAAGCCGCCGTTCGGCGCTCCAGCAGACTACCACCGCTTCGCTGATCCTCCCCGTGGCACCGCTGATCACCAGGCTGAGGCCATCGTCGTAAAGTCTCCTGTGAGTTTTACTTTAGTTTGTTTCTTTTCTTATAGTAATAAAATTTGTGCCTTTTGCGTTTATAGAGTTTGTGATTGGAGTACTCTTGGGGATCTGCTTGGCGAGTGAACGGGATGGGTTGTTGAGCTTTGGATTTTGTGGAATGAGTGATAGGAAGGAGTTTTCCGGTCGGATTTGTTGAAATTGAGGAACAAGTTTCTTGCTTTCTTTTAGTGGAGTGGGATTTAAGGTCTATTTATGTGTGAACCTTAGCTCGTTTTGGCAGTTCTTTTTCCTTGCTTTGTGAGGTTGGTGACTGGTTGGATCTGCATGGTTCTTTGATTGACTTCATTACTTCCTTAATCAATAGAGTTCAGTCTCTCTCTCTCTCTCTCTCTCTCTCTCTCTCTCTGTTTGTGGTTGGGGGTGGGGGCTTTGGTTTTCAGAACAGTTGACCATGTGCATTTGGTGGTTGCTGTGTTTATTTGTTTGTCATTTGTTTGGGACTATGATTCAGATTGTGATCAACCACGCATTGGATAATGAATGCTTTCTTTTCCTGGAAGATGTTTGATTCATTTTGCAAGTTATCAATAAAGCACATTAGAATGGAAGTTATTAATGCTTTTCTTAATGATGAGATATTGGCTAACGCTTACTTACTGATTTGGTTGGGCTTTATTTATGTTCAACTTCCTGCTTTATATTTCTGCGACAAGTTTCCCATTTCAAGTTTCTATAGTCTTTCTTAGCGTCTGTTAGAAATTATGACTATAATTTATTGAAATACTTCAGCCATGAGTGGTATAAATTTTTGGGTATCCTCGTACATAACTGCAATGTTAAGCCAATTTCCTGTAGTGGAGAAATTGAATCTGTAACAAACATCTTATCTCTTATATCAGGAATCTTTGTTGATGATGAACTGCTGTGCTCTTTGAACCTTTGCTAAAACTCTCATTTACATTATTTATTTAAGTCGTCTATCTTTCCTTTTTTGGGTCTTTAATCTGAAGTCATTGCCATTCACATTCACAAACATAAATGAAGGCACGGCAGGGCCATGAAGAAATCCTCCTGCAAAAAATGAGAGATATCTTTTGAGCATCTTGTATCTTTATTACAGAAATTGGCTTATGGGAATGAGATTACAGCAAAAGCTCTCTTTTTTGGAGATTTTACTTGGGTCTTAGATACTCAAATATGTCGGCCTCTCCAAGCTTATTGCAATTCAAATTTTCTGTAATGGTGGTCTCAACTAAAAACACGCATGAAAATTGATTGCAATTGTGATTAATACCCTTAGAGGTGCAACTATTGTGTACAAGAATAAAAAAGATGATCTCTTATTTCAATTTAGGTAAGAAGCTGAGATTTGTTTCTCCTAAAGGTTCTTTGGCATTAAACATTCCATTTGTTGTAATAAGGAGATTGGACCTTTGGACTAACTTTGAAAGGTGACACCAAGTTCAGCTAAATAGGACCTTAATAATCTCTTAGATTTGTTTTTTTAAATGTTTGACCTTCATAGGGCTCTTGGATCTCGTTTTCTCTATTTATTTTTGTTTTCAGGCCAGAAACTTTATTATCCTCGAGTCTTAATACATATTTGCTTTTATTGAACCTATATTTTTTGGGAAGCTTGAAACTTTGTACATCTGAGGAGTTGGAGTTTCTCATCAGTGACTAAGGCAGTCTGTTTTGGAAAGTTTATAACTTTGTCACATTAAATGTATGTGATTCTTCCTTTTGATGTTTAAGTAATGTCTTGAAGGTGCAGTCTATATGCTTACAATTACTTGACACGAACCTGATATTTTTCATGACACCCTAGATTTTGTGGATTTGAGGTAGTGATCAACATGGGTTGAGTCTCACATGAGGCCTATACTAGGTTGATCGAGGATATATAAGCAATCATGAGAGTCTCAGTAGTGACTTGCCTTTTTGAGGTATCATGCGGATGTGACCAGTGTATTTTTGGCCATGTCAAGGATTTCGGGATCAATGTAGTAATTCTATGAGAATAGGCACACTGGAACATGGTACGAGCCTTGGGGAGATGTTAAGACATTGAGTAAAGGGGATTGTGATTTTTTTGATTTTGTGGATTATGAAGTTGTTGACAAGTATGCTAAGTCCTATATTGGATCTACCCTAGACCAATCTGTGCTATATGGGCAATCATAAAAAATTATAATTGTGATGGATCCTTTTAAGATCTTGGGTAGATGTGGATATCATGTTCACAAGCCTTGAGGCTTATGCCTTTGGACTTGGGAGCATTTCAAGAGGATGTTGCTCAGGTCCAACTTGCTTGAAATCCTTGTTCTTCGATTATAGTCTCTTGGTATACTTGGCTTATACACTCATTACACGAGGTTTGCAGCATGTTCTTGCCTTGCACCTCAAGCCTCTTGCATGTAACATGTGAAGAGGAAAATTTGAATCTTAGCACTTACCTTTTGAAATTTTGTTTCCTTTTGGTGTTCATCAATGGGAAAGCATATAGCCACCCACACAAAGAGAAAAAATACGGTCTGTTTAATCCTCTTTTAAGGCCTCTTACAAAATGCCAAACGATGTGTGTAATAATAATAAGTGCACTTAGTTTGGAGAGAAGGGAGTTGGAGGAGGGCTAAACTGTTTAAGTAAAATATGCAGCTTGAAAGAAGAGAGATGATTTAGAAACATATGGTACCATCCTTTGCCTTTTAAAACTTTTCTTAAATAACAATATCCTTGGGCTAGGTATCATGATGTTTGAGGTACAGAAGTCTGATGCTTGTGGAGTTTGGTTGGGAGAACCTTTTAGTGTACGTGCTGTGTCAGGGTCATTATTGCTGGTGACTGTCAATTAATCATTCCATTATTTTTTGTCACCTCATTTATGAGTTTACCACTGAGATCTCAGCTACATAATAACTTCTGATTTTTAGTATAAAGATTTATGGAGAATGAGGAGCTATTACAACCAGTGATGTTTCTGTTCTCATATCCAGCTATTCATGGGCTTAGTGAATCTTCTCAGTTGATGAGCTGGAAACAGCTAACTTTTCTTACAATTTGCATTATTCAGCCTCTTGAAAATGAGCTTGGTTGTCAATTCCTTGATTATTTCCCAGCTAGCAAGTTTTATCTTGAATGAAGCCTTGAATTCTTGCATTTATTTGTAGTCTGAGTGAATTTGGTTGCATATGTTGGCAATTTTTAATATTTAAGAAAGCTATTGGTGTTTTTCAGCAATTAAAGCGGAAGAGTGACAGGGCAGATTATGAAGTTGATTCTAGCAATAGAACAACGGGTCCTGGGTTCACTCAAGTAGGTAACAGTGCACTTCAGACACCTGTATCAGTAAAAGGGGGAAAGGCAAATAAAACATCACGGGTTACCAAGTGTAGTAAATCTGGGCCTCAAACTCCAGTCTCAAATGTTGGTTAGTATAAAACCTTGTTGAGTATGCTTCCATATTGACATTCCTGGTATTTATCTCGGTATTTGTTGGCGGATGCAAGTCAAAGGATATGTAGATGCATTAGAATTCTCTCAATTAGTGTAAAATTCTCTTTTGTCCTCATGTGTCCCAGCAGAAAGCATACATTACTGCAAATCTTTCTGTAAATTTTACAGGTTCTCCTTTCGGCAATAATCTCACTCCAGCTGGTCCTTGTCGTTATGACAGCTCGCTTGGTACCTGAATTACTATTTATTTCTTTTTTGCTTATTATATATGTTATCTTTCATTATTTTTAATGAAAGCATGCCTCATTTTTTATAGTCTCTGTTTGTGGAACAGAGCAAGTTCTTGTTTGAGAGTGACAACAATCTCCTATAATTCTCATTCAGGTCTCTTGACAAAAAAGTTTATCAATCTGATCAAACATGCTGAAGATGGTATTCTTGATCTAAATAAAGCCGCTGAAACTTTGGAGGTGACCATTATTCTGTCTGGTTACACATATCAGTTCTTGTAAAGTACCATTACTTGAAGATTTCTGCTACAGGTTCAAAAGAGGAGGATATATGATATAACTAATGTCCTTGAAGGAATTGGTCTCATAGAAAAGAAACTCAAAAACAGAATCCAGTGGAAGTATGGAAATCTTTTCGCCTCTTATGAAAGTTTGGTCTCAATATTAAGTTAATTATATTGTGAAGACCGATTATTGACTGCAACTGAGAATTCATTCTGTTTGGCTGACTGTTTGATTAGGGGGCTTGATGTCTCAAGGCCAGGGGAGGTGGATGAAAACTATTCCAGTCTACAGGTATATGGAATAGAGAAATTGTCTATTGGCATGCATGTCACGGTTGCTCAGGCTCTGAATAAATCTTTTAGGAATATTTGTGTGTATGTACTCGTTGGTTTTGTTTTGTTTGGTTCAATTGTTTCTTTTGAGGGTGTTAATTTACAAATATGCTATTTGATTGGAGAGAGCATTTTTAGCTTCCACGTGTAGGCATTATGAACATAACTAGTGGTTGAATATTCTGAAGGTTTAGGATTTCACCTCATTTGTTTCTTAATTTAATCTTTAGGCAGAAGTTGAAAACCTTTCCATTGAAGAGCGCAGATTAGATAACGAAATAAGGTAACTAGCTATTCCCTTCCTAGTGCTGCTCTATTACATGGGTTTTTATCAATCCAACCATTGATGTGCTGAGGCTTCTAATCTTTTTCGCAGAGAAATGCAAGAACAATTAAGGAACCTCAGTGAAGATGAGAACAACCAAAAGTAAATTTTCTCCTTTCAACTCTGCCAAGTTCCATTCACTTCTGTTGTGAACTTTTGGGGTCCATAAGTGGAAATCATTTTAGCCGGCTCTTATCTACCCTTTGTGCTGTGTTAGGTGGCTTTTTGTCACTGAGGACGACATCAAGGGCTTACCCTGCTTTGAGGTTTCTTTTTATTAATGTTCTAATATATACTTGGGTTTTTTTTTGGCCACCTTCCATTTCCTGAAATAAAATTCTGCTATTAGCTGTTAACTAAATTTATTTACTGACTGGTCCTACCAGAATGAAACGCTAATAGCAATTAAAGCTCCACACGGTACCACCCTGGAAGTCCCAGATCCTGATGAGGTAATTTAGTAATAGACAAGATTGATAAAAGGTCATTTGTATTTTTACTTCCCATTTCTCAGTTCAACTTTTCTAATTCGTACCAGGCTGTTGACTATCCACAGAGGAGGTATAAGATGGTCCTTAGAAGCACAATGGGTCCCGTAGACGTTTACCTTGTCAGGTATTGTTTATTCTAATTTGTTGTAAGATCATTTCATTTTCTGTAGTCATTATTCGCCTTCTCAGTCACAAGATGAAGGCACAATCCTAATGATGATTGAATATTTTAGAAGTCAGATAATCTGACTCTCTCTCTCTCTCTCTCTTTATTCTCTTACCACCCATCATTCTAGTCAATTTGAAGAAAAGTTTGAGGAGATGAATGGCGTTGAAGTACCTCCAACCTTACCATCAAGTTCAGAATTTAATGAGAACCCAGCAATGGCGATGGTCACTGAGGAGAGCAGAGGAAAGGAGATTGAAACCCACGAAGAAGATGCTCATGGAATGTGCTCAGATCTTAATGCTGCGCAGGACTTTGTGAGTGGGATCATGAAGATTGTTCCTTCAGATGTCGATGTAAGTATGGTTCTTCATATTTCAAGGATTCAATCTCTTATAAATGTTTTTATTCTGTTTAGTGCAGATAAAAAAATGATTATGAACAGAATCAACACTCTTGATTGGAAAATATATTTTCTAAAGTGAAAGATTAAATCAAGTGACTGAAGAATGCATAGGTTTCAGAATGTGAGAATGTTACCTGAAATGAGTTCTTTTCGGGTATTTTGCCTATCGCCCATAATTTAATAATAGGCAAAAGAAAAAAAGGAAAAAAAAAATATCTGACTTGGTGGACAAATAGTTGGTCCAATCATGCTGAAGTATGTTTTTGTTCTTCAGATAAAAGGGACTGAGTAACAGTTGCTTCTGTTTTATTATTCAGATTGATGCAGATTACTGGCTCTTATCAGAGGCTGATGATGTGAGCATCACAGACATTTGGAGATCAGAACGTATCCTCAAAAATATTTCTGCCCTCTTTTTTCTCTTCAAGTTATCTTACATCTGCCCTGTCTTTTCTTTTTTGGGTCAACATTTACTGTGTCTTAAGATCTTTGCAGCGAGTTCTGAATTCCTTGATTCTATATGGTAAGCTGGGGTAGAATGGAATGACTTTGGTGCAACATTTCATGACGACTATACAATGGCTAACGTTGTTACACCACCGCCCCAAACTCCACCATCCAATCCAACCGAAGCGCTTCCTGCTCCTCCTCCTGCTAACCCTTCTAGGATTTGATACCTAAAACGTAGTCTGCTCACGAATTTAATTGCGCATAAAGGAGCTTGGTCTTTTGATGTGGACCAATAATGTCCAACCACTTGCAGGAGCTCCTGGGAGAAAAAGTTGTGGAAGCTATAGGATGGAAGATGTAGGTTGCAGTTTCGTTGTACAGTTACGTACTTAGTGTAGGTAGTCTATGTCATCATGTGGTAAATAAAACAGGAAAAAACAAGAGAAGGATACGGATTTTTGTACAATTGTGCATATTAATTACAATTCTTGTATTTATTGCTACTGCTTAGCTTGACCTCTTCTTTAACTTGTGCAAGTAACTAAGAGACCCCCCATAAAATAGTTGTAATTCTTCATAGAACTACTCTACCCGCAATGGACAAATGGAGCATGTCAAGATCATTTGCTTGCATAATCAGGAGTAGGGAGGAGAAACGATTATAATTAATATCGAATATTGCTTTTGCATTGAAGAGAAAAATTGTACTATTTTTACATGTAAAACATGATCTAGCAGTGCTGGGGAAATACAAGAAGAGGCTATTTCTCCTTTTCAACCTTCTTTCCAATCCAACTGGCAACAATGGGAGTCAGAGCTACCGTTGGAGGAAATCGTATGGGAGATGCGGCCTTGTGTGCAGCGTATGCCAAAGCAAAAGTGCCCACTTTCTCCCCAGCCTCATTAGTCGATATTCCCACCTGAAAAATACAGTACAACGAAAGCCATAAATCTTTGGAGACAGTTCGCATGCCGATGATGATTAGTAAACAGAAATCGAAGAGAGCCAGAAAATTGAGATAGAGATTTAACGTGGTTCTGCAATATGCCGATGTCTACAAGAGAGTGCGGCCAAAATAATTTTACTATCCCAAAAGTTAGTGTTAAGCTTTTAGTTTGAGTGGTCTCTATATGCTATATTATGAAATGAGCCCACTAGAAGACTCTTCAAAGTGTTTATCTCCCCAACAAAAGGTGTTTATCTCTCTAACACAAGACTTACATAGAGGCTGTAACATCAACACTTACCCTTTGGAGCAAAGCTTGGACATCAATCCCAGCGCTAATCAGTGCATAGCAGAGTGAGAAAGAGATCAACGAGAGAGTAATGGAGGTGGCCAAGTATGCTCCTCCATACTTTGCAAGCAACTCTTTAGCTTGACTACCCTTTGATTTGTTTTCCTCGACACCTTCGGTTCCTTCCTCTTTCGAGCTGAATATCTGTAGACATCCATTAGATTGCTTAAGAATTGAGACTCCCTTCTGAAAGTATTAACGTACAACATCCAGAGAAAGTGTCTTTAGCTTCACCAAGATTTCCTACCAAATGGCTAAATAGAGGAGGAATCCAATTGAAGGTAAGAATTTATTTGCATTGATGCCAATAATATCAGTTACTTCCACTGTTCTAGTGTAAACCTCAGCTTTTGAATATTTTCTACTACCGCCAAGATCAGCACCACAGCTCCACCCGGGCTCACGGCCCAGATTTTGCAGCAACCGCCGCACCCTCCTACTCATTGGGCCTGCTAATTGCTAGTGTTTAAAATAGCCTTCGTCCATGCAGTGTCCTAGTTAGCATTAGGGCAAAGCCCCAACATAATAAGTGTTAATTCGGAGTTAATTTTCCCATGGAATTGCCAAAGATAAATTCCTCCACTGGACTGAGCAACATAAGGTAGTTAGGCCAGATGCTACTTCTGGGAAAGAGTATAAGTACGACAAAAAATACATCGATCTTACTTCTATTTCCTTCTTTATTTTTTCCCTCCAATTCCAGGGGAAACAGGAACAGATGTTTTTGTTAAATTAATTACATCATCTATGCCCATGACTTCATTCAAGTCATCTTTTCCATCTATCTTATACAAACAGAGGAAATTGGAAACTGATGACGCAAATAAGAGGAAACGAAGCAGCATTAGGAGTACCAACATAGCGAACGGCTAATTCGTTTTAGAGGCTCAGAAACAAGCGAAACAAAATAAATGGAGACAAAACAGAAATGGGAACGGAACCTTCCAGAGACCAGCCTCAAGGCCATAATTCTTCGTAATTTCCTCAGCAGAAGCAGTAGAAGATGGCGGAGACGAAGATGTGCTTTTATTCTCCTCCGTTTTTTCTTTGAGAGCTGTGACTCTGAAGCGCTTCAAATTGGATTTGGACGGTGGAATTGAAGCGAGACAGTAGCTTCTGAGCCGTCCGTTATTGAGAAGAGAAGCTGCATACGCACTAGAAAGCGCTGGCAGACCCGTTGCCATTATTAGCCAATTATAAGAGGATTTTCTATCTACTCAAACATGGATATAAAGGAAAATATCTCGGAAAACCCAACACAGGAAGGAGAAGATTATATGCCAAGCAAGCAAAAGCGAAGGTAGCAAACGATGGAGTACAAGTTTACTCACAAAAAAACAAAACGACGCAGTACAACAAGCAAGTTACAAGAGACGATGAGGCAAAAATAAAGGACAGTTTTTCTTTTCTTTTTGTCTTCTCTCTGTTTTTTTTGTTGTTCTTTACATTTCACTCTTCAACTACTTGGAGTGTACACTTTGCACATTCTGCCCCTAATTTGAATCAAAACTGAGATTTTTTGTTAATAAAATTCAACTACCAATTATGTACACTTTGCACATTTTAAGTATAATTTAGATCAAAATTGAGACTTTTTGTCAATAAAATGATGACTTTTTTTTTCTACGATTAAACTGTTCTTATCAGTTTAATAAAATGATGACTTTGTTTGTGCAATTTTTTCACTCATAATATTTTGTGCAAGGTGAAACCAAAAATCTTAGTTTATACCTTAAGGAATTATTTGTACTTGGAGAAATTTGAACCCGAGACCTCGGATAAGCAAATTCCTAAACTCCAAGTCTTGACCACCTAAGCCAACCCCTTTAGGTTAAGAGGAAAAAATTTTACGGAGTTTAATGGGATGTTCATTTTATAAAAAAAATGGTAAGATTTTTAAGATTTTTGATAGAACTGTGAATATATATGCAGATTGGAGTTTTAAAGGTTTTGTGTAAAAATTGGTGAAAATTTTAAAAATATTTAATTTTTATTAGAGTTTGTAAAAATGTATAGAGAAATGATTTGTTATAATTTTGTAATAAAAAAATATTGAAGTTTGATGAAAATGTATCGAGAGAAAAGATTTATTATAATTTTTTTCTGAAAAGTTATTAAAGTTTGTGTGAAAAATTGTTGAAATTTATATTAAAGGTACTATGTTTGTATAGGATTTTTAGATAACTTGGATGTTTGTTTTGTGAAATTATTGTATTGATTGTATTTTAGAATATTAAGGCAAAACCAACATACACATAAACGAGATTTATGGAGCAGGTGAGGTCAATTTGGTCACTGTGGTGCCTCGAAAGCTGTGGTGAAGAAAAGGGACAAGATGCAACACAAAACACCGCCACATTTACCTTCAACAAATATGGTGACCGTCTAGTAGGCGTGGACAGGAAGATTTCCACCTCGATATCTTGACTTTTTAGGAACTGTTTGGCTTAAAACTATTTCTTTTAATGGACATTTTAATTAAAATAAGTTAACGGATAAAAATATTATTAATTTGCACAAAGGACCTTAATCTCTTCGTATATGATTAGGGTTCCTACTAGCTAAGACCTGAGAGATTTACGGTTATTTATTTCCTATGTGCATAACTTTGACAATATCAAACTTCTTATACATGTTTAAGTCCGAAACATATATATTATGTTGGGTCGAGTGTATTATAATAAGACATAAATAAATGTCCAACTATGTAAAATGATGAAATTTAGTAGTTTGTAAGTTCAATGTGTCAAAGGTGATAGTTTATATTTATATTCGAAAGTTTATTGGTAATTAGAGGTCTCAAATTGATGTAATAATAACCAATCTAAATTTTCTCGATATCGATATATGATGCTAAACCGAGACCGAGATAGAGTGAGATCGAGAGGGCTGCCCCTTTGTTGGCTCTTTAAGACAAAAGCACTCATAGGAATGGTTCTAATTCTCATGTTCCTAGTCTCGTGAGAGCCTCCCCTTCCCCATCCCTTAATCGTCCTTTTCTTGTTGAAAGAGTGAAATTATAATCTCAATTTTTAGAAGAGAGATGAAGAGTTCGAATCTAATAATTATTTAAAGAAAACAAATGACAACAAGTGTGTTTGAACCATTCCCGTATTGTTCAAAGCATAAAATATTTCTACAAACTTTTTCTTTATAATCTCACTTTTGGAAGGCTGCGTTTGTGGTGTAAAATTTTACACTCTCTAAAATTTTAACACAATAAAAATATTACAATATAATCTTTCTTTCCCCTATCAAATCATTATTTTTCACTACAAAAAATATAAAAAATTACCTCTCTTGACTTTTTCACTAAACCCAATACCTAAAATTTTAACAACACTAAAATTTTACAAAACAAACCCACCCGAAGAGAGACTAAGAGTACAAATCTAATAATTATTTAAAGAAAACAAATCACAATACGTATTTAGTTAGTATTTGGAAATTATTATCATAAAAAAAAAGATTATTTCATCGAAGATTTGATGGAGGGGAAATTTTTTTTTTCTATTATTATTTTAGATTTGCAAAAACAGTACCTCTAATGCCTCTGCATTTTCCTAGAGGAATATACTTGCTCCCTTACCTCTCTTTGCAGGCGCGGCAGGTAGCTACCCTTTGGATGTTGCAGGATCATGAGAGGCCTCAGGAAAGTTTGGTCCATTTGAGGACGCTGGCCTGACAGCCTGCAGGCCCAAACAAATAAACTTGATCCAACGGGCTTTGTAATTACTTCTGCACTTTTGACTCTTCCTTTGGGCTTGGGTATTGTGGGCGAAGCTTCTTTGGTGGGCTGGTCAGGCCTGTCCTCATTCAGTAACTTCACACCGTTTATTGGCCAACTCCCACCGGCCACCCTATTCAGCAGAGCTGTCGCCGGAACAAACCCTTACAGAAAAGTAAGCGGGCGTGACATATATGCAAAGGTTTTTTCCTCTTTCTTTTTTTCTGTTTCATCTGGGCAGCATAAATGGGTGAAACTTTTTCCAGGCGGGGTGACCAGCCCACGGCCTTCAAAATTCTGAAATTTTCCATGTTCTAAACAAAGCTAGCAACCAGTGAAAATGTCTTCTTTAAAAAAGTTGGAACTTTTTATTAAGCTTCCGTTTGTTTCGTTGTATTGTTATTTTTGTAAAGCATTTTTTACTTATTTTTCGGTGTTTGGATGCTCCATGAAAACGCGATCAATGAAAACTAGATTCGGTAAAACGTAAAATATGACCTACTTTCCGGAAAGTGGATTCCAGAAAGTGGATTCCTTTTCAAAAGTGATGAAACTTAATTCTCAGCCTCTCCGATCTCATTCGACCGTTCTCCAAAAACACAAAAGACCACTCTTCTCTCACGGTAGCTAGAAGGCTCTCACATTCTCTACCATGACTAGTCCTTTCTCTCTCTTTTTTTTTTTTTTCTAAATAAACGTGAAATTTTCATTCCACCTGAGAAATTACACCAAGAGTGCTGAATACAGACAAGCCTGGAAGGCTGGTTACAAGGCACAGGAGCAGAAAGCCCATAACAGCAAATTTAAGGGCCCGAAGGGCCATACATCGAATGGCCTCAAAGGCCTGAATCCAATTAGCCATATAAGCTCCATACAAGTGGGCCAAAAGGCCCATAGGTTTAATAGGGGTCCAAGAACCCAAAGCAATCTCCGCCACAACCGGCGGAGCCCAACACCAGAGGAAAGATGCAGCAATCACCGTGCTCCCACTTCCCCGAAGACCCATCCACACCAGCACAGCCAAAAGGGAAGACATCTGGAGGAACCATAAACTGACCCGGCACTGCAACATAGATCTAGCAAGACACGGCCATTCCAAAAGAGATCTAGTGTTACTGACCAGCCACTGCAACAACACAGCCAAGAGATCCTTCTCGACAAAAACGAGTTGAATCAAAAAACTAAAACATAACAAAACAAAGACAGAACACACAACCAACAGCCCCTGGATTGAGCCAAGGCCAGAGAAAACAGGAAAAACAACACCACAAACAGCCCAAACACAACAAGCTTAGCACAGGAGAGTGAGATCCACGCGCGCCCACACGCGCGTGTGGAGCATCACGCGCTGGCGTACCAGCTCCGGGAGGGTGGATAGATGACCGCTGGGAGAGACGAAGCATTGCCGAGCCGAGCGTGGCAACAAAAGGCCTCCAATCCGACGAGATCTAAGCAAGAGAGAAAGCAAAATGGGGCTGCCAAAAGAGAAAAAAGGAAAAGGAGAACGGAAGGCCAAGGGGCCAAAGGAGAGGGGGGAGAGGAAGAGGAAAGGGAGCGACGGGAGGAGCGCTTGCTCCTCCCGTCGCCGAAGATAGCCAAGAGGAGGAGGGGTCAGGCGCAGAAATGAAATTTCTAGAGAGAGGGCAGACGCTCTCTCTCTAGAATACGCGTAAAGGGTAGGAGGTAGCATTCTATCCTTATGCTTTGAGAGAGGGCAGACGCTATCGACTAGTCCTTTCTCTCACTCTCTTAAACATTTCCTTTCGGAGCTCTCCCAATCTCACTCTCTAGGAGATGTTTGGGAGCTAAAATGTTCGGCTCCTAAAATTTTGACCCCAATAAAATAATACCTTAAAATTATCTCTCTCTATCAAATCATCATTTTTCACTCCAAATAAATATAAAAAATTCATTCAAATTATCTCTCTCATTTCTTTTTCACCAACTCCACCACTCTAACATTTTTACCACCCAACATTTTAACAATCAAACACATATGTGCATCTAAAGGAAATGCATCTCCGTTTCTTCCTATTTTGAACCGTTCTAGCTCTCAACATTTAGGGGAGTGAGCACATATCAGTTCTCAACAGTGGGTTGCCGTCTAGATCTAGACCCTTGGTATAACAAATAAGGTTGTGCCTCAGTTTCTATCTTATTGTGTTAGCTGGAAAGCAAGGTGTTTGTAGAAATGCCTCGTCTAAGTTCCAATTCATTTCATTAGCCTGTTGGCAATGCTATCTTAGTTGCTTGTATTTCAAATAAAGTTTGATATCTGGGTACCATTGGGTTGGCTGTAAATTTGGCTGCAATGAAATAAAATCGTTAATTTCTCTCGGCCACAGCGCCCACACTCAAAACTCAAAAGACAAAATTTCCCGATAAACAAACAGTTAAAAAACAGAGGTGCTTCTGCTCTTCTTTATTACTCTTTCATTTCTAGGCTTTATAGCTTCTGTATATTCCTCTAGTGGCTTTAGATTTTGGATAATTCTCCCATTTCAGGTGCCGAATCGGTTCCTCTATACTCCATTTCCTTTGCGTCACTGTTTGTTTGTTTGCTTATAAAACTTAGAAAAATGTCTGGATGCTTGGGATCTTATGCCACTTGCAAGTTCGGGGGTTGCCGCGGTCATTGGAAATTGAGAGTTGGCTTTTCTTTTCTTACGATTACTCGTCCATCAAACAGAACGATAAATTCACAAAAAAAAAAATTGAATTTTAATGTTGTTTGCAGTGTTATTCGCATACTCCAAATCTTCTACCCGTAGGGTTCTGTTCAATGCTTGCTTAGTAGAGATGCTTGATGCTCTCTCTGTGCTTTGGTTCTTACCATATTGCTTTGATGGATTGTGGAGAAAGTTTAAACTTTAAACAAGTTGCATTAGTGATCTTAATGTCTTATAGATTTCAACTGTTCTTTCTTTCTTACGACAATTTCCTTACCACAAAAGATTTTTTTTTCCTATCCTTGAACTATGTCATTTGCTACATGAATAGTGAAGGTGCCATTGCTGGATCTGTTAATTGCTTTTACAGACATGTCGAATTCGATCTGATTAAAAGTTTTATCAATATTGTTGATGCTTAGAGGATTAGGTTGAGAGGAAAGCACTTAAATTTGTATTTTTCCTTATTTGGGGCATGAGTGGATAAGACCTTTAATCTTTCACGGTGCAACAAACGAAGATGAATTAAGTTGTTGATTTCATGGTATATTATTAGAGTTCCCCTTTTTTTACAAAACCCAAAAGGTATTCTTATTTTGTATGCAGTTCACTGTTGATGTTGTTAGGTTTGATCTTGTAATGAAGATGAGGGTTTTCATGAGCTTATGCTTTCGTCAGTTTTTGATTATTTGATGGCTAATCAGATTGTTGTCCGAGCATTTGTAAAGAAAAGTGTCAACCTTCGAAGACATTGGTTTGGTTGGAGAATTTCTTCAACTAGAGTTCCGGACATTGAAATGTTTAGGAGTTAATTACAGATTTTAAAAATACTCGTGTAATCTCTTTTATTTGTGATTTAACTAGTTTACTATTCCTATAATACTTTATTGGATAGTATGCGTTGAGCAGGAATTTGAAAGCTCATTTTAGAGCCCTACTTAGTACGTGTCTATGTTATTTCTTATCTTTTTGAGTTCTAATTCATGGCATAGGATGCATGAATTCTCTTTATGGAGAGAAAAATTTACTTGAAAAAAATCTCACGTAGCAATCCATTTACAAAAAAAAAATAGAATTGAAAGCAGAAAAAGTTGCAATTTACTTGAAATTTCAATAAATGACTGATTTTTTATTTTATTTCAAATTAATGTTAAGAATTAAATTTATGAATCATATAAGATTAAGGAAAATGCAACTTGAGCCAAACATTGAAAAATATTTTTTAGAAAATATATTTAAGATAACAACCCAACAACAAAAATTATAATACTTTACTGAAACTCAATGCATTGGAAACTGCTTTACAGGAAAAAAAAGTGTTTTACAATGAAACAAACGGACCCTAAGTTAGAGTTGGAGCCATTTATAAGCTTGATTTTCGGATGCTAACTCATGAAATAGGAAATTCCCATTTATTGATCCATGTCGAAAAGTGAGTCCTTATGGACACAGCTATTCCAAAATCTTAACCCATTTTGGGGTTACAGCTGATCATGTACTGACTACTGCCAAGCTCATTAACCAAAACGTTTAGCTAATCGTTCCGTTTAATTTGATTTGATGTTTTTTTTTTGCTATCTAAGGTTCAAATTTAAACATCAACTATCTGATATATTTTCCATCATTCCACGTGTGTTTTAAAGGGTAAAATACAGTAAGGGATAATGTTATAGTTCGGCTCTAAGTATGCGGCAAAATCAATCTCGTCAGTAACTTTCGAAAATGATCAATGTACTCTCTCTATTCAAACAAACTGTAAAGTCTGGAAAATATGTAAAATGATAAATAAAAATTTGAGAAATAAATTAAAAATAAATAGATTACTAAAATAGAGTTTCAATAGTTTTATTTAAAAAATATATATTTTTATTTTTTTAATGAAAATTTAAATATTTTTAGTAATTTTGTCTTGGAAGGGCATTTTAGTCATTGTCATTTTGTATATTTTTTCATCTGACTTAAATTTGGACGGTGGGCGTACATGATGATTTTCAAAAGTTAGATGACTTAAATCATCATTTTCATAGTTAAGGGGTGAGATTGATTTTGCCCCATACTTAAGAGACGAACTATGACATTACCTTATACTATAGACTCTCATGAACTACCACTCCAGTATCTAATCCACCCCCAAACTATTAATTTAGATGACATACCAGCTACCTAAAACCATCTTTCTATGTTGCGTTGCTCCCCTTATCACATTGACCATTATGTCAAATGAGTTCCGTGAGAAGTATTGTAAATTTGAAGGTATATTTTGATATTGAAGTGGTAGTTCGTGGAGGTTTATCCTATATATCTCCTTAGGTACTCACAACACGAGTCACGTGTGATGGAATCAATAGCTGGTGGAGGTTATTGCATTTTATGTTATATTAAAATTAGCAAAACAGGGATACTGATGATTATTAATTAGGCCGACAATTATGGAAATTGGGAATACAAATAATTAATTAATCCGAAATCCTCTACAAAAAGGAATTTTCCAAACATAAATGTAATCCAATAATTTCTGCATGCAGAGGACGCCGCAATTATATGGAGTACGAAACTTCCTAAAAAAAGTTACCCATTGGATTAGAAACACTACAAAAAAAAAGACTTTTAGTGAAGAAATTCTCGGTGATGAAATGAATTGCGTCACTAAAAAAGGCTTTTTTGTGACGAAACTTTTGTTCGTCATCAATTTCGTCACTAAAAGTTGTTTCTGTGATGAAATAAAATTTTTGTCACTAAAAGGTAATGCTTTGGTGACGAAAACGTTCGTCACTCCACGATCGATCGGTTATATGACGATCGGTCGGTCTTTTGTGAAGAGAAACTCCGTCACAACATGTGAAATCTTTTGGCGACAACTTTAAATCGTCACGCTTAATGATTGATCACTGATTATTCCACGATCGATCGGTGTCGAATCGACACCTGTTGAAAAGTGATGATCGATCGTTTCCTCCTGACGTTGGAAAATGCTAGTCGTCGATCGATTGTGGAAGCGTAACCGTCACTGTTTTCGAATTCATGATTGATCGTCACAATGAGCGGTCGATCGGGCCTTCAAACGAATGGGAGTTCGCCACGTGTAAGACAATAAGCGATCGATCGTTGCCGCCTGACGTTGGAAAATGCAAAACGTCGATCGATCGTGGAAGCGTATCCGTCATTTTTTCGAATCACGATGGATCGTGAGAATGCTCGGTCGATCGATCCTGAAAGCGAATGAGAGTTCGGCACGTGTAAAAATGAGCGATCGATCGTCTAAATGAATAACGATCGATCGTAGAAAATGATGAACGATTATATGAAACCGGCGAGCCATTTTTACCGGTTACCTCTCATGAATATTCTCAAATCCTCTCAAACTTCACGAACCATTTCGTTCAGCATTGCCTTCCAAAGTACGCGGAATCACTTCCTGTTATCATCTACATCAAAGGTACGTAGTTATATTAATTTTTAAGAGATATTAAGCTGTTTTAAATGAGGTTTTACTTTACGTTTTTTTAATTTGCTATATCTTTCATTTAGGTCCATAAATTGTATTAATTTTTGTATTAATGTGTATTTATGGCAAAAGAATTGTTTAGGGATCATTTGGGGCTGATTTTGAGAGTCTTTTGACGTTTTTTGTAATTTTTGTGTTTTCTTATAAACACCGACTGATCGCATTTAACCGCGATCGATCGTGTTTTAGATGGTGAGTCAAACGATTGATCGTCACTAAAATACGATCAATCACTTAATGTTATTTAGTGACCGATCTATACAGTATGTACCGATTGATCTCTGTAATTGACGATTGATCGTCTATGTTACCGATTGATCGCATTTAACCGCGATTGATCGATGTAGACGGTGAGGTGAACGATTGATCGTCTAAAATAGACGATCAATCGTATATTGTTATTTAGCGACCGATCGATACTGTATGTACCGATGAATCGGTAGATGAAACGGTGAGTTTCAAATTTAATGACGATCGATCACTGTAAGTGACGATCGATCGTTAGTTGATGCTGTACTTTTAAAACCCCAAAAGTACACCATTTTGTGGCATTGGATCACCATGTTGTTGTATCTTTTTAATATTTTAATTACATTATTGTGATTATTTATTAACGCATATTTATATACAATTTTTGCAGCGTTCATAAAATGTCAGCAGCTAAGCGTGCACGCACAACGAGGGCCGGGACTGGATCGTCGTCCAACGATCAGGAGCCCGCTGATTCGTTGATGACTGTAGAGAGGCGGATGGAGTACCTGAGGGGGTGACCGGTAGCAAAAGAGCGTCTAGTGATGCTATCTGATTTTGACAATTTGTTGTACGAGGAGCACACCCTCTTCTAGTTGTTCGAGTACCAGGGATTCCTTCACCAGCTATCGTGGGTGGATGGTTTCTGTGTCGACTCCCTCGTGCACGAATTTTTTTATGCGCTCATCTCGGTAGCCAAAGCACTTGAGGTGCAGATGGAGGTGCGAGGAGTACAGTTCATGTTCTCGGCAGACGTCATTGCCGGTTTCCTGCACTGCCCTCGGTCTAGGACTTCCTGCTTCCCACTGGTTTCTTTGACGGATGAGCAGAGGACATCAGAGCAGGACTTATGGACGCTAATGACGGGGAAGACCTCTGCAGTGGTTGGCAGCATAATCAAGCAGAGTGAGTTCAGTGTGTTTTGGCGGATTTTGCACCTTATCTGGACGACGAACGTCGATGGCCGAACTCATTCTACCGAGTGCACGTTCTCGAGAGCTCAGTGCATGCTCTTACTGGGTCAGCAGGCGTTGCTAGATTTTCCAATGTACATGTTCGAGCTGATTATGGATGAGGCTTGGGGAATTAAGGAATATAGTCTCCCATACGGCGTGTTTCTAACTCAGTTCCTCATTCCTCGGGGTGTTATGATCACTGCTGAGGATACTCGTAAGGGGGTTAAGAGCGCGCTGAACAGGAGCATGGGGCATTGACTCGATGGTTTTCTCGTAGAGCAGCAGCGGCCGCAGAGGTGGCAACACGACCTTCTACATCAGCGTCAGAGGTACCTCTCGAGCCGAGAGCACCTACAGTGCCCCCTCCCTGGGTGGCCCAGCTATTTTCGGACCTCGACAGTCGTGTCAGCGTGACTGTGAAGGCTGCTCTACAACCTCTTGAGAGGCAGGTGCAGTCGTTAGAGGAGGAGGTGAAAGATCTCCGGACCGCCTTCAATGGGGAGTGCACTGTGACAATGCTACACAACAAGTTGGTCGTGGCTCATATGTCAGACGTCAGCGAGCAGTTGGAAGACATTAAAAAGACTCTGGATAATTTCAAGACGGAGGCAGACCCACCTATTATTTCCGGAGATATTCCTGATAACTTGGACACTTTCTGCGATGCTATTGCACGTTGATGTGGTTTTATTTTATTTTTTTATCTATTTCGGACATACATTTAGATTTCTGGTTTTAGTTATATATTTGAGACATTTGTGTTTATCTATTAAAATGTAGTAACTTTGATTACATTTTAATTGTTTTTTATTTGTATATCATGACATATACACTTATATATGTAAAATGACCAATATACCCTTTGGTCGGCGAAAGTAACGAAATAAGTAGTCGATCAAATAAGTAATATAAGAATGTAATAACGTGACCAATATTACTATTTATTAATTATATAATGTGAGTTTAAATGATTAGAAATATAAAAATATATAATTTGTGACCAATATTATTATTTTTGTATTAAGATGACATTTGTAGTAATTTAATTTTAATAATTAAGTCATTTGTTAGGGAAAATTCTGTTTTTTTGATAATTAGGTCACCGATCGATCGCTACTAAAAGATACTGATGGATTGTTAGAATGAAATGTATGCGTTGTCGTTTTATACAGACATGACAATCGATCGTTCTTTTGAGACGATTCATCGACGCAGCACGTCGCATAATGGGTCACTTACCGATCGATCGTGTCGAAATGGTGTCGTTTAATATTTTACTACCGATGGATCGTTTGTATGTCATGCATGCGTCGTCGTTTTATACATCTGTAACAATCGATCTCTGGTATGTAGCGATCCGTCGGTATTATCCGTCGTCGTTTTGGTCTTATATACGATCGATCGCTACTTCCTTCGATCAATCGTTACATTTTATCTTCATTTTATTGAATAATATTGTTTAAATGATTATAAATATAAAAATATATATTAACAAAGTGTGTTACAATATATTTAGATTACATAACAATATATCACGTACATATAATTCATATTTAGGAAAGAATGTATAAGTTGTACATGTTGCATTATAGATGAGGAGTGCACTTGTTAGTATGAGTTAAGTATTAAGATGTTAGAAACTAGTGACATAACGCTTATTTAACACATGATTACAAGTCATAAGAATGAATTATGTATTAAGATGACATTATTAATAATTTAATTTTAATAATTAAGTCATTTTTTGGGTAAAATCTGGTTTTTTTATAATTAGGTCTTCGATTGATCGCATAATGCGATCGATCGGGCCATAACGATGTCTTTTAATATTTTGCTACTGATGGATCGTTAGTTTATAATGCATGCGTCGTCGTTTTAAAGAGATAGGATGATCGATCGCGCATGTTACTGACACAACTATCGATCGCTCCTTTTACACGATCCATCGGTGAAATTTGAGATGGATTTTCATGCCGACGAGGCGATCGATCGGTGTATAACGGTGTCGTTCAATATTTTGCTACTGACGGATCGTTATTAAGTAATGCATACGTCGTCGTATTATACTTAGAGGACGATCGATCGCGCAATTTTACACGATCCATCAGTGAAATTTGAGCGGAATTTTTGACGCTGACGAGGCGATCAATCATATACACTGATCGATCGACGTATATCGAGCTTGAAATGCGAGAATGTGCAAAGGCCGTGGGTGAAAGGCAAAAATACACCCACGACAAGGAGAAGAGGAGAGTCGCGGAAGCTCCATACTTGGCCACAAAAATTTGCCCAAAACACCGTGCTTTCAGTTGTGAGAGTTTTTAGAAGAGCTTAAGGTTAAGCCCAAGTTCAAATTCATTAGATTTTTAACTGGGTGAATATTGGAAAATTTGGGCGACATTTATAAGATTTTGGTGTGAAATTGGTTCGTTTTGGTCTACGTTTCGTGCAAGAGGTAATGGAATCAACATACACTACGATTTATGAATGATTTGGTTGATTATTTGATGTTTTTAATATTTTTCCATTTGTGGGTATTGTGGAATGGATTTGTGATGATTAAAGCTTATTAGAGTATTATTAATATGTATATTAGAATTAGAATTGCATAAGGATGATTTGTGAGTGTTTTGGGCTTGGATTTGAGTGTGGAGAGGCCTGAAAAGTTGTGTTTTCGATCTGGGTTTGTCACGATCGATCCTCTGTTTCTGACGATTGATCGTCTGTTAGATGGTGGTATTGCCGATTGATCTTCTATGTGATCACGATGGATCTTTCGTTAGTTGGAGGTTAGGCGATCGATCGTCTATTTTTAGACGATCCATCGGTATTGAACACCAATCGATTGTCTATAGTAACGATCGATCGCGTGTTTTGGTCAGATCGCTGCATTATGATTTTTTGAGTGTTTGTTTTTATAATTGATACATGTGTAGTATTTGAGCTATATATTGAATGTTTGATTATTGAAGTGCTTGAGTTCTGAAAATAAATCATGGAGGGTGAATATTGGAGTGTTTTTGACTTGTTATGTTTGAGTTTATTAGAGGAATATGCTTAATTCTTATGTGAGTGTTTACGAATTACTTAATTGGTGTATTTTTTGAGATTGGTGGCGATGGATAAGAGTTGGATTTACGAGAAAAATAGGTTTGGAGACAAGTATGCGGAGGGGGTCCGTAGGAGATATTTGACATCTGGGCATGCATGGAGATACGACGTGGATACGTTCAATGGGAAAGAAGAACATAGACTTCC
The DNA here is from genome assembly GCA_963930655.1 of Myrica gale. Classification (NCBI taxonomy): domain Eukaryota; kingdom Viridiplantae; phylum Streptophyta; class Magnoliopsida; order Fagales; family Myricaceae; genus Myrica; species Myrica gale. The sequence continues at coordinate 20,463,856 of OZ005607.1, forward strand.
ACCTGAGGAGTTAACTGGTGAGGACATATTGGAACAACTGACGCATGTCGGGGAGACTATCTTTGGAAAAGCGTCAGGGAAGAATAGGGGAAAGAAGAAACAATCGTCAGATCGTTTGATTTGGACGAAAAAGAGCATCTTTTTCCGACTGCCGTATTGGAGTACGTTAGGGTTACGACATAACTTGGACGTGATGCACATCGAGAAGAACATATGTGACAACGTGATCGGAACGGTGATGAATATCGTGTTCAAGACCAGAGATTCAGTGGGTGCACGTAGAGATTTAGCTGAAATGAGGGTAAAAAAAGACCTACATTTGGTGTATGACGATCGGGTTGAATTGATGCTTCAAGCGACGTATACTTTAACTTGGGAAGAGCGAAGGAGGGCCTGTGAGTGGTTAAAAGAAGTGAGGTTCCCCGATGGTTATGCAGCTGAGATTTCACGTTGTGTGAATCTAGATGAGTTGAAAGTTTCTGGAATGAAAAGCCATGATTGTCATGTGTTCTTGAAGAGGGTTCTTCCAGTGATGATCCGAGGGTTGTTGAAGGAAGATGTGGGTGGCGCAGTGACTGAATTATGCTTGTTCTTTCGCGAGAGTTGTGTTCTTGTATGTTGAAGATTTATGTATTGCATAGGATGTCAGAAGATATCGGGATAATTTTATGCAAGTTGGAAATGATTTTTCCACCCGTTTTTTTTACAGTGATGATGCATTTGGCTGTCCACTTACCACGCGAAGCATTGCTTGCTGGACCCGTACAACACAGATGGATGTATCCAGTTGAAGGGTTGATGGGTGGCTCGAAAAGGAATGTGAAAAATAATTCTCGTCCTGAAGGGTCGATTGCAGAAGCGTATATTGAGAATGAGTGTTCGACATTTTGTTCCCAATACCTCCGAGGGGTCGAAACAGTGTTTAATCGCAGAGATCGAAACTACGATTCCGACGGCGAAATTGAGGTACCAGAAAGGTCATTGGATGTGTTCACTCAGAGAATTAGATTGATAGGAGCTGCAAAAGGGCATGACATAGACCGAACAAAGTTCAAGAAAGCTCGCTGGTTTGTGCTGAACAATTGCAAATACATCAGCGTGTACTTAAAGTGAGTAAACAGATATACATGTATGTTTTTCCAAGATAAACAGTCATTGATTAACCTTATCGTTACAGTAAACACATGGTCGAACTTCGTGCGCAAGGAGTTTCCAACATTTCTCGTATGCATGAGGAACAATTTCCGGATTGGTTTTTAGGGCGAGTAAGTCTTATTTTTAGAACTCATTAAAATTAATATCGTGTCTTTTTTTTTAATGAACTTATAATATATTTTTGTAGGTATCATACAGTACAACGGGAAGAACGTCGGAGAACTCAGAATAGTGGTATTGTAGTTCCGGGAACACATGAGGGAAATCCAATAGAATTTAATGGGAGACTTGTAGACATTTATGCCATGCAATACTTGCGGGAAAATACAGTATATTTGTTTAAGTGTGATTGGTGGGACGTCGGAGATCATCGTGGAATTCGTATCGACGAGAACTTTAAGAGCATAAACACTTCCCGATGATGGTACTTAGAAGATCCATTTGTTTTGGCTAATCAAGCAAGTCAAGTGTTTTATCTAGTTGATAATCTACATGGACCTACATGGCGATTCGTGCAGAAGTTGTTGTGTAGAAATGCATATGACATTCCCGGACCAGATCCGGATAGTGAAGTTGACGTAAACGTTGAATAGGGAGCAACCATCGTGAATGAAGCGTATCAAGAGGACAATGTCATTGACTTGTTTATAGACTTCCGACAATTTAACCTTAATCCACTATGGAGGGATGACGTTGCGCCAAACATTAGAGGTAATTGATCGGCGGAAAAAAAGACGTATAGATAGTAATGATGTTTCGGAAGGGGGTGAATCAGAAATTGAAGAAAATAGCGAAGAAAGTGCTGACGAAGATTCGTTCGAAAGTGATAGCGATTCTACTGAGAATGAGGCATCGGACGATAACCTGCAAGAACCGGATTCTGATTAATAAATTCCTTCAAGTATATTTTCTTTTTAACCTTCATGTTTGCTGAACAGTTTTTACTGTTACTATTTCTTTTACAATATCTTTATCATTTATTTTGTTATGTCACAGCTTGTACTGTGAAATGAAGCGTGGACGAGAATTTCCTTCAGTTACTTCTGGACGGTTGCATAGTCTAGTTAGTTCGGTTAGTATGAGTCTGATCTCGTGCCCTACCCTGAGCGCTCCAACACCAAGAGCAAATGAAGTCATGAGTCAAAGCAAGCCAGCTTGTCCTAGTAGTTGTGCATGTAAGAAATTATTCTACTGAATATTTCAATTTTTTTAAGTTAACTTACCGACTTTGTTAATTTAATTTTATGTAGCGACATCAGCTTCTAAGCATGGGCGAGGTACGACACATGGGGTCGGTTTGGAGAAGAGTCTTGTGTCTAGGTCCAGTTCCAGGAAACCATCGGTCCATATCCCGGATGGAGAGTGTGGAGGAGTGTCTTCCACTGCTGCCACTCTATCGACAAAGATTGGAATGTTGGTCCGAGGGCTGATTCCAATCTTCGTTAACAAGTGGGTCGACGTTCCTTCAGAAGTGAAGGAGTACATTATGGATCGGGTGTTGGTATGATTAAATTCGTAAACATAGAATTTTTGTATAAGCAGATCGTTACACTTGTAATATTGTATGTTTTCGTACTTATGTAGGACCACTTCGACCTTGACTACAACCGTCAGGAGGACGTGAGGACGGTGGTCGAAACTATGATTACGGCACGTCGAACGCACTGCAACCGGATGCATGCGTATTTCAAGAAGTTCTCGAGTAAAGAGGCTGCGTTGCCGAAGCCGCACCCTGATACCACGGAAGAACAGTGGAAGGAGTTATGCGATCTGTTCACCAGCGAACCATTTTTGGTAAGTGATTAGAGAAACTCGTTGCCTAAATTGATTTGATATTTAATTTCTTAAAATATCGCAGAAACGAAGCTAGCAAAATAAGAAGAATAGATCAAAGTTGACTGTGAACCACGTTGCTGGTTCGCGTTCCTTCCAGCGCACACGAGCTTGCATGGTTAGTTAAGAACTAAATTTTATACTTTATTGATATTTTTCGTCAATAACTTTATGCTATTGCCATTTAGAAAACTCAAGAAAGCGGTGATATCAATCCTGCAAAGCTGTATAAAAAGAATTATACAAACAAAGATGTGATTTAGATCTCAGAAGGAGCGAGAGAAATTTATGTAAGTCGCTTTCATTTTAATCTACTTTATGTAATTTATGTATATTTATCTACTTTAATGTTTCTTGTAATTATTACCATGTTTTCAGGAACGGATGGATGCCTTCCAGCACCAGTGTGATTTAGAAAGAAAGACTTACACCAAAATTGAAGTATATTACGAGATCTTGGGCAAGAAGTCGGGATATGTTCGGGGATTAGGACGCGCGGTTAAGCCTCCACCTTCATCAACTTTGACTACACAATCTACTAATCTACAGCACCAGCTAGCAAAGGCAAGAGATGAGATAGAAGCGATGAGAGCTGCTAGAGAAAAAGACTTGCAAGAATTTGCGAAGAAACAAGCTGAGATGGAGGCCACGTTGAGGGACCACCATGAGGAGCAGCAGGTGGAACAAGAGCGCATGAAAATGGAGTAAGAGCGCATGCGAGTGGAGCACGAGGAGCGCATGCAAAAGGAACAAGAGCGCATGCGAAAGGAGCAAGAGCGCTTACGGGCAGAAATATCGAATGAGCTAGAGAAGAAAATGTCATCTGTAATGGAGAAGAAAATGAACGATATGTCAAAGCAACTATTCAGCAAGTTTGGAGGTTAAAAAAGGTAGATGCATTTATGTTGTAATAGTTTTGTGATTATGTATTATTACGATGTTATTTTCGATTTAATTGTAGATTACTATTTCTTACCATTAATTTGCATTAATATGAGTATTGTATTTTTATTATACTACTATCTGTTATATAAATTTTTTTATTATTATGTTTTTCAAAAATCCAAATTATGTTTCAATCATTCGATCGGTAGTTAAACGCCCAACTATTAATATATCGTCAATATTAAAAATTCGTAATGCTGATCGATCAGTAAAGTCATCGATCGATCGTCAATATTTAAAATATGTAATGCTGATCGATCAGTAAATTCATCGATCAATCGTGCCAATTATACCGATCGATCAGTGACGTAGTCAGTGATCAATCGCTTTAATCACCGACCGATCGGATTTTGTTAAGACGATCGATCACTAATAAATTACAATTGATTGTCATTAGTATAGCGATCGATCGTCTATTTTTTACAATTCCATCGGTAAAAATGGCTGATCAATCGCCAATTATTCACCGATGAATCGTATAACCGATTACAAAATGCTCTTACACTGACGAAGCTGGTGACGAAAAAATTTCGTCACTAATACTTTTAGTGACGAAATTTTGACTTTTAGTGACAAGATATTTTGTCACTAAAAGTCTTTTTTTTTTTGTAGTGAAATTCTTAATGAAACGCAATCCCAGAGCCCTCGAGATTACTGTTACCCATATGCCAAGAATCGGGGGATCGGATTTCTTTTAAAACCCTCCAAAAGCTTCTACCTTTCGTAACAACAAACAGCAATCACTTCCATAGCTCTAATATCTAACTCACTTCCACAAAGGGTGCCATGGACTCCTCCATTCGAGAGTCCACAAAATTCGTTTTAATCAGAAAGCATCAAAGCAGAAGCTTTCCAAGAACGGTTCGCGAGGACACAGCCTTTGCAGCAGCCAATTCAAATTACACTTCGCTAAAGGATTTGGTGCCTCGGCAATCCTCGATACATAGGCCGAACACTTTCTCGTCAAGTGGTGGTATCCGAAAGCAATCTGCTCACGAGATTCCAATTAGCAACTTCCTTGTCCAGAAGGCTGCCTGGGCTTATTTGCAGCCAACACCGGCGGCGTTCGGCACCACGTCAGGCTCCAGTAATAAATGCCTTTTGTACAGTGTTTGGGACAGGTTCGTAAGGCCTTGGGTGAAATCCATGAGCGGGCATGTTGTCATGACAGTAACACACACATTAGATAGGCTGCGGGAATCTATTCATCCGGCTGGGCATGCAGGAGAATGTCATTGATCTTGGTGGTAAGATTTTAGTTGACAAGGTCTCCCTTTCGTTGGGTACAAGAGTGCAGGCCGGTTAATATCAATAAAGCAGGGAAGAGATACAAGAGAGACTAGTCCAGGGGTTTTGCACCTGTAGATTTCCACGAAATAGCTACAAGTATTGACAAGTTTCTTGCAAAATTTATAGACATATATAAATAAGACCTTCTATTGTTCTTTCCTGCTACTAGATTGTTCCTCTAATTATTCTTTTTTGTTCTCAGAATTCTTTTGTTTTTTGCAAGCTTCTGGTGCTGAAGTCAAATGACCTTGTTATTTTGTTGGCTATAAAGAACTTACTAATTACCAAGTAGATCAATCATCCTACAGATAGTTGATTTCTTTGTATGGAACCAATTAAGCCCATGTTGTATTCTCTAGATGTGAAGTATTTGCTTTTCTGGGCCTTAATTTGACAGTATGTGGTTAATTTATATATTGATTTCAATTCTTTTGGGCAAATTTTGTATATACAATGTGAGGTTTTGATAAGGAATATTCATGAAGTCTAGCTATATGTACATTGAAAGACTTCCTAAATTTCTGTAATTCCATTTGAGGTGAAAAAAACTAACCATTCTATAATCTATATGTATGAGGGTGGTCACATTCTTGTATTTGGTAGATTGATTACACAAATTAGTCAGCTTTCTCTGCGCCTGCCGACTCAAGATATTAAAACTTGAGTATATCAACAGCAACATGCTCTGAAAACCAAAAAAAGAGAGAAGAACATTATCTTTAGGGGGTCATCAAGTTATGATTTTATACACTTCAAAGCAATATCCGGTCGATCAAGTCGTTCTAAAATTTTCGTTATTTAAAAAAAAGGTTTAAATTTTACTATATCCATAGTTATAATCTGCATTTAAATTTATTTGATGTGACTAAATTATAGTGTCAGATAATTTGAATCATTTAAATTTTACTATATCCACGGAGATAAGATGAGATTTATATAATTTGCTTCGAAAATCCCAACAAACATCTTCACTTTTTTGTTTTAAATTTGCTGTACCATTCGGTGATGATTAATTTAAGTTTTGAAATAATTATATATATATATATATCCTCCAATAAGCTTCTTCCGTTTTTCAAGGGTTTTTTTTTATTTCATGGGCTAATTAACTTATTTTTCCTTCTCAAAATAGAAAAACTGAGAAAGAAAAGAAGAGAAAAAAAAGAAGAAAAATCTCATCATGCGGGTCCCTTATCTTAAGCGAACGTCAAATGCCCAATCTCTGCTTGCCTACGTTAAGTCAAATGCCCCCTAATACTCTTACTCCCCAACAACATTAAGGAAAGTGACTCATACCGATAATCACCTTCATTTCTTTCAAAGCAGAAGCGAATCCTGGAAAGGACTCTTACCACGAGTCAGCACCTTCAAACTCACAAATCTCTCTCTCTCTCTCTCATGTCTTCCAACAAGAAAGGCCTCCTTAAAACCATATTCACATCCAGCACAGGCTATGGCTGTGGCTGTAGCAAGGCAAGACCGTCGGATGTAATTGAGCCAACCCAAAGGCAAAAAATCATAGGCAATGGAAACCGAAAGCCTTGCACTTCCTCCTCAAGTTCCTGTGACAAGAATGATGGCCTCTCAGTGGACGATGGAGAATATTTCACTTCCACCGCAATCTCCGAAGCCGAAACCGATCCCAAGAGTCCAGAGATTCTCATCTCGTGCAAGAAAATCATGGGCAGCATTGCCGTAGAGAAGGATTCCACTGACCCTTATCAAGATTTCCGCCATTCAATGCTTCAGATGATTGTGGAGAAAAAGATTTACTCAAAAGAAGATCTTCAAGAGCTTCTCAGTTGGTTTCTTAAGCTGAATTCACCTTCCCAGTATGAAGTTATCTGCAAAGCTTTCAAGGAGATCTGGGATGAAGTTATCTCGGAGAGGCTGATCTTGCAGGAACCGTGTGCTGAAGGGAAGTCATGCGAGCACTAGATATGGCACGTGTGAGAGCCACTGGAGCACATTGAATATGCATGTGGGAAGGACACAACTTTCGCTAGTCATGAATACATGGGGGCTGGGGCTGATCCAAATTAAAGCGGCGCAGGAGCATGAGCTTTCTGGTGGAGGCCTGAGAGAGGGGTTTTGGTATACACAATAAATATTGCAAAGGATCGATCTAGTTTAAAAATCTCACTGCTCAAGAAGTACTGTGAGTACTATTTTTCTTTCTGTGCAAGTTATGTTTTATCAATTAATGTCATACAGCTCATACATGATCATTAACAGCGAACTAACTGTATCACTTTAGTGATTAGTTAGGAGTTGATAAACATTAATTCCTACTCATTAGAACTTAGATATCGATTCCATTTAGATGATATGGATCTAGACAGATGCTTCGACTCTCCTCATTAATTGACCTAACTGGATTGACACTGCCCGTCCATAATTAGGATTAGACTTATTCACACTCAATTTATAGATAAACAGATATAACAATCATTAAATGCACATTATGTTGATCTCTATTCGAATTTGCACTGTGCACTATATATATATATATATCTTTGAAATTTGAATTATATGGTGCAATTCAGATAACAAATTTTAGTGGATGTTAATCCGAATTATAATAATCCTATATTACCTAAAAAGAATTATCAACATTTACCCTAATATATGTATACTGCAAAATTACATTACTTACAAACTATACAAACTTAAAGGAGAAATCTACATCCGGTAGTGCAAGATTTGAACTTCCATGCCAATTCTATGAAGGCAATGAACATTTTTTTTTCAATTAAATTTTTCTTCACTATACATATATATAGGCTCTAGTATTATGGGAAGTACAGCTACGACATTTTCCTAGTTGTGTTATTCTTTTTTTTTTCTAAGCAACTTCACTTCATTCGTAGTTTTGTGTTCTTCCATTGGATTTAAATTAGACTGTCATTTTTATGGAACCCGCGTTGGTTATCACCATAAGAGCTAATTCAACTCCCAAGGACCTAATTTCCGTATGTTCTTAATTATATCATTACAATATATACACCAAAGGATCCCAAACGATCAAAAAAGGAATGGCAGTTTTGTAAACACGACGAAAGTGGAGAGGATTTTGGTAATTTAAGTGATGTCTGGTAAGGAAAAATTTTCAATTTTTAAGAATTTTTTCATAAAATAAAAAAAATCTAGATCAAACTTCAAAATCTCATAATTTTTCAACAAATTCGAACAATTTTTTACACAAACTTCAAAATTTTTTTATTAAAAAAAATTACGTCAAATATTTTCTCTTACATATTATTTTACAATCAAATATTATTAAATTATTCACCAACTTTTTATAAATTCCATAAAAAAAATTAAATTCTCAAAATTTTTAGTGACAAACCTCTCCCCCACTCTCAAGCATATATATATTTATACTGCGCGGGGCCCCAACCAATAAACACCAAACCCAAAAGCACCGTTTGAGCCCTTGTTAAAAAAAAATGTGAAGTTGCGTGACCTGGGTCAAAACGACCCAGGTCACGCAACTGTCCACGACTCCAGTCTCCACAGAACTACAAAAAGCGAAATCTCTAGGGTTTTTTCTCTCAGCCGAAATCTCCCCCTCTCTCGCAGCCTCGCTCGACACTCCCTCTCTCTCGCTCACCTCACAAATCTCTCAGCCGCGGAGCCGCAACAGCCACCCCCACCCCACACTTGTGAGTCCGGCCTCCGTTCCTCCCGAAATCTTCATCTCTCTCTCTCTCTCACTCTCACAGATATCTCAGCTCTCTCTCTCACTCTCCGGCCCTCTCCTCTCGGCTCACAGCTCACTCCCTCTCAATTTCTCTCTCTCTCTCTCGAGATCTCTTTCATCGCCGACTCCAGTGCACTGTCCACCATCGATTGCTGCCGGCCAGCTGTGATCTGGTGCTCTTCCAGTTGTATAGGGCAGCAGCTGCCAGTATGTATCCCTCTCTCAACTCTCTCTCAGCTAATTATTGATTGATTGTGATTATGTGAATTTGTGATTTGGCATGCTAGTGTATTAGTTTCAATTTGCATGTTTCTGAGTCGTTGAGAAATGAAGGAAAGTTCACTAGATTTCTGAGTAGTTGAGAAATGAAGGAAAGTGCACTGCCCACCATTGCTCAAAAACCCTCATGCCAACTGATCGAAGGCTCATTGGCTTCTGTTTGATTAGAACAATTTTAACATCTCATCTTAAATTTCACAGTAAGTATAAGCCCTAGAGTAATGCATACTTGAGTTTCTTTTCCAAGTGAGGATAAGAGTGGATCTGTCGATAACTTGCCATCATCAGCAAATGACTAAGAAATGAGCCAAGTGAGTAAAGAAAGCCAAAATCAAAACGATCAAGGAAATTTTAACCAAAATGAAACAGTACAGTGGGTCTGGTTATGCATTTCAGCTTCTGGCAGACATTACAAGCTAAGTTAGATGACATTTATGAATTATGACCACATTGCTCAAAACCCCTCAATGTTTAACAACAGGGTAATGCCATGTAAAAAAGTATATGTAAGTCCCAACTAGCCCCCACAGGTTAATTGTAAAATTCGTATGCATGTACTACGACAGCTGGTTCGGTAATGCCATGTAAGATACATGTTTCAACTCATATGCGAACATTGCACACTATAACTTGACTTTGATTCATTCTCCAGATTTTATGAGTGGAAAAAGGATGGGCCAGAAAACCAGCCGTATAACCGAAGATGCTTTGGGTCCAGTGGTTCTTGCATATTTGTTTTGTAGCGTGTTTTATTTTTATGCATTAGTTCTTATTCTATGTACTTATCGTCATTACAACAGTTGTGCATTAGTTCTGGGTGTAATATCAACAGAACCACTGACCTGGAGATTGATTAAGGTATGGTTACCGGTTAATGTTATTTTTGTTGGGATGCTTATTACAAGCATGTTTAGGTATGAATTTTATACCATTTTTTGCTCTGCTTCATGCTGCTTTATAGCAATATGAGAGTTTGTTTTACTTGTTTGTTACAAATGGTTTATCTGTTCTGCAGTTTGAAGTACATCAATGTCGCTATGGTGATTGAATTACATCAACTTGGGGTTGCTTGCATCTAACTGTGTCTTGTCCTTTTTTCTTTTGGGGGTTTTTTGTCCACTTGTTGTCGTTGGTTGTTTATCATTAGGTTGACGAAAGGAGTTGTTGGGGGAAGACATCAGATGCCTACAATTTTGTACCAAATGACTGTTTGTTCATCTCAGTCTTCATTTTTTGCAGGGGGGAGATAAGAATAAGGTTTAGGAGACCAAAGTTGGCTTGCCTGCAGTTTAGGACATTCATATGATGACCAGAAATATGTTTCAAAGAACATGCTGTTTGTGCGTGCGTGTGTACATCCAGATGTAATTGTAAAGGCATCGTTGGTTGCCAAGATCACCTCTGATCAAGTCATTTTTTTTTCAGTTTTCACATTTTGTTTTTGTAGTGGTAGCATCCCTTTAATTAGGGTTTTGCTAGAAATACGTATCTTTTTTTGCTTTTTCTGCTGCTTCTTGCTCTTAGTGTTGAGGATTCAACTTCAAGTTCTAGTCTCATGTGGTTCATTGGATGTCATATATCCCTAATAGAAAGGATTACAACATTATGAAACTGCTGCAATAGCCAACAAGAAAAAAAACAGCCAAATTTTGGCTTTTGGGCTTTAAAAAAAATTTGGGCCAAGTCGAAAATGGGCCTTCAGGCCCAGATATGGAACTTGAATAGAAAATCCAATTCCGGTGAGTACCGGAACCGGAACCGGAATGACCCATCCGTTCTGGTACTCACCCTTAGAAATATTGAGTAAATTAGGAGAATATACAACCAAGGCCTAATGGGCGGGGTAGGAGACATTAGGACATATATGACCCGTTTCAATCACACTAATGGACCCAAGGTCCACACATAACAACGAGCCTCATAGGCCACGACCAACCGTTATAAACCTCTCAAGGGGATTACTTACTTCGTCGGAGGAGAGGTTGCATCGGACGGGACCAGGCTCCTTGCAGAGAGCAATAGGTGAGAGAGTGGGAGAGAGTTGTGGAGAGGTTGCATCGGACGGGACCAGACTCCTTGCAGAGAGCAATAGGTGAGAGAGTAAGTTACTCTAGGTATTGCAGAGGAGCCTGGTCCCATCTGACGACTCTCAATCACACTTCCCAACGTAACCAAACTTTGTGAGCGTAATCGCATGCCAAAGAAGAGCACACTAGCTCCAGACAAAAGATGGAGAAGGCTGGCAGAGATTCATCTAGTGGTCGAGCGCATTAATCAATGATTTATCATCCCTCACCTACCATGACTAGGAGGGGCCGGCTCCTCCGCTGCTCGAAACAAGACGGAATTGGTGTCTCTGGCTCAACTCAAAATAGAGAAAACTTCTCTATTTAGACACCCTAATTTTTCTTTTTCTTTTTGGGTAGTTAGTCTTTGTGTCAGAGAGTATAATTAATTGCTCAAGTTGGAGGACTCGGAAATTTGTTTTGATCACAGTAGTCTCGTGCTCAGATTACGAAGAAAGATACGATGTCCACTTGTTAGAATTCATCAACTCATGACTGATTCTCATATTGATGAAATGATAGATAAAATAAGCATATATAATTGAATTGAAACATAATATGAAACAAATAGAAATAGTATCAACATAAAGATTTAAATATGGTTCGGTAAGGAAGGCTTACCTCTATTGTATAAGTTCTCTATGAATGTATTTTATATTATACGTATAATACATAACACTAGATTTAAAAAAAAATGATAGACAACTGCGCTAGGGTGGTCTTGCCAATCTAGACAATTATTGCGTCTGGCTACTGCAACATGTTATCCCTGTGTTGTTATGATGACCCTACCATATGTAAAAGGATTGCTTAAAGTCTCCAAAACAGCATAATTCAAACTCCAAACATCATCTAAAATAAGGATAATTTTTTTTTTCCATTATTTTCTCTATCAATGTCACTTTGAAGCAAATCTAGATTCTTCTTGTCACTATCAATTGATGAACCTACTGTCTTAAGCACTGTTTTTGTTATCTCAAAGACGTCAAACTTGTTTGAAACGTGAACCCATCCTTTAAGGTGAAAATGCTCTTTTACCTTGTTATCATCATATACAAGCTGAGCAAAGCGGTCTTACCAATACCTCCCATGTTGACAATAGTAATCATACACAACCACTTGCCACTTGCATCATCTGAAAGCAATTACGGCTCACTTATTGCCTCCTTATCCTCAATCCTACCAAAAATATCAGATTCATCAACCAAATAATTTGTGTAGTTTTTCCAATGACTTTTCTCCAACTCCTTGTTTCATACCATTGACTTGGGGGTGTGCATTAGCGGTAGCGGTTATGCCACCCACCGCCACCGCCACCGTTAATGGCGGTGATGCATATGTTACCACCGGCACAGGCACCGGTGGTAACATATAAACGGGCCCAGCGGTAGCGATAACACCGGTGGCGATGATGGTTCACCGCCACCACCGTTGGGCCCCCGATTTTGGGCCATTTGGACTTTTTGCGCCATTTGGACCACTTTTTTGAGCTTTTTAGGGCAATTTGGACCCATTTTATGGGCTTTTTTGGGCCATTTGGAACCCTTTCTTTAGGCGGTTTTTGGGCATTTAGACCCCTTTTTTGGGCCATTTTGGACCACATTCTATTTGTTTTTTTACTTGCATTTTGAACTTAATGGCAACAATGGCTGATGGCATGGTTCATATTCACAAAGGATGACTACAGACTTACCATATGCGAAGTGAAAATTGATCCCCTCTGTTAGTTCTAAAAGTTTAAAACAATAATGAAATTAAAAAAAAAAGAATATAGAGGAAATTGTATCTAAACATGTAGGTCATATTATTGATCCCAATGAC